>CM035144.1:43034270-43655634 GCA_020205605.1 Panax ginseng
TTCCACCAGTAAAATATAGCAAAGCACAAGCTCACAAGTGTTTGAAAAGAGAAAGCACTCAGTTTATAGTGTGTACAGAGCAAAATGGACAGGGCTTCCTCGCTGTTTCTCTCTTGAAAATGGCCACCATAAGCCTTCTATTTATAGAGGGGGGAGCCGCTAGTGTACCTGCGGAAGCCTCTGGTTTACCTGCAACTTCTCGGGATGCCCCAGGCTTTGTGGATCCCGTCGTCTTGAAGTACGTGTACTCGGACAACGCGTTATTCGCTCAAACTTTCATAACTTTCAATTTGGGTGTCCGATGGAAGCGTGCCATACCATTCCGGAAAGAACTTTTTGAGAGCTATGCAATGACATAAAATTTGACCTTTTTTGATTTTAGGAAGATGGGTCTATGACAGAAATAGCATTTATGTGTCTCCATTAAAGCGTCCAGTTGAAATTTGTTGTAAATAAGTTTATGCCGAAAGTTAAGATATTGTTTTTGTAGGACTATTTTTGAGTTGAAATTAGTTGATTTGATTTGAGTTGAGTTTGAGTTGGCAAAATAACAATTTTACCCCTCCCGGAGTTTTTTTTGACTTCGGGCATTAAACTTGATCTCCCAGGGTTATATCCGGGGTTAGAACTTACTTTCCCCAGGTTATCTCCAGGGTTAGAAACTGATTTCCCAGGGTTATCTCCATGGTTAGGAAATTGGATCTCCCAGAGTTATCTCTGGAGTTAGAATTGATGTTGTGGTCTTCCAGAGTTATCTCTAGAGTGTGAAAAAGATGCTTTTGTCCTCCTGTATAGTTAGTAACAAGAAAACAAAATTTTGAGTGTCTACACCTCAACCATTTGATCATCTATCAACACTCTTAGGGATTTCATTTCTACCTCTATGGGGAGCACTGCTTCCATGCCATAGGTTAATGAGTAGGGGGTTTCCCCAATGGAAATGCTCATTGATGTTCTGTAGGCTAATAGAGTCAGAGGCAACAAGTCAGGCCATCCTTTGTGATTGGCGGACATCTTTTGCATGATCTTTTTGATATTCTTATTGGCCGCTTCTGTAACGCCCCCATATCTATAATCCCACGGTATTTGATATGGTGCTTACTACTAGTCAATGTATATAACACATTCAAATCTATATGCCCATGGTATCCAATTCTATGGTTATATCTAATTAAGTGACTATACAATTATAACAAGATGTAATTCCCATAGATCCAAGATTTACAGTATCCCATAATAGATAACAATTCCCAGGAGAACTATTGTTGTGTTTGGATACCCTCACTTGGATGTATGAACTGTATCTACGAATAGTATCGATTTATCCAAAATTCAGAGTACTAGTAATAACATGAACATACCATATTACCAATGCCCTCACTCAGATGTATAGTCTATATCATGCGAATTATACTATTATATTGATAGTACATATCTATCTGAAATCCAGAGTATCAACAACAACATGAATAGTCCATGTTGTCAATACCCTCACTCAGATAAATAGTTCCCAAGGATCTCAAACTAGATTGAAAATTCTAATTACATCTTTATATGCAAAGGAAACTCAGTTATAGAAATAAAAGATGTTATATGGATATATATATATATATATATATATATACATAACATATATTAAGGTTCGATTACATGATTCTTCATATTGAATTTCTTATTACAAAGTATTACATTAAGTTAGACAGTAATATAAACTAATTTAAGTAAGGACACTTCCCTTTATTTACTCTAGATGTGCTAGGGTTACCATCTAATAATGTAAAGGGAATAATTTGCAAGGGTGAGCTATGACATACTCATCAAGTTTTATATTTATAACAATATATGATTTAAAGAAGTATAACAGTTCAAAACTCAACTAATTATTGTTAACATTTCTGGAATTTCTATTTCAGCCATTTTTGGACTTTTTATTATTTCTATCAGTCACAAAGACTTAGAAATTTTGTTTAGATGTGAGATAGAGGATAAACCTATTCAATATCCTAGGAGCATGCATTTCATCCTAATCGTGCCCACATGCACTAAGTGTCAATATTTAATTAACCCAACATCTATCCCATTTTGGGACACACAACTCAGTATAGGATGTCTTACCAAAGCAATTTGGTTTGACACAACAATTTATGCTTAATAAATAATATCATATGAATAAACAATTCATTTCTTAGTTATGCTTAAGCTATAGCGATAACTTTACAATAATTGGCAATTCAAGTTTATGTTTGGTATAACATATCAAAAGAAATTCAAGATAGGAATCTTGTTTAATGAATACACATGGTTTGAGAACTAGTATACATAACAAGATAGGTTAGAAGACTTGCTCAATTAAATAAAATAGGGTTTAGTAACTTGCCTGAGTGAAGATCAATCAAGCAATGCTACTCGATTCGTTAATAAACACCTAAGATGTTCATTCATATAAATCTAGCACATTAGTATTGATAACAATATTCAAATACATAAACTATTTATGTTTGAGTTAAGTTTGATATGGTTTCGTTGTCCAAATACTTTACCAGGTAATTATTAAGTTAATAACTTGGTTAATCTTTATTTATAAGCTTTATTATATTTTTAGATAATTTATATATATTTTATAATAATTTCTTGAAGCTTATAATAATTTTAAACTATTTATTTATCCCTTAAATAATTTTTAAATTATTTATTTCTATTTCTAAATAATTAATATTTACTTAAAATATTATAAAAACCTTGTTTATTATTTTTAAATAATTTATAATCATTTATTATGATTTTTAAATCATTTATATTATTTTTAAATAATTATTTATTATTTATAAATAAATATTCTAATTACTTAATTATTAATAATATCCAAATAAATAAAATATTTATTAAATTTATGTAAAAATATTAAAAGTTAATTATTATAACTTAAAATAATTTTTAAAACTATTTTTATAATTATTTATATTTATTTATTAATGATTTATAATTTTATTAATTTATTTATTAGAAAACATTTTCTGTCTGTCGCTAATGCCCTATAGTGAAAGAAAGTGTCGCTATAGGTGTTCTTGAGTTTCTGGGTATCAGTTAGTCATGGCCTAGAGACCACTTTGAGCTTAATCTAATTCTCTATTGTTGATGATTCTGGGTTTTGAAGTGTATGGGTGTTATAGTACTCATGTAGTAGTACAATATCATACAAATTTCATTCTTTAACCTACATATAACAAGAAGTTATAAAGGCCCAAAGTCACTGTCAGAGCTCATGTTCTTGAGTTTCTGGGTAACCCAGAACAGTGGTCATGGTCGGTCAACAATTTTGTAGCTTCTAGATCTTTCAATCCGTGTGATAGATTTGTGTTTTGTTTATTGTAATATGTAGTCTATATATCAAGGTACTTATACGTAACACTAATTTGGACAAAGTATGATTCTAAGGTCTAGACCTATGTTGGTCAAAATACAACCAAAGGTTGTTCTTCATGTACATCAGTTTTTTGGGTAACCGGTCATAAAACTTAGTCATGATCGGTCAACGACTTTTGACCATTAATTAAGGTAATCCTATGAATTGTTTAAACATTTGAGTGTCATAGATATGTAGTATGTATGTCAAGGTATTAATTCATTACAATTAGTCATTATAACATTAAACAAAAAGAGATTAAAAGTGTGATGACCGAAGAATTTAGATAATTATTAAAATCTTAAAAGATTGAATTAAGGTTATATAATAAACCCAAACAGAAAATAAATGAATAGATTTGACATTTTGAGAAGGAATTTTGTGAATTTAAAAATATTTGGCGAAAGGCTTGCAATAATAAGGGTATAAGTGTAAATGTTTGGTGTATATGATCATATATGTGTATAGTTTGTGGTTAAGGATCAAGGGTTGACCAGATAATTTATATCAGTATCCAAACCCTAATATTATATTAAGAACATCGACGTTCAATTAGAAAACCATATCGATGTGATAGAAACCCTAATACCGACTCTTAAAACCCTAATTTCAATAACGGGAATCTGAAACCCTAATTAGGAATCTTAAAACTCTAATTTGGGAACTTAAAGGATAAAAGTTCAAGTGTTTATTAGGGATAGCCTTAATTGCTAAATTAGAAAACCCTAATTTTAAAGTTTGAAACCCTAATTGTTTCGTTAGAATTGTTCCGTTAGAAACCCTATTGTACAATTATGGAACCTAATTGCTAAATTAGCAATTTTAATTAGAAAATATTAATCATAATTAGCAAGTCCTAATATGATTAGGAAATTTTAATATAATTAGGAAACCCTAATTATAATTTAGAAATCATAATTTTTTATTTTAAAATCTAATTAGAAAATTACTTTTTAAAAACCTTAGGGTTTAACCTAACCCTAAGGGTTAAACCCTAATGGTCAAACCCTAAGGGTTTATACAAGTTATCATTATGCCATTAAAATGTTCGACAAAATGACTAAAGTACCCTTTTTGCATTATTTAGTAAGTTGCTTGTAGATCTTGCCAAATATGGAGTTGGTGAACAACTATATATCATCCATGTGACTTAAATTAATACAAATCAACAGCTATCTCAGCCAATTCATTTACATTCATCTTATAAAATAGATTAAATATAGAGAAATGCCCACTTTATCTCTCATTTTTGCCAAAGCTCTTCTCTCTAGAATCCGAAAATTTAGAGTGAGAGAGTGAGAAAAGATAAGTCATGGTCATACTTTAGCTTGCCAAGAACAAACATCAACGATCAGAATCAAAGGATGGCTTTAGAGGTATAAACCCTAATTTTTCTAAATCATGTGATCTTATGTTATATGTTGTAATTTGTTGTTTAAAGTTATGTATGAGGATGTCAGTTAGTGATCTGAGTTGTTATAACTTAGATCCATAACATCTAGATGCTCAAATTTGAAATTTTTAGAAATCTGTAAAAATTTGTCTAACAACCTAATGTCAGGGCCTCCAGATCTATCTGTCTTAGATGTTTAAGGTGTTTTATGTTATAGATCTGTAGTATGTCATGTGGACAATGATCTGGAACTGAAAATAGGGTCAGATCATGTCTAGATATCCAGTTATAAGCGGTCAAAGTGCGTTGACCGAACACGAAATCTGTTTCTGGAAAACCCAAAAAATTTCCAAAAAACCCAGAATTTCTGACAGCCACTTTTGAAGCTTTAGATCTTGCATGTGTTTGATAGTTTGGCCAAGTTATTGTTTTGATGTTATTGTCTGACATGTAGGCTACATGATCATGCCTTTAGATCACTTAGACCCATAACAGGATCAAAGATATTGTGGGTCAAACAATTGTTGACCATCTGTTTTGTTAAAATTCTGGAAATCCCAGATTCATGAAGAACAAGGTCTCTGACATGGTTTGATCATGCCAGATCTTGTTCATGTGTTGTTGTTAGAGTGATATGATGTTATAAAACTGTACTCTGACATGTGAACTACATGTATGAACTCTTAGATCACATAAACAATACCTAGAAACAAAGTTACAGAGCACCAAAGTAGGTACCCTGCAACTGTTCTTCATTTCTTGAAAACCCAGAAATGAAGAACAACTCTGACAAGAATTTCTAAAGCTTAAATCTTGTAGTTGTGATATATTTTGGTCATGAAATCGATTTGTAGTTGTATTATTACATGTATACTACAACATTAACTTACTTACAAGCCTAGAAAACATTAGGGACTTAGATCAAATCATGGTCAAAGTAGTAACCTTATGACTGGCTATGAAGATCTGGGTTTGGCCCAAGAACACATTTAGCCACGATTTTGTCGCCTATAGTACCTTTAGCGACATATAAATTAAAAAAATAATTATTTTATTAATAAATAGAGAAAAATAGTTTTTAATTATTAAAAATACATAATAAATTCCTAAAAATTATTTTAAAGCATAAAAATGGGTTTTTAATAATTTTGAGTATATTTCATAAATATTTAATATTTTTGGAATATTAAGGGTATAATTAAATAAATTACTTAAAAATAATTTTAATACATGAAAAATCTTTTAAAATATATTATGGTATTAAAAATATTTTAAGTTATTTTTGATGACTTTTAATATTTTGTGGTGAATTTCATTAATAATTTATTATTAATGGTAATTAATTTATTTAATAAATGTATTAAATAAATCATGGAAAAATAGAATTAATGATTTAAAAATCATATAAAATGATTTAAGTGTTATAAAAATATTTTAAGTTAGAAAATATAACTTTTGATATTTTGTCATGAAAAATATTAATATTTTAATATTAATAGCAATTATCGGATAATAGATTTAACGTTTAAAAATCATATAAATATTATTTTAAAGTATTTAAAATACTTTTTGATATTATAATATTATGGTATGATTTTCATTAAAATTTAATATTAAATAAATATTAATGATAATTGTGACGCCCCCAAAATAGATCCATTCCACCCAACCCATTCTGAGTTGCCAAATACATGGTACAAAAATAACTACAACTTCAATAATACAAATGTCGTGTGAAATACGACAATACATACTGTGAGTTTAAATACAGATATTGCCGTCTAGACAATATCCACACGCAAATAAATCCCCATCATAATTATTGATACATTATTTTACAAAAACGGTGAGGACTACTAAACAACTCTCTCTAGAACCTTCATTCCATACCCCGACTCGATCCTGCTATGTTCTCACCTCCTGAGAAGAAAATGGAACAACAAGGAAAAGGGTGAGCTCAACTAGCCCAGTAAAGAATATTATGACTAAGATAATATACAACAAATTATCGTTAGTCTTCAACAGGGAAAAATCTAATAGAATACAATAGACAACAAGTTTTAGATCAACAAATGCAAATGAAATAAATAGCAATCCATTAGAAGAGTCACGTAGAAAGAATTCTACCGTCTTCTAAGATTTAAAAGTCCATCATCAATATTTCATCCCCAGTAATAACAATCAATATTCATCTTTGCACTACAGCCAAAGATATTCATTTATATCACCAAATTGGTCATGTCATCTCAACACTGCTCATCTTTGCTCTACGGCCAAAGAGATTCATCGATTTAATCATTCATCTTTGCACTACAGCCAAAGATATTCATCAAGTATCACCATTAAGGACTAAGGATGATGAAAAACATTTTTAAGAACGAATCCAGTGAGATAGAAGGACAAATATTAGGGATTCGTTTAATAGTTTATCCAAGATCGATAATACTTCATAATAAACGATTTTGAAGTAGAACTCAAAAATAACGATCAAAACGTGGATACAATCAAAGATAGTAGCCAAAATAGACATCTTGGACAAAAAGAAAAATTTTCATTTTTCGGTGAATAGTGTCGATATCGTGAATAGTCTTGAGATATCGTGAATAGTAACAATCACACACAAAAAGATAGAAATTTCACAAAAAACATCTTCACGCTTCGTGAATAGTAACTCGTGAATAGTAACTCATGAATAGTAACTCATGAATAGTAACTCGTGAATAGTAACTCATGAATAGTAACTCGTGAATAGTAACTCATGAATAGTAACCCCGACATGAAAAATTTCCAAATTTGATAAAAAGTTCAACAAAGATTTTGGCATAATGATATTGAAGAAAATAATATCATTTGCGAAAGAAATAACATCCCTTACCTCAAAATAACCGTACTTCTGACTGAATTTCGGTATAGTGCTGAAAGAAACTCGCACCGTATAGCAACACTCAAAGTATACTCACAAAAATATGCTCGATAATATAGAGAGAGAAAGAGAGAAAACTTAGTTTCTGGTGTGATTTTCAATTCTAACTTAGCCCTCTATTTATAGGAAAATGTTAGAACGCCAAAGGAGACTAAATTAATAAAATATATTATTATTTATTTCAAATTCCTACCCACATGTTTTGAAAACTCTAGCATGCCTTCTTTGGTCAAAAACATCAGCCACCCATGTGCCAACAACCACAAAAACGTTTTTCTTATATAAAATAATTAAAACTTCCAAAAATCAATTATTTCGGAACTCCGGAACTTCAATAATTCATGATAAATAGCCCTTTTCTCAGAAAATTCGAATCTCGCGTTTTTGTATAGAAAATTCAATTCTCTACAACTTTGCAGAAGGAAGTTTTTCCTAATTCCAAACAAAAATTGACCAAAATCCATAAACGGACGATTTTACAGTCTATAATCAAATTTCGGTCAAGAATTGTGTCCACCGACACACAAAACATGTGTTAAACATTTAATCCAACAAAAATACTCTTCCTCCTCATATACTCATATATCCCACATTCATTATAAAAATATCACCGTTAATATATTATTAAAATAATATATTTAAATGAATTATTTTATTAGAAAAAGATAAAATATTAATTTTCAACAATTGTCACATTAAAAGATAAACAATTGTCACAATTGTCAATTTTCAACAATTTTCTCCATCTATATCCACATAAAATGAATATTTTCTTTATCATAATAATCAATAATTAATTATTCAAAAATAATATTACGTAATCACAATCTTCGACAACCGTGCCGCTCCTGTGAAAGAGGGGCTTTCCAATAAGGATTTCTCCTTCTCGGGCGCAAGAATTAGGTGACCAAACCTATCCTTAGATGAACTTTCTAGACATTGCCAATAATGTTATCCGATAATATTATTCAAATAATATGAATTATTGATCCGATAATGGAAAATATCATGCAAAGACAATTATTGAAACAATAATAATATAAACTAAAGCGCGCAACAATTATTGAATCAATAAAATATTGAACAAGAATTCTTCGTAATAATTATTGAGTAGTGCCTTCTTACGTAGGAATCAATAATTCAACAATACTGCGCAATACCGTAATCATCATAAACCACGCCAGACATCGTATTTTTAACCACCGTGTAATTCAACAATTGTAATTCAGAATAACTACGCCGTTATTTTTAAACAACTTATATTTGTCGCTTTTCTTCCTCCAATCGCTTTCCGTTATGGGGCCCACACACATGGTCATAGGCCATCGCATTTAATATTCCCTACAAAGATCTGAATATTCCACGACCAAACGAATATTCCCAACAAACAATGAATATTTTATAACCACTTGCTTATTTTGTAAAATTTATGATTTTACCCATAACTAACCACATTAATCAAATTACCACCTTATTAATCAAGAATAATAATTAGAGGAAGTTTGATTTTATTTATAAAAATTTGGGGTCTTACAACCTCCCCTCCTTATGAAATTTCGTCCTCGAAATTGACGTACGTACCTGGTGTTTCAAAAAGTTGAGGATACCTCGCTTTCATTTCTATTTCCAACTCCCAGGTCATTTCTTCAATAGCATGGTTTCTCCACAAAACTTTAACTTGTGGTATAACCTCGGTACATAGGACATGCTCCTTCATATCTAATATCTTGACAGGTACCTCTTCGTACGTTAAGTCTTCAGCTACATCGTCTGGTTCTAACTCAATGATGTTATTTGGGTCGTCCACATATTTACGTAACATCGGTACGTAAAAAATGTTATAAACACGCGACATACTTGGTAGTAAAGCGAGTCTATAGGCCACAGTTTCTACTCGATCGAGAATGAATTAATAAATCGAAGGTTTGAACTTTCTTCTCTTCATTGACTCTTACTTCTAGAATAACGCCTTCTTGCACCTTCTTCTTTATATTCATCAGCTTCAGGTCTGTAGCTTGAGCGGCTTTAACATTATCGATTAAAGTCGATTCTACTCGTATATCATCACGTGAGTCCCTAGAGTCTTTAACTCTATCTTCATCATTTGTAAGTTATACGAGATAAGTCTTTGACAATATCGTACTCGTGCATCAGATACGATCTTCTTTTACTCAACACGTCAGCTACCACGTTCGCTTTTCCAGGATGGTATGGTCAGAACATGTGCCGAAATGAGTCTCTTCTTAAGTTCTTCGAACCTCTTCCCACATTCCGTGCTCCATTCAAATTTTGTATCTCTACGAGTCAGCTGAGTTAATGGACTAGCGATTTGAGAAAATCTTTCCACGAATCTCCGATAATAACCAACTAAGCCTAGAAAGCTACGTATTTCGATTACTGACTTAGGTTGCTCTCAATCAGAACTCATATCCCAATCTTGGATAAGACGTCACAATGACACCTATCGCTTTACTACTACACGAATATGGCGTCCCCTACGAGAGAGGCCGGTTTGTATTCCACAAAGGAAGTCATAAGATAGAGGCTTGAGTATCAACTTCTATAGTTGGGTTTTAACTCCACGAAGTTCAATAGGAGCCATTCGATATGAGATTTTAGAAATGGGTTTTGTACCGGGTTCAAAGTCGATACAAAATTCAATATCACACTTTGGGAGTAGGCCAAGAAATTCTTCATGAAATACGTCAGGAAAAATCAATAACAATAGGAATATTATTCAAATCTGACGTGTCTTTATTCAAATCCATAACATGGACTAAGAAAACTTGACATCCGTAATAAACGAATGACTTCATGGCTTGATATAAAAATGTTTGACTACAATGGTTTGATTACTTGAATTCGAATAACAGGTTGCTTAGGAATATGAAAACTAACAACCTTACAAAAGCAATCAATTTGGCATGATGAGTAGTTAACCAATCAATCTCTAAAATCACATAAAAAGCAAGTATCTTTAAAGAGATAAGATCAACAGGTAATGTGATAGTGCCAACTTGAATCAAGCAAGATTTCTAAACAATGGATGTAATGAAAGTTTCTCCTAACGAAGTCTCCAATAATAGGTCAAAGTCTAATTTCTCCGTAGTCAAGTTCAAACGTTGAGCGCAAGCAAGAGAGATAAAAGAATGGGTAGAACCAGTATCTAGTAAGGTATAAACTTCGCAAGAATTTATAATTAACTAACCCGTGCTAAACTTCGTTCGGGTTCCTCGCATTTTGACCTATTCGACAAACGCTCTTCCAAGAACCACCGATTTTAACTTATTCGGATGTACCCTTGAATCACCACTTCCGCTAAACTTGGTTTCGCTATAGTACAATCTCGAGCGATGTGGCCTTCCTTTCCACAGGTTGTAACATACCTTGGAATGTTGTGGATGCTTTGGTGATATGTCCCCCTCCTTCCCGCATTTGTAACATACAAACGGTGGTCTTTCTCCTCCTTGGAACCAGTTACTCTCAAGGCCGACGCTTTCACATGGTCGTTGTTGAATCTCCTCTTTTTATAATCTCCTCCCGACTCACTTCTTCTATTTTCATGGCCACGATTACCACCAGAGTGGTTACCGCCTTTGTCCGTATTCTTTCCTCCTCGCCGGTTATCATCGCTCGATGACTACCACAGTTGTGGTCCCCTATTTGAGTATACTCACTATCTCGCTCTAATAATCGAGCCTCATTAACAACATCCTAATACGAGAAAACTTATAAGAGATAAGGTATTGACGAATCTCGGGTTTTAGACCTCTCGAAAACATACGCTGCCATTCGCTCCTCATTCTCCACCAAATGAGGTGCAAACTCGATAACTCTGCGAACTTTGCCTCGCGTCGAGACACAATCATGTTGTTCTCGTTAGAGTCTAATAAACTCTACCTCCTTCATATGATGAATACTTTCAGGGAAGTACTTGTCATTGAACAGTTTCTGAAATCTTTCCCAAGACATGTTAAGTGCATCTGGCTGGGTACGCTTCACAGATTCTCACAAGTAATCTGCTTCACCACGAAACATAAAGGTGGCGAATGGAACCTTCGTTTCTCCGTGCACCCCAAGACATCGAATATCTTGGTAATTTGCTTGACCCACGCTTACGCCTTGATCGGATCCGGCTTTCCATGGAAATATGGTGGTCCCAACTCCTTGAATCGCTTGGTCAGTGATGCATCAGCGTTGCCATCATTTCCACCCGTATTTTGTACACGAGTCTCCTCGTCTCGATTTTGCATGAACCGCAAAAAGCTCCTAAACATTCCATCGCTCATTGTTTGCTCGGTAGTGTTGTTTACAGAGGAATATTGCTTTCACCGTGCACGCTTCTCCTCGGTTTGCGACTAAAGGTTGTTCCACAGTCTCATAAACTCCATTGTTAACGTTCTCGGCAGCCATTCTTAAATACTGCCATAAAACAAGGGTTAATTAAACAAATTAACATGTCACATAATATCCCTATATTATGACCTGACCAACAAATAAGCTTAGGTAGGACACACTAGCGAAGGATTTACTCGTCTCTCCCCTCCTAGTTCTATTCCCCGATCTCCGCCAGAGATCATATCCCTAAGCTCTGATACCAACTGTGACGCCCCCAAAATAGGTCCATTCCACCCAACCCATTCTGAGTCGCCAAATACATGGTACAGAAATAACTACAACTTCAATAATACAAATGTCGTGTGAAATACGACAATACATACTTAAGTTTAAATACGATATTTGCGCCTAAAACAATATCCACACGCAAATAAATCCCCATCATAATTATTGATACATTATTTTATAAAAATGGTGAGGACTACTAAACAACTCTCTCTAGAACCTTCATTCCATACCCCGAATCGATCCTGCTATGTTCTCACCTCCTGAGAAGAAAATGGAACAACAAGGAAAAGGGTGAGCTCAACTAGCCCAGTAAAGAATATTATGACTAAGATAATATACAACAAATTATCGTTAGTCTTCAACAGGAAAAATCTAATAGAATACAATAGACAACAAGTTTTAGATCAACAAATGCAATGAAAAAAGAATCCATTAGAAGAGTCACGTAGAGAAAGAATTCTACTGTCTTCTAAGATCTAAAAGTCCATCATCAATATTTCATCCTCAGAACAACAATCAATATTCATCTTTGCACTACAGTGCCAAAGATATTCATTTATATCACCAATTGGTCATGTCATCTCAACACTGCTCATCTTTGCACTACGGGCCAAAGAGATTCATCGATTTAATCATTCATCTTTTTACTACGTGCCAAAGATATTCATCAAGTATCACCATTAAGGACCGAGGATGATGAAAAACATTTTTAAGAACGAATCCAAAGTGAGATAGAAGGACAAATATTAGGGATTCGCTTAATGCTTTATCCAAGATCGATAATACTTCATAATAAACGATTTTGAAGCAGAACTCAAAAATAACGATCAAAACATGGATACAATCAAAGATAGTAGCCAAAATAGACATCTTGGACAAAAAGAAAAATTTTCATTTTTCGGTGAATAGTGCCGTATACGTGAATAGTGCCGTATACGTGAATAGTAACCCCGACACAAAAAGATAGAAATTTCACAAAAAACATCTTCACGCTTCGTGAATAGTAACTCGTGAATAGTAACTCATGAATAGTAACTCGTGAATAGTAACTCATGAATAGTAACCCCGACATGAAAAAGTTCCAAATTTGATAAAAAGTTCAACAAAGATTTTGGCATAATGATATTGAAGAAAATAATATCATTTGCGAAAGAAATAACATCCCTTACCTCAAAATAACCGTACTTCTGACTGAATTTCGGTATAGTGCTGACAGAAACTCGCACCGTATAGAAACACTCAAAGTATACTCACAAGAATATGTTCGATAATATAGAGAGAGAAAGAGAGAAAACTTAGTTTCTGGTATGATTTTCAATTCTAACTTAGCCCTCTATTTATAGGAAAATGTTAGAACGCCAAAGGAGACTAAATTAATAAAATATATTATTATTTATTTCAAATTCCTACCCACATGTTTTGAAAACTCTAGCATGCCTTCTTTGGTCAAAAACATCAGCCACCCATGTGCCAACAACCACAAAAACGTTTTTCTTATATAAAATAATTAAAACTTCCAAAAATCAATTATTTCGGAACTCCGGAACTTCAATAATTCATGATAAATAGCCCTTTTATCAGAAAATTCGAATCTCGCGACTTTTTATAGGAAATTCAATTCTCTACAACTTTGAAGAAGGAAGTTTTTCCACATTCCAAACAGAAATTGACCAAAATCCATAAACGGACGATTTTACAATCTATAATCAATTTTCGGTCAAGAATTGTGTCCACCGACACACAAAACATGTGTTAAACATTTAATCCAACAAAAATACTCTTCCTCCTCATATGCTCATATATCCCACATTCATTATAAAAATATCACCGTTAATATATTATTAAAATAATATATTTAAATGAATTATTTTATCAGAAAAAGATAAAATATTAATTTTCAACAATTGTCACATTAAAAATTTTCTCCATCTATATCCACATAAAATGAATATTTTCTTTATCATAATAATCAATAATTAATTATTCAAAATAATATTACAGAATTACAAAGATCGATTAACTAGTTGCTCCAGAAAGAGGGGCTTTCAATAAGGATTTCTCCTTCTTGGTAACCGCAATTAGGTGACCAAACCTCTCCTTAGATGAAACTTTCTAGACATTGCCAATAATTTTATCTCGATAATATTATTCAAATAATATGAATTATTGATCCGATAATGGAAAATACTATGCACGAGGACAATTATTGAAACAATAATAATATAAACTAAAGAACGCAACAATTATTGAATCAATAAAATATTGAATAAGAACTCACCGTAATAATTATTGAGTAGTGCCTTCTTACATTTAATCAATAATTCAACAATACTGCAATAATACGTAAAGCTATTTATGCTAACCACGCCATTCATCGTATTTTAACCACTAGGTAATTCAACAAAGGTTAATAGTGAATAACTACGCCTGCTATTTTTAAACAACTTATATTTGTCGTTTTCTTCCTCCAATCGCTTTCCGTTATAGGGCCCACACATGGTCATTGCCATCGCATTTAATATTCCCCGAAAAGATCTGATATTCCACGACCAAACGAATATTCCCTAACACAACAATGAATATTTTATAACCACTTGCTTATTTTGTAAAATTTATGCATTTTACCCATAATAATCAATCACATTAATCAAATTACCACCTTATTAATCAAGAATAATAATTAGAGGAAATTTGATTTTATTTATAAAAATTTGGGGTCTTACAATAATAGAATAATGTGGTATTTAATTCATATAAATACGATATTAATCATTGAAAAATCACGATAAATGGTAATAATTATCTGAAAATTATTACGAGCTTATAAAAAATATTTTGACTGATAATAAATTATCTAAAGTAACTGTGAATCAGTTTAGGCAGAGTCTTATGGATATTAGGCTCGAGAATTGTCCGATTAGGACGTCGGGATGTCAGAACTATACCGAACTTAACTCAGACTGAAATAGTTTAACTTGATACTAGGTCTTATATGCTGTATAGACTGATAGGGTTATGTGTTATGTGTTTAGGTTATTCTATGATTATATAAAATAGTATTATACTGTGATGATATTATTCTAATATTTGGAGATCGGTATTATCTATATTAGGTTTTCAGACAAAGCTAAATAAGTTGTGTAATGATAATCAATGGATCATGCAAGTTTTCCTTTTATTCAAATATGCTTATGGATAATCATTGTTGAATACCATGTCTATGGTTCTATGAATCGTACTATGTGCATATTGCATATATTCATCAGGTATGAAAGGCTGATCACCTTCATTAGCATTCGGTCTAGATATAATTGATATGTTCATGTTCAATGTTCATTCATCTAAGAAAGTTTGTTCATGCTAGCTCACAATTATATTGTAGAATTTTAGCCTACACATTGTTCAATTCTTTCCATCATGATATATCTTTAATTTATTGAACTTAAAATTGTTGGGCAAACTTGTTGCTCACCCTTGCTATATCATGTTAAACATTGTAGATTAAGGCGAATACGTCAGATACAAGGAAAAGTCAAAGCCAAGTTCAGCTTGGGATTATATGTGCAACTAGATTTATAACAGTATTGTATATTAATAACAATGTGTGTTAGATATGATATTGATTCAGGTATTATGTGAAGGTTCTCAACCTTGGGATTCGTGTGTAATGTTTAATGTATAAACAATTTATGCTTATATCTTCCGCAATCGTTATAGAAATAGTATATCAGATCCTTGGTGATTAGGACCGGGATTTGGGGATGCTACAAAAATGTTGGTCAAAGTAGCCGGTTCAACCTATTCTTGAGTTTTCTGGGTAACTCAGAAAATAGAACTTCGGGATCGATCAACCACTTTTGACCACCTATATCTTGCAATATATGGTTCCAATGAATCTATTTTCTTTTCCATATTAAAGACCTCATGTCATACTACAACTAACATATAATTAACAGACCTAACTATTAACATACACGGATCTACAAGCTCTGACATTTGACTATCAGACCTATTTTTCCAAAATTTCTAGTTTACTTAAAACAATATTTTATTGCATCTAGATGTTATGAAAACATAGTCCATCAACTTATCATACTTTCTAACATGTTATTACATATATCTAAGCATCTAAACAACAAATTAAACATAACATCAAAGATCAAGGTTAAAATTAGGGTTTCACCTTTCTTGCTTGATTTTGATTTCTGGCTATTGAATCTATTGTTGCTATCAGCAAGGCTTGTTTAGGTAGGTTATAAGACTGCATAGGCTTGTAAAATTAGTGGGTTTACACTAAACTAAGGCTTCCTTTTATAGAATTTTCAAACTAGGGTTTTTGGTCATTTAATCAACTACTTGCCTCCCAAAATATCTGATCTATGACTCTAATGTTGCTTGGGAGTTTAAAAGCATGTTATGTGATGTTTTGGAACTTTTGTTGATGACTCCTAACCTACTTGTGAGCTATTTGACCAAATTAGTAGCTTAATTATGCCCTAATCCTCTTTAATCTTGATTAGGATTTTGGTTTTTATGGTTAGGGTTGCTTAATGATGTTTATTAGTACCTAATTGATGTTTAACAATCATGATTAGGTGTTAAGATTGTGACACCCCCAAATTTGGGTATCTTCTAACCCGATATATGGTGCTACACGGTGCTAAAGTTCACACAAACATTCAATTGAAAAGCCTCAATAGAATGAATATGTCTTATATATATTCCAAACAATATTCCTTTCCCGGGTTCTTTATAACCAATACATAAGTTCTTTGTCATAATATCAAATATATTACAACGTTAAACCTATACTATTACATAGACAGTTCAACGGTCTGCTTTAGCCTTCCCTTTATCTTTACCGGATCTTTCAGTCCGTTCAGTCTTAGCTGTGTTCATATGGTTTAAGCAAGAGTGATCATAACTATCTCAACAAGTACAACAATTCCATTTAACAATATGCTTGAATCATACAAATCATATATCTTCAATAACTGAATAATAGTTATAAAGTATTATTGATATTTCAAAATAGCACTTCTCTTTTCTTTAAAACATTTTACGATGAACAATATTCAGTAAAACATCAATTTCGGTCCAAAACCTTGAGCATTTCATACTTTTTTTGAAAAGGACAACCTGGCACTAAGTCTGCAAGTCCGACATTACTTACGAGCACATCTTGGTGATCAGCCTATAGTACTCTATGTTGATCAAAACTACATTCTTTAAATGTATGTATGTTTAAGTTGTGGCAACCTCAAGTGCATGTCGTTTGATGACAAAACATTTTTTTAGTATACTTAGTCCTTATTTGAAAACCACACCAAAATAGTTTGGTAAAATATTGACCATACTTTGATAGATTGTATTAAATCCAACATATCATAAGTCTAGCCGAAAGAATTGGCTTTGACTTCATCATACATCAATTCATGCGTAAGAATACATGAATCACAAAGCTTGTCCAGATTGAACATAGAAAAGGGTTAGAATACTTGCCTTTATCGTCTGCTACTGTTATTCCACTTTTTCTTTGTGCCTTTAAGGATTCTACAATACATGATCACATAACATACCACATTAGGTCGTATATAATCAAGTATATTCACTATTATATGTTACCCTTCTTCTCAATCTAATCATATTTTAGTCTGCTTAATATTGGTTACGGTTCATCGTATTACATTGTTCTTATAATCGCTTGTCAACATTTAGTTATTATCTTAAGGTCATAAATATTCTTTATTAAGTTTACTTTAAGTTTACAATTCATCCTTCATTAGCTTCCTTACTCCTTTATGTTCATAATCACTCCTCTATAGCTTTTTCCTAGCGCTACTTGCCATTTCTGGCTACTAACTTCTTTGGTATAACTTCATGATTGCAAATATGAGTTTATAGTCATGGTGCCCGGTCTTGGCGCTGTGGTGCCATTCCTTTATACTGAGGCCGCGTTGCGGTGCCACTTTACAATGGGTGCTAGTCAAGGCTGGCGCTTCGGCGCCAAGGATAATGCCTTGGGTGGCGCTGCGATACCGGCTCTAAGACATAGAAAATTTTGACAGAAAATTTTCTTAAGTGAGATTTCTGGGCTTATAACTTCTTCGTTATAAGTCTAAATTGGCTCATTCAAAAGCCATTAGCTCACAAATTATATACTCTACGTGTTCATGTAAGAATTTTACATTTTCGACTTCGTTAACTCAAAATTCAACTATTAGTCCATTTTAACAAAAATGATAAACGTTCTTCAACGTTCAACGGTCGTTTCTTCATTCTAAGTCAGAATTCGATCATTTTTTAGTGTGCAACTCTATAATGCAAAATATGACTTATCCCCATCGAAAACTAACATTTTTGAGCTCAATGTAAAAATTCAACTTTCATTCCGAGAATTTCACTAATTCGATGATTATCGTTTAATTGTGTGAATTCCGGCATAACTTCGTTACTTATGATTTGTTCATCATTTCAAAAGGATTCTTTCCATTATATTAACATCTCAACATACATATTACATCAACTTATTTACATGATAAGTTATTACTTGTTCTTCAAAAGTTTATAACTTATAAAAGTATAAACTACTTATGATTTCCTTTCAAATGACTTATTATAGTTTAAGTCTTCTAACCATCATCCTTAAATATTCTTATCATACAACTTCATTCATGTAAACATGTTACAAGTTCTTATAAGTTATTCCTTAGTTCATAACTTAAATATAAACTAATTGCTTATTCACGGCTTACTATTCAATGCTTAAGCACTAAGTTAACTTGGTCATCACACTCTTTGCTTGCTCATCACATTATTTACTTGGCCACCAATCTCACCCATGTGATCATGCAGCCCACATGGGTTTCCCCATGGATCTCCTTTACCCATTGGATCTTAATTTGGGCTTTAATTAACTTATCTTACACTTTGGGCTTGTATTAACAAACTTACATGGGCTTTACCATTACTTACACTTGGGCTTGGACATTAACTTCTATTGGACTTTACAAATTGCTACACAATCCTACAAGTCCATTTCATTTGGTTTAAAGCCTTAAAACGTATTCTCTACATATTAATCTCGTATTCTAACTTGTATACTTATTCAACATATACGACATACCAGTATTCTTACATACTCGTATAATACTTCGTATCATACTCATATTCATTTCCTTTTACAATACCAACGTATTACACGATCATTCATTTAACTAGGTAACGCTTTACTTTTCCTAACTTTCTCGAACTAAGTCCACATGCAAAAAACCATGTTTTCCATAATTTAATTATTATTACATAATACCTCTCACCTCGATATTCTATCGTTACATATTTCTCAGAAATTCAAAAATAATTCCCGAGCAAAAATCAATGAATAGTGTTTTTCGAAAAATTTCTCGAAAAGCTATTATTTTCGTCTTAGAAATTCAAACACTTTAATTCCTTCACGTAGTTAAAATACTATGACATTACGATAGGATTAGGTTATAGAACGTCATCCATCTTGCTAACACATAATAATAACATATAATATAATTTTATTTATTATTTAATTAAATAAATTTATTTTACAAATTACTCCATTTTCTAGGTCATTAGACTCTCTCCCCCTTATAAGGATTCTGTCCTCAGAATCTTGCTAAAAAAATTACACAAACAAGTGAGGGTAATTCTTTTTCATCTGTTCTTCAAGTTCCCACGTTGCTTCTTCAGCATCGTGGTTCTTCCATAACACCTTTACGGAAGGTATAACTTTGTTCCACAGAACATGCTCTTTTCTATCAATGATTTGCATCCGCAACTCTTCATACGTTAATTTCTTCTCAATATGAATAGGCTCATACTCTATTACGTGCTTATAATCTGGCTTATAAGGACGTAACACAGATACGTGAAACACGTTATGTATTCGTTCTAAGACTGGAGGTAAGGCTGAAATGTAAGCTACCCCTCCAACCTTTTCTAATATCTCAAAAGGTCCTATAAAACTGGGACATAACTTTCCCTTCTTTCCAAAGCGTATCTTTCCTTTCCAGGGAGATACCTTTAGAAATACGTACGAGCCTACTTCAAATTCTCTATTTACTCGATGCAAATCTATAAATTTCTTCTGTCTGTCTTGAGCTGCTACTTGACGCATTCATATCAGCTTGATAATATTTGCTATTTGTTGCACCAATTCAGGTCCTAGCATTTGACGTTCACCCACTTCGTCCCAATATAATGGTGTTATGCACTTACTTCCATATAAGGCTTCGTAAGGCGACATGCATATGCTTGCATGAAAACTGTTGTTATATGCAAATTCTCCTAATGGTACATGATCATCCCAACTACCATTAAAATCCATGACGCAAGATCTTAGCATATCTTCTAACGTCTGAATTTTTCTCTCGCTCTGTCCATCGGTTTATGGATGATACGCCGTACTCAGCTTTAACTACGTTCCCAATTGCTCTTCCAGACTCCTCCAAAAGTTCGATGTGAATCATGGATCACGATCTGACACAATCGAAACTGGTACTCCATGTCTAGAAATTATTTCCTTAACATAAAGTTTAGCTAACTGGTCCAAGTTAATACTTGACCCTAATTGGCAAGAATTGAGCCAACTTCGTCAACCGGTCCACTATTACCCAAATCACATCATACCCTTTTGTTGTAATCGGAAGTCCCACCACAAAGTCCATAGTGATATGCTCCCACTTCCATTCCAGAATCTCCAATGACTATAACAGGTCACTTGGTCGTTGATGTTCGACTTTAATTTTTTGACAATTCAAGCACCTACTCACATAATCGGCTATCTCTTTCTCTTCATGTTCGGCCACCAAAAACTCTATCGAAAGTCTTGATACATCTTAGTACTACCAGGATGAATCGAGTACCTCAAATTATGAGCCTCTTGATACACTTGCTCCTTTAATTTCGTCTCATTTGGAACCCAAATTCTTCCTTCAAATCTTAATAATCCCTCGTTATCAAGACTATACTTTAAATCTTTTTCATTGGTTAACCGCTTCTTTATTTGATCACACTCCTCAGTTTTGAGATGTACCTCTTTGACTCTCTCTATAATGGTAGATTAAATCTCAATCGCAGACAGTCTCTGTCCTGATTCACTTGGAAACTTCACCTCTAACTCCATCCTAGCCATATCTGTTATTAAATCAGTTTGAGCCATTAACATAGACAACTTCTCCCGACCCTTTCTATTTAAGGCATCGACAACCACATTGGCTTTTCCAGGGTGATACATGATTTCATAGTCGTAATCTTTTATCAACTCAAGCCATCTCCTTTGTCTCATATTCAACTCCTTTTATGTGAAGATATATTTTAGACTCTTATGGTCCATGTATATCTCACATTTCTCTCCATAAAGAAAATGTCACCATATCTTTAAGGCAAAAACCACTACGGACAGTTCCAGATCATGAGTAGGGTAAACTTTCTCATAATCCTTCAACTGTCTTGATGCATACGCAATGACCTTGTCATGCTGCATGAGCACACAACCAAGTCCTCTATGCTAAGCATCACTATAAACTACAAAATTTCATGTGTCATCGGGTAATGACAAAACAGGCACTTCACTCAACCTCTTTTTCAGTTCTTGAAAATTGTCCTTGCATTTCTTAGTCAACACGTATTTCACCATCTTCCTTATCAAATTAGTCAACGGAGTAGCTATCTTTAAAAAATCCTGGATGACTCTCCGATAGTATCTTGCTAACCCTAGGAAACTCTGCACCTCAGTCGGCGTTTTCGGTTGTTCCCAATTCATCACGGCTTCCACCTTCGCTGGATCTACTGAAATCCCCTTGTGGTCAATAACATGACCTAAAAAATGTACCATTTCTAGCTAAAATTCACACTTAGTGAACTTCGCATATAACTTCTCCTTCCTCAGTGTTTCCAGCACTATTCTTAGGTGTTCAGCATGATCTTCTAGCGTCTTAGAATAGACTAGAATATCATCGATAAACACCACAACGAATTTGTCCAAATATTGTTTGAACACTCTATTCATCATATCCATAAATGCAGCTAGTGCATTAGTCAACCCAAATGACATCACCAGAAACTCGTAATGACCATAACGAGTCCCAAATGTCGGCTTTGGTACATCCTCCTTCCTAAACTTCAACTGATGATACCCCATTCTCAAATCTATTTGAGAAAAATACTTTGCCCCTTTCAACTGATCAAAAAGATCATCGATCATGGGCAATAGGTATTTATTCTTTATCGTTAACTTGTTCAACTCTCTATAGTCGATACAAAGTCTTAACAATATGTCCTTCTTCTTTACAAATAGTATCGGTGCTCCCCACGGTGAAACACTTGGTTGTATGTACTTTCTGTCCAATACTTCTTCTAAGTGCACCATTAACTCCTTCATCTCCACTGGCGACATATGATACGGTGCCCTGGAAACTGGTGCCACTCCTAGCACAATTTGTATTACAAACTCGGTCTCCCTATCCGGTGGAAGACTCGGTAATTCACTCGAAAATACATCCGTGAATTCTTTAACTATAGGTATTTGTTCCATGGTCGCTCCCACTCTCTGGGTATCAACAACATGGCACAGATAACCTATACATCCCTTCCTCAATAATTTCCTAGTTTGTGTGACGCCCCCAAATTCGAGTATCTTCCAACCCGACAGATGGTGCTACACGGTACTATCATTCACAAATACATTCAATTGAAAAGTCTCAAAAGAACGAATATGTATTCTATATATTCAAAATAATATTACATTTCCCTAGGTTCTTTATAACCAATACATTCGTTCTTGTCATAATATTCAATATATTACAAACATTCATCTATATTATTACATAAGAAATCTAAGGGTTCATCTTCGCCTTGCCCTTATCCTTTCCGGAGCCTTCGGTCTGTTCGATCTTAGTTGTGTTCATATTGTTCAATCAAGAGTGAGCATGACTAGCTCAGCAAGTACAACAATTCTAATAAACAACATGCTTGAAACATAGAACTCGTATATCTTCAATAACTAAACAATAGTAACGAAATACTATCGATAATTCAAAATAGCACTTCTTTTCATTTAAAACATTTTACAACAACAATATTCAGTAAAACATCAATTACGGTCCAAGACCTTGAGCATTTCATAAGTTCTTTTGAAAAGGACATCACGACACTAAGTCCGTAAGTCCGACATTACTTACGAGCACATCTAGTTGATCAGCCTATAGTACTCTATGTTGAACAACACTACGTTCATTAAATGTGTATACGTGTAAGTTGTGGCTACCTCACGTACCTGTCGTTAAACGACAAAACATTTTAGCATGCTCACTCTTCATTTGAAAACCACACCAATATAACTTGGTAAATATTAACCATGCTTGATAGAAACATAATATAAGTCTAGCCGAAATAATTGGCTTTGACTTCATCATACAAGACTTCATGCGTAAGGATACATGAATTTCAAAGCTTGTCCAGGTTGAATTGGAACAAGGGTTAGAATACATTCCTTTAGCGTCTGCTACAGTTAATAACATGTTCTCAGTTTAAGTCTTTAAGTCTCTACTGTAATTGATAACATCACATAACACATTAGGTCATGAATGAACATGCTTGGTTCCTAATGTATCTTACCCTTCTTCTCAATCTAATTATGACTTAGATTTATTACTATTTGTTCCGGCTTCTTGTTATATTGTTCTTACATTGTCATTACGTTCATATTTGATTACTTATCTTCAACATAATTAAGGTTTAATAATACCCTAAACCATGTTCATCAAGCTTTAGTTCATTACTAAAGAGTTACTATCCATGTTATACTTGCAAACTATCTTTTCTGTCTAAACACTAGGACTGGCGCTGCGACACCGGTCATAGCCTTACATCTCGCGCTGCAGCGCGAGTTAACATTAGCTAGAGCCTGGCCTTAGCGCTACGGCGCCACACTCAACACTCATGTTCACACCGCGACGCGACTCTGTAGTATGGTATTGCACTGTACCCGGCGCTGCTGCGCTATCATTTGGCCTTGGGTTGGCGCCGTGGCGCCAACTTTGTGCCTCAGAAAAATTTTACAGACTTTTATTTTTGCGAAACTCCCGGACGCATAACTTCTTCGTTATAAGTCCGAATTGGCTCGTTCAAGAGCCTACGGTTCACAAATTACATACTCTACATGTTCATGCAAGAATTTTATCTATTTGACTTTGTTTGCTAAAATTTCACCTATTAGTTCATTTTTAATGAAAACGATAAACGTTCGTGAATGTTCAACGCTCGTTTCTTTGTTCTAAGTTGGAATTCGGTCATTTTTGAGTCTGCAACTCTATAATGCCAAATATGACTTGTCTCCATCGATTTTCGAGTTCAAACACAAAATACGACTTCCATTATGAGAATTTCACGAATTCGACGATTATCGTCCAATCGTGTGAATTCCGGCGAAACCTCATTACTAACAATTTGATTATCATTCTAAATTGATTTTAACCAATATATGAACATTTTAAACTACTTATTACACCAACTTATTTCCAAGTTAGGTTTTGACTTATTATCATAAGTTCATGACTTAATCTACTTATAAACTACAATTTCCATTTCTTATGATTTAGTATGCACTTAAGTCCTTTACTCAATGTTCTCACATCATATTGAACATACTAACTTCATATGACCATCATATGACAAGATCATCATAAGTTATAAACTTATATAGATTCAAGTTGCTTATTCATAACTTATTCGGCTTAAGTTAATTCATTAATTACTTCTTACATGTTTTTAGCATACAAGTTCATTGGGCTATACTTCTCTATCAAACTTATTATGGTAAAGATAGAAGACTAATAAATCATAAGATCATTACCTTTGATGAATAGCTTTTCTCCTTCTTGGAAATCTCACAAGGAAAGTTATGACTTAAAAAGGCTTATTCTCTCTAACACTTAAGTTGTTTAATGTCGGATGAAATTAATCATGCAACAAATGAATTGTGGAGCTTTCTATTTATAAGCTTGGCAAAGTTAGGGTAGTTTAGTCTTTTAGGCCCTTCCACCTCCTTACTAACCTCCTTATTATTCCTTGCTTTAGCCCTAAGTTAACTTCCTTATCACTCACATTACTTGGTCATCACAAAACATATCCTATGCTTGGCCATCACATAAAGTTCTTGCCCATTACTTCACCCATGGGTTGCTCCATGGATCAAGCCTAACCTATTGGGCCATTACATTGGGCTTGCTTAATTAACCTAGATTATTCCTTGTTGGGCTTGCATTACATTAGTTTAGGCTTGCATCTTAATTCACATTGGATTCTACCAATATGATAATAATCCTACAAGTCCATTCCATTTAATTAAAAGCCTTATCATTTATACTATACGTATAATTCTCGTATGCTAACTTGTATATAAATTCGTAATATACGTTATTCTATTCTCCATACATACTCGTATAATACTTCGTATTATACTCGTATTCAATACCTCGCAAAATGCATACACATCATACGATTAATACATTTTCTTCTTAACGCTTTATATTCCTAACATTCTCTAATTAAGTCCGTATGCAAAATATTGCATTTTCTATACGTGAATTATTATTACATAATCCATCTCACCTTGTTATTATAACGTTACGTATTTCTCGGAAGTTCAAAAATAATTTCTGAGCAGAAATTGATGAATAGTGTTTTTCAGAAAATTTCTCGGAAAGCTTTTATTTTCGTCTTAGAAATTCCAACACTTTAATTCTCTCATGTAGTTAAAATACTACAATGTTCCGACGTTTCTAGGTTATAGAATGACATTCATCTTATCAATACGTAATAATAATAAATAATATAATTTTATTCATTATTAAAAGTATTTACAAAATGTTCGATTTTCTGGGGTATTACAGTTTGTGACATGGTAAGACAACACGAACGCCCCCGACGATCTATTGTAACGCCCCAGAAAATTGAATCTTTTGTAAATACTTTTATAATGAATAAAATAATATTATTTGTTATGATTACGTGTTAGTAAGATGAAGATCGTTCTATAACCTAGAAACGTCGGAATATCATAGTATTTTAACTACGTGAAGGAATTAAAGTGTTTGATTTTCCAAGACAAAAATAAAAGTTTTTCGAGAAATTTTCTGAAAAACACTATTCATCAATTTCCGCTCGAGAATTATTTTTGAATTTCCAAGAAATACGTAACGTTATAATATGAAGGTGAGATGAATTAAGTAATAATAATCTAAGTATAGAAAACGCAATATTTCGCATGCGGACTTAGTTCGAGAACGTTAGGAATATTAAGCGTTAAGAAGAAAGAGTAATGATCATATGATACGTATATATTGTACGAGATATTGAATATGAAGTATTGTACTAATATATACGAAGGATGGTATATCGTATATTGAGAATTAATATACGAGTAAGAATACGAGTATAATACGTAGAGAAAATGTAATAAGGCTTTTAGACAAATGAATTAGACTTGTAGGATTATTAGTAATTTGTAAAGTCCAATGGAATTAAGGTGCAAACCCAAGTGGTTATTAATGCAAGCCCAAAATGAATAAGCTAAGTTAGTTAACTTAAGCCCAATGTAATGATCCAATGGGTTAATCTTGATCAATGGAGCAACCAATGTTGATATGGTTTATCTTAGTGGGCAAGAACTTTGTGTGATGACCAAGAACTCTAAGTAATGACCAAGTAAAGGATAAATGTTGTGATTAGCAAATAATGAATAGTAAGGAGGTGACATAAGGAGGTGGGATGGAATAAGGGATAAACTACCCTAACCTTGTGTTTCCTATAAATAGAAGGAGCTTGCTAGTCATTTGTTACTTGTTCAAAACACCAACAACTCTCCTTTATAAAGCAACTTATTGGTTAGAGAGAATAAGCACATATAAGTCAAAACTTCCATTGTTAGATTTTTAAGAAGAAGAAGACTAGTTCATCAAGGGTAAGACTCTTGTCTAATAATTTTCCATCTCTACCATAATAGCTTGATAGAGAAGTGATGGTCATGTATGCTAAGAAATCATAAGGATTGGATAATCAATGGACTTAAGCCGAATAAGTCATGAATAAGTAAGATAAACCTAAATAAGTTATGAACTTATGATGAACATGATGAACTTGTCATATGATTACTTTAAGAAGTTAGTATAATTCATAAGATGTAAGAATATTGTTTAAATGACTTAATTCTATAATAAGTCATAAGGAATGAAAACTTGTAAATCATAAGTTATTCAGTCATGAACTTATGAAGAATAAGCCAAAACCTAACTTGAAAATAAGTTGTGGTAATATATAGTTTAAGATGTTCATATAATGGTTAGAATCCATTTAGAACGTTGATCAAATCGTTAGTAATAAGGTTATACCGGAATTCACACGATTGGACGATAATTGTCGAATTTGTGAAATTCTTGGAATAGAAGTCGGATTTTGGGTTTAAACACAGAAACATTGGTTTTCGATGAAGACAAGTCATATTTGGCATTATAGAGTTACAGACTCAAAAATGATCAGATTCCAACTTCAAACGAAGAAACGAGCGTTGAACGTTCATGAACGTTTATCGTTTTCGTTAAAAATGGACTAATAGGTGAATTTTTAGCAAACAAAGTCAAATAGAAAAAATTCTTGCATGAACGCGTATAGTATGTAATTTGTGAACTGTAGGCTTTTGAACGAGCCAATTCGAACTTATAACGAAGAAGTTATGAGTCCGGGAATCTCATATAAAAAGTTTTTTGTTAAAAATTTACGTGCTTTGAGTACTTGCATCATGTGCCGATCAAGGCAAAGTGAGTCACGCCATGACACCAATATGGTACATGAGCTACTAAAGTTTGGCGCCGAAGTGCGGGCCATTGTACTGAAGTTGGCCCCGCAGAATCGAAAATGGGGAAAACTTACTGACGAGTCCCGCCGCGGCGTGGGCCAGAGTAGTAAAGCTGGCGCCACAGCGCCAGCCTTAGGGTTTAGACAATGAAGAAAGTTTGTTAATATAACATTGTGACACCCCCAAAATAGGTCCACAAAACCCATTTTGAGTCGCTAGATATCACATTACAGAAATAAAATACAAACTCCATTTATCTGTTAAACTGTCGTGCAGAGTACGACAACACATAAGCTGTGAGTTTTAATACAAATATTATATCATAGATAGTATCCAAACTCAAATTATTACAATGCCATATAAAATACAAAAACAAATATTTTAAGACCCCAAAGAAAAACGAGAAGATTACTATCTTGTTCATTCTAATGAGGTGCACTTTTGACGCTTTCAAAGTCGGGTTCTCATCACCCTATTGTTGTTCACCAAAATCAATTATTAAGTGACGTATAAAATACAAAACACGCATCTTAGGACCTCAATACAATTATATATTGCATGTAATACTGTTTTATAATGTATTAAGAAACTTGACGATTTGCACCATCACATTATTCCCTATTATCCATTTCGATCCAAATACACTCTTATTACCTGAAAGGAATTGTGAAGCAAAAGGGTGAGCACAAATAGCCCAATAAAGAATATCATGGCTAAGATAATTAATTTATAAATAGCCTTCATCAGTAATAAATCAGAGATTTAGAATATGTGGTAGATGATAACAACTTTCAACCATAATCGCAACGGAATCAACAATCCATTATAAGAGTCAAATAGACCATAAAGTCTATTATTTTCTCCATG
The DNA here is from genome assembly GCA_020205605.1 of Panax ginseng. Lineage (NCBI taxonomy): Eukaryota > Viridiplantae > Streptophyta > Magnoliopsida > Apiales > Araliaceae > Panax > Panax ginseng. Next base: position 43,063,366 of record CM035144.1, read on the forward strand.
TTAAAAGTCCACCAACAATGTGTTATCCCTATAACATCAATCAATAGTTCATGTCCACAATTATTCATAATCATAATTATGATTCTAAATTCCTCTTCGCACCCAAGACGAAGATAATTTTCATCACATGTCTTTACCTGAAACATCAAAGATCATGGTTATACCAAATCACAGTTCATGTTCATAATCATACTAATAAATTCATCTTTGCACTACGGGTGAAAGATATTCATTAACAGTTCATCTTTGTACAAAGGCCAAAGACATGCAACTGTATTTTTAGAAGAGTCAAGTAAAGCATGATATCTACTATCTTCTATGAATTAAAAGTTTATTATCAATATTTTATCGCTGAGACTCAGCTTAATAAATAATCTACTTAATTTAATCATCCTTGCACTACGGCTAATGATATTCATTAGTATCATGACCACAAATTATCCATGTACTAAGGGCCAAGGATATTCGTGTTTTCACCAATGGTCATGATAATACCGAATAATCCCTGGTCATAATCATACCAACAACTGTCCATCAATGCACTACGGGCCAATGAGGACTTTTACCAAATCATTTGTAACATTACGGGTCATGATTATACCGAATGATCCCTGGTCATAATCATACCAATTAACAGTTCGTCTATGCATATAAGCCAAAGATGACTTTCATCACAATATAAGCATGAGGATGGTGACAATGATACAAGCATTAATCAAACGACATCAAGGATAATTATTAAAGACTTTAAATTTATCCAGAGTTTAAAAATATCCAAATTGTCAACATGATACTGCTTTGTGGAGTAAAATTCAAGAATAATATTCATATATCAAAATAATTTGGACAGAAAAGGAATAAATTTTTGAGTGAATAGTACCCCATGAATAGTAACTCCGGTATAAAAAGTGCCACGAATACCCGAGTAAATAATACTAGAGTGAATAGTAACCGGGTGAATAGTAACTCGTGATTAGTACTCCGACACGAAAAGTGCCCCGAATATCCGAGTGAATAATATTTAAGTGAATAGTAATCGGGTGAATAGTAACCCGTGAATAGTAACTCATAAATAGTACCCCGACATGAAAAGTGCCCCAAATACCCGAGTGAATAATATTATAGTGAATAGTAATTGGGTGAATAGTAACTCGGGAATAGTAACCCGGGTGAAAATATTTATATTTAATAAGAAAGTTCAAATCAATATTCCAATAAAAGGATACTGGATGACGCGCAAAACTCAATGATATTCCACTAATTTCAAGGATTATCGAAGCAATACTTACCATAGTTAGTTTAGATTTAAGAATATGAAAAGAAATAACATACGAAACTGCAAATGGATTTTCACCTGTCATATAGTACGTAATCCGTGTAGACAGGTATTTCTCACATATTAAAGGATGAATACGAAAAATAGAACTCCTTATGAATACGAAAGAAATAATATCCCTTACGAGTACAACAAATAATATCCCTTACCAAACGAAAATAACATCCCTTACGAATAAGAAATAACGTCCCTTACCTTAGTAGAAGACTGGATAATGCAATAGTGAAGTAGCGGAATACTCTTCTTCTTTCTCTCTATAGTTTCTCTCTCTATAGCTTCTCTTGTGAATCTCAGTTAATTGGTGAGAATGAAAAAAGAATTAAGCTTCTATTTATAGGAAAATAAACTAAATAGTAACTAATTCATGAACGGTCCAGATTGATTTCCTATTAGAACGGACGGTCCAGATTGATTACTATTAAAACCACAACCGACGGTCCAGATTGAATACTTTTAAAACCACCACCGACGGTCCAGATTGATTAACTTTTAAAACCACCACCGACGGTCCAGATTGATTTACTATTAAAGCCACCATCAACGGTCTAGATTGATTTACTATTAAAACCACCATCAATGGTCCAGATTGATTAACAATTAAAACCACCATCAATGGTCCAGATTGATTAACTATTAAAACCACCATCAATGAACCAGATTGATTAACTATTAAAACCACCATCAATGGTCCAGATTGGTTTACTATTAAAACCACCACCAATGGTCCAGATTAATTTAACTTATTACACTTAGGTACCCCTAAAAATTTTCAAGTTTGCATTATTTCCCTCTAACTTTTGTAATTCACTTATCTTTAATAAACACATTTTTAATACTTCAACAATTATTCATCATTAATATTATAACTTACAATATCGACAACTAGATCATTCCCAAGTAAGAGGGTGCTTTCCGATAAAGATTTCTCCTTATTGGCACATAATTAGGGTACCAAACCTATTTCCTCAATAGAACTTTCTAGACATTGTCAAAATAATATAAATAATAATATGAATAAATGTCTTATCTCAATTATTGATTTAATAATAAAAAATATTATGCAGATGATACTTTGACAATAATTGAATCAAATAACGTGAGATACTATGAAACAATTACTGTAGCAATAATTGAGTAAACTGAGTGGCTTCTTACATAAGCATCAATAATCAATACCGTGTGCTACTATGCAACCACGCGTATTACTGTATTTTTACCACCGGGTATTTCAATAGTTTAACGATAAGACTTTTGCCGTTATTTTTACAAAAAGTTATTTCTTTCGTTTTCTAACTCCGACTGTTATTCCGTTGTGGGGTCCACCAATTATGGTGTCGTCGAACGAATATTCCGTGACGAAAGAATATTCCTCGACCAAACGAATATTTCTCGACACAACGAATATTTTATATCAACTTGCTTACTTGAAAAATTTTCAAATATCACCCTTAACTTTAACCTTTTATCAATTTAACCATTTACTAAATAAAATGATAATTATAAGAAAATTGAATACTTTCATTTCATAAAATTCGAGGTCTCACAAACATGATTGGTAATTGTTTTACAAAAAAAATGAAGCTTATTTATGACATTGAAAGACTTGTTTAAACCTTAAGTATGATCAATTAAAGTTAAAGTAAGTCAATTGGATGTGAATGTAAGAACGACATAATGAAAAGTCGGAATCAATAATAACAAATCTAAGTCGTAATTAGATTAAGAAGAAGGGTAAGATTCATTAGGAACCATATATGTTCATTCGTGACCTAATGTGTTATGTGATGTTTATCATTTACTGTAGAGACTTAAAGACTTAAAGACTTAAATGAGAATGTGTAATAACTGTAGCAGATGCTAAAGGCAAGTATTCTAACCCTTGTTTCAGTTCAATCTGGACAAGCTTTGTCATTCATGTATTCTTACACATGAAGTATTATATGATGAAGTCAAAGCCAACTATTTCGGCTAGACTTATATTATGTTTGTATCAAAGCATGGTCAATGTTTACCAAGTTATATTGGTGTCGTTTTCAAAAGAAGACTGAGTATGCTAAAATGTTTTGTCATCAAACGACAGGCATGTGAGGTTGCCACAACTTAAACGTATATACGTTTAATGAATGTAGTGTTGGTCAACATAGAGTACTATAGGCTGATCACCTAGACGTGCTCATAAGTAATGTCGGACTTACGGACTTTGTGCCGGGATGTCCTTTTCTAAAGAACTTATGAAATGCTCAAGGTCTTGGACCGAAATTGATGTTTTACTGAATATTGTTGTTGTAAAATGTTTTGAAGGAAAAGAAGTGTTATTTTGAATTATTGATAGTACTTCGTATCTATTGTTCAGTTATTGAAGATATATGATTCCTATGTTTCAAGCATGTTGTTTATTAGAATTGTTTTACTTGCTGAGATAGTCATGCTCACTCTTGCTTAAACCATATGGACATAGCTAAGATCGAACGGACCGAAGGCTCCGACAAGGATAAAGGCAAGGCGATGACAAACCCGTAGAATACTTATGTAATAGTATAGGGTGAATGATTATAATATATTTGATATTATGACAAGAACAATGTAACGGTTATAAAGAACCCGGGGGAATGTTAATATTATTTTGAATATATAGAAGACATATTCATTCCTTTGAGACTTTTCAATTGAATGTATGCGTGAATGGTAGTACTGTGTAGCACCATATGTCAGGTTGGAAGATACCCAGTCACAGGTTGGTATCAAAAGCATTAGGTTATAAAACTTAAGGGGGAAAAATAAAACCTTAAGTCATAACCTTAAGAGAAGTCAAAGAAATGGTATGATGTAATTTGGGTAATAGTGGATTGATTGACGAAGTTGGTTTTCTTTTTGCCAATTCGGGTTAAGTATAACTTAGACCAGTTAGCTAGACTATATGTTAAGGAAATAATTTCCAGACATGGAGTACCAGTATCGATTGTGTCAGATCGTGATCCACGATTCACATCGAACTTTTGGAGGAGTCTCCAAGAGCATTTGGGAATGCAGTTAAGGCTGAGTACGGCGTATCATCCACAAATTGATGGACAGAGCGAGAGAATAATTTAGATGTTAGAAGATATGTTGAGATCTTGCGTCATGGATTTCAAGGGTAGTTGGGATGATCATCTACTATTAGTAGAGTTTGTGTATAACAATAGTTATAATGCCAGTATAGGTATGCTACCTTACGAAGCTTTGTACGGAAGGAAATGCAGAACACCATTGTATTGGGATGAGGTAGGAGAACGTCGAATGCTAGGGCGAGAATTGGTGCAGCAAACAGCGGATATAGTGAGGTTGATACAAATGCATTTAGTAGGAGCTCAAGACAAACAAAAGAAATTTACAGATTCGTACCGAGAAAATAAAGAGTTTGAAGTAGGCTCGTATGTATTTCTAAAGGTATCTCCCTGGAAAGGAAAGATACACTTTGGAAAGAAGGGAAAGTTAAGTTCAAGGTTTATAGGACCTTTTAAAGTGTTAAAACGGGTAGGTGAGGTAGCTTACATGATAGCATTACCTCCAGACTTAGAACTAATATACAATGTATTTCACGTATCCGTGTTACGTCCTTATAAGCCATATTATAAACACGTGATAGAATATGAGCTAATTCATATCGAGAAGGACTTAACGTATGAAGAGATGCCGATTCAAATTATCGATAGAAAAGAGCAAGTTTTGCGGAACAAAGTCATACCTTCTGTGAAGATGTTATGGAAGAACCCCGATGTTGAAGAACTAACGTGGAAACTAGAAGAGAAGATGAAAAACAATTACCCTCAATTGTTTGTGTAATATATATATATATATATATATATATATATATATATATATATATATATATATATATATCTATCTAGCGAGATTACGGGGATAGAATCCTTATAAGGGGGAGAGAGTGTAACGCCCAGAAAATCGAATCTTTTGTAAATACTTTTATAATGAATAAAATAATATTATTTGTTATGATTACGTGTCAGTAAGATGAATGTCGTTCTATAACCTAGAAACGTCGGAATGTCGCAGTATTTTAACTACGTGAAGGAATAAAAGTGTTTGATTTTCCAAGACGAAAATAAAAGTTTTTTGAGAATTTTTTTGAAAAACACTATTCATCGATTTTTGCTCGAGAATTATTTTTGAACTTCTAAGAAATACGTAACGTTATAGTATCAAGGGTAGATGAATTATGTAATAATAATCTAAGTATAGAAAACGCAATATTTCGCATACGGACTTAGTTCAAGAACGTTAGGAATATTAAGCGTTAAGAAGAAAGAGTAGTGATCGTATGGTACGTATGTATTGTATGAGATATTGAATATAAAGTATTATATGAATATATACAAAGGATGGTATATCATATATTGAGAATTAATATACGAGTAAGAATATGATTATAATACGTAGAGAAAATGTAATAAGGGTTTTAGCCAAATGAATTAGACTTGTAGGATTAATAGTAATTTGTAAAGTCCAATGGAATTAAGGTGCGAGCCCAAGTGGTTATTAATGCAAGCCCAAAATGAATAAGCTAAGTTAGTTAACTTAAGCCCAATGTAATGATCCAATGGGTTAAGCTTGATCCATGGAGCAACCAATGTTGATATGGGTTATCTTCGTGGGCAAGAACTTTGTGTGATGACCAAGAACTTTAAGTAATGTCCAAGTAAAGGATAAGTGTTGTGATTAGCAAGTAATGAATAGTAAGGAGGTGACTTAAAGAGGTGCGATGGCATAAGGACTAAACTACACTAACCTTGTGTTTCCTATAAATAGAAGGAGCTTGCTAGTCATTTGCTACTTGTTCAAAACACCAACAACTCTCCTTTATAAAGCAACTTATTGGTTAGAGAGAATAAGCACATATAAGTTAAAACTTCTATTATTAGATTTTTAAGAAGAAGAAGACTAGTTCATCAAGGGTAAGACTCTTGTCTGATAATTTTCCATCTCTACCATAATAGTTTGATAGAGAAGTGACGGTCATGTATGCTAAGCAATCATAAAGATTGGATAATCAATGGACTTAAGCCGAATAAGTCATAAATAAGTAAGATAAACCTAAATAAGTTATAAACTTATGAGGAACACAATGAACTTATCATATTATTACTTTAAGAAGTTAGTATGATTCATAAGATGTAAGAATATTATTTAAATGACTTAATTCTATAATAAGTCATAAGGAATGAAAACTTGTAAATCATAAGATATTAAGTCATGAACTTATGAAGAATAAGCCAAAACCTAACTTGAAAATAAGTTATGGTAATATGTAGTTTAAGATGTTCATAAAATGGTTAGAATCCATTTAGAACGATGATCAAATCGTTAGTAATAAGGTTTTACCGAATTTACATGATTGGACGATAATCGTCGAATTCGTGAAATTCTCGAAATGGAATTTAGATTTTGTGTTTGAACTCAGAAACATTGGTTTTCGATGGAGACAAGTCATATTTGGCATTATAGAGTTGCGGACTCAAAAATGACCGAATTCCGACTTGGAAACATTTATTATTTTTGTTAAAAAAGGACTAATAGGTGAATTTTTAGCAAACGAAGTCTAATAGATAAAATTCTTACATGAACATATAGAGTATATAATTTGTGAACCGTAGGCTTTTGAACGAGCCAATTCGGACTTATAACAAAGAAGTTATGAGCCTGGGAATCTCATATAAAAAGTTTTATGTTAAAAATTTTCTGGTGCGAAGTATTGGAGCCTCGGCGCCGGTCAAGGCAAAATGATTCACATACACAAATAAATACTATATGGCTATGAGATCTTTGAAGTTTGGCGCTTGCCAAATATGGGCCATTGTCTTGAAGTTGGTGCCACAAATGTGAAAATGAGGAAAACCTACTAACGAGTCACGCTGCGACGTGGGCCAGAGTAGTAAAGCTGGCGCCGCAGCTAGGGTTTATAAAAGGAAGAAAGTTTGTGAATATAACATGATTGGTAACTCTTTCACAAATAAAATAAAGCTTATTTATGACATTGAAAGACATGATTGGTAATTGTTTCACAAATAAAATGAAGCTTATTTATGACATTGAAAGACATGTTTAAACCTTAAGTATGATCAATTAAAGTTAAAGTAAGTCAATTGGATGTTAATATAAGAACGACGTAATGAAAAGTCGGAATCAATAATAACAAATCTAAGTCATAATTAGATTGAGAAGAAGGGTAAGATTCATTAGGAACCATGTATGCTCATTCGTGACTTAATGTGTTATGTGATGTTTATCATTTACTGTAGAGACTTAAAGACTTAAACGAGAACGTGTAATAACTGTAGCAGACGCTAAAGGCTTGTATTCTAACCCTTATTTCAGTTCAATCTGGACATGCTTTGTAATTCATGTTTTACTGAATATTGTTGTTGTAAAACAATTTGAAGGAAAAAAAGTGTTATTTTGAATTATCGATAGTACTTCGTAACTATTGTTTAGTTATTGAAGATATATGATTACTATGTTTCAAGCATATTGATTACTAGAATTGTTGTACTTGCTGAGCTAGTCATGCTCACTCTTGCTTAAACCATATGAACGCAACTAAGATCGAACAGACCGAAGGCTCTACCAAGGATAAGGGTAAGGCGAAGACGAACCCGTAGAATACTTATGTAATAGTATAGGGTGAATTATTGTAATATATTTGATATTATGACAAGAACAAATATAATGGTTATAAAGAACCTGGGGAACATTAATATTCTGAATATATAGAAGACATATTCATTCCTTTGAGACTTTTCAATTGAATGTATGTGTGAATGGTAGTACCGTGTAGCACCATCTGTCGGGTTGGAAGATACCCGGATTTGGGGGCGTCACATCTATTACCATAAAATACTACCTGAGGTTGTCTCAACGTTCTAATATTCACACATTTCTTTTGATAATCTATAATTTCCCATGGTTAAACAACCAATCCATTCCGAGAATTACATCGAATTCTCCTAACTTTATCGGTATCAAATCTACCGATAATTTACAACCTTGTATATCTACGCAACAACTCCTATGAATATCTTCAACAAGAATTATCTCTTCGTTTGCTATATTTCCTTTCTGCCCCTTTGTGCATGGTGTAGTTGTACTTTCAATCGATTATTGGTTCCCCTTTTATGCTCTAACATTCCCTCGGCTAAGTGTGCCCTAAAGTTCATTTTATTATTCTAATACTCTGACTTTTGCATTAGTGATGCCATTGCTTCATCATGTTTATAGGATATTCTCATTAATTGCCCTGCTATCGGATCTTCATCTTCCTTAACATCTAGCAGTTGTTGATAATAAAGCAATTCTTCATCCTCTGCATCACTAGCTATAAATGACTCAATTTATAGTGGATTATTATTATCAACATTTCCTCAGCACTGGAGTTGGCCATCCTATAAAATAAAACTCCTTTATTACTGGTATAGAAATTTACACAAACATAGTATTTTTAATGTTATTTTTATGTGTAATTTAATATTTTTACGGACTCAAAGACTATATACTAAGATTTCTCTTCCTTACATCTATAACCTTAACAGCTCTAATACCATTTATGTAACCCCCCCTATATCTATACTGCCACGATATCCTATATGGTGCTTACTACTAGTCAATATATATATAACGCATTCAAATTTATATGCCAATGGTATCCGACTCTATACTTATATCTAATTGAGTGACTATACAATTATAACAAGATGTAATTCCCATAGATCCAAGATTCATAGTATCCCATAACAGATAACAATTCTCATGAGAATAATTATTATGTTTGGATACCCTCACTTGGATGTATGAACTGTATCTGCGAATAGTATCTATCTATCCAAAATTTAGAGTACCAGTAATAACATGAACAGTTCATATTACCAATACCCTCACTCAGATGTATAGTCTATATCATACGAATTACACTATCGTATCGATAGTACTTATCTATCTGAAATCCAGAGTATCAACAACAACATGAACAATCCATGTTGTCAATACCCTCACTAAGATAAATAGTTCCCAAGGATCTCAAACTCGATTGAAAATTCTAATTACATCTATATATGTAAAGAAAACTCGGCTGTGGAAATAAAGATGTTATATATATATATATATCATATATTAAGGTTCGATTATATGATTCTTCATAAAGAATTTCTTATTACAAAGTATTACATTCAGCTAGACAATAATATAAACTAATCTAAGTAGGGACGCTTCCCTTTATTTACCCTAGATGTGCCAGGGTTACCATCTAATACTGCAAAGAGAATAATTTGCAAGGGTGAGCTATGACATGCTCAACAGGTTTAATATTTATAACAATAAATAATTTGAAAAAGTATAACAATTTAAAACTCAACTAATTGTTGTTACCATTTCTGGAATTTCTATTTCAACCATTTCTGGACTTTTTATTATTTTTGTTAGTTACAAAGACTTAGAAATTTTGTTTAGATGTGAGATAGGGGATCAACTTATTCAACATCCTAGGAGTATGCATCTCATCCTAATTATGCCCACATGCACTAAGTGTTAATATTTAATTGACCAAACATCTATCCCTTTTTGAGACACACAACTCAGTATAGGATGTCTTACCAAAGCAATTTCGCTTGACACAATAGTTTATGCTCAATAAATAATATCATATGAATAAACAATTCATTTCTTAGTTATGTTGAAGCTATAACGATAACTTTACAACAATTGGCAATTCAAGTTTAGGTTTGGTATAACATATTAAAAGCAATTCAAGATATGAATCTTGTTTAACGAATATACAGGGTTTGAGAACTTGTATAAATAACAAGATATGTTAGAAGACTTGCTCAATTAATGAAAATAGGGTTTAGTAACTTGCCTGAGTGAAGATCAATCAATCAATGCTACTCGATTCGTTAATAAACACCTAAGATGTTCATTCATATAAATCTAACACATTAATATTGATAACAATACTCAAATACATAAACTATTAATGTCTGGGTTAAGTTTGATATGGTTTCTGTGTCCAAAGACTTTACCTGGTAATTAATAAGTTAATAACTCGGTTAAACTTTATTTATAAGCTTTATTATATTTTTAGATACTTTATATATCTTTTATAATAATTTTTGGAAGCTTATAATAATTTTTAAGTATTTATTTATCCCTTAAATGATTTTTAAATCATTTATTTCTATTCTAAATAATTAATATTACATAGAATATTATAAAAACCTTGTTTATTATTTTTAAATAATTTATAATCATTTATTATAATTTTTAAATCATTAATATTATTTTAAATAATTATTTATTAATTATAAATAATTATTCTAATTATTTTATTATTAACTTAATTAGTAATAATATCCAAATAAATAAAATATTTATTGAATTTATGTAAAAATATTAAAAGTTAATTATTATAACTTAAAATAATTTTTAAAACTATTTTTATAATTGTTTATATTTATTTATCAATTATTTCTAATTTTATTAATTTATTTATTAGAAAAGATTTTTTGTTTGTCGCTAATGCCCTATAGTGACAAAAACTGTCTCTATAGGTGTTCTTGAGTTTATGAGAATCAGTTGGTCATGACCTAGAGACCACTTTGACCTTAATCTAATTCTCTATTTATGATGATTCTAGGTTTGGAAGTGTATGGGTGTTATAATACTTATGCAGTAGTACAATATCATAAAAATTTCATGCTTTAACCTACATATAACAAGAAGTTATAGTGGCTCAAAGTCACTGTCAGAGCTGTTCTTGAGTTTCTGGGTAACCCAGAACAGTGGTCATGGTCGGTCAACGGTTTTGTAGCTTCTAGATCTTTCAATCTGTGTGATATATTTGTGTTTTGTTTGTTGTAATATGTAGTCTATATATCAAGGTACATATATGTAACACTGATTTGGACAAAGTATGATTCTAAGGTCTCGATCTATGTTGGTCAAAGTACAGCCAAAGGCTGTTCTTGATGTTCATCAGTTTTCTGGGTAACCCAAAAAACTTAGTTATGCTCGGTCAACGACTTTTGACCATTAATTCTGGTAATCCTATGAATTGTTCAAACATTTGAGTGTCATAGATATGTAGTATGTATATCAAGGTATTAATTCATTACAATTAATCATTATATCATTAAACAGAAAGCGATTAAAAGGTTGGTCAAGTAGCCGGTTCAACCTGTTTTTGAGTTTTCTAGGTAACACAGAAAACAGAACTTCGTGATCGGTCAACCACTTTTGACCACCTATATCTTGCAATATATGGTTCCAATGAACCTGTTTTCTTTTCCAGATTAAAGACCTCATGTCATACTACAACTAACATACAATTAACAGACCTAACTACTAACATACACAGATCTACAGGCTCTGACATTCGACTATCAGACCTATTTTCCCTTTAATTTCCAATTTGCTTAAAACACTATTTTGATGCATCTAGATATTATGAAAACATGTTCTATCAACTTTATCACACTTAATAACATGTTATTACATATATCTAAACATCTAAACAACAAATCAAACATAGTATCAAAGATCTAGGTTAAATTTAGGGTTTGCACCTTTCTTGCTTGATTTTGATTTCTGGCTACTGAATCTGTCGTTGTTATCACCAAGGATTGTTTAGGTAGGTTATAAGAGTGTATAGGCTTGTAAAATTAGTTGGTTTACACTGAACTAAGGCTGCCTTTTATAGAATTTCCAAACTAGGGTTTTTGGTCATTTAATCACCTACTTGCCTCCCAAAATATCTGATCTATGACTCTGATGCTGCTTGGGAGTTTGAAAGCATGTCATGTGATGTTTTGAAACTTGTGTTGATGACTTCTAACCTACTTGTGAGCTAGTTGATCAAATTAGTAGCTTAATTATGCCCTAATCATCTTTAATCTTGATTAGGATTTTGGTTTTTATGATTAGGGTTGGTTAATGATGTTTATTAGTACCTAATTAAAGTTTAGCAATCATGATTAGGTGTTAGGATAATCTAATTAGGGTTTAGTCTAGCTAATTAGGGTTAGGGTTTACAAATTAGGGTTAAGGTTTGTAATCTAGGGTTAGGGTTTATAATTTAGGGTTCCTAACTTAGATTTTTCATAAATCCTAACAAGCACGACAATGCGTTTTGTTAGTGTAAGCACGACAAAGGAGCTTGTCAAAACATATATACTGAAAAGTCCATTTTCGAAAGAAAAATTTAAGTACGCCGTGTCAAGCACGTCAATTTTTGGACAAAAATTTATTTGACCTAATTTGTTAAACAAAGTAAATAATAACACAAAACACTTTTACAATGAAGAGATTTTATTAATATAACTGAATTTACATAATCGAGTCTTATTAGGGTTTTGGGGTTTTACAGCTTCAACAACACCATTCATCTTTGGACGATAGATGACGGAGTTGAGATGCTTGTTGTGGAATTTATTGCATAATTCCTCCATCATTTGGTTGTTAAGGTTTTTGACATTGTCTAATACAATCACCTCTGGTTGTCTGTATCGATAAATGACATTGTTTCTAATGAAACCATTGATCACCTCTTTGGTAACCTTGGGGGACGAGGTTGATTCTACCCACTTGGTGAAGTAGTCAATCACGGTGAAGATAAACCGATCACCATTGTAGGCTTTGGGCTTTATTGGCCCGATTACGTCCATTCCCCACATTGAGAAGGGACCGGGTGAACTCATATTGTGGATTTCCCTAGGAGGGGCGTGTATAGCATTCCAATGAATTTGGCATTGATAACATCTATTGACATGGTAATCACAGTCAGCTTTGAGAGAGAGCCAATAATGCCATGTTTTTAAGATCTTCTTAACAAGTAGAGGGCCGCTCATATGTGGGTCACGTACTCCACCATGAATTTCATCCATGAGTCTCTGAGCTTGGTCTTTGTCTAGGCATCTTAGAAGTCCTACTCCCGCATCTCTTTTGTAGAGTGTGTCTCCGCTCAGATAAAATTTTATGGCCATTCTATGGATCTGCTTTTTTTCAACTTGACTCGCCCCAATGGGCATAGATCCATCTCGCAGATACTCATTGATGGAATGGTACCAAGGGTGTTGGATGGGAGGCAACTCATCCGATACTTCTCTGATGTAATTCCAATAAGCTGGGACCTTTTGGCTGGTAAATTTGATATTTAAAATGTCTCCCTTCTAAGGTATGTTTATCCAGGAGGCCAAAGATGCTAATGCGTCAGCAAAGTCATTCCTATTACGAGGAATGTAGAGGAAGTATATTTCTTTAAACTAACTTGCCGACGGTAAGGCAGCAAATATAATTCTTGGTGTGATAGATCCCAGTGGTCAGTTTGATTACCAGTTCAGAATATCCAAAGATAGTTAACCGTTTGACACCCATCGATTGGGCTAACTTCAACCCCATTATACAGCCTTCATACTTAGTTGTGTTGTTGGTGCTGACAAACTATAATTTGAAACAACGAGATCTTGCTTCTTCCAAATAGACACCGAATCGCTTTAACTCGACACCTTCCATGTTTCTTTATAGCATACGAAATTTGGTCTATCTTCACACCCGAATTTTCGTACGTCATGGTCCCATCTTATTCCAAAAATACATCATTATATAGCTAAATATAACAACATACATTCTCAAATCCCAGGTTCTAATACCTTATAACCTTGTTCATTATAAATAATGTTAATTACATTATTCTTTACATCTTATAAGAGTGACTTTTATCCACCACCAAGGATACATACCAGTTCATTAAGTCTATAGTTTAATTAAAATATTCTACATTATAAATCTTCACTTGATCTTCACACTCATTTATATACTGAATGACACTTCTTTTGGATACCGATAAACTTGATTATTATGGGATCCTTAACTTCATCTACTCGTACGCTGAAAATGTTTTTCAATTAAAGCAAGTGTGAGCATTAAATTTTCCAGCAAGTCATAGCAGTTGAATAAATAACCTCAAGAATTTAAACATTCTTTTAAGACTTCAATAACCGAACAAAGGTTATGAAGTAGCTTGAATAATAGGAATAATCCCGATTCCTATCATTTTAAAACATTAGTTGCATTCACTTTGAAATATTTTCATTCTTCTACCTTTTTCATACACATCCTGTTCGGCTAGAATCATTAGCACATACTTAACAATAAAGGTTCATGTATGAACATAACATTCTCATATTGAATAGTTAAATCACAGAACAATTCATCTCATAGAAACACCGAAGTGTTAAAATTATGGCACAAGGCCTCATACATTCCACCACCTTGTACAAATATCACACATTTACACATAGACACAACTTCTCAAGTTCAACATCCGAGAAAATTTAAGAAACCAGCATTCATTTAAAATATCAATGAAGTTAGGAAACTTGCCTTACGCACAGCTACTGTTTACAGTTTACGCTAAATTACTCATTCTAATTCCTATATAGCACATAAGGAAATAACACATACACCAATTAGTCATATGCTTGACTTTATCCATTGGTTTACTTAACTTTACTTCTTAAGGTTCGCGTTCTTGTAATCTTTGTTTACGCGACAAACTTTCTTTACCGGTTTACGACCTCATGACATACAGAGATGTCTTACTTATACGATCATCATCTTTAATGATTTACATCCTTATCTTCTTCTTATAACTCTTCTAGGACTCAGCACACATCGCGTCTTTTCTAGTAGTCAATATGGTACTCTGAGTGGTTTCCCACAAACAACCAACAAATAAGTTCCCGTCTCATCTATATTATCTTCCATAATGAGTTAGATCCGTTGCTAGTTTTATATATACCTCCGCTCTCTGAAGGAATTGTTTAGCCCAGCTCCCATATGTCAACCATCAGAGATTACGATTGTACCACAACCTAAACTTATCTTAACTTATCTAAATCATTAAAACTATAATGTTCGTTAAGTCAATTTCTCATTCCTTATGGCTTTTTGGAAACTAAATGCCATACCTCAGGATTTATTCTTTATCGTCTAAGTCATACAGTCTTATGTATACTCAGAATGATCATTCAATATTAATTCTACGCATTCATAGCATTAAACATATTACATTACCTTATTCTTACCTTGCAATGACCGGTTCATTTGACTCAGAACGTCATCCCAATTATAGTCATTACTCGGCTTCTTAATGATATATGTTATTGTCGTTACTTCAATTTCTTCACCGTTCACAGGTTTAGTCATTAGGTGTCATTACCTTACGGTCAAACCATACACGGGGTGTAGGTACTGCCCATTTCATAATCGCGTACACTCAACCCTCACGTTGGTTAAGGTATTTAATGCTTACATTTCATTTTACATTTTCTATCTAACTCAAACTCGGAGTTTCATTAATCTTATTACCGTTAGTTACGACTTTTTTGATAATTTATATCATACTACCTTCATCAACGTCTAAGTTATACAACCAATGTACACTTAGAACGTTCGCCCAACGCGAATACGATTCACGAGGATCGTTTACGTATTCTGCGTTCACGTTGCTCGACTCTTAATTCTATTCAACCTTTACCTATGGTTTTAATTGCTCTCATTCGTTATCCATTACATGAACCCCACGTTCATTATTCTTTCTTAATGTCAAATCCATATTGTTCGTTGTATGCTAAGACCGATCATTCATCGTAAATGTGTTGCGTTTACATTCTTTGTCTTTTAATCTCATTCAATCATTCCGTTCAACCATTACTAAAGATTTAAGTAACTTGATTTAGTGTTACAATAGGCGAACTATATGTTCATTATCTTTTCTTACATTTCTCCTTGGAGTTGAGAAATTAAAAGCTCTTCACTAGGCCTTACCCTGCACAGGCGTTGTGGCGCGCCTTTCCTTCCTTTTCTTCTTGCCTTTGCCACTTACCAAAGATGATTATTACGGGTTGGTATTTGCTGACGCCAAGCCTAAAACTTTGAATTTTTTTCTAACTCTTGAACTTGTTTGAGACGCTTACTTCACAATCTCATAATTTATTTGTTATAACTCGGTACGAGGTTATTCCAAAGCCATCTTCTTACTCTCATTACGTTTTTAACTTCCCTCAAGAAAAAATTCATTCTGAATCCGTTAACATTTCATTCAATTAGCTTAAATTCCATCCTTCGTTCATTTTACGTTATTAACGTTCTTCGTTCGTTCATCCATAATTCGGTCATCCAAACTCGGAACTCATTCGTTCTTGAGTCCATGACTTACGTTTTCTACATTCTCTTACATTCTTACTAAATCCTATACATTCGAGTTCATTTACATACTTTCTACTTCTTGTTTGTCTTTTACAAAATTTTTGTCCTAACTTCGTTATAGCTAAGTTTTAATCCGTTCTTCATGAATGTTTCTATCGTTCCTAACCAAGCAATAAGCAACTAACTTATACGCGATAGTTTTAAACTCGTCCATCAACAAGAAGTTATAATACGATGGTTATAAATTTGTCCATTGTTGAGTAGAAAATCTAATTACGCTCACACGCAAGTGCACGTGGTTAACAAGTAATATAATGATAAGTTAAGTATCGTTCCCACAGAGATTAAATATGAAATTAACCCTACAATTACCAGCTTTTTATTGATCCAAATTTTATTAAACTATCCAATTTAAGAATTATACCTATAAAAACTGAAAATGTTATAAATACTAAGAATACCAAACAATCAACAAACATAAAACTGTAATTTCAAACAAATATTGGAGAATTAGGCTTACAACTTCACTCTAAGTATCACTCTGATTATTACCCTTTATTCCAGTTTAATTCATTATCATAGTTTATTAATCAAGAACACTCAAGTAGAACTAGCCATCTCTTGATGCACTAATACCATATTAACTCAAATCCACAAATTAGATATAATCAAGCTAAACACCTTAATTAACTAATTCACTCTATCTCTATGTGAATTAAAATCAAAGAAGGTTTAATTTCAAGTTCTCTATCTAATTACATGCGATGCTAGGCATATCTCTACCCTAACATTCATCAAGATTACATTCAATCACATAATTCAAGATCATATGCTATAATGACTAGGTCTAGACTCATATTTCCTCTCTCAAATCCATACAAGTCCACATAGAATTGGTGATCAAGCAATTCGTAGATTTAAGCACAAATCAATATAGATAAACTGAAAGATAGATTATTAAACTGAAAATCAAAGCTACATAATCATCGTTCAACCCAAAGATCTGTTATAAGCCTAAAAAGTAAATTAGTTCATCATATATGAAATAAAAACTGAATTAATCAAAGTAAACATCATCCCAATTACAATTATTGAACTAAAGAGAAAGAATGAATCCAGAACCACCCTTCTCTCTAGCCTCAATCTGCAATTATCGTGAATTCTCCTTCAAAACCTTCCTCTTATGCACTTGCTCCAAAAATTAGTCTTCAAAGATGTTAATTGCTTGATTAATTGATCGATTCCTTCTCTCTTGGTGTTGTTCTTCTTAATAACTAGCCTAGACACGTATTCTGATCATAATTCAATTCCCAACTGAGTTCCATGCCAGGCCAACCACTAGCCTTCACGTCACTACAACATTCCAACTGAACTAGGAGACTCAACCTTTCCCGTACCCCCGCCCCATATACAGGTTAAAAGTGTTAACTGACAGCAGATGTTTTCTTTTTGTTGGCAGTTTTGGGCCTATGAGAGGCTTCCATGTTTGCGTCCTGTGAGCGTGCTAGGTTTAGACACCTATCCACGAGGACTTGAGTGTTAACAGTGGAGGTCCCTATTGCTGAGGATTTTACTCATTGCCGCCTACAGCTGGAGTTGTTGACAGCGGATGTCATCACATGGGTTCCCTTTTCTGGGGAGCACTTAAGTGTTGGATTTAAGGATGGATACCTGACTGGGGTCGAGGTGATTTTCCACCCGTAGGATTCCTCTCTTTATAGATAGAGGATGGGAGATCTATTTAGGAGAGCGTGCTATCAGGAGCATTACAGGAGGGATTCGCATGCCGATCTTGCCTCCTGTCAGGTGTTATTGGCCTGTTCTGCAGTCACCCGTCATCGATATCCCATTATTGGGGATTAATGATTTCACACTGTCAAAGGGTCCCTGCACTCAGGAGATGTTCCAACATTGGTGGTTCCCTCGTACCATTGGTGTAAGACCCCAACTTTTTATAAATAAAATTGAATTTCCTCTAATTATTATTTTGAAATAATAAGGTGTTAATTTGATATAATGTTTTGGTTATGGGTGAAATGTGCAAATTTTGTAAAATAGGCATGTGGTTATAAAATATTCATTGTTGTCGGGGAATATTCGTTTGGTCGTGGAATATTCTTTTTGTCGGGGATATATGTATGACGGCGCAACCATTTGTGGGCCCCATAACGGAAAATGATAAAGTATGAGTTTTTATAAATAACGACGTAATTATTCTGCAGATTAACACTTTGTTGGATTACCGTTGGTTAAAATCTGATGTCTGGCGTGGTTGCATAGTAGTACCGTTATTGCACGTATTGTTGAATTATTGATTCTTACGTGAAGGCCTTTACTCAATAATTATTACGATGAATTCTTGTTTCAATATTTTATTTTATTGATTCAATAATTGCTGAGTTGATAGTTTATATTATTGTTGTTTCAATAATTATCATTGCACAGTATTTCCCATTATTAGATCAATAATTCATATTATTTGAATAATATTATTAGATAGCATTATTGGCAATGTCTAGAAAGTTCTGTCAAGTAGAGGCTTGGTCACCTAATTGCGCGCCAGTAAGGAGAAATCTTTATCGAAAAGTCCCCTCTTTCCCGAGAACTGCCTAGTTGTAATTATTGTGATTCTGTAATATTATTTGTGAATAATTAATTATTGATTTATATGATAATGAAATATTTATTTTATGCAGATATAAATGATGGATTTATTTATGTGGTTATAAATGAAGGAATTAATGTTGAGGTATTTTATCAGTTTTTTATCGGATTGGAGGTATTAAAAGATCAATCGGTGTTCTTAAAGCTCTATTGCGTGAGTTATAATTTTAATATGACCGTTGGATCGTTGTGATTTTTGGATATGTTATACATATATAAGTTGAGTATATGTCCACAAATTTTGAACCGTTAAAAATGAACGTATGATTTGTTATGAATTTTAAGAGGTGACTGGTTCAAAAATTGTTGAAGTTTCAGAATTTATCATTTTGGTGGAAAATTCTAGAATTGGTGGGCCCCACTTTTCGTTGGTGAGAAATGTGCTCAAATTGAATTTCAAATGTGGTGGGTGGCAATAGTAGCAGGTAAAGCCATCAGATAGCAGGTCAAGTCTGCTTCGGCGTGCTAACATTTTCCTATAAATAGAGGGCTAAGTTTGAATTGAAAATCACACCAGAAACAAGTTTTCTTTCTCTCTATATTATCGAGCGTATTTTGTGAGTATTTAGATATTTTGAGAGTTTCTATTCAATGCAAGTTTCTTTCAGCATCATATCCGAAATTCCATTCCGAAGTACTGTTTCTTTGAGGTAAGGGATGTTAATTTTTTTTGTAATGATGTTATTATTTCAATACCATTATACCGAAATATTGTTATGGATTTTATTGTGGAATTTCTACCTTTTTGTGTTGGGGTTACTATTCACATATACGGCACTATTCACGAATACGATACTATTCACCGAAAAATGAATTTTTTTTCCTTTTTAACCAAGATGTCTATTATAGTTATTATCTTTGATTGTATCCATGTTTTGATCTTTATTTTTGAATCTTGCTTCAAAATTGGTTATTATGGAGTATTATTGATCTTGGATAAACTGTAATACGAATCCTTAATATTTGTCCTTCTGTCTCACTGAATTCGTTTTCTTTTAAATATTTTTCATCATCCTCAGTCTTAAATGATGATGTTACTGAATATCTTTGGCATGTAGTGCAAAGATGAATGATTAACTGATGAATATCTTTGGCCCGTAGTGCAAAGATGAACAGGTGTTGAGATGAACATGACCTATTGGTGATACAAATAAATATCTTTGGACTGTAGTGCAAAGATGAATATTTGATTAAAGATGTATATTGATTGTTGTTACATGGATAAAATATTGATGACGGACTTTTAAATCTTAGAAGATATTAGAACTCATTCTCTACGTGACTCTTCTAATGGATTGTTGTTTCTGCTGCATTTGTTGATCTAAAACTTGTTATCTATTATATTTTATCAGATTTTTCCCTGTTGAAGACTAATGATAATTTGTCGTATATTATCTTAGTCATAATATTCTTTACTGGGCTAGTTGAGTTCAACCTTTTCCTTTTTGTTCCATTTTTCTTCTCAAGAGGTGAGAACATAGCAGGATCTAGTCGGGTATAGAGTGATGGTTCTAGAAAGATGTTTTAGCAGTCCTCACTATTTCTGTAAAAGTGTATGAATAATTGTAATGAGGAATTATTTGAGTGTGGATATTGTCTAGAAGACAATATTTATATTTAAACTCACAGTATGTGTTGTCGTATTTTGCACGACAATTGTATTATTGAATTTGTAGTTTGCTTTCTGTACCATATATTTGGCGACTCAGAATAGGTGTTGTATACGTATTTTGGGGGCATCACAGTTGGTATCAGAACTATAAGTAAAGAGCCCCGAGCCTCTCGTTGGTGACTTCCTTGTGTGGGATGCACCGAAGCTAGACTCTCCGTAGGGGACGCCGTTCTACGGTGGCAAACTGATAGGTACCACTGTGAGGTGCTGTCCACGGTTGGGACATGAGTCACAGTTGGTATCAAAGCTTAGGGATATGATCCTTGGCTGAGATGTGAGACTAGAACTAGGAGGGGAGAGACGGGTAAATCCTTCGCTAGTGTGTCCTACCTAAGCTTAGTGATGGTCGATCATAATATAGGGATATTATGATTAACCCTTGTTTTATGACAGTTTTTAAGAATGGTAGCTAAGAACGTTAACAATGGAGTGAATGAGACCGTGGAGATGCCTCTAATCACTAACCAGGATAATGTGATGTTAGGCGAAGAAGGAATTAGAGATATTCTTGTGGTGAGGGAAGAATTAATAGTTGCACCTGAGCTAGTCGTAGAGGTAGCAGCTGAGATTGAGGAATAAGAGGAACCTGAGGAGAATTTATTAGAGGTATTTTATGATCAAAACGTAGAATTGCGAAATCGTATTCATGAGTTAGAAGAGTAGGCTGAAGAACGGCAGGCGGTCGTGGAGCAAAAGGATGCAATAATTCAAGTTTGTGTTACCCGATATGTGATGCTTGATCAGAAGCACTCTTTGGCAGAGTATAATATGATAAAGCTAGAATCTGAGCTAAAAGAAGAAACAACTGAACGCGTGAGAATGAGTGATGCATGGGTAAAAGTCGCACGACGCGTTGATATTGTGGAAAGAGATTTCCTATCTAAGAAGGCTAAAATAGATGATATATATTTCTCTCTTTGGACAGCAATTGAGAGAACCCAACATCGAGTTTTGAATTAACCTGTACATTGCGGTCAACCCCAATTCGATATGGATCGAAGATTAATGATTCAGATCATGAAACAGGAGTACGATGAAGCAGTTGAGGATGGAATATGCCCTATAGCGAAAGACAATTCTAGCGGTAATGATGACACCAAAGGTTGTCCCAGACAAGTCAAAATCGGTGGTTCAAGTGAGAGCGCCTTTCGTAAAAGCGAGGAACCGAACAAAGTTATCACGGGTTAGTTAATCATAAATTTTTGCGAAGTCTATACCCTGTTAGATACCGGTTCTACCCATTCTTTTATCTCTCCTGCTTGTGCTCAACATTTAAACTTGACTCCGGAGAAATTAGACTTTGACCTATCTGTGGAGACTTCGTTAGGAGAAACTTTCATTACATCCACTGTTTATAAATCTTGTTTGATCCAAGTTGGCACCATCACATTACCCGTTGATCTTATCTCTTTAAAGATACTTGCATTTGATGTGATTTTAGGGATGGATTGGTTAACTACTCATCATGCCAAAATTGATTGTTTTCGTAAGGTTGTTAGTTTTCATATTCCTAACTAACCTGTTATGCGAATTCAACCAACCAAACCATTGAAGTCAAACACTTTCATATCAAGCCATAAAGCCATTCATTTATTGAAAAATGGATGTCAAGCTTTCTTAGCCCATGCTATGGATTTGAATAAAGGCACGTCAGATTTGAATAAAATGTATGTTGTTAGTGAACTTCCTGACGTATTTCTTGAAGAATTTCCTGGCCTACCCCAAGAGTGTGATATTGAATTTTGTATCGACTTTGAACCCGATACAAAACCCATTTCTAAAATCTCATATCGATTGACTCCTATTGAACTTCAGGAGTTAAAAACCCAAGTACAAGAGTTGGTACTCAAGCCACTATCTGGTAACTTCCTTTATGGAATGCACAAAAGCCAGACTCTCCGTAGGGGACGCTATATTTGTTTGGTGGTAAAATGAAAGGTGCTATTGTGACGTGCAATCCAAGATTGGGATATGAGTCACAGTTGAGAGCAACTTAAGTCGATGTCGAAATCGTAACTTTACGGGCTTAGCTGGTTATTATCGGATATTCGTGGAAGGATTTTCTCGAATCGCTACTCCATTAACTTAGCTGACTCGGAAAGATACAAAATTCGTATGGAGCGAGGAATGCGAGAAGATTTTACAAGAGCTCAAGATGCGACTCATTTTGGCACTTGTTCTGACCATACCATCCTGGAAAGCGAACGTGGTAACTGACGCGTTGAGTAGAAGATCGTACGCGAGTATGAATTCGATATTGTTGAACACAAAGACCTATTTTGTATAATTTATAAATGATAAAGATAGAGTTAAAGACTCTAGGGACACACATTATGATGTTAAAATGGAATCGACTTTAATCGATAAAGTTCAAATCGCTCAAGCTACACACCGGAGCTGATGAATATAAAGAAGAAGGTGTAAGAAGGCGTTATTCTAGAAGTAAGAGTCAATGAAGAGAAGAAAGCTCAAACCTTCGATTTATTTGAAATCCTCGATCGAGTAGGAACTTTGGCCTATAGACTCGCCTTAACGCTAAGTATGTCGCGTGTTCATAACGTTTTTCATGTATCGGTGTTACGTAAATATGTGAAAGACTCGAATCACATTATTACATTAGAACCAGACGAGATAGTCGAAGATTTAACGTACGAGGAGGTACCTGTCAAGATCTTGGATACGAAAGAGCATGTCCTACGCACAAAGGTTATACCACAAGTTAAGGTTTTATAGAGGAACCATGCTATTGAAGAAATGACCTAGGAGTTGGAATCAGAAATGAAAGCGAGGTATCCTCACCTTTTCGAAACACCAGGTGCGTACGTCAATTTTGAGGATGAAATTTCATAAGGAGGGGAGGTTGTAAGACCCAAGCTTTTTATAAATAAAATTTAATTTCCTCTAATTATTATTTCGAAATAATAAGGTGTTAATTTGATATAATATTTTGGTTATGAGTGAAATTTGCAAATTTTATAAAATAAGCAAGTGGTTATAAAATATTGATTGTTGTCGGGGAATATTCATTTGGTCGTGGAATATTCTTTTTGTCGGGAATATATGTATGACGGCGCAGCCATTTGTGGGCCCCATAACGGAAAACGGTTGGATGAAGGAAAACGACAAAGTATGAGTTTTTATAAATAATGGCGTATTTGTTATTCGAATTAACACTTGTTGGATTACACGGTGGTTAAAATACGATGTCTGGCGTGGTTGCTTGAAATAGTAGAGCGGTATTGCACAATATTGTTGAATTATTGATTCTTACGTAAGAAGGCACTACTCAATAATTATTACAGTAGTTATTGTTCAATATTTTATTTTATTGATTCAATAATTGCTTGATAGTTTATATTATTGTTATTTCAATAATTATCATTGCACAGTATTTTCCATTATCAGATCAATAATTCATATTATTTGAATAATATTATTAGATAGCATTATTGGCAATGTCTAGAAAGTTATGTCAAGTAGAGGTTTGGTCACCTAATTGCGCGTTAGTAAGGAGAAATCTTTATCGAAAAAGCCCCCTCTTTCCTGGGAACTGCCTGGTTGCCATTATTGTGATTCTATAATATTATTTTTGAATAATTAATTATTGATTTATATGATAATGAAATATTTATTTTATGCGGATATAAATGATGGATTTATTTGTGGTTATAAATGAAGGAATTAATGTTGAGGTATTTTATCAGTATTTTATCGGATTGGAGGTATTAAAAGATCAATCGGTGTTCTTAAAGCTCTATTGCGTGAGTTATAATTTTAATATGACCTTTGGATCGTTGTGATTTTTGGATATGTTATACATATATAAGTTGAGTATATGTTCACAAATTTTGAACCGTTAAAAATGAACGTATGATTTGTTATGAATTTTAAGAGGTGACTGATTCAAAAATTGTTGAAGTTTCAGAATTTATCATTTTGGTGGAAAATTCTAGAATTGGTGGGCCCCACTTTTGGTTGGTGAGAAATGTGCTCAAATTGAATTTCAAATGTGGTGGGTGGCAATAGTAGCGAAGTAAAAGCCATCGTAGTAGCGAGTCAAGTCCGCTTGGCGTCTTAACATTTTCCTATAAATAGAGGGCTAAGTTAGAATTGAAAATCACACCGAAAACAAGTTTTCTTTCTCTCTATATTATCGAGCGTATTTTGTGAGTATTTAGATACTTTGAGAGTTGTTATTCAGTGCAAGTTTCTTTCAGCATTATATCTGAAATTCCATTCCGAAGTACTATTTCTTTGAGGTAAGGGATGTTATTTTTTTCGTAATGATGTTATTATTTCAATATTATTATATCAAAATATTGGTATTGATTTTATTGTGGAATTTTTACCTTTTTGTGTTAGGGTTACTATTCACGTATACGACACTATTCCCGTATACGGTACTATTCACGAATACGACATTATTCAACGAAAAATGAATTTTTTCATTTTTTGTCCAAGATGTCTTGAATCCTGCTTCAAAATTGGTTATTATGGAGTATTATTGATCTTGGATAAACTGTAATACGAATCCCTAATATTTGTCCTTTTGTCTCACTGGATTCATTTTCTTTTAAATATTTTTTATCGTCCTCAGTCTGAAATGATGATGTTACTGAATATCTTTGGCATGTAGTGCAAAGATGAATGATTAACTGATGAATATCTTTGGCCCGTAGTGCAAAGATGAACATGTGTTGAGATGAACATGACCGATTGGTGATACTAATAAATATCTTTGGCTTGTAGTGCAAAGATGAATATTTGATTAAAGATGTATATTGATTGTTGTTACAGGGATAAAATATTGATGATGGACTTTTAAATCTTAGAAGATATTAGAACTCATTCTCTACGTGACTCTTCTAATGGATTGTTGTTTCCGCTGCATTTGTTGATCTAAAACTTGTTGTCTATTATATTTTATCAGATTTTCCCTGTTGAAGACTAATGATAATTTTTTGTATATTATCTTAGTCATAATATTCTTTACTGGGCTAGTTGAGCTCACCCTTTTCCTTTTTGTTCCATTTTTCTTCTCAGGAGGTGAGAACATATCAGGATCTAGTCGGGGTATGGAGTGATGGTTCTAGAAAGATGTTTTAGCAGTCCTCACTATTTCTGTAAAATAGTGTATGAATAATTGTAATGAGGACTTATTTGAGTATGGATATTTTCTAGAAGAAAATATTTAAATTTAATCTCACAATATGTGTCGTCGTATTTTGCACGACAATTATATTATTGAAGTTGTAGTTTGCTTTATGTACCATGTATTTGGCGACTCGGAATGGGTGTTGTATACCTATTTTAGGGGCGTCACAATTGGAGGCCAGACCCACGCCACATGGTTCATGGGGGATATGGTTCCAGGATTCGTGATGATGACGGATTGGTTAGCCTATGTCAGATATCTGATTTATGTGACACAGATTGACAGTTTGACCCGGCAATTGAACCAGGCTCATTTCTTTATCCGATACTTGGGTAGAGGTCCTTCAGAGGTAGATACTTTTGATCCTTTCAGCTCTGGAGCTGGCCCCTCAGGTGACCCATATGGCTTTGCCGGTGCAGATCCTCCCTTGTATAGGCCTAACATCCCTGTAGATAGAGATCTAGTGACTCAGGAGGAGTTACATTAGGTGGACAGGATTGATGATGTAGACATCGATACCATTGACTTCTTTTGATGTATATTCTCGTTATTTCTTTTGTTAGGCCTATGTTCGATGTTGGGTAGCTTCACCCCATTCTCGTTATATCTTTTGATAGGCCTCTGTTAGATGTAGGGCAGTTTTGTTCTATTTCCCTATATTTTAGTTGTATAGAGATGTATTAAATGATGATATACTTAGGAATGTATGTATAGTTTTCCATTCCCTATATCATATTGACATCTATTGTATCATGCATGTTAGTATGTTATACATATGTATGTATGTCCAGAGATATTCAACATTGACCCCTAGATGGTCTTATGACATGGCCCGTAAAGATGTCTTATTCGACAGTTAGCCGTATTGATCATACCCCACCATTATTGGTGGCATCAGGTATGCGATCGTGGTATGATAGCATGTCACCATCAGACAGGGTGACTGTAGATGGTTTGTTGTAGCATACTATGACCCTGTTGATGTTTTAGGTTCCTATATGATTTATAGAGGGTATGCTAGAGCATTGGGTATCGGAGAGGCAGGTTTTTCGATTCGGGACCCCGGAGTTAACTCCTACTCTGGAGGAGTATGCACGGTTAATGATGCTACCATTGGACAGACCTTGCGTACACATGGCGATCGGAGACATGAGTAGGTAATTCATGACCCTCACCAGATTGAGGCATAGGGTGGTACAGGATGAGATCACATCTGGCCACGTTATATCCCAACATTTTCTGTTGGACAGATTTGGCTCTGAGGATAGTTATGCATGACATTCTGGGGATTTTAACGTGCCGGAGGATCATTGACATTTAGCCAGAGTGGATGTACTGCTGTTATGCATACTGTCATATGTCTACATGCCATGGTACATGGATGAGTTGGACATAGGGATCATTATGGCAGTGAGAGCTCTCAGGGAGGGTCACAACATTATACCGATGATCATCGCAGAGACTCTGAGGTCAGCTAGATACTGCTGCACTTATCCATTAGGAGTGTTTACAGGCAGCTTGGTCATGTTTTACGTGTGGTTTATGTCACATTTGAGACCGATTGGCACTTTCAGACGGCATGGGTATTGTTTCACCCATGATATAGCCATATCGTACTCCTTTTAGCCTGTGGAGTATACATATGCTGCATCTTGGTCAGCTTTCCTGGCAGGGATTGGAGATCCATTCGCTATATTATCGTGTACATGGCTTAGTTCACCCTACAGCTTCATTACTTATGCTCCAGGCATGGATTATCTTCCTCTGGATGGTTTGAGAGGCATGATTACTTACCACCCACTGGTCGTGATGTGTCAGTTTGACCAGTTTTAGGACTTCCATCCTTTTGAGGGGGCATTGAGTCAGCACTTCGCTTCACGCCATTTATCAGCGGAGGATAGATCCAGGTTGTATGCCTGTTGGGATCAGCGAGAGTTAGCTGAGTTTTCTATCAGTTATCCAGGTCGTTCTATAGAGTATTCTGCATGGATGAAGACAGAGACTGCATCGACTATGGTGGTATCCACAGTATAGGAGACTGATTCCGACGATGAGGAGCCTATGGAGGAGACTGATATTCCCACAGAGGAGGACTTGACTGCTAGGTTGCCAGCATTTGTGTTGGATTCTCCCACTACGAGTGCTACTGTCATTCAATATTCAGCACAGTATTTGGAGCAGAGTCTACAACTGATGACCTTTGAGAGAGATCAAGCTAGGACCTTTATGTTGACAGCTCTTGATGAGAGAGACGCAACTCTATTATAGAGAGACAAGGCCAGATCAACCAGAGATGCAGTGATTATAGAGCGGGATGCTGCTCTATCTGCCCGGGATGTGGCCATCACAAACAGTGCTTCAGTGAGATCTCATACGACTAGCATCCTTGTCGATATGAGTGCATACATCGATGAACATCATGCCACCATGCAGTTAGCCTCTGATCTGCTAGCTCGTGTAGATACCATTGGGTAGGAGCTTGCAGTTTTACCTCCTTCTTCGAAGAGGGATGCTATGTTAGATCTGATAGTCCGTATACATACAGATCCGTGGATACACTTGTATTTTTCCTGCACAGACTAGCTTAGCCATTTTGTCATGTACAACACATATTGTATATATCCAACAGTATTATATATGGTAAAGAAATATATCTTGATTTACTTCCCTTTTAGTTATGCCTTGATACTTGCTTGATATTTGCCTGTTTCTTTAGGGCTTTGTGATCATGATGCATTCTGAATTCATCATTGATATGTGGACATTGAGCCATCGCAGGATCTTTCAGAATTGATCATCGATATGTGTATCCCTACCATCTTTGGTGTCTTGGGACTGATTTCTGTATGGAAATGTGGAGAGGAGTATGGCTTTTCCTCTTTGAGATTGACCTCACTGTGATGGTCACCAGTAATCCTATTTGTGAGAAGCCTAGTTAATTCCATCTCTTATGGATTGGTGTTTCTCTTTGGGGCACAACCGCAACTTAGATGGTCACCGAATCTCCTATTGGAGAGGAGAGGTTGGATAATTCCATCCCTTTGGTCTAAAACCGATGAAATGTGGTAGATTTAAGTTTGATCCCAGAACCGTGTGACAAGTAATTTTGTTCTGGTAGGGGGTTAGACCAAACCATAAATGGCTACCTATGTACTCCTATTGAAGAGGAGATCAAGTCTGCATAGTTCGAACCTGGTGTAAGAGGTTCAACGCTAAACGTGAAAGGCAGATAGGTGTAGAAGCTTTATTGATGAAGAAAGGTGTAGAAGTATTTTTGTGGTTTTTGTTTTTTTTGTAGATAAAGGGGCAAAAATGATTTTGTTGTTTTTTGTTTATTGCGACCGGGCCATATAGAATATGGTTGCCTACGTACTCTCGGGTATTAGGGAGATCAGGTCGACGTAGTTCGCCCCTCAAGACGAATTGCAGCCAAAGAGAAGTATGAATCCCATATGCAGGCTATACCGTGGGGACAAGAAAGTTTGATCCCATGATTGGGACAAAATGCAGGCATGGAAAAAGTTTGATCCCATCTTCGGGATAAACTGCAGGTGTGAAAGGTTCAATCCCGTCTTTAGGATAACCAAAATTGTATGAACTGTTTGAAATGAGGTGAAACCAGGCTGCTGGTTTAAAGTGTATGGTTCCCTGATGAGCAGAAGAGTTTGTAAAAATAAGGTTAAAAAATCAGAATGGCTGTTGATTTGATGATCCAAACCAGGATGTTTGCCTGATGGAAACTTTAGACATAGTACCGTTTCACGGTGTCCGAGTTGATAAGCTGTGGAAATTCATCGCCATCCATTTCCTGTAGTTTGAGAGCGCCTCCTGTCAATACCTCCTTGACAACAAACGGGCCTTCCCAGTTAGGAGCGAATTTTCCCTTAGATTGATCTTGGTTGTCAATGATCTTCTTTAAAACCTAGTCATGTTGTTTGAACTACCATAGTCGGACTTCCCTGTTGTAGGATCTTGCGATCCTTTGTTGATATAATTGACCATGGAAGATAGCCGCGGTTCGCCTTTCATCTATTAGAGACAATTGGTGATACATGTCTTGTACCCATTGGTCTTCATCTAACTGAGCATCCATCAACACTCTAAGGGATTCCATTTCCACTTCTATGGGGATCACTGCTTCCATTCCATAGGCTAATGAGTAGGGGGTTGCCGTAGTGGAAGTACACATGGAAGTTTTATAGGCTAATAAAGTCAGAAGCAAGAGGTCAGGCCATCCTTTGTGATTGGCAGACATTTTCTGCATGATCTTCTTGATATTTTTATTAGCTGCTTCAACAGCACCATTCATCTTGGGACACTAGATGACGGAGTTAAGGTGTTTGATGTGGAATTTACTGCAAAACTCCTCCATCATTTTGTTATTGAGGTTCTTAGCATTGTCTGACACAATGACCTCTAGTTGTCCATATCGACAGATGATATTGTTTTTGATGAACGCAATGATGACTTCTTTGGTAACCCTGGGGAAAGAGGCTGCTTCTACCCATTTGGTGAAGTAGTCAATCATAGTGAATATGAATCGATGTCCATTACTGGCTTTGGCTCGATGGGCCCGATCACGTCCATTCACCACATTGAGAAGGGCCATGGCAAACTCATATTGTGGAGTTCCCTTGGAGGGGCATGGATATCATTCCCATGAATTTGGCATTGATAGCACCTCTTGACGTGATCATCATAGTCAGCTTTGAGTGTAAGCCAATAATGCCCTATTCTAAGGATCTTCTTGACAAGTAAGGGCCTGCTCATGTGTGGGCCACATACTCGACCATGGATCTCATCCATGAGCCTCTGAGCTTGGTCTTTGTCCAGACATCTGAGGAGACCTAATCCTGCATCTCTCTTGTAGAGTACATCTCCGCTCAAGTAAAATTTCATAGCAAGTCGATGGATCCGCCTCTTTTCAGTTAGGCTCGCCTCAGCGGGTGTAGATCCATCTCGAAGATACTCCTTGATATGTTGATACCAAGGGTGTTGGATGGGAGGTATCTCATCCGATACTTCTCCAACATAGTTCCCATAAGCTGGGGCCTTTTGCAGGGCAAATATGATGCTTGACATGTTTCCTTTGTCAGGTATGTGATCTAACTCACATAGAGTTGGTTGGTTGGTACGATTCAAAGACGAATCTTAGCGAGTTGTTAAGATACAGAGTTCCCTAACTCTGATAATAAAGGTGAACAGTAGTGATGAATAGATTGAGTCTAAAAGACTAAATTTGTAGGGATAGGAGATCGTAAAACAAAACGATCAAGATATAGAAATGAATAATAATATATACGATGAGATCACCCCGTGATCTGATAAGGTGATAGCAGTGAGAAAAATCAATCTAATGATTGAAAAGTTACAACAAAGATTGATGTGTGTCAGTTGTACTATGAATTGGTACAAATTCAGGAAAGGATTATGAATATGAGTTGAATGAAATTCGTATTGAGAAGGAGTTAAGATTAGGTGGAGATTTCAATTGAGGACTCATGTCAACAGCTGAGTTGTATGATTCTTCATATGGGAGTTGAATTGTACTTAGTGTAACAACCACTTAGTTTCTAGTACTGATAATCATTGAAATGTCTGTGTCACGCTATTTGCTATATACCTGTTAAGAGGGTGATTCCTTTCTCATGTATATAACAGATAGATAGGTTATAGGTAGAGAATATAAGGTTAAGTACGAGTTCTTAAAACTCATACTTATGTTACGTTCAAGACTGTTGGGTAAAATCTAACTACGCACAACACACAAGTATACGTGGTCAACAAATAATACAGTGAAAGTAGAGTATCGTTCCCACGAGGAATTATTAATATAAATTACCAAATATTAACTCTTAACCAAACTAATCTTATTTAAACAGACAATTTAACAATATAAATTAAATTATCTAATTACACTAATTCTAATTACCAATAATTAAAAATCAGATTATGGAGATTTAAGATCACAACTTCACTTATTGCTTCATTTAAATTAACACACTTCTCATCAATTATTTTCTATCCTTAATTGTTAATCAAGAACACTAAAGCAGATAAAACCACCTCTCGATGCATAATACCCGTACTCACTTAAATCCACAATTGATAGAATTAAGCAAGACACCCTAATTAACTAATCCACTATATCTCTATGTGAATTAAAATTAAAAAGGATTTAAAGCACAAGTTCTCTATAAGATTACATATGGCATAAAGGCATATCTCTATGCTAAACACGAATCATAAATTCCATCTATACAGAAATCACAAACGCATGCTATCATTATTAGATCTAAATCTATACTTCATCTCTCGAGTTCATATACATTATCACGGTAATTGTTAGCTAGGCAATTAAGCAATTAAGTTCAAATCATAATAGAAAATCCTCACAATAGAACATAATAATTGATAGCGAAGTATATTAAAATAAACTACACAATAAGATCCATTGTAATCTCAAACAAAGAATTAGTTCATTAAATTAAAATTAAGAATCCACACTTGAATACACATTAAAAGACAAAGATAGAAGACGATAAGAAGATAGAATCTATTGTCTGTAGATTTAATGCTCTCTCCATGCTCCTACTTTGAATCTTCAATGGTCTCCAAGTTGCTTCAATCTCCAAATCTAATAAGAACTAGTGTTTTTCCCAATCTACTCTAATCTAATATAGTGGAATTCTTCCAAAAACTTCCTCTAATCCTTGTAAATCTCCACATTTTATAAGCCTCCTTATATGTCTTTAAGTCCTCTTGGAAGTCCTTGAATCAAACAACTCGAATCAATCGTTCTTGAACTCAAATTCTAGTTAAAATTGCCTTTTCTGTGTGTACCCAAGCCCTTACTTGGGTATTGCCTTGTAAATAGCAAGCCCCGGCTTGATATGCTTCTTTTTTTGAACTCAGGACCCTAAGTCCCAGCTTGGGTATAAGGCTTAAAAGAGCAAGCCGAAGCTTGCTATCTTTGTCATTAGTTATTTTTTTTTTTGCAGTGACCCTACGGTAAAATGGCCATAACGTTTGATCCGGAAGGAGTTACGGGGCCTGCCACCTATCAAATCGAAGCTATCGACGAGTTCTACAACTTTCATATATTAATAATTGAGAAATAACGAACGAATAAAGGTCAAAATTTGACTGGAAGTGACTGCTATGCAAATGGCCTTCCAAAACAGCGAAGTTCAACGTCTGTTGGTACAAATGTCATAACTCTTGCAACCGAACTCCAATTGGAATGATTCAAGATGTTCCGGAAAGCTAAGAAGAAGCTCTACAATATAGTCCAAGTTCTAAGCCAAGAACATGAAATGAACATGAAAGCCCAAACGATGTCCGGATTGCTTTTCCTTGCGTTTTCATACCCATAGTCACTCACACAGCTCCCAAACATATAATCTACAAAATGAACACAAAATGCATGAAAAGTAACTAAGAAACACAAAATTAATCAGATAATTCAAGTAAATGATACCAGATAAGTAGGTATAAAACCTACTTATCAAATACTCCCAAATTTAAACCGTTGCTTGTCCCCAAGCAACACAACATAATGCAATCTACATGCTATGCAAGCTACACTACTATGACAATGAATCCCCAGGTTTCCAGCCATGTTAAAAATTCCAATACGATATGCCTCAGAGAAATTTCAAGATCCAAGAACAAAGCATCAAACAAAGCTAAAGGCATAATGACATACAATCAGATAATCACAACCTGCTATAAAGATATTGTGTGTGTGTGATGTGTTCACAGATAAGCTTGACAAAGGCAAGGATTTCACATGCTATACTACTTAAGAAAGAAAACTGAGGTTCAAACCAAGAACTATGCATACAAATGAAACAACAACTACTCCAACACATCAGTACAAGCTATGGTTAGGCAAAAGGTTTATTCTGCTTTATTTTTACTCACGAGGGCGATTTTCGCACTTTCCCGTAGTGTTTATTAAAAAACAAATTCTTCTATTTCCCATGACTGTGCAATGTCTCATTCCATTAGGCTAACAGTGCTACCCCTTAGCGAGCTTTCAACCAATAACTCCCAGACCATTAAGACCTTAGGGCGCTAGGTGTAGAGACAATCCCCTCGGGCGTACTTACTCAAGTAACAAAGGCCCCAAAACAAGACTGGCCACGGTTATTTTTCTTCTTTTTTTTCATTTTTCTCTTCTTCTTTTTTTTCTAGTTTTTTTATATATATATATATATAGCAAGCATACCCATGCGTTCCCAAAACTTGATTTTCAGTGTTTATGCAATCATTACTCACTTCCTACACAATTCTATCATTAAAATAGTGTTTTCCTCTCAGCAGACAAGTAACCTAATCTTAACAAACAAGTAAACGTGAACACTGGCGTGCTACCCGGTAGCATCTAAACAACCAGCATGGATTATATCATGTATAATATTTTAACTCATCTCAAGATATCAACCTAGCTCAAGAATCTATCAAATTTCTTAATTCATCATTGGCCAAACTAGAATTCAACTAACTAGAAACCTGGGATTATGCAATGTTATGCAACCTAAACTGATAATAAGCAAAAAAAAATTTATTGCAAAATTAAACTAATACTACTAACATGAAATTAACTATATGTAACATGAAATTACTCTATATGATGCAATTACACTACATGCTCTAAACTACTGACAACCCAATACCCCCAAACTTAAAACGAACAATGCCCTCATTGTGTAAAAGTGAAAGAATACTCCCCTAAGTGGCAATGTCATCTCCGTTTGCCTCCTCAAGATCCGATGGTATATCAGGCGATGGATAAGTTTGAGATAATCTAAAGTTGGAAACTGAGTGTGGACTTCAAACTGTCTGAATGCTTGAGTCAGTAATTCAAAACATTGAGTAGTGTTTGTTTCCTCGATTTTTGTGCATCTGCTTCCCTTTCCATAATCTTTTGCCTGTCCATTGAACCTCCAATACCTACAATGAAGAGAGACATCATGGATTAGAATAGCACCATAGATTATAAGAGAACTTAATAAGAAAATTAATTCATATCTACTAAATAAACTAGTAGAGCATATAAATATAAAAATTCCTAAGTTGCCTCCCAGTCAGAGCTTGATTTACAATCTTTCAGCCTAACTTTGTCTGGTCAACGCTATCCAATTCCTCGTCGATAGTTGAGGAATCCTCCATCCATTAGAATCGCTCTGTGTGTAGGTTGGTTTCCCATCTTGCTAATCTGTGAATTGAAACAACCTAGCATAATTCCTATACATGATGTCTCTAGTTACATTGCATAGCTAGGTGTCTCGTCCATTGTATTTGGGAATAAATTGTTGCATTGAGGCATGGAAGGTACAACGAACTTTTCCTCTTTTATTTTCTCTTCCTCAACCCACCATGGTGTATACGAGGCCTCTTTAGCACACTGAACATTGCCTTGGATATGACTACCTAGGGGACAAGGGTGTACAAAACACACTGGATTTTTCAACTCTGGTTGAGAAGGTACTTGGAGTATAATACATGTGATCTGATATTTTTCATTTTTTAAACCCCCAGTTGTCTCCTCAATGTCCACTCCATTCAGTTCATCCAGTGGCATGTACACTTCTGGCTCTCCATTAGTTTCATCATCGATGTCATAGTACCGATTGTTTTGAGGGCGATTATTCAAGGCTTCAAATATTTGATCCATCTGATTCTGCAGATTTCGAATTGACCTCTCCTGCTCAATCATCTTCTCCTCAGTTGATGCTACAAACTTGAACCACAAATCCTCCAATCTTGAATTATCTTTTTCAGTTTTGAAACCCATATATTGAGGACCATTCATTGAGGAGTTAATGAGTTGTTCCATCTGTCTAATAAGATTTTGGGTTGATAACTCCTGACTCATTATCATCTCTTCTTTTTCTACTATAATCCTTAATTAATATAAATACCCACGAGGAATTATTAATATAAATTACCAAATATTAACTCTTAACCAAACTAATCTTATTTAAACAGACAATTTAATAATAAATATTAAATTATCTAATTACACTAATTCTAATTACCACTAATTAAAAATCAGATTATGGAGATTTAAGATCACAACTTCACTTATTGCTTCATTTAAATTAACACACTTTTCATCAATTATTTTCTATCCTTAATTGTTAATCAAGAACACTAAAGCAGATAAAACCACCTCTCGATTCATAATACCCGTACTCACTTAAATCCACAATTGATAGAATTAAGCAAGACACCCTAATTAACTAATACATTATATCTCTATATGAATTACAATTAAAAAGGATTTAAAGCACAAGTTCTCTATAAGATTACATATGGCGTAAAGGCATATCTCTATCCTAAACACGAATCATAAATTCCATCTATACAGAAATCACAAACGCATGCTATCATTATTAGATCTAAATCTATACTTCATCTCTCGAGTTCATATACATTATCACGGTAATTGTTAGCTAGGCAATTAAGCAATTAAGTTCAAATCATAATAGAAAATCCTCACAATAGAACATAATAATTGATAGCGAAGTATATTAAAATAAACTACACAATAAGATCCATTGTAATCTCAAACAAAGAATTAGTTCATTAAATTAAAATTAAGAATCCACACTTGAATACACATTAAAAGACAAAGATAGAAGACGATAAGAAGATAGAATCTATTGTCTGTAGATTTAATGCTCTCTCCATGCTCCTACTTTGAATCTTCAATGGTCTCCAAGTTGCTTCAATCTCCAAATCTAATAAGAACTAGTGTTTTTCCCAATCTACTCTAATCTAATCTAATGGAATTCTTCCAAAAACTTCCTCTAATCCTTGTAAATCTCCACATTTTATAAGCCACCTTATATGTCTTTAAGTCCTCTTGGAAGTCCTTGAATCAAATAACTCAAATCAATCCTTCTTGAACTCAAATTATAGTTAAAATTGCCTTTTCTGCGTGTACCCAAGCCCCGGACTGGGTATTGCCTTGTAAATAGCAATCCCCGGCTTGCTATGCTTCTGATTTTGAACTCAGGACCCCAAGCCCCGGCTTCGGTATAAAGCTTAAAAGAGCAAGCCCCGGCTTGCTATGCTGCTGTTAGTTATTTTTTTGCTGCAGCGGCCTCTGGTAAAATGGCCATAACGTTTGATCCGAGAGGACTTACGGGGCCTGCCACCTATCAAATCGAAGCTATCGACGAGATCTACAACTTTAATTCTTTGAGCATTTAGAAATAACGAACGGATGAAGGTTGAAATTGGACTGGAATTGACTGCTATGAAAATGGCCATCCAAAACAGCGAAGTTCAACGTTCGTTGGTACAAATGTCATAACTCTTGCATCCGAACTCCGATTGGAATAATTCAAGATATTCCGAAAAGCTAAGAATAAGCTCTGCAATATATTCCTAGTTTAAATCCAAGAACATGAAATGAAAATGAAAGCCCAAACGATGTCCGGTTTGCTTTTCCTAAAGTTTTCATACCAATAGTCACTCACACAGCTCCCAAACATATAATCTACAAAATGAACCCAAAATGCATGAAAAGTAACTAAGAAACACAAAATTAAGCAAATAATTCAAGTAAACAATACCGGATAAGTAGGTATAAAACCTACTTATCAATGACTCATAGTTATATGAAATATTTATGAACCCCTCAGCGAATGGACGCCAAAGGACTAACTAGGGTAAGTTCTTAAACTCATATGATTGTGGAAAGTTCTTCAACTCGTGAGTGTGGTTTGACGAACTGGGAATAGTCATGTGTGAATGGAGTATTAAGGATAATAGGAATAGATAGACTGTTTAAGCAAGTGATCATTAGTGGAGACATTAGGTTTTCCAAAACTCCTAGCTATGCTAGACTTCAAAATTTTTACATCAAGCTAAATACGCACTATGTGCTTTTGAAAAAAATATATATATACATTCGTAATGATTTTTGGAACGGTTTAAAGTATAGTCTATGCTACTTATTTCGGCTAGACGCAAATGATTTGAAATATCAAAATATATTTTTATTTATCACTCATGTACCATGTAACCTGGTGCAGAGATGATAAAAAGTTGATAGAGTTATAAATACAGGAATACATAGTGTGAATTCGAACTAAAAATCATTGTTCCACTATTGTATGATGTGTTATGACAAATTCATATAATGACGGCATCCTCAAACGGACTGTTAATACAGTACGACATCATGACGTCATTCTCAAAAATATTTTCAAATTTTTAATTTGCCAACGGGGTTTGGCTGCACCTAAATAATTTGATTGAATTGAATTATTGATACGAGTCTACGCTATTCGATTCAGCTAGACTAACGTTTATGAAAACTCTAAGTGTTCATTGAAAGAAATTTCCCGAACCAAATTTTTTTGGTGCAAAATCCAATAAAACTGATGTAAGAAAATTTTATGCGCCCAAGGCAGATAAGAGGAACAAGAAAATGGTTTCAACCAGCAGCACTTAGCCAGTGCAGGGCATACCGGGCTAATTACCCTCTATGTCCGTAAGTTATAACGTTTTGCGGATGAATTTCCAAAAAACCTTTGCAAAAATGACAAACAATAGTCTATATGACTCCTCAGAACAATTTGAAAAGTTTTACTCTTGTGAGTGGTGTATTGGATAGCATGTGATGATGTGTATGAATGGTGTAAGTTGTATGGTGTAGGGTGTAAGGTGAATTTCGGGGACGAAATTCTTAGAAGAAGGGGTGAATGTGACAACTCGAGAAATTAGACATTTAATTAAAATCTTATATGATGGATTTAAGGTCAAATAATAAACCTAGGCAGAAAATAAGTGTATGCATTTGACATTTCTGGGAAGAAATTTCAAGGATTTAAAATATTTGTGGTGAATTAGTCGGGATTAAGTGTATATGTGTTTATGTTCTGTGAATATGGTATTATATATGTACAGTATGTGGTTAAGGGTCAAGGGTTGACCAGATAAATTTTATCAATGTCAAACCCTAAGATTATTGTCGAATATCGACGTTCAATTAGAAAACCCTAATAACTGATAAGAACCCCTAGAAACCGGTTCTTGAAACCCTAAGTTTAGTTTCGGGAATTTAAAACCCTAATTCGGTGTATTAGAACCCTAATCTGGGAATTTAAATTCTATTAATAAGGCTTTGTGTATTAATTTCAAACCTAATTAGGGATAACCCTAATTGATTAATTAGAAATTCTAATAATTAGAAACCCTAATTATTAGGAACCCTAATTTGTAAATTTGAAACCCTAATCGGTAATTAGGTAATTTTAATTAGAAAATATTAATCCTAATTTTTTTAAGTCCTAATGTGATTAGGAAATTATAATATAATTAGGAAACCCTAATTATAATTTAAAAATCTTAACCCTAATTTGAAATATTTAGAAACTAATGATGAAAAACCTAAGGGTTAGAACCTTAGGGTTAAACCCTAAGGGTTTTTACAAATGTCAAGTATGCAATTAAAATTATTTTGCAAATGACCAAAGTGCCCTTTTCACTTTCTTTAAATTGTAACTTGTAAAAATTGCAAAACCTTTAGTTGGTAACCTACTATCTTGACTTGGTACCTTAAAATATCAACAATTCAAATTTCTTATATGACGTGACATCAGATCTAAATAATATATATATATATATATATATATATATATATATATATCTTGATATATATAGATTTGGGAGAGAGAAAAAATCACAAAACTTGCTCATTTTCTCTCTTGCTCTCACTAACTCTTTCTCTCACCAATACCTCCGAAATTCAATAGTATTTCAGTCACATATTACCTCTCTATAACACCATTAACAAATAAGGAGATCTAAGATCAAGAATTGAACTTGAAGGTATAAACCCTAAAACCTATTTTGATCTTACATGCTTAGAAAAATTTTGTGTTTATGTGTTTAATCATGTGTTATAAGATGTTTTTGGATGATCTATGTTGATCCATTATGGATCCATAGCATCAAATGGCTTTAAATTGGTGTTTTTCAAAAACTATTCTTGAGCTTGAAAAGTAGTTTGACAACGAAATGTCAGGGGCTGTAAATCTTTGTATGTTAATATTTTGTGTTGTTTTAAGCTTTGGATCGGTAGTCTAGTATGAGGTCTTTGTTTTCCAAGCGTAATCACAGT
Organism: Panax ginseng; assembly: GCA_020205605.1. Lineage (NCBI taxonomy): Eukaryota > Viridiplantae > Streptophyta > Magnoliopsida > Apiales > Araliaceae > Panax > Panax ginseng. The sequence continues at coordinate 43,103,588 of CM035144.1, forward strand.
CGTTGAATGTCCAGATTTTGTGTTATAATCGGTCAAAACTCGTTGACCGGGCATGACCGGTCAAAATCTGGGCAACCCAGAAAGTATAAAACCGTGTCTGACAACCTTTTGATTGGCCCAGATCTGACAGATTTGATGTCGTTTGATGGTGTATTTGTAACCACTTTGTAGCTTGTTGACTAGATTATAGATTAATGCTTTTCGAACATTCAAATAGTAAGCAAAATTGATGTAGAAAGTGATCAAAGTAGGCTACTCGCACTGATTAGGAATTTCTGGAAAAACCCAAAAAACGGTTGGACAATTTCTCTGACAGACTTTGACCGGTTTATAACTTGTGATTGTGTTAATGTTTAACTGATCTATTGTTATATTATTGTTCCTTGACATAAGGACTCCATATTTGAACCATTAGATCACTTGAATCATAAATGGAACCTAGATTAAATGGAGCATGAAAGTGACTGGTCGACTACCTAGGTTTCTGGAAAACCCAGGAATGCTCTGACAACATATTTGCAAGCCCAGATCTTCTTGTTGGTTTATTGTATGACCGAGATAAGGATTGATTCATATAGTGTTACATAAACACTACATGATCAATACTTAACCTGGCCCAAAAACATTTTTAATTGGAATTGATAAGCGGTCAAACCATGACCCTTGAACTCGGGTCTGACAGTGTTCTTGAGCTCAAGAACACCTAAGATGACAAAAAGTGTAGCTAAAGGGCTATAGCGACGGATTAATAATTTTTATTTTCTAATTTTACTAGAAATTAATAAAAAATAGAAATAAATTATAAAAATTACTAAAAATGGTTTTAAAAATTATTTTAAATTATGAAAAATAATTTTTGAGAATTTGGAATATTTTTCATTAATAATTATATTTATTTGAATAAAATGATATTTCATTTATTTAATTAGAATATTAAATAAATTAGGGAAAAATGATTTAATATTATGAAAATCATTTTAAATAAGAATAAAGTATTTAAAAATATTTTGAGTTATAAAATGTAACTTTTAATATTTTTAGAGAATTTTCATTAATTATTTAATATTATTGATATTAAATTTATTTAATTATTGTATTAAATAAATAAGTTAAAAATGATTTTATTGATTTAAAAATTATTTTAAATGAGAATAAAGTGTTAGAAAATATTTTGAATTATAAAATATAATTTATAATATTTTTAGAGAATTTTATTAATAAATTAATATTAATGATATTAGATTTATTTCATTAGTATATTAAATAAATGATAGAAAAATGAATTTATTGATTTATAAATCATATAAAAATGATTTAACTTATAAAAATATTTTAAGTTGTAAAATATAACTTTTGATATTTTGACATAAAAATATTAATATTTTAATATTACTAGTAATTATCGAATAAAGAATTTAATCGCTTAAAAATCATATAAATATGATTTTAGGGTATTGAAAATACTATGAGGTATTATAAATATATTATAATATTATGACATTTATTTCATTAATATTTATTATTAAATTAATATTAATAATAATAAAATATTATGGTATTTAAATTAGATAAGTATGATATTAATGATTGAAAAATCATGATAAATGGTAATAATTATCTGAAAATTATTACGAGTCTTTGAAAAATGTTTTGACTGATAATAAAATTATCTAAGCTAATTGTTAAGTGTTTGGACTGAGTCTTAGTAATATTATGCTCGAGAAAAGTTGGACTAGACCGTCGGGATATTATAATTGTGTCAGATTAAAGTCAGACGGAAATAGTTTGACCTGATACTAAGTCTTATGTGTGTTGTAGACTGATAGGATTATGTGTTATGTGCTTAGGTTATTTATATATATATATATATATATATATATATATATATATATATACAAGATTATACTATGTTGATATTATTCTAATATTGAGAGATCAATATTATCAATAATAGGTCTTCTGATAAAGCGATATAGAATGCGTAGCAATAATCAACCAAGTAGGCAAGTTCCTAAACTTGAACTCTTAATTATTGTGCAAATTTTCCTTAAACTCGACCTCGAGTTGTGTCATTCAAATATACTTGTGGTTAATCATTTATGATTGTCATGTCTAAGAATTATTAAATTGCACTCTGTGTGTACTGTATGTATCAGGTATGAAAGGCTGATCACCTTCATTACTGATTAGGTCTATATATATATATATATATATATATATATATATATATATATATATATATATATATATATATGTTCATGTCCGATGTTTGTTTAGTCAAAAATTTGTTTGTGCTAATTCACAACTATATTGTTAAATTATAGCCAGCTTATTATTCAAATTCTTTCAATCATGATATATCCTTAAATAACTTATACTTGCTGGGCAAACTTATGCTCACTCTTGCTATATCATGATAAAACATTACAGATTAAGGCGAATACGTCTGATACAAGGAAAGATTAAAGACAGTTCAAGCTTTAAGTTTATGTGTGCAGCTAAATTTGTTTAAGTTTTGTATATTAATGTTGTTGTAAGTCAAATAAGTTATGAATTGTGTATAAGTTAAGGTTCTCGACCTTGGGGAATAGTGTGTAAAGTTTAATGTATAAACAATTTATGTTTATATCTTTCGTAATAATTATAGAATGATTGTACCATATCCGTGGTGATTTGGGACCCAGATTTGGGGACGTTACATCTATCATTGGATTGCCCATTATGATTATGCATAACGCTTGAATGCTTGATCACCATTCACACTAATTGCTTATATGGATTTGGAAAATGAAATATAAGTATAGATTATATCATAATGGCATATGTTTATGAGGCTGATTTGTTTAGGCTTTGTGATTCGTGAACCGGATAGGCATATATCGTTTCACCGTGTGTAGTCATGAAGAGAGCCTGCACTTTAATTTATTATTGCTACAATTTCACATAGACCTATAGTGATTTTGGTAATAGTGATGCTTACATTAATTCTATTGAATGTGGATTTTGTGTAAATTAAACATAGTTCATTGAAAAATGGTTATGCTCTACTTTTGTGCTCTTGACTAGCTTCCCATGATAATTTATTAAACACTGCATGACGGTTATAGTTTAGATGAAACATTGAATGACATTAAAATCCCATTGTTCTCCACTTTAATTAAATTACTTTAATAATTATAATTTTTATTTCATGATTTAATTTAGAATTAAATTTAAATTGTGAGTTTATCGTTTAAGCATCACTACTACAAAACAGTAAATAGATTTGACACCCTTACACAATGTTTTTAAAATATTGTAGTTAAGCACATTACACAACGTTTTTAAGAAAAAAAAATGTTATAGATTTGTTTTCCATAAATTAGCAGATGCTTAAAAACGTTGTAGAAGGTATGATTCCACAACGTTTTCTAGATAAAAACGTTGTAGTTTAATATATCAGACAACATTTTTAAAATGTTGTAGATAAAGAAAAAAAAAGTTCTGGTTCACCTATATTACCAATGCACCTGCAATATGCTAATGCCATGATATATATCTAAAAGGTCTAAATTCTCATTTAAATTTAAAGCCAAAATGTATCAACCATTCAAAATACATCCCAATAATACCATTCATTTACAATTTAAAATTATTACATCCACAAAATATACACCAATATATGAATATGATTTTAACATCTCCAAAGCCAGTACAGATTTCACTCTTTTAGTAGTAATTAGGAGATAACTTATGTTTAATCATTTCCTATGTTATTGCTCATCTCTAGTCAGATGATGTGCTACCTATAACTTGATAGGTCAAGGTTCCCCTAGAAACTCCATCAATAACATTTCATGCGTCATATATTTGATAACTGTCTTCTCAAAAGTGCAATCTTCAAATCGTATAGAGTAACCAACCTGAAATCGGATATGACAATTGTTAGAGAATCGCCTGTCTGGCTGTGCAATATCAGAATTGATAAACAAGTGCAATATCAGATTTGATAAACAAGTGCAATATCTGTTCTTTGGTCAGTCAGTTCAATAGCTGTGCACAAACCAGAATTAAAACAAACTTACCTATCTCCAAACACCTACCAACTCTCTCTATCTCTACTTCATATTTTTACACATCTATAACAATAACACCGTAAATGAAACCAAACATGTTCACACTGCTAGAGAAAAAATATATAATAATATATACTATATTACCAGATTATCACATTCTTCTTATGCATGCTGTCTGTCCTCACCTTAACAACCAAATTTTACAAAGCTTTCAAGCAGTAATTCCCGACAAGCTTGAAAGACCATATCGTATGATAAAGGCATCCCGGATACCATCGGAAGCAATTATAAGTCTTCCCCAAATATTGAAAGCTAAATCAATTAATGGAATTTACTTATGTTCAATCAGATTATCACAATAGTCAAGAAACCCATTTAAACCAAAATATATACACACTAGAGTTTTCCACATACTAGAGTTTCTTCAAATTCATGATCACTTTTCTCGACATCGAAATTTAAAGAGAAAAAAACATATGTCGATTCAATATGGTATGCAACTTTAAAGAGAAAAAACACCGATATCGATTCAATTGGTCAATGACAATGAGGTAGGGGTCCAAATTATATTAGAACCACAACTTACCTTGAGAGTAAACATCCAATAGTGTGTCATTATTATCCACTATTGGGCCGAACTAACTTGAGTCTTTGCCAAAAGCAAAGACGTTGTAGGTAAGAATTAGAAAATGGAGATATAGAGCGGAAACGATTTGCTATCCCGTGGGCTTGTTAAAAATTTGATATTAGTTTATTTGAAATTATTTCATTTAAAGAATTTGAGAACCTAGTCCTAAAGAAAAAATTACAAGTTACAATTATTAGCAAATTCTTTTGATCACATGATTGCACTTGCATACAGTGAAGTGGACTCAACGGCTACAAAATGAATCCCCACTAAAGTACAAATGTGGAAAAGATCTATTTTCTCTCTTTCATAATTAAGTCAATTTTTAATTGCTATAAATATAATTCGTGAAGGCACCAAATAAATTATACCTATTCATTATGAGAACTAGTCACTAGAGTTTCAAAAATCAAATCTGTTAGGCCAATTTGTTCACCTCTACTTTGTAATCTCTCTATTTAAATATTCTTCTTTAAGCTAAGAAAAGATGTCATGCTAAATGGAAGCATAAATAATGCATGCTATTAAATTCATCCAAATATTTTTTCTTTTTGACAAGTAAAACAAAGAAAAATTTAATAAATAATTTAGTAAGATCCAAGGGATTTTCCACCCAAAAAAAAGGTGCTCCTAAATAACTACAGTAACAGGGAAACATATGTTTCACTTCAAGTCATTTTCCAAGAGAACAGTCCTGAAAATATTTTTCGTTTCAGCAAACAGATTGTTATCAAACAAGAAGCAAACCTTGGACTAACAAATTTAATGTTGCATTAAGAAAAGCACTTGGTCTCAACATCGCTAATGGTCGTCGATTTGCGACAAAATGAGTGAATGCCACAAGACTACTATGGAAAATGACAATAATAATAACACATTATATAGATTATAGAAGGGAAAATTATGAAACATGCCAAATCAAATTGAAATCGGTAAAAGAAATATAGGGTTTGAAATTAAGAGAGAAAGATATTGTACAGTTTTGCAAAAGAGGAAGTCGCAAACGATCACAAAGTCTTGAACGATTCCGCTCAATATTATAGGTGGGGCTATGAAAGCGGACTCCATTTCTGTTTGATAAGAATAATATTGATTGCCATTTTAGGTTAGATTTGAGCTTTCCTCTATGAAATCTAGAGCTCGAGAACCACAAATTATAGGAAATTAACGGCGTTATAGGATACAGAACAGCTAAAATTCGAGTTGAATAAACCATCCACAATCTCTAAACCCCCTCTTTTTCTGTCACTGAAATATCCCCTTCATCTTCAAATAAAACACCTTCGACTCGCTCATGGAAGCCGATGGCACCAGATTCGACTCCAATACCATCTACAAACCGTGGAAGAGAAACAAAGAAAAGTAGCTCATCACTTTCCCCCCCCGACAGTCGAGAGGCAAGAGGGCAAGAGGCTGAGGAGCGGCTAGGGAAAAATAGGAGAAAACATAATGATAGAGCTCCGTGTTTTCACTTTCGCGTAATTTTAATTGTTTAGTTAGAGCTCCGTGTTTTTTTTGATAGACAACGGTTTAAAAAAAATGTTATCTAGTTAAAACAAAAAAAAATGTCCTTTTTAATAGATAACATTTTTGTATATATATCTACAACGTTTTTTTTTAAAAACGTTATAAAAAAAATACCACAACATTTTTATAAAAAACATTGTGGTTTAAGTGTTGTCTATTTAGTATTTTGTAGTAGTGCATATTAAAATAGTGATTAAGTTGTTGCATGATAAATTATATTTAACACCTTTCTTTATGGATCGATACTTTTCTTAATATGTACTACTTGTTGACCCATGTATACTTGCATGAGTTAGAGTCCTTTTTGTTAGACTAAAAAGGAGGCAACATCCTTAGCATTAGCCTCATCCTCAGAAGTTGGTGGAAATATGAATCTGAATCCTCTTGGGTTCGACTCGCCCTCTGGCCACACCAAATACCAAGCGATCATCCTCGTGTCCAAAGTTTGTAGTGGCATCTAGGTGGTCTCATCATCGGACCCCCTAACTCCAACCTGTATGTACAACCCACAAATGAGAGATGGGTATGGCAAGCTGCCAGAGAAGGGTCCTCGCTGGCATCTTCGGATAGAAAAACTGATGATAGCACCTACGTCAATGAGAAAGTCTTAGACGATGGCATATAAGAGGAGTATCTTCTCCTTTATCACCTCTGTCATGTGTGTGGATGGGAATAGCTTGGCACACATGACGCGTACCATATCTTTCCATACTAGTTGAGATGCTTACCGTGGAAGATAGTTCCCCCTTTGCGCCCCTTGGCCCATGTGGTGCTCGACTTTGTTATTTCATTTTAAATGGCCTCATAGTCGGGATCATGGTCACACAAGTAGGCATACTGGCACTCTCAAGGAACTCGCAATTGGTAGTACTGGTTAATGGCATCAACACTAAAAGGAACCTACTTTCCCCTCACAAATGCTGTGAATGGGGCCTTATCCTCTACTTTTGCATAAAACTCTTTTACAACATTGACAACTGCAGGCTCTTGCTCTTCAGTGAACCTATTCCATCCTTTCTCATAAATTTATTGCATCATCTCGCCATCGATGTTGTCGGGTATGAAGTCGCGCTCCGGTGTTAGTGCTTTCGTCACTAGGTAGTCATATCGGTTGATGGCAGTGGCACTTATGAACTTCCTCCTGTCAAAAGCTCTAGTCGTTGGTGTGGAGACGGAACTATCGCCTCACTGTCGTTTCACTATTGGTTTTGGTGCCATTAGATTTGGATGGATGTACTTCAAGCAAATTTCTCCCCCAAACTACAGTCAAACAAATTGTCAAACACTTGGCGTGCTTAACTCATAATTCCCCCAAACTCAGTAATTTGCCTTCAAGTATGGTGGTATGTGATGATAAATTGTAGAAACAACCACTTACCCTTAGTGTATAAACAAATTATTGATTTTCCCCTCTCCTTTTTGCTATCAAAAGTCTCACTCTAAGAACCTTTACTTTGAATGACTAAAAATTTTATGGAATGAAGTGAAGATGTTGTGGAGTTAGGGTTTAATTTATAGATGGTTAGATTGTGTATGTATGTAATGGGTTAATGTAGTGGAGAAGTGGGGATTAAGTTTTAGTTCGTGGGTAGAGAGTGGGGTAGTGGGAGTATGTGATTCAGTTGGCAAGAAGAAGTAATGGAGAAGTGGAACTTCCAAATTAGTTTAAACAACCTCTTCAGGTCTCCATACCCCCGCCTCGGTGGGGAGTTATAAACTATAGAGGCCCGCCCAAATGAGGGGGTGTTACGGATTTGTCACTGCAAGACTCTCACTTGAAGGTTCTATGCATTTTGCCACCCTGGCGGGGAGGTACACTGTTCTTAGCTTTAATTTTTCCAATTCCTCTCTTCAAGCACATCTCCAAAAGCTTCCAAAGTACCTGAAACACCGTAAAATAATAAATTTAATATAACAAAATAAACATTAGACATTGAAGGTTGAATTTGCTAAAAATTATGACTCAGCTAACTACTTAATATAGCGAAATAAAGTTACATTAAACTGAACTTATAATCTAAACTACAAATTAATTAACATGCTTAAAAATACTAAAAATGAAATTAAAATTGGGTTGCCTCCCAATTAGCGCTTGATTTTAAGTCATTTAGCCTGACTACTCCTTGTTCATGGCGCGTCGACAAATGTGATTGAGGTGCCTTCATTGTCGATGTTTCTACCCCAATAATTCTTTAATTGCAGACTGTTCACTTTAAACGTCTCCAATGGATTTCTACTTTATAACTCAACGACGCAATGTGGGAACAATCTAAGTCGTGAATTAAACAGTAATACCGATTGTCCCGGTTTAAACTTCCTCTGCATGATCTTTGGTCATACCACTTCTTAACCTTTTCCTTATACAACTTTGAATTGTCATAGGCTTGTAGTCTGAATTCATCTAGTTCATTCAATTGAAGTAGCCTCTTTTCACCTACTAATGTGTGATCAAATTTGAGCTTCTGAATTGCCCAATAGGCTTTATTCTGCAACTCCACGGGTAGGTGACATGTTTTCCCGTAAACCAACTGATATGGTGACATCCCAATTGGCGTCTTGTACGATGTCCTGTAAGCCCATAATGCGCCATCTAATTTGAGAGACCAGTCTTTTCTATTCCACTTTACTACCTTCTCTAAGATTTTCTTCACTTCCCTATTCGAAACCTCAGCTTGTCCATTTGTTTGGGGGTGATATGTCGTAGCCACTCAATGATTAACCCCATATTTCGCCAAAAGAGTTGTAAATGATCTGTTGCAGAAGTGACTACCCTCATCACTTATTATAGCACTTGGGGTGCCAAATCTTGTAAAAATATTCTTATGCAAGAACTTGAGAACCACTTTGTCATCGTTTGTGGGGAGTACTATGGTTTTAACCCATTTTGCCACATAATCAACTACAAGCAAGATGTACTGATTATTGAAAGATGGAGGAAATGGCCCCATAAAATCCATTCCCCATACATCAAAGATTTTCACTTCCATGATAGTTTGTAGTGGCATCTCATTCCGCTTTGATATGTTGCCCACCCTTTGTCATATGTTGCAAGTCTTTACAAACTGGTGGGCATCCTTAAACACTGTAGGCCAGTAAAATCCTGCCTGAAGAACTTTGGCCACTGTCCACTCACTACCATAATGTCCCCCATATTTAGATGAATGACACTCGTGTAGGATATTTTTCACTTCGCTGTACGGCACACACCTTCGAATCATCTTGTCTGCACATTATTTGAATAATTATGGCTCATCCCACATGTACCATTTGACGTCATGTAAGAATTTCTTTTTCTATTGTCGTGTCAGATCAGGGGAAGGATGTTTCTCACAAGATAGTTAGCGAATTTCGCATACCATGGAAATTCTTTATTAACTCCAAAAAGCTGCTCATCCAGGAATGACTCATTGATTACACTCTTATCCGCTTCATCTTTACCTAGATTTTTTAGCCTCGATAGATGGTCTGTTACTTGATTTTTTGTTCCTTTTCTATCTTTTATTTCTAAGTCAAACTTCTGAAGAAGAAGGATCCATCTGATTGGTCTTGGCTTAGCAACCTTCTTCTAAACCAAGTAGTGAATTGCCGAGTGATCCGTGTAAACCACTACCTTTATCCCAATCAAATATGCCCTAAATTTGTTAAAGGCATATACTACTGTAAGTAACTCCTTTTCTGTAGTTGTATAGTTCATTTGTGTATCCGTAAGGGTTTTACTTGCATAATATATAGCGTAGAATATCTTCTCTCAGTGTTGACCAAAAATAGCTCATATCGCATAGTCGCTAGCATCGCACATTAATTCGAATGAAATAGTCCAGTCCGGTGCGATGATCACTAGGGATGTGGTCAACTTCATTTTCAACTGCTCAAATGCTGCTTTAGACTCTTCATAAAATTTGAATATCACATCTTTCTCTAAAAGACTGCACAATGGCTTAGCAATCTTAGAGAAATCTTTTATAAATCTTCTGTAGAATCTGGCATGTCCAAGAAAACTGTGGATTCCATTTACTAAATTCAGCGGTGGAAGATTCTTGATCGTGTCCAACTTTGCCTTGTCAACCTCTAAACCTCTAGTATAAACTTTATGCCCAAGAATTATCCCTTCTTCAACCATAAAGTGGCATTTCTCTCAGTTGAGTACCAAATTCGTTTCTACACAACGCTTTAACACCTTGACCAAATTTTCCCGACACTTATCAAAAGTATTTCCATAGACCGAAAAGTCATCCATGAAAACTTCTACCTCTTTTTCCACCATGTTTGAGAAGATACTCATCATGTATCTTTGGAATGTTGATGGTGCATTACATAGCCTAAATGACATCCTTCTAAATGCAAAGGTGCCATATGGGCATGTAAAAGTGGTTTTCTCTTGATCCTCGGGAGCTATGACAATTTGGTTGTAGCCCGAGTATCGATCTAGTAAGCAGTAGTACTCATGCCCAGCCAATTAGTTCAACATCTGATCAATGAAGGGTAGCTGAAAGTGATATTTTTAGGTTGCCTTATTTAGCTTTCTGTAATCCATACACGCCCTCCATCTGGTCACTGTCCTCATCAAAATCAGCTCATTGTCTTCATTCTTAACCACTGTCATTCTGCCTTTTTTTTTGGCACACACTGTACCAGACTGACCCATGCACTATCTGAAATCGGTTAAATAATTCCCGCATCCAACCACTTCAATATTTATTTCTTCACCACTTCTTTCATGATTGGATTTAATCTTCTTAGTTGTTCCACTATTGGCTTTGCATCCTCTTCCATTAGAATCTTGTGCATGCAAAAGGAGGGGTTGATCCCCTTTATATCCGCAATGGTCCAGCCTATTGCAGACTTGTATTCTCTCAAAATCCTCAGTAACTTACTTTCCTACAATTCAATAATTGTAGATGCAATAATAATAGGTAAAGTATTTAAATCACCCAAATTTACATACTTGAGGTATTTAGGAAGTGGTTTGAGCTCAAGAATGGGTGGCTCCTAAAGTGAATGTTTCATTCGAGCTGCAGCTGTTTCCTCTGTGTGTAATGGCTTGAATGGAACTTTGAATCTACTGACTCTAGGCAAAACATCCAGCATGTTCAAATAATCCAAGAACTTTGGATCATCTAAATCCTCATCCCCCAATAGTGTAGTTTTTAATGGATCATTAACCAAACTTTTTACCACATCATCATTCACTATCCGGTCAATAATATCCACTTGGAAACATTCCACTTCATCCGTAGGGAACTTCATGGCTGTGAAAATGTTGAATGTAACTTCCTGATCTTGAACCCTCATAGTTAGTTCACCTTTTTGTACATTGATGAGAGTCCTACCCGTAGCTAAGAATATTCTCCCTAAGATGATAGGGATGTTCTTATCTTCCTCATAATCCAAAATTTTTAAATATGATGGAAATATGAATTTGTCCACCTTAACCAGAATATCCTCCACAATGTCTCTTGGATAAGTTACCGATCTGTCCACTAACAGTAACGATATGTTCGTAGGCTTTGGTGCTGGTAAACCCAATTTAGTATAAATGAATAATGGCATGAGGTTTACACTTGACCCCAAATTATATAAACACTTCTTAAAGGCCATGTTACCGATCGTACAAGGTATAGTAAAACTCCCTGGATCCTTCAACTTTGGAGGTAACTTTCGTTGTAAAACTGCGCTGCATTCCTCCGTCAATGCCACAGTTTCATAATCTTCTAACTTTTTCTTCCTAAACAAAATGCCTTTCATAAATTTGGCGTAACTTGGCATTTGTTCTAGGGCTTCTACAAACGGAATATTTATTTGGCGAATTGCTTGTCTAATTTCTATTTTTGGACCCTCTACTGAAATGGTAATGGAGGATACACAACTGGCTTGTCATTTGACTTTATCTGTTCAACTTGTTTTTCCTCACCCTGTTTCTCTTCAACCACTTTGTTTTCGTTATCTTTAACATCCCCCTTAACTGAATTTTCTACAATTTTCCCATCGAGATGTTTTCCACTACTCAAAGTGATTGCTTGACACTGCTCATGACTTCCCTTCAAATTCTTTTATGTGTCACTAGGTAGAGTCCCTTGTGGTCTATTATTCAATATGATAAGGCCAACTGTCCCATCTGATTTTCTAAATTTTTGATGGCCACTACTTTTGATTTCATTGCCGCTTTATTTCCCGATATGTATTTCAACAAAAGCTCTTCTAAATCCATTTTCTTTTCTTGATGCGGAGATACATGTTGCTGCTGATTTTGGAATCCCGGGGGATAAGAAGGCCGTTGAGCCTACTGATTTTGATTGTTGCTCCATGAAACGTTAGGATGGTTCCTATTCCCAGGGTTGTAGGCATTTTGATACATGTTCTATAGAATTCTATTGTAGCTGCCCATAAACTGAACTGATGTTGGGTTGATGACACACTACTCTGTAGGATGTTCCCCCGCGCATAATTCACAAACATATGCCACCTGCTATGGTTGTGCACTAGTCAAAGCATCCATTTTCTTTGATTAGGCTGAAATATGTGTCGCCAACACTGTTATTCCATCTACCTCTAATACCCTATCTACCTCTAATTCGGTCATTCTAACACGGAACTCGTTCGTTCTTGAGTCCACGACTCACGTTTTCTATGTTCTCTTACATTCTTAATAAACCCTACACATTCGGGTTCATTTACGTACTTTCTACTTCTTGTTTGTCTTTTACGAAATTTTTATCGTAACTTCGTTATAACTAAGTTTTAATCCGTTCTTCATAAATGTTTCTATCGTTCCTAACCAAGCAATAAGAAATTAACTTATACGCGATGGTTTTAAAATTGTCCATCAACAACAAGTTATACTACGATCGTTTTAAATTTGTCCATTGTTGAGTAGAAAATCTAATTACGCTCACACGCAAGTGCACGTGGTCAACAAGTAATATAATGATAACTTAAGTATCGTTCCCATAAAGATTAAATATGAAATTAACCCTACTATTACCAGCTTTTTATTAATACAAATTTTATTAAACTATCCAATTTAAGAATTATAACTATAAAAACTTAAAATATTAAAAATACTAAGAATACCAAACAATCAACAAACTTAAAAACTGTAAATTCAAACAAATATTGGAGAATTAGGCTTACAACTTCACTCTAAGTATCACTCTAATTATTACCCTTTATTCTAGTTTAATTCACTATCCCCGTTTATTAATCAAGAACACTCAAGTACAACTAGCTATCTCTCGATGCACTAATACCATAATAACTCAAATCCACAAATTAGATAGAATCAAGCTTAACACATTAATTAACTAATTCACTATATCTCTATGTGAATTACAATCAAAGAAGGTTTAATTTCAAGTTCTCTATTCGATTACATGCGATGCTAGGAATATCTCTACCCTAACATTCATCAAGATTCCATTCAATCAATGAATTTAAGAACACAAGCTATAATGACTAGTTCTAGACTCATATTTCCTCTCTCGAATCCATACAAGTCCACATAAAATTGGTGATTAAGCAATTCATAGATTCAAGCACAAATCAATATAGATAAACTGAAAGATAGATTATTAAACTGATAATCAAAGCTACATAATCATCGTTCAACCCAAAGATCCGTTATAAGCCTAAAAAGTAAATTAGGTCATCATAGATGAAATAAAAACTGAATTAATCGAAGTAAACATCATCCCAATTACAATTATTGAACTAAAGAAAAAGAATGAATCCAGAACCACCCTTCTCTCTAGCCTCAATCTTCAATTATCGTGAATTCTCCTTCAAATCCTTCCTCCAATGCTCTTGCTCCAAAAATTAGTCTTCAAAGATGTTAATTACTTAATTAATTGATCGATTCCCTCTCTCTTAGTGTTGTTCTTCTTAATAACCAGCCCTGAACATGTATTCTGATCATAATTTGATGCCAAACTGAGTTCCATGCTATGCCAACCACTAGCCTTCACGTCACTGCAACATTCTAACTAAACTAGGAAACTCAGCCTTTCCCATACCCCCACCTCAGCGGGGGGTTTGTACTCTATAATGTCCGCCCCAACGGGCATGGCTTCTGTTAATTAACTAAGTACCCCCACCCCGGCGGGGGTTTTGTGTGTAGAATGTCCGCCCCAGCGGGCATCCATTCTGATTTCGTCCAATTTAAGCTCATTTTCTTGCCAAGTTTGGCCATGAATCCACATTTTAAGTCCAAATGTTATGCCACCACACTTAAACATAAAACAGCACTAAACAAGTAAAACAAAACATAAAAAGAAAGAATTAATACAATTTAGGCTTGAATTAGAGGCCGATTCGTAGGTATAAAACCCACTCATCATCCATCAACAACGTTCTTCGTGTTCTTCATGTTCTTCGTTCGTTCTTCATTATTAATCCATACTTTGATTACGATTTCACTTTTTCTTATAATTAGGTGTTATAAGACACCATTCCTTACTTATTTCACTGAATCGTTCATATGATTCATTCAGATCATTCAAATTCATCACGAATTTCATACTTCCTTAATAAATTCATATACTAAACTTCTAATTCTCATTTCTTCATTTTCTCATGATTTCAACCATATAAAATCATTCTTAACATCTTTTACTTCTATTCTCATTAAGCTATGTTTTTAACATAGAAAGCTTAAAGAAAATTAACTTAGAAGTTAGGTTTTTAATACCTTTCTTCTTTAATCTCCTTCCGTTGGACAAAGTTTGAACTCATGCTAGCTTTTCCTCTTCCTCTTCTTCCTCGTCTGAATTCTCTCTCTCTCTCTCAAGTGTTGGTGATTTTCAAAATCACCAACAAATGAGCTGAGGCTCTCCTTTTATAGAAAACCAAGGCTAGGGGTATTTTAGTCATTTTTCCCCCAAAGTTAATATTCACATCTCCTTACTATTCACACCTCCTTATTATTCTTGAAGGTTCTCTTGGAAGCTTTGTGGTTCTGTCTGTCGCAATTCGTCTGATAGTTTGAAAAACTACGATTCTCGGAATCCAAATATTTTTGGATATTTCGTCTTTCTTTTATAGATAAACTTTTACACATTCTTCGGAATTTGAAAATCTGAAAAAACACTTTTTAAAAATAAGCATTTTCCTTCACGTTTTCTCTTAACGTTATGATGCCCCCAAATCTGAGTCTCTTCCAACCCGACAGATGGTGCTACACGGTGCTATAGTTCACAGAATCATTCAATTGAAATGCCTCAAAAGAACGAATATGTCTATATATATTCCAAAATAATATTACCATTCCCCAAGTTCTTTATAACCGCTACATTTGTTCTTGTCATAATATCAAATATTATCATTACAAACCTATACTATTACATAAGTAATATACGGGTTTGTTTTAGCCTTCACTTTATCCTTGCCGAATCCTTCGGTCCGTTCGATCTTAACTGTATTCATATGGTTCAAGCAAGAGTGAGCATAACAAGCTCAACAAGTACAACAATTTCTTTTAAACAACATACTTGAAACATAGGAATCATATATCTTCAATAACTTGATAATACTTATGAAGTACTATCGATAATTTAAAATAGCACTTCTTTTCATTCAAAACATTTTATATTGATAATATTCAGTAAAACGTCAATTCTTGTCCAAGACAATGAGCATTTCATAATTTCTTTGAAAAGGATAACCCGACACTAATTACATAAGTCCGGCATATCTTACGAGCACTTCAAAGTGATCAGCCCATAGTACTCTATGTTGATCAACATTACATTCATTAAACGTGTGTACGTTTAAGTTTTTGCAACCTCGCGTGCCCATCGAATAATCGATAAAAAAATACATTTGTTTATTCATTATCAGGCTTACCTTGAATCCGTACCAAACAATTGGCGTAGGATAGCATTATCAATTCTATACGGAAAAACATATAAAGAAATTAATCAATCTTTCAAGAATAGTCTGGCCGAGCTAAAACTGACATCGACCCTCTTTATAAAACAATTCATGCATCTCATAACATGAATCACTAAAAACCTGGCTAACACGAAGGTTAGACAAGCTATAAGAAAAACTTTCCTTCAACGTCTGCTACAGTAAAATTACTTTTCCTTTGAGTCTTTATAGTCTCTACAACACATAACCACATAACATAACATATTAGGTCATGAATGAACATACATGGTCCCTAATGAATCTTACCCTTCTTCTTAATTTAATAATATATTAGATTTGTTATTATTTGTCCCGGCTTACCGTTATAACTTATATCATTCTTACCAATTTCTTTCTCTTCTATGTCTTACGTGGATTTACTTCATTAATATAACTCGTGTCGAGTTAATCATCCTTCCTCGCGACTTACTAACGTTCTTACATTATTAATCAAAACTTAATCGTCATTGGTTAAGAACACTTACTGCATACCATTAACGTTCACATTCAATTGACTTATCTCCAACCTTTAGTGTTATACCTGAAGTTTATAACATTCGTAATGATGTTACATTAATTTAATTAAGGATTAAATTCACTCTCCATTTACTTCTCCTTTACTTTACATTCTTCAATGTCAAAACCCTAAGGCTGGGGTTGTGGCGCCAGCTCCCTTTACCACGGCCGCGCTACGATGCAACACTATAGAAACTAAAGACCCGGACTCTTACAAGCTGACGACGAAACCCCATGGGGTCACAAGATTCCCGACCAATCTTGGCGCCAAGAACGCTGGTTTTATGCCTTATCGGGCTGGCTGCATCGATCCTCAGCACTAGAAAATTTCTGACAGATAAATTTTTATGGGAGATTCCCAGGCTCATAACTTCTTCGTTATAAGTCCGAATTGGCTCGTTCAAGAGCCTACGGTTCAAAAATTATATACTCTACGTGTTCATGCTAGAATTTTCCATTTTCGAATTTGTTAAGTAAAAATTCACCTATTAGTTCATTTTAATGAAAAACGATAAACGTTCATGAACGTTCAATGCTCGTTTCTTCGTTTTAAGTTAGAATTCGGTCATTCTCGAGTCTGCAACTCTATAATGCCAAATAAGACTTGTCTCCATTGAAAACCAGTGTTTCCAAGCTTAATATAAAAATTAAAGGCTAACTTGTTCTAGCTTTTGTAGCTTTTTCTCTCTAACCAATAAGCACCTTATAAGTTTTAAAACGAACAATTGAAATCTAAGCTTCCTATTTATAGGATTTCTAAAGTTAGGCATAAGGGTCATTAATCCAACCCACCTCCTTAATCACCTCCTTACTATTCGTTATTTAGGCATTAAGTTAACTTGGCCACCACACTTACTTAGCTCTTAAGTATACTTGCTTAGCACATAGCTTATCCTTTACTTGCTCATCAAATTAATTACTTGGCCATCACAACACTTAGCTATTAAGTTACTTGGTCATCACATATAAGCACTTTGCTTGCTCATCACACATAAGCACTTTATTTAGCCTTTAAGTTACTTAACTCATCATTTGCCTTACCCTTAAGTCTACTTGCTCATCACACTTGTTTCTTGCCCACCAAGATCACCCATGTGATCATGGGTTTCCCCATGGATCCTCGTAATCCATTGGATTCTTACTTTGGGCTTTACATTCAATTAGCTTAATTAACTTATCTTATATTTTGGGCTTACATTAAACAAACACTGGGCTTGTTCCTTAATTCATATTTGGACCTTAAACTTTAATTCCAATTGGACTTATCCATTCCTTCATTTGGGCCTTATCAATTCCCATTAGACTTTACAATTTCCTACATAATCCCACAAGTCCATTACATTTTGCTTAAAGCCTTATAACGTATAATTTACGTATTAATCTCGTATTCCACTTCGTATACTTATTTATGTATGTCATACCATCATTCATGCATACTCGTATTCATTACCTCGTACAATACCTACGTATTATACAATCATCGCTTAATTCATTATAAACGTTTAAATTCCTTCTCGGAACTCACTTTCCCTAACCGTTAGGTTTTAAGTCCGCAGGCAAAAAGCTGCATTTATCATAACTGAAATATTATCGGATATTCTAACTCACCTCGATATTCTATCATTATGTATTACTCAGAAGTTCAAAAAAAAATCCCGAGCAGAAATGCGTGAATAGTGTTTTTCAGAAAATTTTTCGGAAAGCTTTTATTTTCGTCTTGCAAATTCAAACACTTTAATTCTATCACATAGCCAAAATACTAAGACGTTCCGACATATCTAGGTCATTGAACGACCTTCAATTAGTTTACTCCCATAAAATATAATCAAATAAAAATTTAATTCGCATAAAATCTGATTTTACTCGGGCGTTACACTCTTCCCCCCTTATAAGGATTCTGTCCCCAGAATCTCGCTACAACACATACACAAATGAGAAATATTTTTCTTCATTTTAACTTTAAAATTATTTGAAACTCAAATTCCTCCTTCAAAAAAATATTATACTTAATCTTCTTTTCATCTTGCATCCTCTTCTTCATTCGCTTGCATTCATCGTTAACTATTTGTACTTCCTTAATTCGTTCCATTTTTGTGGATTGAGTCTATATTGTGAATAACATTTCTATCGCTTCCTTCTGTAATTTAACGTGTAACTCTATTCTTGTCATCTCTGTTATTAACTCATTCTGAGTCGTTAACATTAATAGTGTTTCCCTACCCTTCCTACTTAACGTGTCGTTTACTACTTTTACCTTCCATACATGATATAAGATATCACAGTCGTGATCCTTTATCCATTCCAATTATCTTCTCTACTTCATATTCAACTCCTTCTGTGTGGAGATATATTTCACTCTTAGAGTTCATGTATATCTCACACTTCTAC
Organism: Panax ginseng; assembly: GCA_020205605.1. Lineage (NCBI taxonomy): Eukaryota > Viridiplantae > Streptophyta > Magnoliopsida > Apiales > Araliaceae > Panax > Panax ginseng. The sequence continues at coordinate 43,122,605 of CM035144.1, forward strand.
CCGTATAAATACTATCATCAGATTTTTAATTCAAAAACTACAACTGCCAATTCTAGATCATAAGTAGGATTGGCCTTCTCATAATTCTTTAACCGACGTGATGCATACACAATGACCTTGCCATGCTACATGAGCACGCAACCTCATTATCTATGCGAAGCATCGAGATACAGTACAAAATTCCCCGTATCATCTGATAAAGACAATATAGGTGCCTCAGTTAATCTTTTTTTAGCTCTTTAAAACTATTTTCTCACTTCTCATTCACAACATACTTCTCAATAACAATTATGTCTATCTCTCAAGCTACAATTCACACGTAGTGAATTCCGTATCCCACTTCTCCCTCCGTAGTGTTTCTCACACTATCTTCAAATGTTCAACGTGATATTCTGACGTCTTAAATTGGACTAGAATATAACCAATGTTCTTTACGACACCCTCGTCCAAATAATATTTGAACACTTTGTGACGCTAATGGTACTTTCAACCATAGCACCTCACAAGAGTACCTATCAATTTGCCACCGACTTGCTTGGTACCCCTTACGGAAAGTCTAACTTCCGCACATTAGTTAACCCAAACGACATAACCAAAAACTCGTCATAACTATAACGATTTCTGAACGTCATCTTAGGTATCTCGTCCTTCTTTACGTTTTACCGATAATACCCCGTACACAAATTTATCTTAGAAAAATACTTTACCCATTTCAACTGATCAAATAGATCATCGATCCTGGGCACTGGGTATTTACTCTCAACCGCTAACTTACTTCCCTTACGATAGTCGATACGCAAATGTAACAACTCACCCTCTTCCTTAATATCCTCCTAACTTGCGTCATAGCTAGACAACAAGAGCAACTCAGTGTTTTATTACTGTAAAATACTACCTTGGGTTACTTAGAAATCCAAAGGTTTATAATTTTCTTATGACAATTTATTAAAGTTCTATGGTTAATTAACACATTCATACCAAGAATTACTTTAAATTCTCTTAACCTTATTAGTACTTGTCTACCGATACTTGCTTACATTTATTATTCATGAAACCATTTCCACGAATAAAATTAATGAAAATTATTTCCCTCATTCCCTACCTTAATGTATAAAGGTATTTATAATCCTTTTTCAGGAATAAACTTAACCACTTAACAAATTCACATGCTATAAAAGAACAAGTAGTACTCCAACCAAACAATACATAAGCATTCATTGTATTGAATGAATGATACATGCTACTAAATTCGCTGATGCAACCGCATCATGGACCGTCATAATAAACGTACGGGTCATAGGTCTACCCGACGATGGTGGTTCAGTAATGGCTAACTTACCACTTCCATGTGGTCCAATGACCCACATATAAAACAGCCATGGTTTTTCTTAGGATTAGGACAATTGGGTGATATATGACCCTCTTGTCCACAGTTATAATAAACTAATTTCCCTTTCAGACAGACTCCTAGATGAGTCTTTCTACAAGTCTTACATGCTTCAATCCTATGCTTAGAATCCCCTTGTCCCACTCCAGTATTCCCAGAGTTAAAATTCTTTCTTTTTGGCATACTGCCACTACCACTGGAACTCTCTGCCTTAGTTCCTCCCTCTCCCTTGCTCTTATTCTTTCTTTCTTTGTGGTATTGGGTCAACGCCTCACTACCACCTTCTACTATGATTTCCTTTTCTATAATGGTCCCAAAGGAAGCACGTTGGAACACAGAAATCCTACTATAGAGCCAGGGTTTTAGACCCTGCTCAAACCTACGAGCCTTCCTCTTCTCAGTGTCCACTTGGTGTGGAGCAAACCTTGCCAATTCATTGAATTTAGCCATGTACTGGGAACCGTCCTATCCCCTTGCTTAAGTTCTAAGAACTTAATCTCCCTCCTTCCCCGTATACTTGTAGGGAAATAATTCTTGAAGAAAACCTTCTTGAATTGTTCCCACGTTACCGCATCTGTTCTAGCCCCACCCTGGTGAGCCTCCCACCAAAAGTTGGCTTCCCCTTTCATCATGTAAGTCGCAAAAGAAGTCTTTTTCGCCTCACCTACGTTTGTAATAACAAACGCCTTCTTTATTTCCTTTACCATGTTTGGGCTTCTAATGGGTCCGTCGTTCCTTTGAATACTGGCGGACCTACATTTTTAAATTCTTTAAAGGTAGTCATTCTTGCAAACCTAGGTTCGGTGGGTACTTTACCCCCGGTTTGGTTAAATGTAGCCGTTAATAAATTAATGAACTCTTGCATAGGGTTATTTTGACCCCCTAAATTATCATTATGTGATTCCGCTTCCTAATTACGTTGTCTTCTTCTTGACAGATTTTCTGATTAAATAAATAGAATTTCATTATTATCTATTTACTTACTTCTTTATTATTCGTCACATAACAACTCATATCATAACAAAGCATATTAAATGAAAACTTCATTATATTCATATGCTTCTTCATACTCAAAACTATTTACAATTTGCTTCCATAGACAAAGGCTATTACATTTCTATCCCGCAATTGAACTTCTCAAAAGTTGGGATTTACAAAAAAACTACCCTTTTATACAAAAGATGGCTTTACGTCACTACACACAAATTTATTTACTCTAGAATTCTAATAATGCATAACAGCATCCTCGTGTTTCTCATTCACAATTATCGCTACAGTATCCCGAATGATAGTATGTCGAGTCTGTCCCGACTCAGTGGAATAACAAGCAACTTTCAGCTTGAAATCCTTATGAGCACTCTTATGGATGTAAGACATCTGTGCTATCTTCCGATCCTTCTCCCCCAATTCTTTACGAAGCTCATCGGCCTCCTTCTTAAAATCCCTAGTCTTATTTATCACGAGCACCTTCTCATCATGCTCGGACTCAAAATCTACTTCTGCAGACTCCTTCGCTACATAAAGAGCACTAATCTTTTCATTCTGATGCTGTACAACTGTACTTAGTTGCACATTCCTATCAAGCACTGCCAGATACAATGCTCTCATTGCATCTGGAGGGATGTTATATCCATATCTCCCTCAGAGTAGTTCTCCTCATAAAAGTACTCCTCAGTCTCCAACTCTTCTAAAATCACTATTGGTACCTCCGCCACTGGCATAGGTGAAGGCTCTATTATGTTCATAGTTTCTTCGCTCACCGCGAGTATGTCTCTATACATCAAGATATCGATCGGCATCCTATAATAACACATAACATGTTGATTAGTACATAACATATAATAGTATAAGCACAAATCACATTTAATTAATTTAGAGTTACTTTCCATCTTTTAAATCTTTCGGTACTGAGTTTCCCCAATACCTTATTAGCTCATTCAAATTAAGTAAATCTTGAGTTTACTTCCTTCGAACTTTTCCTTCCTTACGAGGTTATTAGCCTAAGGTTCTTCCCCCCTTAAGTTTTATAACCTAATGCTTTGATACCAACCTGTGACGCCCCCAAATCTGGGTCTCTTCCAACCCGACAGATGGTGTTACACGGTGCTACAGTTCACACAATCATTCAATTGAAATGCCTCAAAAGAACGAATATGTCTATATATATTCCAAAAAAATATTACCATTCCCCAGGTTCTTTATAACCGTTACATTTGTTCTTGTCATAATATCAAATATTATCATTACACACCTATACTATTACATAAGTAATATACGGGTTCGCTTTAGCCTTCACTTTATCCTTTTCGGATCCTTCGGTCTGTTCGATCTTAGCTGTATTCATATGGTTCAAGAAAGAGTGAGCATAACAAGCTCAACAAGTACTACAATTTATTTTAAACGACATGCTTGAAACATAGGAATCGTATATCTTTAATAACTGGATAATAGTTATGAAGTACTATCGATAATTTAAAATAGCAATTCTTTTCGTTCAAAACGTTTACAATGACAATATTCAGTAAAACGTCAATTCTGGTCCAAGACCATGAGCATTTCATAATTTTTTTGAAAAGGACAACCTGTCACAAAGTTCATAAGTCCGACATATCTTATGATAACTTCTGGGGTGATCAGCCCATTGTACTCTATGTTGATCAACACTACATTCATTAAACGTGTGTACGTTTAAGTTTTGGCAACCTCGCGTGCCCATTGAATAATCGATGAAAAATACATTTGTTTATTCATAATCAGGCTTACCTTGAATCCGTACCAAACAATTGGCATAGGATAGCGTTATCAATTCTATATGGAAAAACTTATAAAGAAATCACTCAATCTTTCAAGAATATTCTAGTCAAGCTAAAACTGGCATCGACCTTGTTTGTAAAACAATTCATGCATCTCATAACATGAATCACTGAAAACCTGGCTAACACGAAGGTTAGACAAGTGATAAGAAAAACTTTCCTTCAGCGTCTGCTACAGTAAAATTACTTTTCCTTTGAGTCTTTATTGTCTCTACAACATATAACCACATAACATACCACATTAGGTCATGAATGAACATACATGGTTCCTAATGAATCTTATCCTTCTTTTCAATTTAATAATATATTAGATTTGTTATTATTTGTTTCGGCTTACCGTTATAACTTATATCATTCTTACCCACTTCTTTTTCTTCTATGTCTTACGTGGATTTACTTCATTAATACAACTCATTTCGAGTTAATCATCCTTCCTCATGACTTACTAACGTTCTTAAGTTATTAATCAAAACTTAATCGTCATTGGTTAAGTACACTTACTGCATACCATTCACGTTCACATTTAATTGACTTATCTCCAACCTTTAGCGTTATACCTGAAGTTTATAACATTCATAATGATGTTACATTAATTTAATTAAGGATTAAATTTACTCTCCATTTACTTCTCCTTTACTTTACATTCTTCAATGTCAAAACCCTAAGGCTGGCGGCCATGGCTGCCAGCCTCCTTTTCGACCCAGTGTGCATGCACAAGAACACTACTGAAACTAAAGACCCAGACTTACCTGCGCAGTCATGAGTCCCTTTATTACTGACCATGCTACGATGCAAAACTCCAGTAGGTCACAACATTTCACGGCTAATCTTGGCTCACTGCGGTACTGGTTTTATATGCCTTGGATCAAGGCCAAGGCACCAGTTCCTCGAAGACTAGAAAAATTTTGACAGATAAATTTGTATGGGAGAATCCCAAGCTCATAACTTCTTCGTTATAAGTCCAAATTGGCTCGTTCAAGAGCCTACGGTTCACAAATTACATACTCTACGTGTTCATGCAAGAATTTTTCATTTTGAAATTCGTTAACTAAAAATTCACTTATTAATTCATTTTAACGAAAATAATAAACGTTCGTGAACGTTCAACGCTATAACGCCAAACAAGACTTGTCTCCATTGATAACCAATGTTTCCAAGCTCAATATCAAAATTTGACTTCCATTCTGAGATTTTTAGGAATTCGACGATCATCGTCTAATCATGTGAATTCCGGCATAACTTCGTTTATTATGATTTGTTCATCATTTCAAATGGATTCTATCCATCATACTAACATCTTGACATACATACTTCATTAACTTATTAACACGATAAGTTATTACTTGTTCTTTGTGAGTTTGTAACTTATAAAAGTATAAACTACTTACACTTTCATTTCTCATAACTTATAATGATTTAAATCTTTTAACCATCATCCTTGCTTCTTATTATCATACAACCTTATTATTACAACATAAGACAAGTTCCTACAAGTTCTTCCTTGTTTCGTAACTTATCTATGAACAAAGTACTTATTCATGCCTTATTAAGACTTAAGTCCTTTAATTAATCATTCTTACTTCTTCTTAGCATACAAATCCTTCCACTACTCACTTCTCTAATAATTGAAGAGAAAGAATTTCATGGCTTAGGTTCTTACCCTTGATAATCACTTGATTAAGCTTCAATCTTCTTCTTGCTTCTTGAATTATCAAAGGCGTTCTAGTTTTTGTAGCTTTTTCTCTCTAACTAATAAGCACCTTATAAGTTGTAAAGTGTTGGATGAAATAAACAACCAACAATTGAAATCTAAGCTTGCTATTTATAAGATTTCTAAAGTTAGGGCATAAGGGTCATTAATCCAACCCACCTCCTTAATCACCTCCTTACTATTCATTACCTAGGCATTAAGTTAACTTGGCCACCACACTTACTTAGCTCTTAATTATACTTGCTTAGCACATAGCTTATCCTTTACTTGCTCATCAAATTAATTACTTGGCCATCACAACACTTAGCCATTAAGTTACTTGGTCATCACATATAAGCACTTTGCTTGCCCATCACACATAAGCACTTTACTTAGCCTTTAAGTTACTTAACTCATCATTTGCCTTACCCTTAAGTCTACTTGCTCATCACACTTATTTCTTGGCCACCAAGATCACCCATGTGATCATGGGTTTCCCCATGGATCCTCCTAATCCATTGGATTCTTAATTTGGGCTTTACATTCAATTTGCTTAATTAACTTATCTCATATTTTGGGCTTAAATTAAACAAACATTGGGCTTATTCCTTAATTCATATTTGGACCTTAAACTTTAATACCAATTGGACTTATCCATTCCTTCATTTGGGCCTTATCAATTCCCATTAGACTTTACAATTTCCTACATAATCCTACAAGTCCATTATATTTGGCTTAAAGCCTTATAACGTATAATTTACATATTAATCTCGTATTCCACTTCGTATATTTATTCATGTATGTCATACCATCATTCATGCATACTCGTATTCATTACCTCGTACAATACCTACGTATTATACAATCATCGCTTAATTCATTATACGTATTTAAATTCCTTCTCGGAACTCACTTTCTCTAACCATTAGGTTTTAAGTCTGCAGGCGAAAAACTGTGTTTGCCATAACTGAAATATTATCGGATATTCTAACTCACCTCGATATTCTATCATTACGTATTTCTCAGAAATTAAAAAAAAAATTCCCGAGCAGAAATGCGTGAATAGTATTTTTCGGTAAATTTCTCAGAAAGCTTTTATTTTCATCTTGGAAATTCAAACACTTTAATTTTATCACATAGCCAAAATACTACGATGTTCCGACATATCTAGGTCATTGAATGGTCTTCAATTAGCTTACTCCCATAAATAATTAATTAAATTTATTTAATCCATATAATCAAATAAAAATTTAATTCTCATAAAATCCGATTTTTCTCGGGCGTTACAAACGTAGTTAAACGAATGAAAAGTATATAACAATACTTTTCGTCATTTTTATTTTGTCTGATTTTTACATGTTTTTTGAGAAAAAAAATTCGACTATGTTGACACTCGAAATTTTCTGCCTACCGGTTACTAACATTGTAGGAGGTACAGAATCTTCTTTTAGAGATAACCTTGGAAGACAGCTCAGCTTAATCTCTGAAATACTACCGGAAGTTCAGTTTCAATCCGAAAAACACACCGGGAGTATCATTTCCCATCTCGGATATAACCCTAGGGAAAGCAGTGCAAATACCAAAAATTCCACTGGAGAAGGCTGATTCATCTCGGAGATAACCCCGAGATATTCAGTCTCAGTCCCGAAAACAACACCAAGAAAGACAATATCAACCTTAGAGATAACCCCAAAGAGTGCAGTTGCAGTTCCAGAGATAACCCTGGAGATGCTCGTTTCAATCCATGCAGTAAGCTTCAACCTCAGGACTCACACCGAGGCACTCAACTCCCAAACCTGGAGATAACCCCGGGAGGACAGGCACACCTCAGAGACAACCCTGAGGGCATTCAACACTTGCAGCAGCCCAATCTCAAAGATAACCCTGAGTAAAGTTTGCTTTATTAGCCAAAACCGGAGATAACCCCGGTGAAGGGAAAAGTCGTCAAATTGCCACCTCAATCCCACATTGCGTCATCTCAACAAATAACAATCAACATACATTCTACACAACAATATCCCACAAGAACCAAGGAGTTACAATCCTGAGTGACTACTACGCAAGGCAAAACACCTTATAGAATTTGAAGCTTAAAGAGATAGGACATGGTTTCATCTTCCTGACTTCGTACAACCTCTAATCGTATGACATTGCATAGCTCTCGACAACAGTAGTCCGAAATAGGTCTTATACACCTCAATCAGATGCTCGGATTGAAGTTCTGTGGCTATCGCAGGTACACCTACGGCTTCCAGCTCTATAAATATAGGGCTTGGGGTGGCCATTTTCAAGAGAAAAAAGGCGAGAAATTCGTGTCCAATTTTCTCTTTACACACCCTATATTGAGTGCTTTCTTATTTTAGACACTTGTGAGCTCACATATAGTTATATTTCTACCGGCGGGAGTCGAGTGTTCATCCACTTAATGTTATAGAAGTCTTCTTTGGCAGCCCACTTTAAGCCTTCTTACACACTATAAAGCATTTCTCTTCATCTTTGCACACACCCTTCTTCACATTGAGAGTTGTGTTGTGTGTGTATGCCCAAACTTTGGTCCGTGGTTTTCATTTCTATTTGTCTATATGTATATATATATATATATATGGACTAACATTATCGAGTTATGCATCGATTAAGTCTGGACTCATGTCCGGAGCATTTACTTGCTTATATATATATATATATATATATATATATATATATATATATATATATATATATATACTACCAATCTGGGTCAGTGGGAGGCCTGATTTCACTTAAAATTCGAACTTTTGTTCTCACTTTTTTGATGAGATCCAACGCCTGTGAAAGTTTGTTTGTTGGAGAGAATAAAGTTCATGAGCAAGTCCGCAAAAGGCCGAGAAACGGTCAAAAAAAATGAAATCTTCTTCCTAAATCCCTAAATCGCGACTTGCTCTCATAAACTCCGAACGAACTGGGGAATATTTTTCCTAAATTCCTAAATCGCAATCTCCATCCTCTTCTACACAAGTCGCGATTTCCTCTCTCTTGTACACAAGTCGCTGGAAGTCTTCAGAAGTCGCGCCAAAGTATTCTGTCTCACTTCAGTGACCCACTCTTGTTCATTAGGCAGCATCCTCAAAGAGTCATCTTGCTCTCCCCTTTTCAAGCATCTTAAAGGTAAGCATGCATTATTTTTTTCACTTGTATAATGTTTACAAAGTAAGTAAAAGCAGTAAACACAATTATTACTTGTATAATGTTTACAAAGTAAGTAAAAGTAGTAAACCCTCCCTACTACTCATTCTATAAGTATTTTACTTTTGATAAAAAAAAATAATAGTAATAATTATGCTTTTGAAATGATTGTGTTTACGTGAGCGAATGAATGAATGAATGATTCTTTTGACTAATCATTTTCTCACATGTTTGTTTTATAAGAAATCTAATAGCATGGATCTATTGTCCATATAACAGTCTACAATCTGGATACAAAAACATTATCAAAAAACTTAAACACTGACAGATCAAGGCCTTTCAAAGTCTTGTCAGACACTGATTTACACTTTTTAGGTTACCTAGAAAGTTATGGTCATGCTCGGTCAACTCTCTTTGACCACGAATAAAATGAAATCTAGACATCCAATGATTATGATACCACTTCTAGATCAAAGACCAATTATCACACTACATATCTAAAACATAAAACATCAAAAAGCATGAACATAGAAGAATCTGTGGCTCCTGACATTAGCTTGTCAGACCACAAATAATGTTCTTGGGCAGTTTTGAAAAACTTTAATTTTTTCCCACTTTGATGCTATGGATCTATGATAGATCATCATAAAACATCATATAACACTTATATAAACACAAAAACATGAACTATATCTTAGCATACACGATCAAAATATAAGTTAGGGTTTTATACCTTCTAGTTCAATCTTTAATCTTTGTTTTCTTCTACTGATCTTGGTGATCTAAGAGATTGATAGGTGAATGAAACACTTAGTATTTTTGGAGGTTAGGAGAGAGAAGAGGTTTGTTGAGTGTTTGATAGCAAATGGACCAAAAGTTTAGACTTTCTCTCTTTTTAATTCTCTAAATTAGATACAATGTATGTAATACATGCAAGGTGGCACTCTAGATCATATTGTGTATTGATTTTCCAGCACATTTCTTACCTAACATGGTGACTCGTGAAGTTCTAGAAAAACTTTTAGCTTACAAGTTATGTAAAGGATATTTGGAAATTTAATTCCCAATTTTAATGGCATAAAGGTAACTTGCCAAACCCTTAGGGTTTAACCCTAAGGTTCTAACCCTTAGGTTTTACAACATTAGTTTCCAAGATTTTCAAATTAGGATTTTGAAAATAGGAAAATAAGATAATTAAAATATAATTAGTGTTTCCTAATTACATTAAAGATTATCAATCACATTAGGGTTTACTAATTAGGATTAGGGTTTCTTAATTAGGGTTTAGGATTCCTAAATTTTAAATTAGGGTTTATCAGCATATAATTAGGGTTCCTAACTGTGCACTAGGGTTTTTAAACCTGAGTTTAGGGTTTCCAATCCCTTATTAGGGTTTACTAATTTTAAACCTTATCTGATCAGTCATTGATCAATAACTTTAGTCTTATTTCCCAGTCAATACACAAATTGACTAATTCTCAAAACTTGTATCACCGATACACAGCACAATATCGAGAATTAATATCAATATTATTTAGAATAAAAAAAAATTAATCGTAAAATTTTGATTATTCGAAATCTCGGGTTATCACATTCACCCCTCCTTAAAAGGATTCCATCCTCGGAATCACCGCTTTCTTATTCTCTACAATTTTTTTAAATTTGTATCATCAATTCATTTTTATCCACACAATATTGATTTGTGACTCCAATTTTAACCTGTGACTTGGATCTATAAAAGAAACAATTCACAACAACATCTAACATAGATTACTCGTGTAATTAAATTTCTAAACGAAATAATTACATGTCGCCACCTCCTGAGTAGCCAGTGCATCTTGCGTTGTCATGTTGAATGTAAGGGCCATTGATCTTCCTGGTTGTGTAGGTCCTCGAATCGCCAAGGAGCTATTGGGTCCCTTGTTGACACTTTCTTCTCCAAATTCCTCTTTGGACAGTTCCGAACCATATGATCAGTCGATCCGTAACAAAACAACCTTGTATATTCTTCGGACAGGGATAATTGGGTGACATGTACCCCTCTTGCCCACAGTTATAGCAAACTCCTTTCTTCTTCAAACAAACTTCTGGATGATTCTTCCCACAAGTTACACAAGGTTCCCACCCTTTCCTATTCTTTTTTGTCTTACTACCCGACTGGGTATTCTCGCTCCATTTTCTCTTATTTGGATTACTACCACCACTGCTTCCTCCGTCATTTGTCTTCGTCTTTTTCTCTTGATGAAATCGAGATACAGCTTCGATCCTCCTTCAGCAATTAACGCTTTTTCCAACAAAGCCGCGAACATATTTACCTGCAATACGGCTACTTTGTTGTATAAACCCAACTTCAATCCATTCTCAAACCTTCTCGCCTTCCATAATTCTATATCCACCCGATGAGGTTTAAATCTTGCTAATTCATTGAATTTAGCAGCATACTCAGAAACCGATATATTCTCATGCTTTAGTTCTAAGAACTTAACTTCCATCCGAGCTTACATACTCGATGAAAAGTAGTTCTCAAAGAACAACTCCTTAAATCTTGTCCAAGTCACTACGGCTGTACCGGCTCTCACTTGATTAGTCTCCTACCAGTAATTGGCTTCTCCCTTCATCAAATATGTTGCAAAAGTTGTCTTCTGCTCTTCTGCCACTTGCACAATAATGAATGCCTTCTCCATCTCCTTCACCCAAGTTTGGGCTTCAATCGGATCCGTTGTTCCCTTGAATTCTGGCAGTCCTACCGCTTTAAAGTCTTTGAAGTTAGCCAATCTATCGGCTGGTTGATTTCTCGCTCTTCCCGCTGGAGCTCAATTTCCCATAGCTTAGGCTAGCATACCTACAAAATTCTACATCGGGTCTACTTGACCTCCTTCATTATTCACTGTTTGCTCTTCTCTTTGATTTCGATTTTGTCGTCTAGGCGGCATGATCTGATTTAAATAAAAATCTTACATTAATTCTCTTTCTCTACATAAATTCTTAACACAATAAGAATTTAACACTGTGATCTAATATAATCGCATATTTATTCAAATAACACATTGCACATTTAGTACTTAACACATATTACTATCCCTTTTTAATAAATATCAGGATTAACAACATAACTTTTCATAAAAAGTTTCAATTCTCCAACTTTGCACAAAAAGTTGCAATTCTCTATTCAAACATAACTATTCCCAGTTCGTCAAACTTACCACACTTATGAGTTCAGGAACTTGCCACAATTATATGAGTTTATGAACTTATCCTAGTCAGACCTTTGGCGTCCATTCGCTGAGGGGTTCAAAACATTTAATATAATTATGAGTCATGAACTTACCATAAGTATGAGTTTTAAGAACTCACAACTTAATCTTATATTTATATAAAAAATAAATATTTCATTCATACAAACATATATATTTACATATGTTCACACATCGTTCTCGATATTACAACCATTAATATCATATCCTACTACCAAAAGATACTAACGCTCAAACTTAAACTATCTACCATCCATTCCCTTCACCAGTCTTCTTTTTGCTAGGACACTTGTTGAATCCGTGACCCGTTCTCTAACATGAAAAACACTTCCTCATATTCAGGTTAGGACAATATAGGGAAATATGTTCTTCCTGCTTACAATTAAAACACACGTTCTTCCACATCATGCATTCTCCCACGTGAGTCTTTCCATACTTGCTACAGGCTTGCTTCTTCTTCGGGTTTGAATTTTCAGAATTATAATTTTTGTTGTCCATCTTTCTCTTATTCTTGCCTTTCTTCTACTTGATTGTTCCTTCGGACGATCCACCACCTTCAATCTTTATCCTTTCCACCTACGCCTTCAGCTCGTTCCGTTCTTCAGTCATTTCGTGTAACGCTCGCTCCGTCTTCCACAACTCCTCCAAGAGAACAACTTTACTCCAAAGTTCCTGGACTTCTGCAGATACTTGATCTGGTTCTCCTACTTTGGTCTTACTCTCTTTCTCCACCTTGGCTTCTTCAGACTCCGCCTCCTCATCACCACTCAGATACATCTCGGGATAATCATCATGATCACTCTATATATTAACCATAGGTTCATCTTTTCCCACCTCCTCAACTGACTCGCTTTGCGATGGCCCCTCGGCTACTGACACTGGTGCAACAGCCGTTGGCATCTCTGTGCTCATCTCATCTTCTCCCGACATCCTACAATAAGTTTAAACAACTTGATTAGTACTTTAAATTCTCTCATTATGTGACCACATATGTAACTATTGATACGCTTCGACAATCCCTCACTTAGTACTCTACATGAGTATTCTAGATTTCGCTTATCGTTATAATCCTAGGGTTTCCCCCCCCCCCCCCACTTAAGGTTTATAACCTACAGCTTTGATACCAACATGTGACGCCCCCAAATCTGAGTTACCTGACCCCCCGAGTTTGGTGCTCACGATCCACAACATAAATAACATTTAACTACCCATTTAATTATAAATAAAAACATATACTTCATTAACTGATATAGTTAATACATTACCCAGGTTCTCTAACCTTAACATTGCAAACATACCCTTTAGTTATACAAAAAGGGTTTACAAAACAATAATAAATATGCTTAATATAAAATTACTCCAGCACTATGCCTTTGCCTTTGTTCTTCTTAGCCTCGCTGGCCTCTTCGTTCTTAGCTGAAATATTTTATTTAGCAAGGGTGAACAACAAGTTTTCCCCACAAGTTAAGACATATAATAAATGTATAAGAATCAATAAGAACAGACTATCTAATTGGATAGAATAACACCAAAGTTCGGGGAACTTTGAAATAGCTGAACAAAGCTTTAATAACTAACAAGTCTTTTTGCATTATATGCAACACAATAATCTGATAATGAAAGAGTATAACGCTTTCAAAGTTTCTACGATATTCTAATGAATAATCAAGAATCAATTCTACGTAATAACAAAGTGGAATGTTTTCCAGATTTGTGTTGAGTGATCCATTGGATCTTGAACTTCTCTTCTCGAGTAACTATCAAAGATATACTTTGATATACCCAGGTGTATCAGATAACCATAAAGATTAAATCATAATCCTCTGCAAGTATATAAAGTGATCAGCTTCAATATACCCTATATTATGCATAATATTTAAACTGCGCGCTATGGCCGAATATACGACCAAAAATTCTACCCCTTTTATAATAAAAGGTTGTTCTTCTCAGTCTTAGAATCAGAATTTGATTTAACAATGATTTCAAAATCTAATCACTTCTCTTCTCTTCTCTTCTCTTCTCGAACTTATCAAATTTACTTTCTTGATCTAACCGAAATAATTAGCATCGATATATCAATATTAATTGAATTCTCTTCTCGAACCTATCAAGTTCTAACAATTGTTCATCCAGCCAGAATAATTGGCTAAGACATTTTTCAACACAATTCTACAATAGACAGGAATTATTTGTACTATTTACAATCATTAATAGCTTCTACGGATGTGAATATCCAATAACAATTATTCTTCAAGTATATTTTCAAAATAACTAATTTAGTTTGAATTAATAAATATGCACTAGCTGCGAATTATCAACAATAAATTCTCAGACGTGGTCTAATCAACAATAATTAACCACCATAAATATTGAACAGAAATAACTCAAGGTTGAGTTAAGAAAACTTTCCTTTCGCGTTGATTACTGCTACACAATATACTTATCTGCATTCGTAAGACCTATAATCAATAATATTGGACTTACAATTAGCACAATAATTTATAACACATAACAGTGTAATCCACAGTCAATACTTCTCCTAAACACATTACCACATAGTCACATTAGTATTTATAACCTATATAAACACTCATTAAGTCTAACTAGTTCGGTCTGGTTGGAATTCGGTCTATTCTCAGTGAACTGGTCACCCTATCCGACAATTAACACTTATATTGTCAATTAAACTTGGTCTTAAAGCTTCAATATTATATTAGATAAGTCAAATATCATTTATAATATTTTTCGAAAGCTTTTAATAATTTTCTAACATTTATTATAATTTATCAAACACCGGAATCATTTTTAAATGATATAAATCTTTTTTAATTCCATCATCATTAATATTTATTAATATTAAAATATTAATGATATATTTGCTAAAATATTAAAGTTATTAATAATAACTTAAAATATTTTAAATCACTAATATTCGATTTATATGATTTTTAAATTAACTAAAATCATTTTAAATCACCACCATTATTATTTAAATATTAATGAATTTATCATCAAAATATTAAAAGTCATTAATTATAACTTAAAATATTTTTAAATCATTTTCTCTCATTTTTAAATGATTTTTAAATCAATAAAATCATTTTTAATTCATTTATTTAATATAATAATTAAATAAATCTAATATCATTAATATTAATTTATTAATGAAAATTCTCCAAAAATATTAAAAGTTACATTTTAACTCAAAATATTTTTAAACACTTTATTCTTATTTAAAATGATTTTTATAATATTAAAATCTTTTTCTCTAATTTATTTAATATACTAATTAAATAAATTAAATACCATTAATATTCAAATAATTATAAATATTAATGAAAAATATCTCAAATAGTCAAAAATTATTTTTCATAATTTAAAATAATTTTTAAAACCATTTTTAGTAATTTTTAGAATTTATTTCTATTTTTTAAATATTTTCCAGAAATTCAGAAAAAAAAATTATTTAAAACCGTCGTTGTTGTCTATAGCGACATTTTTTTGTCGTGTTAGGTGTTCTTGGCTCAAGAACAATGACAGTCGGTCAAAACAAGGGGTCATGTTTGGCTCATTTTAGTTCTCTGCTCAAATCTGTTATGGTCAATTTAAGACTTCGATATTGTAACATGCATGTAATACTACAATATTCAGTTATCAATTTGGTCATAACACTTCACAACAAGAAAATCTGAATCTCCAAAATCACTGTCAGAGTGTTCCTAGGTTTTCTAGGTAACCCAGAAACCCAGGCAGCTCGTGGTGCCATTTTCCAGCCCAAATATTTAGGTGTTTTGGTCATCACATAGGTCTGTTATTGGTCTAAACAGGTAGTACTTATGAAAAAGAACAACGATATAACATGATCACAATCTAAATATAACAGAATCACAAGTTAGGATTCGGTCAAACCCTGTCAGAGGGCTTGATCTAACCATTTCTGGAATTTCCAGAAAACAGCTTCGTAACCGGATGGCTTAGTTTGACCATCCATTAAATCCCACATGTTTGTTTTATAAGAAATCTAATAACATGGATCTATTTTCCATATAACAGTCTACAATCTGGATACAAACACATTATCAAAAAATTTAAACATTGACAGATCAAGGCCTTTCAAAGTCTTGTCATACACTGATTTACACTTTCTGGGTTACCCAGAAAGTTATGGTCATGCTCAGTCACCTCTCTTTGACCACGAATAAAATAAAATCTAGACATTCAATGATTATGATACCACTTCCAGATCAAAGACCAACTATCACACTACAGATCTAAAACATAAAACATCAAAAAGCATGAACATAGAAGAATATGTGGCTCCTGACATTAGCTTGTCAGACCACAAATAATGTTCTTGGGTAGTTTTGAAAAACATCAATTTTTACCCACTTTGATTCTATGGATCTATGATAGATCATCATAAACCATCATATAAAACTTATATAAACACAAAAACACGAACTCTATCTTAGCATACATAATCAAAATATGAGTTAGGGTTTTAAACCTTCTAGTTCAATCTTTAATCTTTGTTTTCTTCTACTGATCTTGGTGATCTAAGAGCTTGATAGGTGACTGAAACACTTAGTATTTTCAGAGGATAGGAGAGAGAAGAGGTTTGTTGAGTGTTTGGTAGCAAATGGACCAAAAGTTTAGACTTTCTCTCTTTTTAATTCTCTAAATTAGATACAATGGATGTAATACATGTAAGGTGGCACTCTATATCAGATTGTATATTGATTTTCCAGCACATTTCTTGCCTAACATTGTGACTCATGAAGTTCTAGAAAAACTTTTAGCTTACAAGTTATGTAAAGGATATTTTGGACATTTAATTCCCAATTTTAATGGCATAAAGGTAACTTGCCAAACCCTTAGGGTTTAACCCTAAGGTTCTAACCCTTAGGTTTTACAACATTAGTTTCTATGATTTTCAAATTAGGGTTTTGAAAATAGGAATATAAGATAATTAAAATATAATTAGTGTTTCCTAATTACATTAAAGATTATCAATCACATTAGGGTTTACTAATTAGGATTATGGTTTCCTAATAGGGTTTAGGATTCTTGAATTTTAAATTAGGGTTTTTCGGCATACAATTAGGGTTCCTAACTGTGTGCTAGGGTTTCTAAACCTGATATTAGGTTTTATAATCCCTTATTAGGGTTTACTAATTTTAAACCTTATCCAATCAATCATTGATCAATAACTCTACTCTTATTTCTCAGTCAATACACAAACTGACTAATTCTCAAAACTTATATCATCGATACACAGCACAATATCGAGAATCAATATCAATATTATTTTTTTTAAAAAAATTATTTGTAAAATTTGGATTATTCGAAATCCCAGGTTATCATATAGGTGCGAAAAAAGCATAGAACTACTTCCAAATAACAACACATTGACCCACACACACACACACATTCATATAAGAGTTCCTTAAAAAGTGGCAGTCAGCATGGTAACACGGATGTCGGGGGGTGCCTAACACCTTCCCTCCGCATAATCAAGCCCCCGAACCCAAATGAATCTCGGTTTCACAGTCACATTTAGCAATGTCACATCACTGGGTCAATGTGCAAACCTTTTCTCGGTTGCATTGGTGCAACTAGTTAAAAATATCAACTGGTGACTCTTACAGTCAAATCGTCGACATATACATGTCAGACCTTTTTCACTTGTTTTTTCAAATAAATATCACATAACATGATAACACCAAAGAACAAGAAAAGAAAAGGGACAAATAAAAATCCCGACGTCGACAGGCTAACTTAACTTTTCACAATATTTTATTGTCAAATCTTTCGATAGAATGTCATTTTGACAAATCAAACTCTCAGAGAGGCTTAGGTTATTCCAACCCTAACCCGTAGGGTTTTGTCAGGTGAATAGTACCTATTTCATCTTTTTCCTCAAAAATAATTTTATTCCCGGAAAATTTTTATTTTCGTCTTGAAAATTCTTACTCGTTAAGTCTAGCTCGTTGTCAGAATCATCCCGTATTATAATCATCCTAGGTTTTAGAATGATTAATAAACACATAGCACAGAATATTATTAATAAAAATTTATTTTATTAATAACTAATTCTTTAAATCTTAAATTCTGGACAATCCGATTTTTTGGGTTGTCACATTCTTCCCCCTTTATAAAAATTCCGCCCTCAAAATTTCTAAAACCACACCCATACTCAGGTCATCACATTCACCCCTTCTTCACAGAATTTTGCCCTCGAAATTTTAACATATCATTCCTCTCAACTTCTCTTCAAAGAAGTTATTATATTTCACACATTCCTTAACCACCATAACTTATCAAGAATTATGAAGTAAAAGCAATAAATAGGAATATAAAGATTCATTTAAAATATTTCATACTTTTGTTGAGGGGTCAAATCGACCATGAACTCTTACAAGGTCGAACATCATTTTGCCGTAAACCCTTCTTTCACGGTCAGTTTACAGTCACAAAGAAAGTAAACTACCTCTTCCATACGTAGGTGATCAACCCATCGTATAACCCCATTTCGGGATATGTTCACCTCAGACTTAATCATCAGATTCTGCACCAAAATAATTTAGCTTGGCATAACTTCTTCAAGGAAAGCTCAATTTTCTTTTAAACATAACATACCATTCCTCTTAGCCAAATCAAATAGCTTAGACCATACCAATAAATTTGACATCAACTTGAAACATTCGTCTAGTCAAATCAATTGACATCAACTACTTCTTTAAATTCTTTCATAATACATGAAAACATTTATGACGTCATGATACCATACTTTTCACAATACGTTGAGGACTTCGTCAGTTTATGACTTCATCATTATACATCATACCATAGCGGGTTGTTGATCTTAAGATCACATCCAACACTAGGTTCAATTGCATTAATAACTTCATCCTTTTACCATCTTCGCATCAAATGCATTGATGATATAAAATTCATTTTGATATTTCAAATTAATTTATGTCTAGCCGAAACAATTAGCATACACATATAAAGAATAGTTCTTTTTAAAATATATTGGTTCCAAAAGTTGAACCACTTCTTTCCCTTTTCAAACACAGACATAAGCATGATTTCAATAAGCTTCGAAATCTAGCATAGGTAGATGACTTGGAATATCCTTTTCTCCATCTTTCTCCATTGTCTTACTTGCGACAATACTTAATCTTCTCTAGCACCTCTAATGTTAAGTATACTAAAAATACTTTATTTTTAGTCTAAACATTCCTATACCTTAGTATAGTCCATCAACTTACCACACTTTATATGTTTAGGAACTTTCCATAACCATATATGTTTAAGAACTTATCTTCGCAATATGTAATCAAAGAACAAATCAAGGACTATCTATACGCTCAGAGCTCCGAAACATAGCATATAACTATGAGTCACAAACTTTTCATAAGTATGAGTTTCAAGAAATATTCTCTACCTATCAAGTATATACATGAAATAAAATTCACCTTCTTGTCATATACATATTGATAGCGTGACATTACTATTTTAATGATTATCACTGTAATAAGCTAAGCAATTGTTACACCAAAGCATATACCTCTGGCCATAACAGAGGTTCATACAACTCAGCTATCACATGAGTCCTCAATTAAAATTTTATAACTTCTAACTTCCCCTTAACTTAATACGAATTTTCTTTAATTCATATGTTATCCTTCATAACTCAATCTGAGTTCTTCTTCTTGTACTATTTTGTAGTAACATTCATTTATAGCATTAGCTATAAATCATCCATCATTTAATAGGATATTTGTTATTACGATTCAATATGATCCGTGGTGATCTTCTTCCTTAATCGTTTAACTCAACGATCTTCCTATCCTTCTCTCTACGATTACAGTCTTAGGTACTCATACTTAAGGTTTATAACCTATCAACTCTGATACCACTCTGTAATGCCCTAAAATCTGGTCTATTTTCACACCCAGATTTCGTACGTCACAGTCCCATCTCATTCCAAACATACATCATTATATAGCTAAATATAACAACATACATTCTCAAATCCCAGGTTCTAATACCTTATAATCTCGTTCATTACAAATAATGTTAATTGTATTATTTTTTACATCTTATGAGAGTGACTTTTATCCACCACCACGCATACATAACAGTTCATTAAACTCGTCTGTAGTTTAATTAAACTAATTTACATTACAAATCTTCACTTGATCTTCACACTCATTCATATACTGAATGACACTTCTTTTGGATACCGATTAGCTTCATCTTTACGGGATCCTTAAGTTCTTATACTCGTACGCTAAAAATATTTTTCATTTAAAGCAAGTGTGAGCATTCAATTGCCCAGCAAGTCATAGTAGTTGAATAAACAACCTCAAGAATTTAAACATTTTTTAAGACTTCAATAACCGAACAAAGGTTATGAAGTAGCTTGAATACTAGGAATAATCTTGATTCCTATCATTTTAAAACATTAGTTACATTCACTTTAAAATATTTTCATTCTTCTACATTTTTCATACACATCCTGTCCGACTAGAATCATTAGCACAGACTTAACAATAACGGTTCATGTATGAACAGAACATTCTCATATTGAACAGTTAAATCAAAGAACAGTTCATCTTATAGAAACAACGAAGTGTTAAAATTTTGGCACAAGGCCTCATACATTCTACCACCTTGTACAAATATCACACATTTATAAATAGACAAAACTTCTCAAGTTCAACATCTGAGAAATTTTAAGAAACTAGCATTCATTTAAAATATGAATGAAGTTAGAAAACTTGCCTTACGCACAACTACCATTTATAGTTTATGCTAAACTGCTCATTTTAATTCATATATAGCACATAAGGAAATAACACATACACCAATTAGTTATATACTTGACTTTATGCATTGGTTTACTTAACTTTACTTTTTAGGGTTCGCGTTCTTGTAATCTAAGTTTTCGCGACCAACTTTCTTTACTGGTTTACGGTTTCATGACATACGGAGATGTCTTACTTATACTATCATCATCTTTGATGATTTGCATTCTTATCTTCTTCTTATAACTCTTCTAGGACTCAGCACACAAGGTGTCTTTGCTAGTAGTCTATATGGTACTTTGAATGGTTTCCCACAAATAACCAACAAACAAGTTCCCATCTCATCTTCACTGTCTTTCATAGTGAGTTAAATTGGTTGCTAGTTTCGTATATACCTCCGCTCTTTGAAGGAATTGTTTAGCCTAGCTCCCATATATCAACCATCAAAGATTACGATTGTACCACAACCTAAACTTATCTTAACTTATCTGAATCATTAAAACTATAATGTTCGTTAAGTCAATTTCTCATTCCTTATAACTTTCTACCAACTATAATCATTAAAACTAACATTTTGGTCATTTGGCCAAACTGCCTTACTATTCACACTTCCTTACTATTCTCACCTCCTTACTATTCACGTAGCTTCCCTTAGAAGCTTCATGCTTCCGTCTTTCGGGTTTCGTCTGAGAGTTTTAAAAACTGCGATTCTCGGAATCCAAATATTTTTGGATATTTTGTCTTTCCTTTGCCGATTAACTTTTAGGCATTCTTCAGATCTCCGAAAAATTGAAAAACACTTTTCCACGTTAAGCGTTTTCCTTCACGTTTTTCCCTAACGTAGTTAAACGAATGAAAGTACATAACAATACTTTTCATCATTTTTATTTCGTCCAATTTTTGCATGTTTTTCGAGAAAACTTTTATCGGCTTACTTAATTTTTCACAATATATTATCGTCAAATCTTTTGATGGAATGTCATTTCGACATACCGAACTCTCGGAAAGGTTTAGGTTATTCAAACCCTAACCCTTAGAGTATCGTCATGTGAATAATGCATATTTCGTCTTTTTTCCCAGAAATACTTTGTTCCCGAAAAAATTTTATTTTCGTCTTGAAAATTCTTACTCGTTCAGTCTAGCTCATAACCAAAATCCTCCCAATTACTAATCATCCTAGGTTCTAGAACGATTAATAAACACATAGCACATAATAGTATTAATAAAAATTCCTTTTATTAATAACTAATTCTTTAAATCTTAAATTCTAGACAATTCAATTTTTCGGGTTGTCACATTCTTCTCTCCTTATAAAAATTCCATCCTTTGAATTTTTAAAACCATACCCATTCCTGGGTCATCACATTCACCCCTTCTTCACAGAATTTCATCCTCGAAATTTTAGCTTACCCTTCTTCTCAACTTCTCTTCAATGAAGTTCTTATCTTTCACACATTCCCTTACCTTCATAACTTACCAAGAATCATGAAGTAGAAGGAATAAATAGGAATATAAAGATTCCATTAAAAACATTTCATACTTTTGCTGAGGGGTCAAATCAACCATGAACTCTTACTAGGTTTAATATTATTTCACCGTAACCCTTCTTTCACAGTCAGTTTACAATCACCACGAAAGCAAACAACCTCTTCCATACGTAGGCAATCAACCCATCGTATAACCCCATTTCAGGGTATGTTCACCTCAGACTTAATCATTAGATTCCGCACAAAAACAATTTGTTTCGGCATAACTCTTCAAAGAAAGCTCGATTTTCTTTTAATCATGACATACCATTCATCTTAGCCAAATGAAGTAGCTTAGACCATAACAAAAAATTGGACATCAACTTGAAACATTCATCTAGTCAACTCAATTGACATCGACTACTTCTTTAAATTCCTTTTGCAATACATCAAAATGTTTTATGACGTTATGATACCGTACTTTTCACAGTACGTTGAGGACTTCGTCAGTTTATGACTTCATCATTATACATCATACCATAGTGAGTTATTGATCCTAAGATCACACCCAACACCAGGTTTAATTGCATTAATAACTCCATCTTGTTACCATCCTTGCATCAAATGCCTTGATGATATAAAATTCATTTTGATATTTCAAATCAATTTTTGTCTAGCCGAAATAATTAGCATAGACATACCAAGAATAGTTCTTTTAAAATCCAATGGTTCTGTAATAACCCAATATTTTCTATATAAATAAATTAGAAATTTTGCGTATAATTTTTTTTATTTATTTATTATTTTAAAGGAAAGGTTATGTGTAAGATAATGTGTATGTATTTATGTGATAAATAAAATATATTTATTACATGAATGATTACAAATAATTTTATTTTAGAATTATTGATCATTATAAATTATATTCTTATAACAATTAATTTTATAGTAGAAATGTTTTATTAATTATTTTCCATGAAAATATGATTTTTATATTATTTAAATAATATATGAAATGATTATAGAATAATTATAATAACTATTTTATTATATGAATTTATTTCGAATAATTAAGTTAATTAATTAACTTAATTAATAATGTTATATATGACAAATAAATCAGATTTGGAATCCAAACCTTAATTTTGGATTTGGATCAAGGAATGAGAATAATAATATTATATTATTATTTTCCAGTGTCATAGATATGTGTATTATGTGTGTAAGGTTAATGTATGGAACAGTTTTAATGTTACTAATAAACCCTAATTCTGGTTCTGGAATAAGGAATAATGATAATAATATAATATTAATTATATTTTGATTTTTCAGTACTATAAATATGTACTGTATGTATACATTGTTAATAATTGGTCAATGATGGTGCAGTATTTGAAAACCCTAGTTTTGAAGTCAAATGATACTTTAAAATCTGTCCAGTAATTATGTTATGTGATTAATGATATTTATTATAATATTATTTTATTTCAGTGCTGTAAATATGTACTGTATATGTGTGGACAGATAATGTTGGTTAAATTATGTGTATATTGTCAAAACCCTAGTATTAAGCTGTTAAACCCTAATTTAAAAGTCGGATGCCAGCTTAAGACTGTTATGTAATCATGTTAACATGGGTAATGACCGGTATTAAAGGTATTAATCCTAATTAGGGAGAATTTTAATTATTCGAAACCCTAATTTTTTAAGTATAAACCCCTATTATTTTTCTAAATTATAAACCCTAATTTGCTTATGGTAAACCCTAATCGCTAAATTGGGAAGTGTAATGCTAATTAGTGTCTCTTAAACCTAATTAGCAAAGTGCTAAGTAATTAAAAACCTAATTGATTAAGAAACCCTAATTACAAATTTTTAGAAACTAATTTTTTTTTATTTTAAACCCTAACTAGAAATCCTATAATTTTTGTGCGAAACCTTAGGATTAAACCCTAAGGGTTTATCATGTTACAACTTTGCCATTAAAATCAAAAGGCTAATGACCATATTGCCCCTCTTGCATTAATTGAATCTGACTTGTATTTTTAGGCAACACTTTAGTGGGTGACCTAATCTTACCAACTCCATGTGACTAAAATCTATGTATCTCATCCTCATATCATCAGCCACTTCATTACATGATATTATATATAGATCTAAGGAGAGAGAGAAAGTTATTTTATTGCCCATTTATACAACCAATGCTCAACCAAGTCCCTCTCTCTCCTCACTCACGAATTTATGTAGTAGACCAGTCACAAAACACAGACCCACGTTTATCATTACTAAACCACAAGATCAGAATCAAGGATTAAGGTGTAAAGAGGTATAAAAACCCTAGTTTGAAAATCATGTGATCTGTTGTAAGATGTTGTGTTTTTGTGTTAAAACATGTTATATGTAGTGTGTATAGATGATCTGGGTTGCTAGATGTTAGATCCATAACATCTAGAGGCTCAGATTTGATGTTTTACAAAAATCTAGAAATTTAGTTTTTAATATCTGACAACGAATGTCAGACCATCTAGATCTCGTTCTGTTTGTGTTTTTGACTGTTTAAATGTTTACATTCGTAGTATGCTATGAGATCTTTGATCTGGACTTGCAATCATACTTATATCATGTGTATTTTGCAAGTTATGGAAGGTCAAAATGCTTTGACCGACCATGACTTTACTAATTATGGGTAACCAAGATTATTTCCAGAAAGCTTTGACAAGAAATTTATGAATCTAGATCTTTTTGTTGATTGATTATTTGTTATGTATGTTGTATCTAGATTGTAGTTTGGTACCTGGACTATAGATTCATGCTAATAGAACACTTAAACATTGAACAGAAAGGATTTTGTGGATGGTCAAAGTGGCTAGAATGACCACGAAAATCATTTTCTGGAATTTTTAGAAAATTCAAGAACGCTGTCTTTGACAGCCTTTGACCAGCATGGATGTAGCTATTGTGATGTTGTTACATCCCTTTTATGTATTACATATTTTGTCTTGCATGTTATCTACAAAATGAAACCATAAAAACATCAAAACGTTACAAGGATTGCAAGTTATGGAGATCTAAAGTAGGTACCTTGAACTGTTCTTCATTTCTGGAAAACCCAGAAATGAAGAACAGCCTCTGACAATGTTTTTGAGAGATTAAATATCTTTGTTGTTTAATAATTTGGCCATGGAATCAGTTTGTAGTTATAGTATTACATGAGTACTAGAATCCTAAAACTTTAAATGACTAGAAAACATTAAGGTCTAGGATTGGTGACTGGTCAAACACGCCATCTCGTTAACTGCATATGAATTTCTAGGTTGCTTGAAGAACATGAAGAACAACTATAGCGACGGTTCTGTCGCTATAGGAAGTCTTTAGTGACACTTTATTTTTAAAAATTATATTTTTATTAAATAATTAGTATTAAATAGTTTTTAATTATGAAAAATACAAAATAAATTCCTAAAAATTATTTTTAAGTCCTAAAATTAGTTTTTAATATATTTCATAAATATTTAATATTTTTGGAATATTAAAGGTATTTAATTTATTTAATTATAATATTAAATAAATTATTTAAAATGATTTTATTACTTGAAAAATCATTTAAAATTATATTATGGTATACAAAAAATATTTTAAGTTATTTTTAATGACTTTTAATATTTTGTGATGAAATTTCATTAATTAATTAATATTAATGATATTTAAGTTATTTGATAAATGTATTAAATAAATTATGAAAAATAGAATTAATGATTCAAAAATCATTTAAAGTATTATAAAAATATTTTAAGTTATAAAATATAACTTTTGATATTTTGACATGAAAAATATTAATATTTTAATATTAATGATATTAGATTTGTTTAATAATTATATGAAATAAATTAGTTTAAAAATAATTTTAATATTAGAAAAATCATTTAAATGACATTACGATGTTTTTAAAAATATATTTTAAGTTATAAAATATAACTTTTAATATTTAAAGGGTAATTTCATGAATAATTTAATATTAATGATATTAAATTTATTTAATAATTATATTAAATAAATAGTTTAAAAATGGTTTTATTAATTTAAAAATCATTTAAAAGGATATAAATGAATTAAAAATATTTTTAAGTTATAATTTAATGACTTTTAATATTTGGATAAATAGTACATTAATATTTTAATATTAATGGTAATTATTTAAAATGATTTTAAATATTTTTAAAATCATTTAAGGGCAATATAAATGTTTTAAAAATATTTTGAGTTATTATAAATAACTTTAATATTTTGGCAATGGTTTCATTAATAGTTTAATATTAATTAAATATTAATGATAATAGAATTATTTGATATTTAAATCATTTTATAATGTTTTCGGTGTTTAAAAATTTGTGATAAATTATAATAATTGTTTAAAAATTATTGTAAGTCATTTAAAAATGTTATAACTGTTATTTAATTAGTCTAAATGGATATTGAACTATATGATAGAGTCTTAGACTCGATAATTACCCGATAAAGCCGTCGGTACGCCGACAGGTTTTAGAAATTGATCTGGACTTAGATATTTTGACTGTATTAATGTTTGTTTGTGATTCAATAACTGTGAAACATGTGTGACAATGTGATTAGGTTATGTGTTGACTGCAATAAGTAGTGTTATGTGTTATGATATGTGATTCTAATCAGACGAATGATCTTATTGATGATAGGTTTCGGTATAAAAGATAAATCTAAGTTTCGTAACAGTAACCAGCAAACTAGACAAGTATCCTACCTTTGCATTTCCTTTATGCAATGGATATGAGTAAGAAGGTTTCAGAATTATATTATTAACCCTATTGTGATATATTCTATATCCGATTATTGTTTATTAACATGTTAGTATATGGTAATTCAGATATATATTCTGTTTGTTATTTTCTAAACATGGTTATACAAGTGTCCCCACTTGGATAATCATTATATATAATCACATATTGATATATATATATATATATATATATATATATATATATATATATATATATATATATATATATATATACGCCTAAGCTATTTGACATAGCTAGACGCAGATTCAGAAATATCATTGAATACGATAAAACTCTTTTGTATCCAATCAAATTATTTTGGTTCGGATTCCTGACTAATTATGAACATCCCGAACATGGGAAAATTTTTATGCGCCAAGGCGGACAAAGGATGAACGATAATATCGTTCTTGGAATGTAGTATTGATCAATACAAGGTCCATGGGATGTACACCCTCGTGCCCGTAAGTTATGACGATTTGCAGATGAAGTTCTGTCTAACCTTTTCGAAAACAGAAAAAATGTTCATAATCTGTCGACTACCCTATATATATAGTCAATACGTAGTTTTAAAAACTTTGATATAGAAATAATATATGGTTATGATTGGTTCAGTTTACTTCACAACTATTAATTCGATGTAGAAGTGATGTACAAAGAAAACATTTAATTCTTTCAACTAATTATATTTATAATTGTTATTACTTGTTGGGCACCCAAATGCTCATTCTTGCTTTAAATTTAAATGTTTTCAGCTAAGCATGATCAACCGGAAGGTGTAGACAAGAACAAGTGAAAAGGAAAGCAAACAGAATAGGTTTTATGGTATATTTTGTAATAGTTAGACTGTATTAAGATAATGATATATATTATATATCATGTAAAGAATGTATTAAAGGTTGCGTACTTGGGATTAAACTCTGATAAATATAAATTAAGTTTGATATTTATATTGTTGTTATTATTATTAGTATTTTTTCCGCTCATAGAAATGGCATCATAAAGCACTGAATTCAGGTTTTAAGTACCTAAATTTGGGGGCGTTACAGGTTCCAAAAGTTGAACCAATTCTTTTATTTGTCAAAATGCGCACATCAGCACAATTTTAAGATACTTCGAAATCTAGCATAGCTAGATCACTTGGAATATCATATTCTCTATCTTCCTTCATTGTCATACTTGCGACAAAACTTAATCTTCTCTAGCACCTTTAATTCTAATTCTACTGAAAATAACTCATTTTCAGTCTAAACATCACTATACCTTAGTATAGTCCATCAACTAACCACACATTATGAGTTCAGGAACTTTCCACAATAATATGAGTTTAAGAACTATCCCAGTCAGACCATAGGCATTCACTAAGAAGTTCAAAAATATACCATATCATTATGAGTCACGAACTTACCATAAGTATGAGTTTCAAGAACTCGTACCTACCTTATCGTTCTCTACCTATCAAGTATATACATGAAAAAGATTCACCTTCTCATCATATACATGTTGATATCGCAACCAATCCAATGATTATCACTGTAATAAGCTAAGTAGTTGTTACACCAAAGCACAAACCTCTGCCCATAACAAAGGTTCATACAACTCAGCTATCACATGAGTCCTCAATTGAAATTTTATAACTTCTAACTTTCTCTTTACTTAATACGAATTTTCTTTAATTCGTATGCTATTCTTCACAACTCAATCTAAGTTCTTCTTCCCATACTACTTTGTAGTACCATTCATTCATAGCATTAGTTATAAATCATTAATCATTTAACAGATCATCTGTTACTACGATTTTCTATGATCACGTGGTGATCTTCTTCCTTAATTGTTTAACTCGATCTTCATATCATTCTCTCTACGATTATAGTCTTAGGTACTCATACCTAAGATTTATAACCTATCAACTCTGATACCAATCTTTAACGCCCCGAAATCTGGTCTATTTTCACATTCAGATTCCGTACATCACGATACCATCTTCTTCCAAACATACATCATTATATAGCTAAATATAACAACATACATTCTCAAATCCCAGGTTCTAATACCTTATAAAATCTTTCATTACAAATAATGATAATTACATTATTTTGCATTACATCTTGCACGAGTGACTTTCATCAACCACCAAGGATATATAATCGTTCATTAAACTATTCTATAGTTTAATTCATCACTCTATATTACAAGTCTTCGCTTGATCTTCATACTCATTCATATAATGAATGGCACTTCTTCTAGATACCGATCAGCTTGATCTTTACGAGATCCTTAATTTCTTATAACATCGTTCACTGAATATGTTTTTATTTAAAGTAAGTGTGAGCATTCAATTGCTCATCAAGTGTAAAATCTCAAATTTTACGAATAAAGATTTAAATTTCTCGAAATAATTTTTTTAATGTTATGGTGTGTATTTGATATAATGTTATAGTTGTGGGTAATATTTATAAATTTTGAAAAGTATGCAAGTTGTTATATTATATTTGATTGGTCGGGGAATATTCTTTGTGTCGCAGAATATCCGTACGACGGTACAATCATTGGTGAACCCCACAACAGAATTATTGTCGGATTGAGAAAACGACAAAATTATTTTATTGAAAATAATGGCGGAAGTTTTATCATTAATACTATTGAACTACTCGGTAGTAAAAGTACAGTAATACGCGTGGTTGCATAGTAGCACACAATATTGATTATTGATGCTTACGTGAGAAGTCACTCAGTTATACTCAATTATTGCTACAATAATTGTTGCATCATATCTCTCATATTATTGATTCAATTATTGTCACATTATCATCTGTATTATATGATATATTATTAAATAAATAATTGAGACGACAAAGTTATTCATATTATTAAATTGCAATATTTACAATGTCTAGAAGTTCTGCCAAGGAGAGGTTTGGTCACCTAATTGCGCGCCAATAGGGAGAAATCCTTATTAGAAAGCTCCCTCTTTCCTAGGAACGACTTGGTTATTAAATATTGTGAGTTATAATATTAATGATGAATAAGTTCGTATTGATTAAAGATGAATTTGATAGTTCCATTGTGTTGGAATTATTTGTGTTAGTGGAAATTGACATCTATTTCGATGATAATTGATGTCTGGGGGTTATATTGATAAATCGAGTAATTTATCGGATAAATGAGCAATTAATTGCTATTTATTCACATGCTTATATAACTATTTGTTCACATGTGTATACTATTGAGTCACATTCATTTACTATTAGGGGAGTTGGTGCAAGATTGATAATACTTGCATGACTAAGTTAAAGATGGAGGTATAGATCGAGGTACTATATTGTAATTAATTTTTTCACATGTTTAGAACTATTGAGTCACATGATTTACTATTGAGTCACATGATTTTACTATTGATTCACATGATTTACTATTTGGGGATTTGGTGCAAGATTGATAATACTTACAGGACTAAATTAAAAATAAAAAAAAGAGGAAGGTATTATACTATAATTTTTTTGAGCCCCAAAACGTGTAATTATCGAAACTATATTTTTCTATAAATAGAAGCTCATTCTTCCTTCATTTCTCACCAATTCACTAAAGCTTTAGAGCCATTATTATAGAGAGAAATTATAGAGAGAATGAAGAAGAGAAGTCTGCTCCCTCACTATTCCAGTATCCAGTCTTCTTTTGAGGTAAGGGATATTATTTGTTGTACTCGTAAGTGGTATTATTTTTTTCATATTCATGAAGAGAACTTCTGTTATTCCATTCTTTGTTATTCTGTTGGAATAACCTGTATACGCGGTCTACCCTATACTTGGTGAAATTCTTCTATTATTCCATTATTTATTATTATGCTGGAATAACCTGTCTATGCAAAGTACCGCATACATGGTGAAATTCTGTTGTTATTCCATTCTTTATTATTCTCGCTGGAATATCCTCAGTTTACGCATTTTACGTATCGGACTCGGGTTCCGCTTTTTTTATTCTTCTGCTGGAATATCCTATCTCAGACGCTTTTATGTCTGACTGGTTTCGCCTTTTTATTATTCTGTTGGAATATTCATGTCTCGTATTTTACGCCGGGACCGGTTCCGTTATTTATTATTCTGTTGAATAACTCGCCTATCTGAGTACCGCATGCATGGTGATTTCTGTTGTTATTCCATTCTTTATTATTTTGTTGGAATATCCCGCATTGTGTGTTATTACGCTCGACCGGTTCTCATTATTTATTATTCTCATTAGGATAACCTTGCCTATGCATAAGTACCACATGCCAGGTGATTTCTTTTATTATTCCATTCTTTATTATACTCAGTTGGTTAAAGTTTTAACTTCTATACTCGTCATGAAATATCATTTTATTTGGTATTTTCTGTTACGAGTTACTATTCACCCGGTTACTATTCACTCTAGTATTATTCACTCGGGTATTCGGGGCACTTTTCATGCTGGAATACTATTCATGAGTTACTATTCACAGGTTACTATTTATCAAAATTACTATTCATCCGAATATTATTCACTCGGGTATTTGGAGTACTTTTTATATCGGGGTACTATTCACGAGGTACTATTCTCAAAGTACTATTCACGGGGTACTATTCATGACGAAAAATTAATTCTTTTCTGTCCAAATTATTTTTGGTGCATGAATATTATTCTTGAATTTTACTCTACAAAGAAGTATCATGTTGACAATTTGGACGTTATTAGTTCCTGGATAATTTAATTCTTGAACTTGTTTTATTGAATTCTTATATCATTGTCATCATCTTCATGTTTATATTTTGTTGAAAATCATCTGTGGCCTGTAGTGCATAGATGGACTTGGTATGATTATGACCAGGGATTATTCGATATAATCATGACCTTAATGTTACAAATGATGTGGAAAAAGTCCTCATTGGCCCGTAGTGCATTGATGGACAGTTTTTGGTATGATTATGGCTATGGATTCTCTTCGGCCAAGGGAGCAAAGATGAATTGTTTTATGGCATGATCAGGACCGTTGATGAAAACACGATTATCTTTGGCCCGTAGTGCATGGATAATTCGTGGTCGTGATACTAAATAATATCCTTGGCTTGTAGTGCATGGATGATTTGATGATGTGGATTATTTATTAAGCTGAGTCTCAGCGATAAAAATGATGAAAAACTTTTTAAATTATAAAAGATAGTAGATTTTATTCTCTACTTGACTCTTTTAATGGATTATTTGTTACGCTGTAGTTAAACTTGATGTCTATTGTATTTTATCAGTTTAACATTGTTGAAGGCTAATGATAATTTATCTTGCATTATCTTAGTCATAATATTTCTTACTGGGCTAGTTGAGCTCACCCTTTCTTTCACTATTCTCTTCAGGAAATGAGAACGTAGCTGGGACTAGTCGGGGAACGGAGTGACGGTCCGAGATGGTGTCTTAATAGTCCTCACTATTCTGTTAAATAGTGTGACAATAAATGTAATGAGGACTCCATTGAGTGTGGATATTGTCTAGATGACAATATTCTTATTAAAACTATCAGTTTATGTTTTATCGTATGTTACACGACAGTTGTATTTGTATTTTTATACCATGTATTTGGCGACTCAAGATGGGTGATGTATACCTATTTTGGGGGCGTCACAGTTGGTATCAAAGCTTAGGGATATGATCCCTGGCTGAGATGTGAGATAAGAACTAGGAGGGGAGAGACGGGGAATTCCTTCGCTAGTATGACCTACCTAAGTTTATTTAATATTTAATTGGTTGGTCAGAGTATAGAGATTATATGTGATATGTCAATTAACCCTTATTTGTGGCAGTATTTGAGAATGACATTTGAAAATGCTGAGATAAGCAATGAAGCACATGAGAGCGTTAATTCAGCTCAAGCAAAAGGTAACGACCAACAAGCACGATAATAATCATACCGGTGGCAACGACCATCGGAACAATGATAACCATCGTGGGGGAAATTATAATGCCAAGATTGGTAACCACTTCGGTGGTAATCATGGACAAGTTAATAGAAGTGGAAATTTCAAGAAGAGAAGGTCATTTAGCTCGATTTTGTCGTGCACCAAAGTCAAGTCCAGCTAGGACGATGGCACCAATGGCGGATACGGACAAAACAAAGTCGGTGGTTTCAGGAAGAGCGTTTTTCATGACTTCTCAAAAAGCGGGTAACCCGAACGAAGTTAGCACGGGTTAGTTAATTATAAATTCTTACGAAGTCTATACCTTATTAGATACCGGTTCTATCCATTATTTTATCTCTCTTGCTTGCATTCAACGTTTAAATTTGACTCCGGAGAGATTAAACTTTGACTTATCTGTTGAAAATTCGTTAGGAGAAACCTTCATTACTTGTGTTATCCAAGTCTTGGATGAGAGTCACAGTTTTGAATGATAATTCTATTGTTAATAAATTTCCTGACGTATTCTTGAAGACTTCTTGGCCTACCCCAGAACGTGAAATCGAATTTTTTACTGAACCCAGTACAAAACCCATTTCTTAAACCCTCAAATATTTTCTTCACCCAAAACGAATGTAACATGCGCCAAAGATGTTGGCTTGAGCTGTTGAAGATTACGATCGTACCATTCAATACCATCGTGGCAAAGCGAATATGGTAGCTGACGCATTTAGTATAAGATCGTATGTGAATATACGAACCCACGTGTAGATAATGAATATACGAGTAGAATGGAATTTAATCGATAAAGTTAAAGCCGCTCAAGCTACAGACTCAGAGCTGATGAATGTGAAGAAGAAGGTTCAAGAGGGCATTATTCTAGAAGCAAGAATAGACGAAGAGAGGAAATCTCAACCCTCGATTTAATTGGCCCATTTGAAATCCTCGATCGAGTAGGAACTGTGGCTTATAGACTCATTTTACCGCCAAGTATTTCGCATGTTCATAACATTTTTCACGTATCGATGTTACGTAAATATGTGGACGACCCGAACCACATTATTGATTTAGAACCGGACGAGATAGCGGATAATTAACGTATGAAGATGTACCTGTTAAAATCCTGGAATGTATTCAACACTCAAAGGTTATACCTCAAGAGTTAGAATCGATTTAAGTGTGCTCATCTCGTTTCTAAGATACCAGTAATGTCACGTAAATTTCGAGGGAAAAATTTCATAAGGAGGGGAGATTGTAAAATCCCAAATTTTACGAATAAAGATTTAAATTTCTCGAAATATTTTTTTTAATGTTATGGTGTGTATTTGATATAATGTTATAGTTGCGGGTAATATTTATAAATTTTTCAAAGTATGCAAGTTGTTATATTATATTCGATTGGTCTGGGAATATTCTTTTTGTGTCGGGGAATATCCGATGACAAAGACAATCATTAGTGAACCCCATAATGTAATTATTATCGGATTGAGAAAACGACAAAAGTATTTTATTGAAAATAATGGCGGAAGTTTTACCGTTAATCTTCGTTGAACTACTCCTAGAGTAAAAGTACAAATAATATGAGTGTGGTTTATATAGTAGCACACAGTAATGATTATTGATACTTACGTGAGAAGTCACTCAGTTATACTCAATTATTGCTACAATAATTGTTGCATCATATCTCTCATATTATTGATTCGATTATTGTCACAGTATCATCTACATTATATGATATATTATTAAATCAATAATTGAGACAACAAAGTTATTCATATTATTAAATTGAAATATTTACAATGTCTAGAAGTTTTGCCAAGGAGAGGTTTGGTCACCTAATTGCGCGCCAATAGGGAGAAATCCTTATTGGAAAGCCCTCTATTTCCTAGGAACGACCTGGTTATTAAATACTGTGAGTTATAATATTAATGATGAATAAGTTCGTGTTGATTAAAGATGAATTTGATAGTTCCATTGTGTTGGGATTATTTGTGTTAGTGGAAATCGACATCTATTCCGATGATAATTGATGTCTGGGGGGTTATATTGATAAATTGAGTAATTTATCGGATAAATGAGCAATTAATTGCTATTTATTCACATGCTTATATAACTATTTGTTCACATGTGTGTACTATTGAGTCACATTCATTTACTATTAGGGGAGTTGGTGCAAGATTGATAATACTTGCATGACTAAGTTAAAGATGGAGGTATAGATGGAGGTACTATATTGTAATTAATTTTTTTACATGTTTAGAACTATTGAGTCACATGATTTACTATTGAGTCACATGATTTTACTATTGATTCACATGATTTACTATTTGGGGATTTGGTGCAAGATTGATAATACTTACAAGACTAAATTAAAAATAAAAAAAGAGGAAGGTATTATACTGTAATTTTTTTGAGCCCCAAAACGTGTAATTATCGAAACTATATTTTTCTATAAATAGAAGCTCATTCTTCCTTCATTTCTCACCAATTCACTAAAGCTTTAGAGCCATTATTATAGAGAGAAATTATAGAAAGAATGAAGAAGAGAAGTCTGCTCCCTCACTATTCCAGTATCCAGTCTTCTTTTGAGGTAAGGGATATTATTTGTTGTACTCGTAAGTGGTATTATTTTTTTCATATTCATGAAGAGAACTTCTGTTATTCCATTCTTTATTATTCTCATTGGAATAACTCAGATACGCTGATTCACCCTATACTTGGTGAAATTCTTCTGTTATTCCATTATTTATTATTCTGCTGGAATAACCTGTCTATGCGAAGTACCGCATACATGGTGAAATTTTGTTGTTATTCCATTCTTTATTATTCTGTTGGAATATCCTGTCTGTGCATTTTACGCCGGACC
This sequence comes from Panax ginseng, assembly GCA_020205605.1. Taxonomy (NCBI): domain Eukaryota; kingdom Viridiplantae; phylum Streptophyta; class Magnoliopsida; order Apiales; family Araliaceae; genus Panax; species Panax ginseng. The sequence goes on from CM035144.1 coordinate 43,158,770, forward strand.
TGGTTCCGTCTTTATTATTCTGTTGGAATATCCTATTCAGACGCTTTTACGCCTTAATTCTTGCCCGCCTTTTATTATTATTCTGTTAGAATATTCTGTCTGTATGTTTTACGTCGGACCTGGTTCCGTTATTTATTATTCTGTTGGAATAACCTCTCTATGCGAAGTACCGCATGCATGGTGATTTCTGTTGTTATTTCATTCTTTATTATTCTGTTGGAATATCCTCGCTTGGTTTGTATTACGCTCGACCGGGTTCTCGTTATTTATTATTCTCATTAGGATAACTTTGCTCATGCAAGTACCACATGCCAGGTGATTTCTTTTGTTATTCCATTCTTTATTATAATTAGTTGGTTAAAGTTTTGACTTCTATACTCGTCATGAAATATCATTTTATTTGGTATTTTCTGTTACGAGTTACTATTCACCCGGTTACTATTCACTCTAGTATTATTCACTCTAGTATTATTCACTCGGGTATTCGGGGGCACTTTTCATGTCGGAATACTATTCACGAGTTACTATTCATAGGTTACTATTCGCCGAAATTACTATTCACCCGAATATTATTCACTCGGGTATTTGGAGTACTTTTTATGTCGGGGTATTATTCACGAGGTACTATTCACGGGGTACTATTCACGATGAAAAATTGATTCTTTTCTGTCCAAATTATTTTTGGTGCATGAATATTATTCTTGAATTTTACTCTACAAAGAAGTATCATGTTGACAATTTGGACGTTAGTAGTTCCTGGATAATTTAATTCTTGAACTTGTTTTATTGAATTCTTATATCATTGTCATCATCTTCATGTTTATATTTTGTTGAAAGTCATTTGTGGCCTGTAGTGGATAGATGGACTTGGTATGATTATGACCAGGTATTATTCGGTATAATCATGATCGTAATATTACAAATGATGTGGATAAAGTCCTCATTGGCCCATAGTGCATTGATGGACAGTTTTTGGTATGATTATGGCTATGGATTCTCTTCGGCCAAGGGAGCAAAGATGAATTGTTTTATGGCATGATCAGGACCGTTGATGAAAACACGATTACCTTTGGCCCGTAGTGCATGGATAATTCATGGTCGTGATACTAAATAATATCCTTGGCCTATAGTGCAGGGATGATTTGATTATGTGGATTATTTATTAAGCTGAGTCTCAGCAATAAAAGTGATGAAAAACTTTTTAAATCATAAAAGATAGTAGATTTTATTCTCTGCTTGACTCTTTTAATGGATTGTTTGTTTCGCTGCAATTAAATTTGATGTCTATTGTATTTTATTAGTTTAATATTGTTGAAGGCTAATGATAATTTATCTTGCATTATCTTAGTCATAATATTTCTTACTGGGCTAGTTGAGCTCACCCTTTCTTTCACTATTCTCTTCAGGAAATGAGAACGTAGCGGGGACTAGTCGGGGAACTGAGTGACGGTCCGAGATGGTGTCTTAGTAGTCCTCACTATTCTATTAAATAATGTGACAATAAATGTAATAAGGACTCCATTAAGTGTGGATATTGTCTAGATGCCAATATTCTTATTAAAACTATCAGTTTATGTTTTGTCGTATGTTACACGACAGTTGTATTATTAAGTTGTATTTGTATATTTGTACCATGTATTTGGCGACTCAAGATGGGTGATGTATACCTATTTTGGGGGCGTCACATCAAGTCTTAGCAGTTAAATAAATAACTTCAAGAATTTAAACATTCTTTTAAGACTCCAATAACTGTACAAAGGTTATGAAGCAGCTTGAATAATAGAAATAATCTTGATTCCTATCATTTTAAAACATTAGTCACATTCACTTTGAAATATTTTCATTCTCTACTTTCTTTCATACACATTTTTTCTGGCTAGAATCAATAGCACAGACTTAACAATAATGGTTCATGTATAAACAGAACATTCTCATATTGAATAGTTCAATCATAGAACAATTCATCTCACAGAAACACCAAAGTGTTCAAATTATGGCACAAGGCCTCATGCATTATAACACCATGTACAAATATCACACATTTGCACATAGATAGAACTTCTCAAGTTCAACATCTGAGAAGTTTTAGAAACTAGTATTCATTTAAAATATGAATGAAGTTAGGAAACTTACCTTACGCACAGCTACAGCTTATAGTTTACGCTGAACTGCACATTCCAATTCCTATGTAGCACATAAGGAAATAACACATACACCAATGAGTTATATACTTGACTTTCACATTGGTTTACGTAACTTTACTTCTTAGGGTTCACGTTCTTACAATCTAAGTTTACGCAACCAACTTCCTTTACCGGTTAACGGCTTCATGACATACTGAGATGTCTTACTCAATACGTTCATCATCTTTGATGATTTACATTATTATCTTCTTCTTATAACTTCTCTAGGACTCAACACACATCATTTCTCTACTAGTAGTCCATATGGTACTCTGAGTGGTTTCCCACAAACAACCAATAAATAAGTTTCTGTCTCATCTACACTGCCTATAACAGTGAGTTAGATCGGTTTCCAGTTTCGTATATACCTTCGCTCTCTAAAGGAATTGTTTAGCCCAACTCCTATATGTCAACCATCAAAGGTTACAATTATACTACAACCTAAATTCATCTTAACTTATCCGAACCATTAACTATAATGTTCGTTAAGTCAATTTCTTATTCCTTATGGCTTTCTAGTAACTAAATGCCATACATCAGGATTTATTCTTATCGTCCAAGTCATACAGTCTTTTGTATACTCAGAACGATCATTCCATATTCATCGTACGCATTTATAGTGTTAAGCATTTTACGTTACCTTATTTTTATCTTACAACATCTGATTAATTTGACTCGGAACGTCATCCAAGTTATAAACATTAACTCGGCTTCTTTACGTTATACTTCCTTGTCTTTTATTTAGCTTCTTCATCGTTCACAGGTTTAATCATTGATCTTCATTACCTTACGGTCAAACCATACACGTGGTGTAGGTTCTGCCCATTTAATATTCGCGTACCCTCAACCTTCACTTTAGTAAAAGTGTTTAACGCTTACATTTCATTCTAGCATTCTCTATTCGACTCACATTCGGCTTTCATTAATCTTATTACCGTTAGATACGGCTTTCTTGCTAAGTTATATCTTACTTACTACCTTCATCAACGTCTAAGTTATACAACCGATGTAGACTTAGAACGTTCGCTCGACACGAATATAATTCACGAGGATCGTTTACGTAATCAATGTTTACGTTGTTCATCCCTTAATCTCTCATTCAACCTTTACCTAAGGTTTTAATGGCTTTCATTCATTATTATCACCTGAATCCCATGTTCAATATTCTTTCTTAATGTCAAAGCCATACGGTTCGTTGTATGCTAAGACCGATCCTTCATCGCAACAATGTTGTGTTCACAGCGTTTATACACTTTACATTCATCTCTCATTACCATGTCATAATATCAAAATGTTATAAATTACCCTCGTTACTCAACATCTAAGGAATCACAATCACAGCAATCCCCTATGTTCGTTTCATTGCGACTATGGTCCCCGGATATCGGTTCTGTAACCCGCGTCTACATTCTTTGTCTTTTAATCTCGTTTAATCTTTATTAAAGGTTTAATACACTTGATTTAAGTGTTACATTAGTTGAACAATATGTTCATATTTCTTTTTTGCACATCCCCCAATAATTGAGCAATAAAAAGCTCAACACTAGGCCTTTTCTCACACCGCAAGCCATTTGCGCCCTTGTCCCCTACCTTTCTCTCGCGTTGCGACGCAAGCCTACATCACTCTCTTTCTTGCTTTGGCACTATGGCGCCAAGTCCACCTTTCTTTCTCATGTTGGCTTTCACTTAGAGTAGTTGATGGCTCGAGTTCGCGTTGCTTGTACCGCCTCCCAAGGCTAATCAAGCCGGTATGCGTGCGATCATGAAACTTGGAAAATTTTTCTTAGTCTTTTACATGCTTGAGACGCTGACTTCGCAATCTCATAACTTCTTCGTTATAACTTAGAATGAGGTTGTTCCTAAGACATTATCTTCCTTATCTTACGTACTTTAATTCCCCTCAAACAAAACGTCATTATGGATTTGTTAACATGCCATTCAATTGGCTTAATCTTCAGCCTTTGTTCGTTTTACGTTTTTAACGCTCTTCGTTAATTCGTCTGTAATTCAGTCATCCGAACTCAAAATTCATTCATTCTTGAGTCCACGACTCACATCTTCTATGTTCTCTTACATTCTTATGAAACCCTACACGTTCGAGTTCATTAACTAACTTTCTAATTCTCGTTCGTCTTTTACAAAATTTTTACCATAACTTCGTTATAGGTTAGTTTAATCCGTTCTTCATGAACGTTTCTACCGTTCCTAACCAAGCAATAAACATCTAACTTATATGCGATGGTTTTAAACTTGTCCATCAACAACAATTATCCTACGATGGTTTTAAATTTGTCCATTAACAACGTTCTTCATGTTTTTCGCATGTTCTTCGTGTTCTTCGTTCGTTCTTCATTTTTAATCTATATTTTGATTACGATTTTACTTTTTCTTGGAATTTGATGTTATATAACACTATTCCTTACTTATTTCACCGAATCGTTCATATGATTCATTCGGATCGCTCAAATTCATTACAAATCTTATATTTCCTTAAGAAATTTATAAATAAATTTCTAATTATTTTTTCTTCATTTTCTCATGATTTCAACCATATGAAATCATTTCTAACATCTTTTACTCTTATTCTTATTAAGTTATGTTTTAACATAGAAAACTTAAAGAAAATTTATTAGAAGCTATGTTTTCGGATTACCTCTCTTCTTTAATCTTCCTCCATTAGACAAAGCGTGCACTCGGGCAAGCTTTTCCTCTTCTTTTCCTCTTCTTACTCCCATTCGAAATCTCTTTCTCTCTCAAAGTATAGGATTTTCAATAATCCAAACAAATGAGCTTAAGGCTTGTTTAAATAGAAAGCCAAGGCTAGGGGCATTTTGGTTATTTGGCTAAACCACCTTACTATTCACACCTCCTTACTATTCCAACCTCCTTCACTACAAGAAAAAGGCCTAACATGGACCAACAATATTAGCGACCACATATGCGGTCGCTAATATTCGTAATAGCGACCGACATCTGCGACCGTGACTTAATCCAGTCGCTATGTTATATCAGCGACCGCATATGGTCGCTGAGTGGCCGCTAACACAAATTTTCCTCCCTAAATTTGGCAGGAAATGTTGGCACCAAGTTTTTTTGCGACCACTAATAATCAGCGACCGCATGCGGTCGCTGATTAGTCCATGTCATCAAAATTCAGCGATCGCTAATCAAACTTAATTTTATCAGTAACCGGTATTCTCTTGACACAAAACACGGAAGGAAAAAGAAAAGAGGGAGAAAGGGGGGAGAAGAGAAGAAGGAGAAGAAGGAGTTCTGCCGCCGCTGCCACCTACCACCGGCCACCAGCCACCATTCACGGTCTGTTGTGAACTCAACTGAGAAGAAACTCACTTAGGTTCTTTAAAGAAGAAGAAATTTCTACCTCTACAATGGTAACTCACTTGAAATTCACTAGAAACCTTGAATTTGTTGTTAATTTGTTAATTGAATGTGGTTCAGATTCCAATCTGTTGTTAATTTGTTAATTGAATGTGGTTCAAAAATAATGTTTGGAATGAGGAATTTGTACTATTTGAGCTGTATGTATAACCTAGCATTAGAAATGTGGCACCCTTAAATTTGAGTACCTTCAAACCTAGATTCATTATTCCATGATATTATCCATTCAACATAATGTTAATTAAAGATATAAATGTAACTATTAAATTATTACAATTCGTCTTACTCTAAATCCCATGTTCTAAGACTTTTAAACACATCTTCAAAAACTAATATTATATCATAATATTACATAAGTGCAAAATTATTACAAATAAAGTACACATCTTCTACCCAAAGTCAAAAGAATCAGTATTCATGCTAAGCAATTCAATTTCGTTCGATATTTTTGAATGAATAGAAATAAAAATTCCATTTCGTTCGATATTTTTGAAATGACATACTGAGTATTCATGTTGAGCAGTCATAAGACCTTAAACTTTTTCTTTTTGTAAATGTGTAACAATAATTCAATTGTAAACTATCTTGTTTATGGGCACGTTATGTGATCGGCCTATTGTACCCTATGTTAATTTGTTGTTAATTTTTTAGGGCAAAAAATTTTGAACAAACTAATATTTATGGAACCTCTGCAAATAATTATAATTGGAAATCATTTTTGTAATTGGAAATCCTCTACCATTGTTTGGAATTGGGTTGACTGGTAGTTTAGGAATGATGTCAGGATACTAACTTTATTCGCGTGAAAGTTGTTAAGAGGACTTGTACCACAATAATAAGATAAAGGCTTTGTAGTTAGTTTAGTACGTAGCATATATGGGTTACACCCTATAGGCTACTCCTCCAGCATTGTATAGTGTATTTTTGAGTTTGTTGCTCTAGCTTAAGCTCACTTTCCTAATAAGCCAAACATCTTCCCTCTGTTACAAACATACAATAGGTAATTTAAGTTTACCATTACAAATGGGGGAAATATTTTGTGATTTTGGCTTCATTCTAGATTTATATCACTGTGTCTAATGGAATGGAGGTATGAACAAATTCTTAAAATAGCCCCTTCTCTTTGATTTTCCACTTGAATACGAATATCTAGAGTCACTAAGGCACTCTTCACCTTCAAACTAAGATGAACTTTATCCCGTCAAATCACTAAATCATTATTGTTTTGGTCTTATTGTATTGGGAATTTATATATTTCTCTTGGTTTGTGTCTTGGGTGCCTAGAAATGACCATATATGCATGCCGTCATGCATGTGGCTAGTCCATATTATAGGGGAGACTCTGGCGAAATTTTTTTGTTGGTCGGGTAGTTGTGTATAATATTAACGAGCTGTGACGCCCCCAAATCCGGGTATCTTCCAACCCGACAGATGGTGCTACACGGTACTACCATTCACACATACATTCAATTGAAAAGTCTCAAAAGAACGAATATGTCTTGTATATATTCAAAATAATATTACAGTTCCCCAGGTTCTTTATAACCCATTCATTCGTTCTTATCATAATATTCAATATATTACAAACATTCACCTATACTATTACATAAATAATCTAAGGGTTCGTCTTCGTCTTGCCCTTATCCTTGCCAGAGCCATCAGTCCGTTCTATCTTAGTTGTATTCATATGGTTCAAGCAAGAGTGAGCATGACTAGCTTAGCAAGTACTACAATTCTAATAAACAACATGCTTGAAACATAGAACTCATATATCTTCAATAACTGAACAAAAGTTATGAAGTACTATCGATAATTCAAAATAGCACTTCTTTTCATTCAAAACGCTTTACAACAACAATATTCAGTAAAACATCAATTCCAATCCAAGACCTTGAGCATTTCATAATTTCTTTTGAAAAGGACGTCTCGTCACTAAGTCCGTAAGTCTGACATTACTTACGAGCACGTCTAGGTGATCAGCCTATAGTACTCTATGTTGATCAACACTACATTCATTAAACGTGTATACGTTTAAGTTGTGGCAACCTCATGTACCTGTCGTTAAAGACAAAAACATTTTAGCATACTCAGTCTTCGTTTGAAAACCACACCAATATAACTCAGTAAACATTAACCATGCTTGATAGAAACATAATATAAGTCCAGCTGAAAGAATTGGCTTTGACTTCATCATACAAGACTTCATGCGAAAGAATACATGAATTTCAAAGCTTGTCCAGACTGAACTAGAACAAGGGTTAGAATACTTGCCTTTAGCGTCTGCTTACTGTTCACACGTACACTTTAAGTCTCTAAGTCTCTACAATACATGATCATATAATATACCACATTAGGTCATATATAATCAAGCATGTATACTACTATATCTTACCCTTCATCTCAATCTAATCATGACTTAGATGTGTTGTTATTGGTTCTGGTTTTTCGCTAAGGTTCTTAATTCTCATTCCATTCAATTGACTTAAGTTAACCTTAATCATCCTACATTAAGTGCCTAACAATGCCTTAATAATGTTATATTTAAGCATTAGTTCATTACTAATGAGTTATCATTCATTCTGTACTTGTAAACATTATTCACTATCCAAACCCTAGGGTTGGCACTGTGGCGCCACTCTTTCCTCTTTAAGTCGTGCTGCGACGCGAGTTAGTAGTATGCAAGTCCCGGACTCGGCTCTGCGGTGTGAGTCTCCTTTGCTATACAAGCCTCATGCGGCGCCATTAGCGATGTGCCTTCTCTCTATTTCGAAGTCATGCACATGCGGCCTTAAGGGTGTGAGAGTCATTGTTGTGGCCTTGGACTCTATGCCTCAGACAATTTTGCAGATTTTGAAATTTTGCAAAACTCCCGAACACATAACTTCTTCGTTATAAGTCTGAATAGGCTCATTTAAAAGCCTACAGTTCATAAATTACATACTCTATGCGTTCATGCAAGAATTTTATCTATTTGACTTCGTTTAAATTTCACCTATTAGTTAATTTTTAACAAAAATGATAAACGTTCGTGAACGTTTAACGCTCATTTTTTCGTTCTAAGTCGGAATCCAGTCATTTTCGAGTCTGCAACTCTATAATGCCAAATATGACTTGTCTCCATCGAAAACAAACGTTTCCGAGTTCAAACACAAAATACAACTTCCATTTCGAGAATTTCACGAATTCGACGATTATCGTCCAATCGTGTGAATTCCGGTGAAACCTCATTATTAATGATTTGATTATCATTCTAAATGGATTTTAATCATCATATGAACATTTCAAGTAACTTATTACATCAACTTATTATCAAAGTAAGTTTTGACTTATTCTCATAATTTAATGACTTAATCAACTTATAAACTACAAATTTCCTTACTCATGACTTAATATGGACTTAAGTCCTTTACTCAATGTTCTCATACCTTATTCAACATACTAACATCATACAACAATCATATGATAAGTTCTTCATAAACTTATCAACTTATTTAGGTTCTAGTTGCTTATTCACAACTTATTCGGCTTAAAGTTCATTAATTAATTACTTCTTATATGTTCTTAGCATACAATAACACTTCTCTTATCACCCTACAATGATAGAGATAAAAGATGTATTAGACTAGAGTCTTACCCTTGAAGACTAGTACTTCTCTTCTCTTTAGAAATCTAGCAAAGGATATTAATTTGACTTATTCTTGACTTATTCTCTCTAACACTTAAGCACTTAACTTGAGGGAAGTTGGATGAAATAAAACAAGTAATAAATGAATTGTGGAGCTCTCTATTTATAGGCTTGGCAAAGTGAGGGTATAAGAGTCATTTAGGCCCTCCACCTCCTTAATCCAACCTCCTTACTATTCATTACTTAACAACCAAGTCAACTTGCTTATCACTTCTAATACTTGGCCATCACAACACTTATCTTATGCTTGGTCAATACATAAAGTTCTTTCCCATCAAGTCTAACCATATCACTCTTGGTTTGCTCCATGGATCATGGCTAACCCATTGGGTCAATACCCTGGGCTTGCTTAATTAATCTAGCTTATTTCTTGTTGGGCTTGCATTACATTAGTTTGGACTCATGATTAACAAACACTTGGGCTTGCATATCACTTCCTATTGGACATCTACCAATATGCTAATAATCCTACAAGTCCATTCCATTTAATTAAGAACCTTGACATATATATTATACGTATAATTCTTGTATGCTAGCTCATGTACTAATTCGTAATATACGTTATTCTATTCTCCATACTTAATCGTATAATACGTCGTATTATACTTATGTTCAATACTTCTCATAATGCATACGTATCATACGATTAATACTTTCTCTTCTTAATGCTTAATATTCCTAACGTTCTCTAATTAAGTCCGCATGCGAAATATTGCATTTTTCATTCTTAGATTATTATTACATAATCCATCTCACCTTAATATTATAACGGTTACGCATTTCTCAGAAATTCAAAAATAATTCCCGAGCAAAAATTGATGAATAGTGTTTTTCAGAAAATTTCTCGGAAAGCTTTTATTTTCGTCTTAGAAATTCAAACACTTTAATTCATTCACATAGTTAAAATATTACGACGTTCCGACGTTTCTAGGTTATAGAACGACATTCATCTTATCAACAAGTAATAATAATAAATAATATTATTTTATTTATTATTAAAAGTATTTACAAAGGTTTGATTTTCCGGGGCGTTACACTCTCTCCCCCTTATAAGGATTCTGTCCCCAGAATATCGCTATATATAAAAAAAAATTACACATACAAATGAGGGTAATTCTTTTTCATCATTTCTTCCAACTCCCACGTTACTTCTTCTGTATCGTGGTTCTTCCATATCACCTTCACGGAAGGTATGACTTTATTCCACAGAACTTGTTCTTTTCTATCGACAATTTGAATCGGCGTTTCTCCGTAAGTTAAGTCCTTCTCGATATGAATAGGCTCATATTCTATCACATGTTTATAATCTGTTTTATAAGGACGTAACACAGATACGTGAAACACATTATGTATTCATTCTAGGTCTGGAGGTAATGCTATCATATAAGCTACCTCACCCACCCGTTTTAATGCTTCAAAAGGTCCTATAAACCTTGGACTTAGCTTTCCCTTCTTTCCAAAATGTATCTTTCCTTTCCAAGGAGATACTTTTAGAAATACGTACGAACCTACTTCTAATTCTCTATTCTCTCTATGCAAATCCGTAAACTTCTTCTGTCTATCTTGAGCTGCTAAAAGTCAAATTTGTATCATCTTGACAATGTTCGCTATTTCCTGCACAAATTCTGGTCCTAACATTCGGCGTTCTCCTACTTCATCCCAATACAGTGGTGTTCTGCATTTCCTTCCATACAAAGCTTCATAAGGCGGCATACCTATGCTTGCATGATAACTATTGTTATACGTAAACTCCACTAATGGTAGATGATCATCCCAACTACCCTTGAAATCCATGACGCAAGATCTTAGCATATCTTCTAACGTCTGAATTATTCTCTCACTCTGTCCATTGGTTTGTGGATGATACGCCTTTTCCATAAAAAGGCTTATATTCATTCTTTGTAGTATAATACTACATTGGTTACATTACACAGCCTAAGCTGATTACATTACTTTCCCGCTATTGCTTTCCAAAAATTAGGATTTACAAAAGACTACCCTTCACTATAAAAAGGAGGGCTTTACGTCACTACTAAGTACAAAATATTTACATGCTTAAACTACTCTAGCTACTACTAGCTTACATCTGCCTTAAGGCATTATTGAAATCTTCCTTGGCAAGACCGGAAATGATATCACGGCTAATAGTATGTCGTGCATGCCCCACCTCTACAGGATATCCAGCTACCTGCTACTGGAAATCTATGTGAGAACTCCTATGAATATAGGACATTCTCCATATCTTCTGCAGTTTGGTCTTTAGCTCCTCCTTGAGCTCAAAGACCTCATGTTTCAGCTCATGGACCTTGCCCTTGGCCAAAACCCGCTCATCGTGCTCCTGCTCCCACATGGACTCAACATCAGTCTTGTCCTCCATGACAACATCAGTCTGCTCCCACATGGACTCAACTTCAGCTCCTTGACCTCTTGACAGTAATGGATATTTCTATCAAATACTGACATGAATAGAGACATCATCGATCCCCCAAAAGCTATCTCCGCTGCTATAGCTACTGGATTAAAGGACACTGTCTCCACTTCCTCCTCTATCATCCCATCGAATACTGACATGAGGTCAGCATCATCTAAGTCTCTAGACTCAATAACCACTATCTCAAGCTCTGCCGCTATGGGGTTCGGTATAACCTTTACTTGGTTCACCGATTCTTCACTAATGGCCTGTCCATGTACATACATTCCATTTACTCCTGACATCTACACAAAATAATTAAGTTGATTAGTACATGTCAGTAGAATAATAAAAACACATACATAATTATAATGCATTTTTATAAGGTTATTTTCTTCTTGTACTTCTTTGACTTCTCTTAAGGTTATGACTTAAGTTTTTTAATTCCCCGTTAAGTTTTATAACATAATGCTCTGATACCAACCTGTGACGCCCCCAAATCCGGGTATCTTCCAACTCGATAGATGGTGCTACACGATACTACCATTCATACATACATTCAATTGAAAAGTCTCAAAAGAACGAATATGTCTTCTATATATTCAAAATAATATTACATTTCCCCAAGTTCTTTATAACCCATTCATTCGTTCTTGTCATAATATTCAATATATTACAAACATTCACCTATACTATTACATAAGTAATCTAAGGGTTCATCTTCGCCTTGCCCTTATCCTTGCCAGAGACTTCGGTCCATTCGATCTTAGCTGTATTCATATGGTTCAAGCAAGAGTGAGCATGACTAGCTCAGCAAGTACTACAATTATAATAAACAACATGCTTGAAACATAGAACTCATATATCTTTAATAACTGAACAATAGTTACGAAGTACTATCGATAATTCAAAATAGCACTTCTTTTCATTCAAAACGCTTTACAACAACAATATTTAGTAAAACATAAATTTCGATCCAAGACCTTGAGCATTTCATAAGTTCTTTTGAAAAGGACGTCCCGGCACTAAGTCCGTAAGTTCGACATTACTTACGAGCACGTCTAGGTGATCAGCCTATAGTACTCTATGTTGATCAACACTACATTCATTAAACGTGTATACATTTAAGTTGTGGCAACCTCACGTGTCTATCGTTAAACAACAAAAACATTTTAGCATACTTAGTCTTCGTTTGAAAACCACACCAATATAACTCGGTAAACATTAACCATGCTTGATAGAAACATAATATAAGTCTAGCTGAAAGAATTAGCTTTGACTTCATCATACAAGACTTCATGAGAAAGAATACATGAATTTTAAAGCTTGTCTAGATTAAACTTGTAAAGCCCCCAAACTCGGGTACTAGAAACCCGAACTCGGTGCTTCATGATACCATTTCTATGAGCGGAATAATACTAATAATATAATTATTAAACTTAATTTACATAGTTATCAGAGTCTATTCCCAAGTACGCAACCTCTAATACATTCATTACATGATAATAATAATATATATATCATCCTTATCATAATAAAGTAAACCATTACATAACATATCATGAAAACTCATTCAACAACCTTCTCTTTTCCTTTATTCTTAGTCGAGCCTTCTGCTTGTTCACACTTAGCTGAAAACATTTAAATTAAGCAAGGATGAGCATTTGAGTGCCCAGCAAGTAATAGCAATTATATATATAAGCTGTAAGAATTTAAATGTCTTCTTTATATATACTACCCTTCTACAACAAATCAATAGTTGTGAAGTAATTCTGAACCAATAATAATATCATAACAACCCTCTCTCAACTTTTTGAAACTACGTACTGACTATAAATAGGGTTAAGGGGACATACTATGAACATTGTTTTCATTTTTGAAAAGATTAAACAGAACTTCATCTGTAAACCGTCATAACTTACGGGCAGGAGGGTGTACATCCCATGGACCCTGTATTGATCAATACTACATAACAAGAACGATATTATCGTCCACTCTTGCTACCTTGGGCACATAAAATTTTTCCCATAAATGGGATGTTCATACCTGTCGGGGTTCCAAACCAAAGCAATTCGGTTGGATAATGGTAGGTTTTATCTTGTTCAACAATAATCTATAATTCAAAATATATTTATATATATATCTATGTATACGGGTAATTGACAAAGGTGTATCATCATGTCATTAAATGCAATGATTATCCAAGTGGGGACACTTGTATAACCATTTATAGAATTTAACGAACAGAATATATATCTGAATTACCATATACTAACATGTTGATAATCAGTAAGCGTATATAATATAGGGTTAATAATCTGTACAGAAATAATATAATTCTGAAACAATCTTACTCATGTCCATTGCATAAAGGAAATGGAAAGATAGGATACTTGCCTGATGCGCTGCTTACAATACGCAACTTAGTTTTATCTTTTATATCACGACCTATCGTTAATCAGATCATTCGTTCGATTAGAACAATATACTATAACATATAGTACTGCATTTCGCAGTCAGCACATAACATAATCACATTATCACACATGTTCAACAGATTGCATCACAAACAAATATTAATACAGTCAAAATATCTAAGTCCAGATCAATTCCTAAAATATGTCAGTGTACCGATAGCTTTATCGGGTAATTATCGAGTCTAAGACTCTATTCTGTAACTCAATATCTGTAAATATTAGTCATATTATTTTAAATGACTCAATAAACATTTATTGTAATTTATCATAAATTTTCAAACACCGAAATCATTATCAAATGATTTAAACATCAAACAATTCTATTATCATTAACATTTAATTAATATTAAAATATTAATGAAACCATTGCCAAAATATTAAAGTTATTTATAATAACCTAGAATATTTTTATAGTATTAATATTACCCTTAAATGATTTTTAAAACATTTAAGATCTTTTATAAATAATTACCATTAATATTTAAATATTAATGTACCATTTATCAAAATATTAAAAGTCGTTAAGTATACCTTAAAATATTTTTAATTCATTTATATCCTTTTTAAATGATTCTTAAAGCAATAAAACCATTTTTAAACTATTTATTTAATATAATTATTAAATACATTTAATATCATTAATATCAAATAAATATCATTAATATTAAATTATTAATGAAATTATCCTTTAAAATTGAAAGTTATATTTTATAACTTAAAATATCTTTTAACATTTTATTTACATTTAAAATGATTTTTATAATATTAAAATCATTTTTAAACTCATCTGTATTTAGTATAATTATTAAATAACCTTAATATCATTAATAATAATTAATTAATGAAATTCACCTTTAATTATTGAAAGTTATATTTTATAACTTAAAATATTCTTAAATACCTTATTATTATTTAAAATAATTTTTAATATAATAAAATCATTTTAATCTATTTATTTAATTCATTTATTAAATAACTAAATTATCATTAATATTAATTAATTAATAAATTTCATCACAAAATATTAAAAGTCATAAAAAATAACTTAAAATATTTGCTCATTCCATAATATAATTCTTAAAGTATTAAAACCATTTTTAAATAATTTATTTAATACATAATTAAATAAATTAAATACCTTTGATATTTCAAAAATATTAAATATTTATGAAATATATTAAAAATAATTAAAAACTATTTTTCGGACTCTAAAATAATTTTTAATAATTTATTATGTATTTTAATAATTAAAAACTAATTTTCCGTAATTATTTAATGAAAATATAATTTTATAAATAAAGCGTCGTTAAAGACCACCACTATAGCGACGTAACAAAATCATTGTAGTTGTTCTTCGCGTTCTTCATGCAAACCCGTAAAATCAAGGCGTAAATCTCCCGTCAATGCCTGAAATTCATTGTTAGGCCAGACACAGGAGAAATTTGGGTTGCCTAGAAATCTCCCGGTCAATGCCGGTCAACGTGGTTTGACCACGAATAATATGAGATCTATTCATGTTCTGACCTTGCTACCAGTTCCAATTTAAAGACCTCACATCATAAAACAAGATCAAAGCTTAAAACAACAAAAACGCATAACATACAAGGATTTATAGGGTCTGACATTCGTTGGCAGACCTTAAAAAAAAATTCCAGATTTTTTTAAAACTCAAATTTGAAGACTTAGATGATATGGATCTATATAATACCAACCCAGATCATCATAATAGACTATATCTAACATGCTTAACACAAAAACAACAACATCTAACAACAGATTATTGGACATATTTCATGGCTAGGGTTTTATACCTTTAAACTTTGATTTCTTGAATCTGATCTTGTGATTTGTTAATGGATTTCGTGGGGCTAGTTTTAGGGACTGAAATACTTATAAATTTCAGAGGTTTTGAGTGGAGAGGAAGTTTTTGAGTGCTTGAACAAAAATAGTCTAGCAAATGACTTTTCTCTCTCTCTCTATATATATATATAGAAGTCTTGCATTTGTGGGATTTAGCTATTATCCCCCATACATGTGTTATCCCTTGGATAAAAGAATACACCTTATCTCTTTAATTAGCCTAATCATGTGATTAAGGGTGATTAATAGACTTGCAACCAATGGAAACTTGACACCTATGTACTTGATGTAAGAGTTGTTCTTTAAGGAAGCTTGATTAGCCTAATTTGTTGCCTTAAAAGGCCTATTGTGGCAAGCCATATAAATATCCACTAATTACTTCATTTAGCCTTTATTTTAATGCATAAATTAGATAAATCAAAGGTCTAAAATACCCTTAATTATGTGGGCTAGGTTTGGTCTTTGAATTTGGTTTCTTTTGAGCTTCTCCCATAATTGTTTTGGGCCATGTAATAATCATAGTCTAACAATTTTAATATATGTTACCCAAATTATTTATTTAGGGTTTAAAATAAAAATATAATTAGTTTGCAAATTTATAATTAGGGTTTTCTTAATTTGATTAGGGTTCTAATCATACATGAACATTAGGGTTTATTCTATAATAATTATAATTATCCTTGTTAATTTAGCAATTAGGGTTTATAATTTTTGGTAATTAGGGTTACCAAATCACAATTAGGGTTTATACTTAATAATTAGGATTTCAAAAAATTAATATATATATATAAATGCTAATTAGGGTTGACCTAGTTAATCACAAAATCATACAACACAATTATATAATAGTCTTGAACTCACAATTGAGTTTCAAATTAGGGTTTCTCACAGTGAAACTAGGGTTTGACATAATACACCATAGCTGACCAATCATGTTCAGTCCACATACATACAGTATATAATTATAGCACTGAAAAATCAAAATATAAATAATATTATATTATTATTCTCATTCCTTGATCAAAATCCAAAAATTAGGGTTTGGATTCCATATCTGATTTATCTGCCATACTTAATATTATTAATTAGTTAAGATAATTAACTTAACAATCTGAACAAAATTCATATAATAAAATAATTATTATAATAATTCTAAAAATCATTTCATATATTATATAAATAATACATGATTATATTTTCATGGAAAATAAGTAATAAAACATTTCTACTATAAAATTAATTATTGTAAGAATATAATTTATAATGACCAATAATTCTAAAATAAAATTATTTAAAATCATTCATGTACTAAATATATCACATAAATACATACACACATTATCCTGGCACATATTCCCCATAAATAAAAAAAATCTATACGCAAAATTTCTAATTTATTTGTATAGAAAATATCGGGTTGTTACAGAATTGGAACAAGGGTTAAAATACTTGCCTTTAGCGTCTGCTTACTATTTATCACACGTACACTTTAAGTCTCTAAGTCTCTACAATACATGATCATATAACGTACCACATTAGGTCATATATAATCAAGTATGTATACTACTATATCTTACCCTTCATCTCAATCTAATCATGACTTAGATTTGTTATTATTGGTTCCGGCTTTTTGTTAAGGTTCATACATTCTTATTCCATTCAATTGACTTACGTTAAACTTAATCATCCTACATTAAGTGCCTAACAATGCCTTAACAATGTTATATTTAAGCCTTAGTTCATTACTAATGAGTTATCATTCATTTTGTACTTGTAAACATTCTTTACTGTCCAAACCCTAGGGTTGGTATTTAACGGCTTTCACCCTTTCCTCTTTAAGCCATCTTTGTGGCCGAGTTAGCGATATATGCAAGTCTTAACCTCGCTACTATGGCGCAGCCTTAAGGTCGTGAGTCGTCTTTCTGTGCGCGCGGACTCTGTGCCTCAGACAATTTTGCAGATTTTAAAATTTTCGAAAACTCCCGAACGCATAACTTCTTCGTTATAAGTTAGAATTGGCTCGTTCAAAAGCCTACATTTCACAAATTACATACTCTATGCGTTTATGCAAGAATTCTATCTATTTGACTTAGTTTGCTAAAATTTCACTTATTTGTTCATTTTTAACGAAAACGATAAACGTTCGTGAACGTTCAACGCTCGTTTCTTCGTTCTAAGTCAGAATCCGATCATTTTTGAGTCCACAAATATATAATGCCAAATATGACTTGTCTCCATCGAAAACCAGCGTTTCCGAGTTTAAACACAAAATACGACTTCCATTCCGAAAATTTCACAAATTCGACGATTATCGTCCAATCATGTGAATTTTGGCGAAACCTCATTACTAATGATTTGATTATCATTCTAAAGGGATTTTAATCATCATCTAAACATTTCAAGTTAATTATTACACCAACTTATTATCAAAGTTAGTTTTGATTTATTCTCATAAGTTAATGACTTAATCAACTACAAATTTCCTTGCTTATGACTTAATATGGACTTAAGTCCTTTACTCAATGTTCTCATACCTTATTGAACATACTAACATCATATGACAATCATATGATAAGTTCTTCATAAACTTATCAACTTATTTAGGTTCTAGTTGCTTATTCACAACTTATTCGGCTTAAGTTCATTCATTAGTTACTTCTTATATGTTCTTAACACACAATCACACTTCTCTTATCACCCTACAATGATAGAGATAAAATATGTATTAGACTAGAGTCTTAACCTTGAAGACTAGTACTTCTCTTCTCTTTGGAAATCTAGCAAATGATGTTTGACTTATTCTTGACTTATTCTCTCTAACACTTAAGCACTTAACTCGAGGGAAGTTGGGTGAAATAAAACAAGCAACAAATGAATTGTGGAGCTCTCTATTTATAGGCTTGGCAAAGTGAGGGTATAAGAGTCATTTAAGCCCTCCACCTCCTTAATCCAACATCCTTACTATTCATTGCTTAACAACCAAGTCTACTTGCTTATCACTTCTAATACTTGGCCATCACAACACTTATCTTATGCTTGGTCAATACATAAAGTTCTTACCCATCAAGTCTAACCATATCACTCTTGGTTTGCTCCATGGATCATGGCTAACCCACTAGGTTAATACCTTGGGCTTGCTTATGTAATCTAGCTTATTTCTTGTTGGGCTTGCATTACATTAGTTTGGACTCATGATTAACAAACACTTGGGCTTGCATATCACTTCCTATTGGACTTCTACCAATATGCTAATAATCCTACAAGTCCATTCCATTTAATTAAGCACCTTGACATATATACTATACGTATAATTCTTGTATGCTAGCTTGTATACTAATTCATAATATACGTTATTCCATTCTCCATACTTAATCATATAATACGTCGTATTATACTTACGTTCAATACCTCGCATAATGCATACGTATCATACGATTAATACTTTGTCTTCTTAATGCTTAATATTCCTAACGTTCTCTAATTAAGTCCGCATGCGAAATATTGCGTTTTCCATACTTAGATTATTATTACATAATCCATCTCACCTTAATATTATAACATTACGCACTTCTCAGAAATTCAAAAATAATTCCCCAGCAGAAATCGATGAATAGTGTTTTTCAGAAAATTTATCGGAAATCTTTTATTTTCGTCTTAGAAATTCAAACACTTTAATTCATTCACGTAGTTAAAATACTACGACGTTTCAAAGTTTCTAGGTTATAGAACGACATTCATCTTATCAACACGTAATAATAATAAATAATATTATTTTATTCATTATTAAAAGTATTTACAAAGGTTCGATTTTTTGGGGCGTTACACGATCTCTTTATGTGCTTACTATTAACGAGCTCTTTAAAGTACTTGCTACCTGAATTTAGATGTCCTCAATAGTTAGTCCTGCGCGTATGCTCAAGTCATATGCTTACAAGTATGCTCAAGTCATATGCGTACAAGTATGCTTAAAAGTTAATTATATGCTTACAAGTATGCTCAAGTCATATACTTACAAGTATGCTCAAGTCATATTCTTACAAGTATGCTTAAATGTTAATCATATGCATGCTTACAAGTATGCTCAAGTCATATGGTTACAAATATGCTCAAGTCATATGTTAACATTTATAATGTTGTCTGTAGTAGGTACCATGGTATCATGGACCTCTATTAAGACCGTAGTTAGATGGCACGACGAAAGTCAAGTGCCCAGATAGGTGCTACAGCTGAATTTAGAGCTTGTTGCCAAGTGTTTTTGGAGTATGCGTATAGTCACCCGAAATGTGTGAATGGTCAAAACAAGATACGATGTCCATGTTTGAAGTGTAAGTATGTAAATTATATGGAAAGAGATGTAGTAAACTATCATTTACTTGTGTATGGGTTCATGAAAAATTACGAAGAATGCTGGTGGCCACATGGGCAAAGAAGAGATGGTGGCATCACATCAGTACACAATCCGGGCAGTAGTACTCATCGTATGAATGAAATGGTTCATGATTTTGCAGGGCCAAATTTTGATTGGGAACAAGGCAGAGAGCAACCTATGAATTCTGATGCCAAAGACTTCTTTAAGTTGTTAGCCGAGGGTAGCAAGCCATTGTAGCATGGTTTCACCAAACACACTACATTGTCTATAGTGGAGACATTACTTAACATCAAGGCTGATCACAACATGAGCCATGAGTGTTTTGAGTCGTTGTTGAAGACCATTAAGAGTATGTTGCCTGACGGTGAGAAATTACCTGATAACTATTACTTTTGTAAGAAAACGGTGAAGAAGTTGGGTCTTGGATACCAAAAGATCGATGAATGTCCCAATGATTACATGTTGTTTTATAAGGAAAATGAACAGATGACAAGGTGCACGTTTTGTAGTCATGACCGGTTTAGGCCTAATAAACAGGGTGTGACTACAAATAAATCAAGTATACCATTTAAAATTCTAAGGTATTTTCCAATAACACATCGGCTAAAAAGATTGTACATGTCTTCAAGAACAGCTGAACATATGAGTTGGCATGCGAAATCTCAAGTTAAAGATGGAGAACTAAATCATCCCACAGATGAGCAGACTTGGAAAAAATTCAACTTAGCACATCCTGGGTTTGCATTGGAACCTCAAAATGTGAGGCTTGGATTTTCCACCGATGGTTTCAACCCATTTTGCCACTCAGCTATTCCGTACTCATTTTGGCCTATGATTGTTACTCCGTACAACTTGCCTCCATGGATGTGTGTGAAACATCCATACTTATTTCTTTCACTCGTGGTTCCTGGTCCTAAGAGTCCTGGAAAGAACTTAGATGTTTACTTGAGACCTCTTATAGACGAGTTGAAGGCATTGTGAGAGGATGGAGTACAGACTTGGGATGTTGCAACAAAGAAAAATTTCAACCTTAGGGTAGCGGTTATGTGGACTATAAGTGACTTCCCAGCTTATGGTATGTTAGCTGGATGGAGTAAACATGGGATGTTGGTTTGTCTGTATTTTATGGAGAATACAAAGTCTTTTAATCTATCAAAAGGTCGAAAGCCTTGCTGGTTTGATTGTCATTGTCGGTTCTTACCGGTAGATCACCCGTTTCGAAGAAATGGAGAACACTTCAGGAAATAGAAATTAGATAATGATATACCTGCACCGCGATTCTCGGGAACGGAGATGCGAGATCGTGTGATGGAATTTTCGGTCATCCCATTTGGTAAGATTGATGCCACAAAAGTAATCAATGGGTTTGGCGAATCTTATAACTGGGTTCGGAGAAGCATCTTTTGGGAATTGCCTTATTGGTCTTCAAATTTGATTCGTCATAATCTAGATATGATAAATATTGTGAAGGATGTGTTCGTCAATGTGTTTAACACCATAATGAATGTTACGGGGAAGACAAAAGACAATGATAAGGCACGTTTGGACATGAAAGATATTTGTAAGCGTCATGGATTAGAACTTTATGAATCTCCTAATGGTAAGGTTGTCAAACTGCATGCAAGGTACACATTGTCCAACAAGCAAGTTGAAGATGTGTGCACATGGGTTAAGTCTCTGAAACTACCAGATGGATATGCGTCAAACATTGCAAGGTGTGTTACAGGTGGGAAATTGCAAGGGATGAAGAGTCATGACTGTCATGTGTTCACAGAGAGACTCATGCCTATAGCATTTCGAGATCTGCTTGATAAACCAATATGGGATGCTTTGACGGATCTTAGTCATTTCTTTAAAGACTTATGTTCAAAAACATTAAATGAGAAGGACATGATTGTACTTGAGAAAAACATCATAGAGATCACTTGTAAACTGGAAAAAATATTCCCACCTAGTTTTTTTGACTCCATGGAGCATTTTCAAATCCATCTTCCCTATGAAGCTCATGTTGGGGGTCCAGTTCAATATAGATGGATGTACCCTTTCGAGAGGGTGATGGGAAACCTTAAGAGGAAGGTGAAGAATAGAGCTCATGTTGAGGGGTCGATATGTGAGGCATACAGTTTCGATGAGATATCTATGTTTGTCTCAGACTATTTTCCGGACGAAGTCTTGACAAAGGCTAATCGAGTCTCGAGACATGATGATGGGGGAAATATTGAACTAAATGGTCGACTTTCTGTATTTGGTCTATCGGGCCACGCTTATGGAAAAGGGAAGCGCATATTCCTCTCTGAGAAAGAATTACATGCTGCACATACTTACATTCTTCTCAATTGCGAGGAGATTAACGAATTTGTGAGGTACACATGTAGACTTGAAAATTTATCCCTTAACTTTTTTTAACATGTAATATATATTCCAATATGTTAATGTTTATACCATTATATAGATTGTACGATGACGAATTAAAAGTGAAGCATCCTGGCATAACTGATAAAGATATTCAAATCAACTGTGATAAAAAATGTGCACTTTGGCTAAAGGATAAAGTAAGTTCAATTTCTTAAGCACGACATATATATATACTCCATATTAACTATAACTTCATTTAATAAGATGAAGTTTTTGTAGGCTTTAACTGAGGGATCAATGATTTTGGCTAATGTACAACTCCTAGCTATTGGACCAGACAAGGACCAAGTCAGCCGCAATGGTTACAAAATAAATGGTTGTGAATTTCATACAAAGGCATATGGGCGCGGTAAAAGAACAACAAACTCTGGAGTGTGTATCCAAGGGGATTGTTAGAATAATCTTGGTCGTGCCTTTTCTGGGGAGTTTAAGGAAATCGTAGAGTTGTCGTACAAGGGCACGTACGGGGGTCATAGTAACTTGTTCAAGTGTCATTGGTTTGATTCAGAAAAAGGGATACGTGTTGACAGATATGGAATCGTCGATATTTACCTCTATAGGTCTGCGTATTCTAACGAACCATTTTTTTACCAACTCAAACAGTATAAGTATACTACACTTTTAGTCCTGTTAGGAAAAGGGATAGACCGCCTACAGATTGGCAAGTTGAAATTCATACTCCCGCGCGCATTCGAGTAGAAGTAGTTGATGGGGAGATTTATCAAAAGCAGATGCTTCATAGACAAACTATAATAAATGTGGAGGACGACAATGAAGTAATCCAGTTAGATGGTGGAGATGAACCACATGAATTTTATCCTAAGTCAATACTTGTGTCAGATGACATTGATACTGAGGATGAAGAGTTATTGATTTGAATCGACCTTTGAATCAAGCGGATGATGGTTATGAATCTGCAATACGTATACAAGATGATTCTGAATCAGAGATTGACAGTTGAAAAAATGAAATGTATGTTTAGGATTACATGTTAAGCATTTTATGTACTTAACTATAAACATCTTTATATCACTGCCATGTTTATTGTCACTATAAGCATTTTATGTCATTATTGTCATTTTATATTCATATATATACAAACATCTTTATATCACTATCATGTTTATGTACACTATAAGCATTTTCTGTCATTATTGTCATTTTATATTCATATATATACAAACATCTTTATTTCACTGTCATGTTTATGTACTTAACTATGTAAATGCAATTACCTTGTCATTTTATATACTATATATACATGTAATCAAATATAACTCATACTAACATCTTGAAATTTTTAATATATAGATGGCTTCTGAAGCAACACAGAAAAAATGCGGCATGGGTAGGGGGCCTAATCATGTGCCCAAGGCCCCTACTAATTCGGATGATAGGATTCTTATTCAGATTCGTCCTTACTCTGAATAGGACATACGTCTCGCATCATTTATATATAAGCATTTTAGATTCCATTTATACAAGATATATAACTAATGTAAAATACTTTAATATATATACTTATCTTTGATGTAAATTGTTGTATATTATAGTGAATTTTGAGATAATAAGATCGTCAATTGCATATCACAGTTGTGCTTATAGAATTGGCCCACACTTGTGATTATGTGGGCGAGCACACCTATCGCCCACAAAGATGCAGTTTGGGCTGAATTTCAAGTATGTTTTTTTAATATAATTAATTCTAAGGTAGTGTTAGTAGTGTTAGATTATATGTTAAAAGTACCGTTTTAACATTCTAAAGATTATTTATTTGCAGAAAAGGTATAGATGGGAGGACGCTTGAGCTTTAGTGATTCGTACATTATTACGGCGTAAAATGCGCCAATCCGCATCTTTGAAGGACAATTTGAACAAAGAACGACAAAAAGCCCTTCACAATGCCAAGATCAACCATCCAGGCCAGGGAGAGGATTATATGCATGAGTATAGCCCCTGGTGGTGCACCCAGTCCATATGGGCTGAGATGTGTGCCCAATGGAGAGCTGAGAGCTGAGTTAAAAGATGCAAGACTGCCGCCACTAACAGATCCTCAGGTGTACTTGATGGCAAAAAGGCTAAAGGAACCTACAGGGGTGGAAGTATTTCACAGTTGTAGCATATCACTGCTAGGGTATGTACGAATAGTTTTAATATATTTACAATCATGAATTGTAGAATATGTATCATATTTTTACTTAGTAATATTGAAATATGTTTTGTATAGGAGTCTCGGTCTCAAGGTCAGCCTATCCATTGGCTGGATGTGTACGTGGCCACCCGTGATGGTCTTTCGGATGCTCTCCAGATAGCGGTAATAAGTTTTAACAACTTGATCTTGTTTATCAAGTTTTACGTCATTCTTTAGAATTTTGCCAATTTATTTCTAACTATTTAATTGTTAACATGATGATAGGATACTTATAAGCGTTTACTGAATGTGCGTTATCCTGAAGGCACCCCACGTCCGCCAATTGATTAAGAAATATTTAAGGGTAATATAAATACTTTAAAAATATTTTGAGTTATTATACATAACTTTAATATTTTGGCAATGGTTTCATTAATAGTTTAATACTAATTAAATATTAATGATAATAGAATTGTTTAATATTTAAATTATTTAATAATGATTCGATATTTCAAAATTTTGATAAACAATAATGATTATTTAAAATTATTATAAGTCATTATACGACTGATATTTACGAATGTTGAACTTTGAGAAAGAGTCTTAGACTTGATAATTACCCGAAAAATTTGTCGGTAGACCGACATGTTTCAGAAATTGATCTGGACTTAGATAATTTAATTGGATATGTGTTTTTTTGTGATTCAATGGTTGTTAAGGTTGTATGACAATGTGATTAGGAAGGTGTTGATGTTTGATTATGAGTCAACGATTGTTAAACATGTGTGATGATGTGAATAGGAATGTCTTTGTTCGCATAAAGCGGTGTTATATGTATCGTTATGTTATACTAATCAAGAAATGATCTGATTAATGTTAGGTGATTTCATAAAAGATAAAACTAAGTTGCAAAGTGTAAGCAGCGCATCAGGCAAGTATCCTAACTTTGCATTTTCTTTATGCAATGGACAGAAGTGAGAAGTTCAGAATTATTGTTATTATTGTACAGATTGTTAAGCCTATATTATATATGCCCATTGATTATCAACATGCTAGTATATGATAATTCGGATAAATATATTCTGCTTCGTTAATTGCTATAAATGATTATACAAGTGTCCCCACTTGGAAAATCATTGTTTTCATCGCATGTTGATACACCTTTGATATACATATATGTTGAATTATATAAGACCTTTGTTATGAAAAACCCGTGATGATATGAAAATCCCAAAATGGGAAAATTTTATGCTTAAAGGCGGACAGAGCGAACGATAACATCGTTCATGTACATGTAGTATTGATCAATCACAGGTACAACAGTATCGATCACCCTCCGCACCGTAAGTCATGACATTTCTGAGATGAATTTCTGCTTAAACCTTTTCGAAAATGAAAAACAATGTTCATGGTATGTCACGTAAACCCCATATACAAATCCAATCGTAGTTTCAAAAGTTTGAAAGAGGGTTGTTATGAATTATTATTGGTACAGATTACTTCACAACTACCGCCTAGTTGTAGAAGATATTATTAAGAAAACATTTAAATTCTTTCAGCCTATATATATATAATACTTGCTGGGCACTCAAAAGCTCATCCTTGCTTAATTTCAATGTTTTCAGCTAAGTGAGAAGGACCAGAAGGATCTGTCAAGAACAAGGGAAAAGGGAAAGTTGCTGAATAACTTTTTATGTTACTGTTTGTAATAGTTTAGATTATGAAGACTATGATATATATATTTATATATTATGACATGTAATGAATGTTTAAAGGTTACGTACTTGGGAGAAAGACTCTGATGTATATGTAAACTTAAGTTAAGTTTTATATTATTGTTATTATTATTAGTATTATTCCGCTTATAGAAATGGTATCGTGATGTACCGAGTTCGGGTTTCAAGTATCCGGATTTGGGGACCTCACAGAATGGTATCAGAGCTATAGGGTTAGAAACCTTAGGTGGGTTAGACCTTAGGCTATAACCTTAGAACATAGGGAAACGTTAAAAATATAAATAACTCATATAGAGTTTAAAAAGAGATGAATTGAATAAATTCATCGTCAAACAAAATAAAAGATAATTCATACAAAACTATTATTCGACTATGTATATAATATATGCTAATCAGATAATTGTTGTGTGTAGATGTCGTGTGAAAAGGATTAGGATATCCATGGATTGTAAAGAAGGAGCTACTATCGAAGCCAATAGCGGAAATAGAAGCTCACAATGAAACAAACTTCGCATTTAGGTGGTTATCATGGAAAACATAGTACCAGATCCAAAATAGTGGATCCGGCGGTAATGATTCGCACCCTAAAGTCGAAGTCGATCAAGCATCATTGGAGATGCAAGAATTGAGGAACAAGTTATCTTCTGTAGAAGGGTTGTGGAAGATGTAAAAAAGCGCTTAATACCAATTAAATCAAGCGTTAATAGAAACAATGGAAGAGCAGGATAAGCTTAAACTCAAAATCAATCGATGGGAGCCTCAAGCAACACTTCGTGCGAAATTCGAAAGATAAGGGAAAAAGGAAGGTAGAAGACCATGATTTAGGAAACCACAGGAAGAAGAAATGGAAAAGAATATGTTATCTTTGTGGATATGAGGGACATACTACTCTGTATTGTCCTGACTATAAACGGGGAGCATGTTTTGTTTGTGGAAAAGAAGATCATCAGTGAAAAAATCATCAAGGAAGAAGGCGTAGCGAATAGGTAGTATAGGTTATGTCGTGTAAGCATGTTTAATATAATATGTGTGTTTAGTATGTCAGTGTAATGCATTATTATAAAACTTTTGTGTAAGTGGTGATGTAAATCCCGACTTTTGTAGTCACAATGGGATGACTGATGTTTAAAGCACTATGTGCTGTGATATGTAAAATATTTTGAAAGAAATGAATGAATATGAATCAAAGTTTGAGTTATGAAACAAGTTTAAAAAGTTTAAACTCATATGATAAGGTTTAGAATGTAAGTTAATTTATGGTTTTTTTATTTAACCAGATAATGCCGCCAAGACGTCAAACTCGAAATCAGAGGGTAGAAGAGTCTCATCAACAACGTTGAAGGACAACAACAAAGCGGACCAATGCAAATATTCATGAATATGGTAGCTCAAAGCTATGCAACAAGGAAATCAAATGGGATAATCACTGCGAATTTTAAAGATTTTAAGGCCGTAGGACCACCAGAATTCAAAGGTACAACTGACCATGTAGAAGCCCAAACTTGGGTTAGGGAAATTGAGAAGGCGTTGTAATAGCTAGGGTAGTTGAGGGGCAAAGACCTCTTTTGCCACCTACATGATGAAGGATGAGGCAAATTTCGGTGGGAAGCGAA
The DNA here is from genome assembly GCA_020205605.1 of Panax ginseng. Taxonomy (NCBI): domain Eukaryota; kingdom Viridiplantae; phylum Streptophyta; class Magnoliopsida; order Apiales; family Araliaceae; genus Panax; species Panax ginseng. The sequence goes on from CM035144.1 coordinate 43,187,048, forward strand.
TCGGTGAGGCGGGAGGCGGTGTGGTAGCATGGGATAGATTTAAGACGTTATTTTTTGAAAATTATTTTTCATCTAGTATGCAAAGAGAATGGAGGTAAAATTTAAGAGTTAAAGCAAGGGATATGTCGTTGGCGAGAATATCTTTGCGAAATTCAATGAGTTAGCTAGGTTTGCTCCGCATCAAGTCGATACGGAGACTAGGAAGGCAAGGAGATTTGAGCTGGGATTAAAACCCTGGCTCTATAATAAGGTGGCAGTGTTGCAAATCCCAACATTTGCAGCACTCATGGAGAAGGCGATAATTGCCGAGGAAGGGAGTGAGGCTGTGAGCCTCTACAACAAGGAAAGGAAAAACAAAAGCAAGGTCGAGGGAGCTGAGAAGGTGAGAATTAATAGTGGAAGCAGGAGTGCTGATGGAAAAAGAAAGGGAAACTACTTTGGAAATGTGCAGGTGAAGCAAGAGGGAGTAAAAAAGCAGGCAGTTCAGTGCAAGACGTGTGGAAAGAACAACTCTGGAGAATGTTTGAAAGGAAAATTTGTGTGTTATAAGTGCGGGCAGGAGGGTCACATCTCTCCCAACTGCCCCAATCCTAGAATGAATAGTGGTTGTTTTATTTGTGGATCATTGGAGCACGGGGTGAAGGATTGTCCAAACAGGAGGGTAGAGGCAGGTAGTGTGAATACTGGTAAGAATAGTGCGACGTTAACAATCATGGACCGACATCATCGAACAAACCAACAAAGTCAACAAAGAAGAGTCTTCAACATGACGGTTCAAGACACGGTGGCAAAATTGGCAATGCGCGCCTGTAATATTCAATAACTTTTATTTGCGTAATTAGAATTTTTCTATTTATAGTAAATTATTTTATAAAGAAATTTTGAGGAGAAATTTGAGTTCTTTTAGAAATCAAATTTCCGCTTAATCGAAAAGACAAGCTTAATGTGATTAATTAAAGATCGGTTCGATTAAAGTTAATCAAGATCTATTTCACAAGATCGTGTATGCTATGAACCCGAGTTATGTGTAGGTTTTTAAGTGGTGATTCCGAGGACTGAATCCTTATAAGGGAGGGTGAATGTGACAACCCGATATTTTCTATATAAATAAATCTTAAATTTTTCGTATAATTTTTTTTTTTTTTTTATTTTAAGGATAAGGATTTGTACAAGATTATGTGTATATGTATTTATGTGGTAAATAAAAATATATTTATTACATGAATATTTAGAAGTAAATATATTTTAGAATTATTGATTATTATAAAGTATATTTTATAATAATTAATTTTAAGATAGAAATGTTTTTATTAATTATTTTCCATGAATATATAATCATATATTATTTAAATAATATATGAAGTGATTTTTAGAATAAATATAATAATTATTTTATTATATGAATTTTAGTACTGATTATTAAGTTAAATATTTTACCTTGATTATTAAGGTTAAATATGATAGATAAATCGATATGGAATCCAAACCCTAATTTTGGATTATTGTCAAGGTATGAGAATAATAATATAATATTACTTATATTTTGATTTTTTCAATTATATAAATATGTACGGTATGTCCAGATTGATGATGGTTGATCAATTATGGTATATTGACCAAACCCTAGCATTAATTGATTTGACCTGCTTTTCAATTTAAATAGGAAATTTAAGATCATTAAATATCCGTGTCATATGATATATTTGTATGTGTTACTTCATGGTATGCTAATTAGGAAACCCTAATTATAAATGTCAAACCCTAATTAGATTGAATTTCCAACATTAGAAACCCTAGTCCCGAAAACTTAAAATTTGGAGGTTTGATCATCGAAGAATTGTGTTACAGTGATTAATAACACGTGTGATAGACTTTAATTGCTAATTAAAATAAACTTAATTAGCAAATTCAAACCCTAAAACCTAGAACCCTAATTTAATTTCTAGAAACCCTAATTGTATTTCTAGAAACCGTAATTATCAATATTTTAAACCCTATTTGCTTTATTAGCAAAGTTCATTATGATTAAGGGTAATAAACCCTGATGTTCATGTAATTACAAACTTAATTTAATTAACAATATTAATTTTGCAAAATTATAGAAACTAAAAGTTATTTAATTTTAATTATTTAATTTTAATTTTTATTTATTTAATTTTTGTCTCAAAACCCTAAATTGGAAATCCTAGATTTTGTTTACCCAAATTGGCTCAAACCCTAAACCCTAAATCAAACCCTAACCCTAAGGGTTTGGTAAGTTTCATTTTGCCATTTTAATTGATTTATCAAATGACCATTATGCCCCTAATTGAATTATTAAGTACTAGACTAGGTTTTGACAATTGTTATGAGTTGTTGGCTAACCCTAACAACTCTACCTGCCCAAAATTGACAGCAACAAGTTTTAATTCAGCCAATTCATGCATCCAACACATTATATATATAGATTGAAGGAGAAAGAAAGTGGGTTGTTTACTAAAAATTGCACAAAACCATACTCCACTCTCTCAAGCCCCAAACCTCCGAAAATATATAGTAAATCAGACCCATTATCAAGCCCCACGTCCACCATAAAGAAATCAGAAACATTAGATCAAGAATTGAGCATAAAAGGTATGAAACCCTAATTCAAAATCTGTCCAATTTTTCGGTTGTTAGATGTTATGTTTGGGTGTTAGAATATGTTGTTTATAAGATATTATGATGATCTGGGTTGGTATTTATCAAGTCCATAACATTAAAGTGCTCAAATTAAAGATTTTCAAAATGGAAATTTTTAAAGGAGGCGTCGACAACTAATGTCGGTCGTGTAGATCTCGATGAGGTGTTTGATTTTTGTGTTATAAGTGTTGAATATAGTAGTCTGTTATGAGATCTTTGCTCGGGATCAAGAATCGAGACCTAGATCGCTTGTAGATTATAAGTTATAATCGGCCAAAGGTCGCTGACCAACATTGATCGGGCCATTTCGGTAACCTGGAATGAGCCCAGAAAGCTCTGACAAGTTTTTAAATAGCTTGGATCTGACAGTGGTTTGATGTATTGTTATGGTTCTTTCATCTAAGAGTATGTTTGTTAGACTACATCATCATGCCTTAATATCACTTATTCAAGAAATCGGGTTGGATTTGATGAACTAATCAACTAGCAAGGTCGAAAGATGTTCTTCTCGCTTTCCGGGTAACCCGAAAACATATGAACATGTCGAAATTGATATGGTTTCGACCGAGTCGTAACTTTTGGATTCTCGTTCATGTTAGTTGTACTTTATGTAATAGATCTACTCTCTTGCATGCTAGCTACAACCTCAACCCTTTATATCACAATAATAATTCATGTGTTGACGCTTTTAGTCGATCAAAGTGGTCATTTGGCCTGTTTCTTCAATTCTGGGAACCCGTAAATGAAGAAACGACCTCTGAAGATAAGTTTAAGCGATTATATCTGCTTTGATGTTATGTGATTTGTCCATGTTGATTGTTGTATCTTGTAGTCTTGAACTTTGTCTACAAAACCTAGCTTTTGTAATTCCAAGAAACAAAATACACAAAGAATTAAAGTGGGTCAAACATGGCCACTCGGCAACTGCCTATGAAGATCTGGGTTTATGTATGAACATGAAGAACACATATATATGACGGTTACCTGCTAAGCTATAGGTGGCCTTTTAGCGACGAATGATTTATTATTTTCCTAAAATTAATTAATAAATAGAAAAAAATAGTTTTTAATTATTAAAATACAAAATAAATTATTAAAATTATTTTAATATCCTAAAATTATATTTTAATTATTTTAAATATATTTCATAAATATTTAATATTTTTGGAATATTAAAAGTAATTAATTTATTTAATCATAATATTAAATAAATTATTTAAAAATAATTTTAATTCATGAAAAATCATTTAAAATTATCTTATGATATAAGAAAATATTTTTGAGATATTTTGATAACTTTTAATATTATTTGATAATTTTCATTAATAAATGAATATTAATGATAATTAAGTTATTTATTAAATGAATTAAATAAATGAATTAAAATGATTTTATTATATTAAAATCATTTTAAATAATAAGAAGGTAATTAAAAATATTTTAATTTATAAAATATAACTTTTAATATTTAAGGGTAAATTTCATTAATTAATGATTATTAATGATATTAAAGTTATTTGATAATTATATTAAATAATTTAGTTTTAAAATGATTTTATTATTATAATAATCATTTTAAATAAAAATAAAGTGTTTAAAGATATTTTAAGTTATAAAATATAACTTTAATATTTAAAGGATAATTTCTTTAATAATTTAATATTAATGATTATTAAATTATTATAAATGATGTTAAATTTATTTAATAATTATATTAAATAAATAGTTTAAAAGAGTTTTATTTATTTAAAAATCATTTAAAAAGGATATTAATGATTTAAAAATATTTTAAGTTATAATTATTGACTTTTAATATTTGGATAAATAGTTCATTAATATTTAAATATTAATGGTAATTATTTAATAATGATTTTAAATGTTTTAAAAATCATTTAAGGGTAATATAAATACTTTAAAAATATTTTGAGTTATTATACATAACTTTAATATTTTGGCAATGGTTTCATTAATAGTTTAATACTAATTAAATATTAATGATAATAGAATTGTTTAATATTTAAATTATTTAATAATGATTCTGATATTTCAAAAATTTTGATAAACAATAACAGTTATTTAAAAATTATTATAAGTCATTATACGACTGATATTTACGAATGTTGAACTTTGAGAAAGAGTCTTAGACTCGATAATTACCCGAAAAAGCTGTCGGTAGACTGACATGTTTCAGAAATTGATCTGGACTTAGATAATTTAATTGGATATGTGTTTATTTGTGATTCAATGGTTGTTAAGGTTGTATGACAATGTGATTAGGAAGGTGTTGATGTTTGATTATGAGTCAACGATTGTTAAACATGTGTGATGATGTGAATAGGGAATGTGCTGACTGCAATAGGCAGTGTTATATGTACGTTATGTTATACTAATCAGTAAAATGATCTGATTAATGTTAGGTGATTTCATAAAAGATAAAACTAAGTTGCAAAGTGTAAGCAGCGCATCAGGCAAGTATCCTAACTTTGCATTTTCTTTATGCAATGGATGTATGAGAAGTTCGTAATTATTGTTATTATTATATGCATTGTTAAGCCTATATTATATATGCCCATTGATTATCAACATGCTAGTATATGATAATTCGGATAAATATATTCTGTTCGTTAATTTCTATAAATGATTATACAAGGGTCCCCACTTGGAAAATCATTGTTTTTCATCGCATGTTGATACACCTTTGATATACATATATGTTGAATTATATAAGACCTTTGTTATGAAAACCCGATAGATATGAACATCCCGAAAATGGGAAAATTTTATGCGCCCAAGGCGGACAAGAGGAACGATAATATCGTTCATGTACATGTAGTATTGATCAATACAGGTACAACAGGTGATCACCCTCCGTGCCAGTAAGTCATGACGGTTTCTGAGATGAATTTCGCTTAAACCTTTTCAAAATGAAAACAATGTTCATGGTATGTCACATGAAACCCCATATCTGATCGAATACGTAGTTTCAAAAGTTTGAAAGAGGGTTGTTATGAATTATTATTGGTACAGATTACTTCACAACTACCGCCTAGTTGTAGAAGATATTATTAAGAAAACATTTAAATTCTTTCAGCTTATATATATATAATACTTGCTGGGCACTCAAATGCTCATCCTTGCTTAATTTAAATGTTTTTAGCTAAGTGTGAAGGACCAGAAGGATCTGTCAAGAACAAGGGAAAAGGGAAAGTTGCTGAATAACTTTTTATGTTACTGTTTGTAATAGTTTAGATTATGAAGACTATGATATATATATTTATATATTATGACATGTAATGAATGTTTAAAGGTTACGTACTTGGGAGAAAGACTCTGATGTATATGTAAACTTAAGTTAAGTTTTATATTATTGTTATTATTATTAGTATTATTCCGCTCATAGAAATGGTATCGTGATGTACCGAGTTTGGGTTTCAAGTATCCGGATTTGGGGACCTCACATTTAGTGCCACAAGCAGCTCTACCACCCAGTCTTCATAGTCATCGAGTCATCCAGCTATTCATACTCCTGCTGACTGTGTGAGAGCTATATGTCGAGATCGCAATCTTCTAAAGATAATGGGCGGACATCTGGCGGCTCTGAGTGCTGATGAGTTAACTGATGCAGTAGCGGCAGCAGCAGCATCACACCATGGGGATGGCGACGAGTTAATCAATCTTATTTATTTCAATCAAAGTAGTGACATGTATATGTATATATATATATATAAGTCATATATATATATATATATATTGTTGTAACTTTTATCAACATATATACTATATATATGTAACTTGTTTTATTATTTTGTTAATTACAGGGTGATCAAGATCAAGGACAAACTAATTTGAACAAAGATGCTTGATGACTGATTTAGTATTTTTTTTGTAGTTATTTAAGAATCTTGTACTTTTATATTCATTTTATTGATGTTTGTATGTTATTTAAATATTAGATTTGTTTATATTTATTAAATTCATATATTGGGATAAAGTAGGCACATTGTTTGGTAAATATTAGATTTGTTTGGATGTTTGGAGGATAGATGTTTATATTGTTGTGCATGTTTATATGTATTGGGATAAAGCAGGTACAAAACAAGTTGGGAATTATGTAAAATAGGAAAATTTCTTGTTTGTAGGTTTTTTAACATTAGCGATCATCATGCGTCATTTGATACACATTAGCTTAATCGAAGGCTAGATGATTATATTAATGACCTCGATGCGGTTAAAACATGACGATCGCAGATCACGCGGGCCCACATCACCATAGCCCCGTAACCATGTCGACTATCTTAGCGGCATCAAATGACTATTTCAGGTCCGATATCGATTCTGCAGATAATGCGGTCATAATAGTGGTCATGGGATGGGCATTCCAAATGACCGATTATGTTTTAACATAGAAAACTTAAAGAAAATTTATTAGAAGCTAGGTTTTCAGATTACCTCTCTTCTTTATTCTTCCTCCGTTGGACAAAGCGTGCACTCGGACAAGCTTTTCCTCCTCTTTCTCCCATCCGAACTCTCTCTCTCTCTCAAAGTGTAGGATTTTCAAAAATCCAAACAAATGAGCTTAAGGCTTGTTTATATAGAAAACCAAGGCTAGGCGCATTTTGGTTATTTGGCCAAACCGCCTTACTGTTCACACCTCCTTACTATTCTAACCTCTTTACTATTCATGTTGCTTCCCTTGGAAGCTTCGTGCTTCCGTCTTTCGGGTTTTGCCCGATAGTTTTAAAAACTATGATTCTCGGAATCTAAATATTTTTGGATATTTTGTCTTTCCTTTACCAATTAACTTTTACGCATTCTTCAAATCTCTGAAAAATTGAAAAACACTTTTCAACGTTAAGCGTTTTCCTCTAATGTAGTTAAATGAATGAAAAGTACATAACAGTACTTTTCATCATTTTTATTTCGTCCGATTTCTGCATGTTTTTCAAGAAAAACTTTTATCGGCTTACTTATCTTTTCACGATATATTATCGTCAAATCTTTTGACGGAATGTCATTTCAACATACCAAACTCTCGAAAAGGCTTAGGTTATTTAAACCCTAACCCTTTGAGTATCGTCGGGTGAATAGTGCATATTTCATTTTTTTCCCCAGAAATATTTTGTTCCTGGAAATATTTTATTTTCGTCTTGAAAATTCTTACTCGTTCAGTCTAGCTCGTAGCCAGAATCCTCCCGATTACTAATCATCCTAGGTTCTAGAACGATTAATAAACACATAACACATAATAGTATTAATAAAAATTCCTTTATTAATAAATAATTCTTTAAATCTTAAATTGTGGACAATCTGATTATCCGGGTTGTCACATTCTTCCCATCGTATAACCCCATTTCGGGATATGTTCACCTCAGACTTATTCATCAGATTCGCACCAAAACAATTTGGCTTGGCATAACTTCTTCAAAGAAAGCTCGATTTTCTTTTAAACATGACATACCATTCGTCTTAGCCAAATCAAATAGTTTAGACCATACCAATAAATTGGACATCAACTTGAAAAATTTGTCTATTTAAATCAATTGACATCGACTACTTCTTTAAATTCATATTATGACATCATGATACGGTACTTTTCACAGTACGTTGAGGACTTTGTCAATTTATGACTTCATCATTATACATCATATCATAGCGGGTTGTTAATCCTAAGATCACATCCAACACTAGGTTCAATTGCATTAATAACTCCATCCTTTTACCATCTTCGCATCAAATGCATTGATGATATAAAATTCATTTTGATATTTTAAATCAATTTCTGTCTAGCCGAAATAATTAGCATAGACATATAAAGAATAGTTCTTTTTAAAATCTATTTGTTCCAAAAGTTGAACCAATTCATTCCCTTTTCAAACGCACTCATAAGCACGATTTCAATAAGCTTCGAAATCTAGCATAGCTAGATGACTTGGAATATTCTTTTCTCCATCTTCCTTCATTGTCTTACTTGGGACAATACTTAATCTTCTCTAGCACCTCTAATGCTAAGTGTAAGACCCCGAATTTTACGAAATAAAAGTATTCAATTTTTATAATTATTATTCTATTTTATAAATGGTTAAATTGATAAAAGGTTAAAGTTAAGAGTGATATGTGAAAAATTTTCAAAGTAAATAAGTTGTCATAAAATAATCGGTGATAAAAGTTTGGTAATACGTGTGGTTGCATAGTAGCACACGATATTGATTATTGATGCTTACGTGAGAAATCACTCAGTTATACTCAATTATTGCTACAATAATTGCTGCACCATATCTCTCATATTATTGATTCAATTATTGTCACGGTATCATCTGCATAATATGTTATATTATTAAATCAATAATTGAGACGACGAAGTTATTCATGTTATTATTTGCAATATTGGAAATGTCTAGAAGTTACATCAAGGAGAGGTTTGGTCACCTAATTGCTTGCTTGATAAGGAGAAATCTTATCGAAAAGCCCCTCTTTCTCGGGAACGACACAGGTTGTTAAATATTGTGAATTATAATATTAATGATGAATAAGTTCGTGTTGATTAAAGATGAAATTGATAGTTCCATTGTGTTGGGATTATTAGTGTTAGTGGAAATCAACATTTATTTCGATAATAATTGATGTTTAGAGGTTATATTAACAGGATAAATGAGCAATTAATTGCTATTAATTCACATGCTTATTACTATGTGTTCACATGTGTGTACTATTTATTCATATGATTTACTATTAGGGGAATTGGTGCAAGATTGATAATACTTGCATGACCAAATTAAAAATAGAGGTATAGATGAAGGTAATATACTGTAATTGTTTTTTTCACATGTTTAGAACTATTGAGTCACATGATTTACTATTAGGGGAGGTGGTGCAAGTTTAATAATACTTGCAGGACTAAATTAAAAATGAAGAAAAAGAGGAAGGTATTATACTGTAATATTTCGAGCCCCAAAATGTGCAATTATTGAAACTATATTTTCCTATAAATAGAAGATCATCCTTCCTTCATTTCTCACCAATTCACTAAGTCTCACAAGAGCAATTATTATAGAGAAATTATATAGAGAAAGAAGAAGAGAAGTCTGCTACCTCACTATTCTAGTATCCAGTTTTCTTCTAAGGTAAGGGGTATTATTCTTTCGTATTCATGAAGAGAGTTATTTTCTTTCAATACTCGTAAGGGTTGTTATTCCATTCTTTATTATTATGTTGGAATAACATGTACATGCCAAGTACCGCATACATGGTGAAATTCTTCATTATTCCATTCTTTATTATTTTGTTGGAATAACTTTTATCTGTGTGGTCTATCGCATGCACGGTGAATTTTGTTGTTATTCCATTCTTTATTATTACATTTGGAATATCCTCACTGCATTTGGATTACGCATGTCCCGTTCCATTCTTTATTATTCTTATTGGGAATAACTTTTATGCATGCGATCTATCGCATGCTGGTGAATTCTTCATTATTCCATTCTTTATTATTACGCTGGAATAACTTTGCCTATGTGGATTACAGCATGCACAATGAATGATCCTTCAGATTCATTCCTTATTAAATTATGGAAATGATCTCATCTACGTGGATTACCGCATGGCGGTGAAAATCCATTTGCGCTTTAAATAATTTTTCCGACCTCAAAAATTCAAAAAAAAATTGGAAATGATAATTTGATGAGTTTTCTAGATTGTGTCCAAAAATGGCGATTTTTGGATGTATAGATTAGGAGTTATGAATTTTATGGGAGAAAAGTATTTTAAAAGTAAACACTTATAAGTCCTTGTGGTTAACTCCAAAATTAGTGAAATTTTTATCGGGAGTACATATATATAATAGCAGTATACCCTGGAATTTTTGGACAAAAGTACAATTTATGATAAATGTCTAAATATTCGGCAGTTTTGGCCATATGAAAAATAGTAGATGAATTTTAAAAATTCCGAGAAAATATATATGTTCAATATGGGGCTATATTCTGCTAAATCCCAGAAAAGAAAACTTTTTGGGACTGATTTGTTATTTTTCATAAAAATTGTTTAATTATGAACATATGAATTAAATATGTTATGTGAAGTTGAAAAATTGGTAAATAAGATTTCATGGCTTGGAAATCCTATATAAGGTATATGCAAATTTTTGATGAGGGATTTGATCATTGGTGATGAAATCTTATGAATATGGCATTTTTGAATGATTAAATGCATTAATTAGTAAAGTGTAAATAATTAAAATAAATTGTTTATAAGTTTATGAAATGATTAAAATATTGTTATAATATTAATAATATTAGATTATGAGTTTATTAAGTGATTGATAATATTTGGATAAATTTAAAGTCTTTAATATTTATCCTTGATTTCGTTTGATTAATGCTTATATCATTGTCATCATCCTCATGCTTATATTGTGATGAATGTCATCTTTGGCTTACGTGTATAGATGGACTGTTGATTATTGGTTTTACAGTTGTATATCTTTTGCTTACGTGCAAAGATTAATGGTTGATTATTGGTTTTACAATTGTATATCTTTGGCTTACATGCAAAGATGGACTGTTGATTATTTGTTTTATAGTAGTATATCTTTGGCTTACGTGCTAAGATGAACTGTTGATTGATATCTTTGGTCGTAGTGCAAAGATGAACTGTTAATTGATAGCTTTGGCCCGTAATGCAATGATGGATAGGTGTATGACATGATCATGACCACTTGTGATACTAATGAATATCCTTGGTTGTAGTGTAGGGATAATTCGATGATGTGATTGGCAGGATCATGACCATTAGTTAACAATTGAATGTCTTTGGCCGCAGTGCACTGACAGGCAACTGATTGGTATGATCATAACCATTGGTTATATAATTGAATATCTTTGGCCAGTAGTGCAAAGATAGACAACTGATTGGTATGATCATTGTTATTACATTTGAATATCTTTAGCCTTTGGGGTAAGGATATTAAGTAAATGTTTTATTACGCCTTTGTGGCAAGGAGAAATTGTTGATTCACATTATTATAAACATGAATTGTGAATTTAACTAACATCTTTGGTGGTTCAAGTGATGAAAGTTCTATTTGTCTTGGGTATAATAAAGAACTGTTGATGAGTATTATAGGGATAAAATTGATGATAAACTTTTAAATCATAGAAGATAGTAGATATTATGCTCTACTTGACTCTTCTAATGGATTGCTTATTCCGCTGCAGTTGTTGATCTAAAACTTATTGTCTATTGTATTCTATCTGTTGTTATACTATTGAAGGCTAAGGATAATTTATTCTTCATTATCTTAGTCATAATATTTCTTACTGGGCTAGTTGAGCCCACCCTTTCTTTCACTGTTCTCTTCAGGAAATGAGAATATAGCTGGGACGAGTCGGGGAACGGATTGACGGTTCATATGGTTGTTTTAGTAGTTCTCACTATTCTATAAAATAGTGTGACAATAAATGTAATGAGGACTCCATTGAGAGTGAATATTGTCTAGAAGACAATATTCGTGTTAAAACTCTCAGCTTATGTTTTGTCGTATTTTACACGACAGTTGTATAATTAAGTTTTTATTTGTATTATATACCATGTATTTGGCGACTCAAGATGGGTGATGTATACCTGTTTTGGGGACAATACAGTTGGTATCAAAGCTTTGGGATATGATCCCTGGCTGAGATGTGAGACTAGAACTAGGAGGGGAGAGACGGCTAATTTCTTCGCTAGTTTGACCTACCTAAGTTATTTGGTATTTAATTAGTCGGTCAGAGTATAGGGATAATATATGGCATGTCAATTAACCCTTATTTTGAAACTATATTCTAGAATAATATCTGAAATACAAGAGATGAGAAATGGGAAAATCATGATAGAAAGGAAATAACCGGGAAGGTACAATTCGAAAAGAAAGCAAGGTATTCTTATCTCTTCGAACTACCAGGTACGTAAATTTCGAGGGCGAAATAAGGAGGGGAGATTGTAAGACCCCAAATTTTATGAAATGAAAGTATTCAATTTTTATAATTATTATTCTATATAGTAAATGGTTAAATTGATAAAAGGTTAAAGCTAAGGGTGATATGTAAAATTTTTCCAAAGTAAACAAATTGTCATAAAATAATTGGTGATAAAAGTATAGTAATACTTGTGGTTGCATAGTAGCACACGATTTTGATTATTGATGCTTACGTGAGAAATCACTCAGTCATACTCAATTATTGCTAAATCTCCTAACAAAGTTAAACAAGAATTAAGAGGTAAACAACCTAGTTTCTTCTTAGTTTGGGTGTTCTTGTGTTATCCTTTAAATTTGGAAATTTAGTTGGATGAATTGCTAAATATTATATATATATGTTGTTAGATGTTTATAATCTTTTAGTTGTTATCTAGTAATGATTTTTAGAAATCAAATCCATGGAAACATGTTTTAGAATGAAGAAATTGAGTTTAATGGATATATATACATTAGGGATTGTTTTGGTATCAAAATTTATGTTGAAGTCATGATATAATCTAAAATTGATGATATATATATTGTTAGTATGTTGAATTACAAAAACAACGAAAGTTGAATGAATCGAAATGGTTAAGAAACAAATTCGTGGTGTTCGATTTCGCTAGAGATGTTAAAATATGAAAATAGAGTATGAACATGTGTTTTGGATCAAATTTTAGGTTGGTTAATGTTTTCATAAATTGTTATAATTCTAGTATGTTGTATTTCTATGAAGTAAGAATCCATAGAATCAAAAACGGACTAATTTGGATGTGTATAACTTAAATTATGAAGTTTAGTAGGAGAAAAAGGGTCAAAAAATTGCGAGAAGAGTAGCTTCAGGTCCCATTTCTGCTAACGGGTGCAGCTGCGCTGTGCCATAAGTTATTTGGGACGCAGCTGTATTGTAGGGTGCAATTGCACTATGCCAAAGGCTTAATTGGGCGCAGCTGCGCCCAAAGTATGTTAGGTGTGACTGTTTTGACCTATTTTAGTAAAATAGGCATAACGTTTTCATACGAACTACGATTAAGGTGATTCAAGGTGATCCGGAACGAGGGCGAATAGACCTACAACTTTCATTCTTTAAGTGTTTTAATTTGAGGTCTAGAACATGGGTCAAAATGGTCATATTTAGAACTATTGTGTTTTCGGAGGCAATCGGAGGGCGTCGAGCATGCACGTATGCAAGTGTAGTGCTCTTGATGATAAAAGATGTTGTTCTAAGTAATAGAACATGAATATTATGAAGTATAATGATGCTTGACATTAATAAATGATATATTAGATAAGTTGTATACGCATACTAAGCACACACAAGAGAGACAAATTGGGCGTGTGACGAATAAACGTCAAAACGCCGTGATAAGTGTTAATGAACGTAAAAAGCGTTTTAAATCAAATTAAATGAATATTATATGATATTGAATAGGGTTAATATAAAACAAATAAGTAGTCATAGAAAGACCTAAACACTTAAATGAACTTCTAATATGAAATATAGTGAGATATAAGTCGAAAGTTAACACAATAAAATTGAACATTGTGTATTGATAATAGGAAGGGTTATGAGATATAGAGTAAAGTTTACAGTACAACTACTATGCATTGCTATGTGACTAATAGTTAATGTGAATGATTATATAATTGTGTAGGGCACGTGAAGTGCAGATAGCTATAAGCTGTTAAACTGTTATTGGTAAACAACGACCAAGGCAAGTCTTTCAGTTCCTATTTGCTATGTGAACTTGATGATGAATTGTTTTCAATCTTTATTGCAAAGAGTATGATGTGTTATATATATGTTGAAAGTATGAAACATTAAAGTCAATTTATGACTACGTTGATTGAGTAAATCATGCTGATTGAGTAAGGAACTCAATCTTTATATTTGTTATATGAACTGTAGCATGTATGTTATGTTAGTCCAATGTTTATGAGATATATGTTGAGCATGTTATTATGTGCTACGTGATACATGAAAACTGTTAGATTTTGCTGGGCTATCGAGCTCAACCTTGCAAATAACCATTTTTGCAGGTTAAGGATTGAAGGTAACACTATGTGCTACTTGAATGACGTGGATCAAAAATAATACACGAAGATTAATATTTTAACTAAAGTTGTTATTTCTTTAAACCATGATTAAGACTCATGAGATGTACTAAATGTTTTATGATGTATAGTTTTATGTTAAGTTGTAAAGTTAAAGTTTGAGTTATCTGATATGTAAAGGTTATCGGATTGAAATGAAATTTTTTATATAATAACTGTGATGAAGCGAATCACAAAATAAGATTGATTAAATGAGATGTAGATGATAAAGTTTTTGATTCAGGGAATTAAAGTAAAAAGATAGAAAAGTTTAAATTATTCCGCATATTATTAAGTTTAACATCGAATAATGATGTAAAATCAGAAGTTAGGCGTGTTATTAACGACCGAAGTCGGTAATTGTATTGTATGAATTTTGGGGTCATTACATAACAGTTCATTCAACTATTCTATAGTTTAATTAAACTATTCTACATTACAAATCTTCACTTGATCTTCACGCTCATTTATATACTGAATCACACTTCTTCTGGATACCGATCAACTTGATCTTTATGGGATCCTTAAGTTCGTCTACTCGTAGCTAAAAATGTTTTTCATTTAAAGAAAATGTGAGTATTCAATTGTACAACAAGTCATAGCAGTTGAATAAACTACCTCAAGAATTTAAATTGCAAAAGGATCACGTAGATGATGTCAAATTGCTAGAGGATCAACTACCATTTGGACATTCAATAATTCAAAATGGGTTTGCTGAATACTTACTTGAGAGCATCCATATGGGATGTAAGATGGGTTGTGTGACCATGGAGATAATGCTATAATATCATGGATGCCCATGGTAATGCATAACAAGTCTTTTCAATCAAGGTATACTTGTGCTCACTAATGTTGAATCTTTTGATGAGGTAATAGATAGCTCTTTCTTAGCCTCTATCATTTTTTTTTGTTCCAGCATGAAGCCCATGGCATTGTCATTGATTTACAGGTACATAAACAGAGGAATCCCTAAGAGGTACCAGGACAGGAGCTTTAACTAATTGCTCTTTGATGGAAATGAAGGCTTTTTGACACTCTTTGTTCCATTTTTTGGAGGTGTTCTTCTTTAACAACTTGAAGATGGGCTAACAGGTTGATGTGAGTTGGGAGATGAATCGGCTGATGAAGTTAATTCTTCCTAGAAATCCCCATATTGCCCTCTCTGTCTGGGTATGGGCATCTCAGTTGTAATAATCTCAAATCCCGGTCCTAATCACCAGGGATCTGGTATACTATTTCTATAACTATTGTGGAAGATATAAACATAAATTATAAAAATATTAAACTTTACGCATTAACCCCAAGGTCGAGAACCTTCACATAAACCTGAATTAATATTCTATCTAATAAACTAAGTTATTATCATACATTACTGTTACAAATCTAGCTGCATATATAATTCCCAAGCTGTACTTGTCTTTGACCTTTTCTTATATCCGAAGTATTCTCCTTAATATGCAATATTTATCGTGATATAGCAAGGGTGAGCAACATGTTTGCCCAGCAAGTAAAAGTTTATTTGAGGATATATCATGATTGAAAGAATTTGAATAATAGCTGGCTAACATTCAACAATATGATTGTGTACTAGCATGAACAAACTTTCATAGTTGAACGAACATTGAACATAAATAAATATATCTGAACCAGATGGTAATGAAGGTGATCAACCTTTCATACCTGATGAATACATGCAATATGCATAGAGTATGAATCAATAATTCTTAGACATGTCAATCAGCAATGATTAACCACAAGTATAATTAAATGAAACAGCTCGAGGTCGAGTTAAGGAAAACTTGCCTGTACCGTTACATAACCTATATAGCTTTGTCTTAAAACCTAATATAAATTATAACAACCCAAAATTCATAGAATTTAATTCTCAACTTTGGTCGTTAATAACACATATACCTTCTGATTTTACATCATTATTCGATGTTAAACTTTATAAAATGCGGAATAATTTAAACTTTTATGTCTTCTTACTTTAATTCCCTGAATCAAAACCTTTAACATCTACATGTCTTTGAATCAATCTTATTTTATGATTCGCTTTATCATTGTTAATATATAAAATTTTACATTTCAATCTGATAACCTTTACATATCAGATAACTCTAACTTTAGCTTTACAACTCAACATAAAACTATACTTCATAAAACATTTAGTACATCTCATGAATCTTAATCATGGTATAAAGAAATAACAACTTTAGCTAAAATATTAATCTTCGTGTATTATTTCAGATCCACATCATTCAAGTAGCACATAGTGTTACCTTCAATCCTTAACCTGCAAAAATGGTTATTTGCAAGGTTGAGCTTGACAGCCCAGCAAGATCTAACAGTTTTCAAGCATTACATAACACATAATAACATGCTCAACATATAATATACATTATGCAGTTCATATTCCAAGTATAAAGATTGAGTTCCTTACTCAATCAGCATGCTTTAATCAATCAACGTAGTCATAAATTGACTTTAACATTTCATATTTTCAACATATATATAACACATCATGCTATTTGCAATAAAGATTTAAAACAGTTAATCATCAACTTCACATAGCAAATAGGAACTAAAAGAGTTGCATGATTCATAGTTTATAGATATGACTTAACTGTTTAACGTTTATCTACACTTCGTGTATTCCTACACAGTTATATAATCATGGATTCACATCCATTAGTCATCTATTTCATACATTCTTAATATAATAGTAATGTTACATTGTTTCCTAACTAGGTTTGTAAAACCTACCTGTCAATTTCTCATCATACTCATAGAATAGCTAGGTATGTATAGGTATACCTTAACCACTCATACTTGACATCAACATTCATATATATCATTCACACACTTGACTCACTATGTGTTCGACACAAATTTAAAGTTCATAGATACGCGATCTACATCGTTCTTATATTTTACAAACTTTAATAAAATTTAACAACTTTGTGTTTTATATAACCATTACATGATCTCATGCTTAAACATCATCTATGTTAATTATAGCTTTAGACATTCATTACACATATGTTTTAAGGTTGAGATCAAAGTTAAAATAATCAGGCATCACTGCCTTGTGGCGCAGCTGCGCCAGAGTTAGGCCTGGGATGGGCGCAGCTGCTCCATCCCCTGGCCAGACCAAAGTTGAGTATTTTCTGGTTTTATATTGGTTGTTAGCATGCAAAACTGTTAACACATATCTTACCCACATGTTATGAAGTCTTAGCCCAAGTTTGGTGCCTCTTGTATTTACCTTAAGTTGTTTGACACTTTATAGTTTTATTGCCATTTATTTCATGCCTAAGTAAGTTCATATAAAAAGGGCCTAACTATATGACCACCAACGAGGTTAAACAACTTTTAATATACATGCTTACGTGTAATCATATGACTAGCATGGTTTGTGACTTGAAATCTTACTTTAAGATATGTATAGTTCATAGTATGTCTATATAGTAGTGTGTATGTACCCATCATGCTTAGAGGCATAAAAGTTTTATCATGTTTGTACATATAGGCCATGTTTAAAGACCCAAAAGTTACTAGTATGTCATCCTACAAGTTCAGAAGTTTAGACAACACAATGCTCATGAATAATGTTTTCAAAACTTCTAAGTTTCTTTTCAAAACACATACTAAGTCATGCTAATGCTTTCTATTATGAGCAAGAAAATCTTATATGTCATGTATAATATCATGCATTTTCATGTTACATCACTTAGAATAACATATTCCATCACCGAGAGCACTATACTTGCGTATGTGCTCGTTCGACGCCCTCTGATTGCCTCTGAATACGTAACAGTCACAAAGATGACTACTTTGACCCTTCCTAACGACTTCAAATTAAAAACCTTAAGGACCAAAAGTTGTAGGTCTATTCGTCCTCATTCTGGATCATCTTGAATCACCTCAATAGAAGTTTGTATGAAAACATTATGCTTAATTTACTACAACAAGTCATAGCAGTGCACCAGACACTGATGTCCGGCGCAGTTGCACCCTAAATAACCTTGGGGGCAGCGCAGTTGCGCCCCAGGTCACCGAACAACCTCTTAGGCTCTGCTCTTCGCGATTTCACAGACCAAAACTTCTTCCAATGATCATAACATGAGTTATACTCATCCAATTTAGTTCATTTTCGATTCTATAGGTTTGTAACTCATAAAACTACAACATACCAAATACCCATCAACTAACATAAACATTTACTATCCCAAATATGAATTTACAACTCATGTTCATACTAATTGTTCATGTTTTGAAAATTTAGCAAATTCGTTCACTACGGATTCGTTTCTCAACCAAATTGGTTCGTTTAACTTCCGTTGTTTTTTTTTCTTGATATACTAACACAATATATAACTAATTAACATATTCTAGCAAGGATTGAACATCAAATTTTGGACTTACTAAGCCATTTTCATATACAAAACATTGCTATCTTAATTTTCTTCTATAAACAACTTTTCCATGAATTTGATTACTCAATACAACTTCTATATAACAATTATCAGATTACACATGTACATAATCAACATCTCAAACCCTAACCTAACAAAAAAAAACATTTATAAAGAATAAGATTACAAAACTAAAACTTGAAAATTTAAGAATGGGTTATACCTTGATTTAGCAAATCCTTCTCTCAAAACCACTGTGTTTACTTTCTTCTCCAAAAATTTCTGCAATTCTTCTCACCAAGCTCTCTCCCTAATCTTTGTGTTTCTCTTTTGGCTTTAGAATATACGCATAAACAAACTGATATGGCTTTAACCCACTAACGTCAGGTGAAGAAAATAAAAAGGCGTCAATTACAATAAACCAAAAGCCATAAGGCTACGTTTAGTTGCACACAATTTCCCGCATACTAGATTATTTTAATAATATTATATAGTTTTTTTTATTTGTCACACCTGTAACCAATTTACATAACTTACAATAATAATTATAATTTTTTATTATAATTCTTCAAATGATTAATAAATAATCATATATCTAATTTAATTAATAAATTAGATTTAAACATCGCTTTATTTAATTTACTTATTTTTTTTAATATTAAACAACTCATTTAATTTAATTAATTCTTTAAATTAAATCTTCAAAGAATAAAATTTACCTTTGCTTTAATTTAATTATCATACACATGTAACTAAAATATTATACAACAATTTTATAAATTATTTATTTTTCAATAAATAAATTATTTAAAATATTTATTTAATTCAATAAATATTTAAAATTAATTACCAAATACATTTAATTTGTTCAATAGTTAACTTAACTATTTAACCTCGCTTTCCCAATATATGAATATATATTTCTCTTCACACCAGATCACATATTTCAAAATATATAGCATGTATATATACATACTCAAACTCAAAACATCTCATAATAAGAATTTTAATGATTAAATTCCTATTTTAATAACTTCTAAAAATTCTGGTTATCACATCCTTCCCCCTTATAAGGATTCCGTCCTCGGAATCAATGAAACCTCCCTTACTCGGTTTTCACCAAATCTATTTTCAAAATTTATCGTTGAATATCTTCAACACATTACCTTAATATAGGTTTTATATTTCCTATTACATTCATTACCTCAACAAATTCTAGGTTTTATTTCATAACTTTCACTTGAACTCAATTATATTTGAGTATTACATATTCTTTGACATGTTCATTATTTTTCTTTAAGGATCGTTATCATATACTAGATTCTCAAACTCTCGGGACATTACATAAATAATACTGATATCCAAATATTAGAATAATATCATCACATTATAATATTGGTATATATAAACGTAGAATAACCTAAACGCATAACACATAACCCTATCAGTCTATACAACACATAAGACCTAGTATCAAGTTAGACTATTTCAGTCTGAGTTGAATCTGACACAATTCCAACATCCCGATGGCCTAGTCGGATAATTATCGAGTTTAAGTTCAATTAAACTCCGCCTAAACACTGAACAATTATCTTAGATAATTATATTCTCAATCAAAATAATTTTCCAAGTCTCATAATAATTTTTACATAATAATTATCATTTATCATGATTTTTCAATCATTACTATCATATTTAGATGATTAAAATACTTTAATATTATATATTATAAGTTCTTCTTTAACATCTAATAAGTTAAATGTCAATCCAAGAACCCGTGATTGCAATCCAAAGAACTTCAATTCCAAATCCAAAGAACTTTGATTCCAAATCCAGAATCTAGATGGTCAATCCAATGAAATCAAATCAAATCCAAAGAACCTGAATTCTAAATCCAAAGAATTAGATTGCAATCCAAATTTGGATTCAACATATTTCAATTCAGTAAATTTCTTTTCAATTCAGCAAGCTGGATTAATTATCCTTTTCACGAAAATACCTAATAAACTTATTATTTTTCTATCCTTTGTCCAAATATATATACATATATTTCATACACAAAAAGTATTTTTGCATAATTTTTTAACTCCCTTTAGTATTTTTCAAAAAATAAATTTTAGTGTGTAGCTTAAGAAATTATCCCTATCACACTTAACTCCACAAATTCCCATCTCTTGACACAGTCTTGTACGTGTTAACATGAGCCTCCTGTTTAAATTTCATGGCCATCAGAGTTATAGAACTTCGGTTGTAGCCATTTTCGTCAAAAAATCACAAAAAATGAAATAGTCATAACTTGGTAATTTTAAGTCAGAATGAGCTCATTCTTGGAAAAGAGCTACTTAATACCATATATTTTCATCTACCAAAAGGTCGGAATTTTTCTCATAAATTAAGTGGCCAAAACTGCCCCTAAAAAGTTCTTGGGCAGTAGCGATTTTGGAAAAATGGGTTTTTCGTACTTTGTTAAAAATAGTTCATAAAGAAATCTATGAATCCTTTTTTAGTGATTCTACTTGGAGATGTTAGAAAACTTAACATAGAATCCTTCCAGAGTTTTCCAGAATTTTTGAATGTCAAAAAAATGATGAAACTACCCCTACCCTTGACAGTCCAAAAAACAGTCTGTTTTCCTTTCAAAAGTTGGAACTATTTTGGCTAAAACAGTCTTTACAAATTGTGTACTCAATATTTTTGAGTGATACCACTTGGTTTTAGTAGTTAACTTACATATCTAGCACCTCTCTTTGACGGATTGCAAAAAGAAGGTGTAGATCAAAAACGTTGAAAATTCAAAGTACATACAAATTTTATGGTTTATAAACTAGAAAATCACTTTTCTTTACTTTTGATTTCCAAATAAAACAATAGCCAATATAGGTATATCTAAACATGAAACACTCATAAACACATAGATCTAAAGTTTTAAACCTCAATATCATAACTTCATATTATCAAAAATTAAATCAAATCAAATCAAAAAGGAAATTAGACTACATAAGTGGAAATTTTGTTATACCTTAGCTTTTCCTTCTTCTCCTTCTAAAATATGAGATGGATCTTGGGTGTATGAATATCCAAATCTCCCTTTCTCTTCTCTCTAGGGCTACTGAAATGGCCCCTCTATTCTCTCTCCCTTTCTATTGGATTTTGTTAGCTAACTTGGAAGTGAGATGAAAGAGAAAGAGAATGAGTTTTGTTTGTTAGTAAAATATGTAGATATATTTTGTATATCTAATTGTTATCTCCCAATACCTCTAGCTCTTCTCACACCCACTCAATCATGTAATGTTGTTTGCAAGCTTGGTTAAGAATGATGGCAAAATTGTAACGATCCAAAATTTTAAAGTGTAATATTAAATATTTATTTGATGTGTCTATTATGGAATTGATGAATCTAAATTTATTAGAGGATTTTCAGAATTAAATAAATTTATAATTTAGAGATTTGTATTATAACATTTGATGTTATATTGTGACATATTGTGATTAGTAACCTAAATGATTTATTAAATTATTAAATAAAGTTATAATGAAAAGTATAATTTTGTGATATTTGTTGAAATTCTATATTTAATTAAAATATAGTATGTGATTAATGTAATGGGTTAGTGTTGGATATGGAAATTCAAATAAATATTATAAACTAAAGTGTTTATTAAACTAAATTAAAAAGGATTTAAATTAGTTTTTGCCAAACAAGGCTTAAGTATTTTAATTCTTTAAAATTTAAATGGTTTGCCAAACAAGCATTATGGCCTTTGATATTTCTAATTTTTGAAATTTAATAAAATAAACAAAATAAATTAAAATAATAAATATAATATATTTATGTTATATACGTTAGTAACTGATAATGCAATTAGTATTAGTATTATGGGTTTGTCAGTTTTAAAATACACTTAATGTTATTTAGCTTGGCCTACCTATACACATTGTAGCATACTGAGTTTTTAGAGAGTTCAAAGAACTTGAGGGAGAATTGGAGAGGAGTCTAGGAATTTTCACGTCAAATTCTAGTGAGTTAACAAGGATTGTAAGCAAATTCAAGGTATTTTTTTACACAACATTAGTATTATATATATATGTTCATGAGTATTACGACAAAGTTTTTCTATGCTCTATGAATTCTAGTTTTTCCGAATTGTTGTTATATAACTAAGTTATGGTGGTTATACATGCTTATAATGATAGAGTTTATGTCTAAACAATAATTGCATGCTAATTTAGGGTTATAGTAGAAGAAAAGTTTGACACTGTATGTTTATATGTATTTTTTTCATATATTCATGAAAAGTATCAATTTTAGTGGCCAATTAGTATGTGAAGTCATAAATTGAAGCTTGTATATGTTAGTTCTTTGAGATAAGAGCATAATGTAATTTGAATGAGGTGTTTTGGCTAAGTATTGAATTTACAGTGATGAATTTTGTAATGGATGTCAAGAAAATGGAGTTTTTCATAAAAACGTGAAAATTGAGAAATTAAGCTAGTTTTAGTGGTTGTTAAATTGTGTTAAGAGATTGTATATGTTAGCAATCATGTTTATGATAGTTGTATATTTATTTTACGTGTTATTATCACTGTTTGATGGGTAAAATTTGTGTTTGTTGGGCTAAAGTCAGCTACTGTTCATTAGCCTCTCTGCGTTTGTCAACACAAGCAAGCATTTTATAATGTACAATGCAAAAAAATGGCGCAACTCTGGCCGGAACAACTCGCTATGGGTCCTATGCCTTTATATGGCAGCAATGCGCTTTATACCCTAGTTTGAGATCCTGGTTTCTGCTGTTGTTGCAGATTTGAGGTAGCAACATGGCATGGCCTGAAATTATGTTAGCATGTTAAATGGATAATGTTAAGGTTAACATAACATAGTGAATTGTGATTAGTAAGTTCAAAGTTGCAAAGTTGATTAGTGAATCAAGAACGCGTTATAAGATAATCTAGTATACATAATGAACATTAAACAAGTGTTGCGAAGTAAAACACTTAGAGTTTCTGAAATGTAAATGGTAATGAAAGACGTGTGCTTAAATGGTAAGTTTAGCTATAAATGAACATGTTATGGTATGTTAGCATATCTAATAGGTATTGTGGTTCTAAAATTATGTGTAGGTGATCGTGAGTTTAATTTTATAGCTTACGCTCAAGGCAAGTTTCTAAACCCTATCTTTTTACATTGAGAAAGCTTTCTAACTCTACACTTTCGTTGACTTAGTTCTATTACTACATTGTGTAACTTTATTCTTTTGATTAAGCAAACTTTAACTCTAATGTCATTTGGAATTCTCATTTGATTGATTCATTCTAACTTGTTTATAGTTAAGCAAGTTTCTTAAGTTCTATTATTGTATAATGAATGTAGTTCGGAATTTTCGTCCTTATTATTGAACTGTTTTAATTCTTTGCATGAGTTAATACCATGTTGGGCAATTTCTAGTTTTCAGCTTGCTATCAGTTAATGCACGTTCAATAATTTCATTTCTAATATTATAAAACTCTAACCTTAGCTTATTTATTGTTCAAGCAAAGGTTTACCATTTTATTCATTTTGTCGAATACTTATGCTTTATAGTTATTTTAAGCATGAGTTTAACGCGTACAATCAGTTCATTTATGATTTTCAATTGTTCGATGTTATATTGTTATTAAACATCTGTTATAATTATCAAACACTATTGATTCAACTAGTCCTCTAGTTGTTGTTCGTTAAATTTCAAATTACCCTTGAAAGCTTATCCAAACCAAACTTTCTTTGGTGCGGACTTGTACTCTAAATACTGAGATGAACAACCCTATTATTACTAGGGGATAACTTACGCGTAGCGTTAAATGTTTGTGCATAATACATGGTACGAAGGGCTGATCCCCCTAAGTATGAGAAGTCATTATAGCCTTATGACTGTTAAAGTTGGAGTTGAAAGATTACTCTCAACTGTGGAAATAGTTCATGGTCTTATGACCTTCAGTTATATATATATTCCATATTTTGGATTTCAGTTTTTGTTTATCATTATTAGAGTACTATCCAGTTTTGATGAGCCTATTCGTAAGAAGTTATTATTGTTATCCTCTTGTTGATTCATTATTATATCCAGTGAGCAATTGTTTTGCTCGCTCTTGCATATTTATAAACTCTTTGCAGCTAAAGTGGAGAAGGTAGATGAACCTTCAACTAGTAAAGGAAAAGGAAAATTGTACAAGTGATGCTGAATTGTACTTTTTTTTGGTTATGATGATCTTAGACTTCTTAATAATGATGTGATGTAATAAATTTTATCTCCGCACTTGAATGATGTTTAAAGGTTAGATAACCTGGGATGTGTTTGAATAAATTGATGTAATCCTATTTAAAGGGAGGATTATGGTTTAAATCTTATTTTATTTGGGTAGATAGTATGAATGTATGGATAGTGAGCACCAAATCTTGTGGGAATGAAGTACTTAGATTTGGGGGTGTCACATGTTGGTATCAAAGCCTTAGGTTATGAACCTTAGGTGGAGAAAAGCCTTAGGAAGTAACCTTTGAAAAGATAGTGATGATCATTCTATAACTATTTATTGCGGAAGATATAAACATAAATTGTTTATACTGACACTTTACACACATATTCCCCAAAATCGAGTAACCTTAACTTATACACAAATCATAAACTATCTAACACATAACATTATTATCAAACTATACTATTACAATCTAGCTGCACATTTTATCCCAAGCAGAACTTGGCATTATCCTTTTCACTATATCAAGACGCATTACGCCTTATCTGCAATGTTTATCATGATATAGCAAGGTGAGCATGAAAGTTGCCCAACAAGTTTAAATACAATTTAAGGATATATCATGATTGAAAGAGTCTGAATAATAAAATTGGCTATAATTCATCAATATAATTGAGAACTAGCACGAACAAACTTTTGGTGAACAAGTATTGAACATGAACAAATATATCTGGACCAATTTGGTAATGAAGGTGATCGACCTTTCATACACGACTTATACATCTGATATATACATTGTACAATTCTCCATGGCAATCAACAATGATTAACCATAAGCATATCTGAATAAAACAACTCTTAGTAGAGTTAAG
Source organism: Panax ginseng (assembly GCA_020205605.1). NCBI lineage: Eukaryota > Viridiplantae > Streptophyta > Magnoliopsida > Apiales > Araliaceae > Panax > Panax ginseng. The sequence goes on from CM035144.1 coordinate 43,213,312, forward strand.
TAAAACTTGCTGAGCAGATTGATTCTGCTACATGAATTTATAACGCTTTATCCAAAAGACCTAATATTAGTAATATAGATCTCGAATATTAGAATAATATCATCACAATATAATACTATTATATATATATATACATAGAATAACCTAAACACATAGCACATAATCTATCGATCTACAATACACATAAGACTTAGTATCGAATCAAACTATTTTAAATCGAGTTGAAATGAAAACACAAATTCTATCATCCAAGCGATCTAGTGGGACAAATATCGAGTTTAAGTTCAATTAAACTCTGCCTACACACTTAACAATTATCACAGATAATTTTCTTAACAGTCAAAACAATTTTCATAGACTTGTAATAATTTTCAGATAATTAATATCATTTATCATAATTTTTCAATCATTAATATTGTATTTATATGAATTAAGTACCACATAATTCCTTAATCATTAATATTTATTTATCATTTAAATATTAATGAAAATCATAACATAATATTATAATATAATTATAATATATCAAAATATTTTAATACCTTAAAATCATATTTATATGATTTTAAACCATTAAATTCATTATCAGATAATTGCTATTAATATTAAAATATTAATATTTTCATGTCAAAATATCAAAAGTTATATTTTATAACTTAAAATATTTTTATAACACTTAAATCATTTTATATATGATTTTTAAAACATTAATTCTATTTTCCATAATTTATTTAATATATTTATTAAATAAATTAATTACCATTAATAATAAATTATTAATGAAATTCATCACAAAATATTAAAAGTCATCAAAATAACTTAAAATATTTTCTAATATCATAATATAATTTTCATGATTTTTCATGAATTAAAACCATTTTAAATAATTTATTTAATATTATAATTAAATAAATAAATACCTTTATATTCCAAAAATATTAAATATTTACGAAATATACTCAAAATAATTAAAAACTATTTTTTAGGGCTTTAAAATAATTTTTTCATAATTTATTATGTATTTTTAATAATTAAAAACCATTTTTTCTATTTATTTAATTAATTAATTAATTTCCTAATTAAAGCTGTCATATATAGGGGGTTTAGGCGACAAATCCAAATCATTAATTGTGTTCTTGGGATGTTCTTGAGCAAACCCCAGATCTTAAATGTCGATCTTAGACTTTGAGAGGCTAGGTTTGACCACGTATAATTTCTTGATCTTAAAGTTTACGGGCAACTAATTATAATACTTTTGTAGTATTGATGTAATACTATAATATACAACAAGTTTCATAGCCAAATACATCAGATCTGCAAGATCCAATCGACAAAAAACCTTATCAGACATGTTCTTCTTCAATTTTTGGGTTTTCGAAATTGAAGAAACGATCGAATCTCTTATTTTGAGCCTTTAAATCTTTGCTTTCCGGCTTGGTTTATGTGATATGATGGTTCGATTATGTAATTATATATAAAGTACACAATGTTATAACAACCGATCATCATAAACACACATTATGCACAAGATTCAAAGCAGGTCAAACTATGGGTCAAAATTTTGTTCTTGAACATTTACGGGTTTCCCAAAAATGTTCATCCGGTGATTTGTCGATGATTGTTTGACCAGCCTTAACTTTGTTTCTATGCACGATCTAAGTGTTATAAAGGCTTGATATTATAGTACTTATACGGACTACAACTTTGAAAACAAAAACTTGGCCAAACAAGCAAAAAACAACAAGATTGAGGCTTTAAAAATCGTTGTCGAGATAGGATCTGGGTTTTACGGGTTGCAGAAACCCATTCAAATTCCATGTGATCGTGATCGGTTTTGATTGCTTGCTCATAACATCTGATCTAGACATGCTATGACCACGATTCAAGTTGTAGAGTAAAGACCACATATCATAGAACATATCAAAACATAAAACACAAAAAATCTAACACATAAAGATCTAAGGCCATGACATATATGGTTTGTCGGGCCATTTCTTGAACTTTTCAGTTTCTAAAAATGCTAGATTTATTCGTGCATCTAAGTGATATGGATCTAGGTTTTGGCAACCCAGATCATCAAATGACACCCTCTAACATATATCTAACCAACAAAAACAACAACATCAAACATCGGATCTAAGGATTTCTAAGTTAGAGTTTTTATACCTTTAAAACTTGGATTTTGATTTTTGATCCTTGAATCTGTTCTTGTTAAGCTAAGAGATGATATTATTATATCTTACCACTCTCTCTCTCACTCTATATTTGGATTTAGAAGAGAGAGAGAAAAGCTTGGGAGAAAATGAGAGTAAAGTGACCCTTTTCTCTCTCTTTTGATCTATATAATAGATATGATTCAAGATATTTGCTAGCAAGTTGTGGGCGATATTTGGACACACATCTAGGTCTAGAGTTAGAGTAGTGTACCAACTCATTTTAGGGCTAGATCTACAAGCAATCTACTAAATAATGCAATAAGGAAAACTAGTCATTTCCATACCATTTTATTTCTAGAATTGTCATTTGGGTTTAAACCCTTAGGGGTTTAACCCTTAGGGTTAAAACCTAAGCTTTCCATAATTCACATTTTAGGATTTCTAAATTAGGGTTTTCAAAATGAAAATTAACATTTTAAAATTATAATTAGAGTTTCCTAATTACGGTATACTTTCTAATCACATAAGGACTAACACAAATTAGGATTAATATTTCCTAATTAAGATTGCTAATTTAGCAATTAAATCCATAATTGTACATTAGGGTTCCTGACAGAATAATTAGGGTTTAAAAAATTTGAAATTAGGGTTTGCTAATTAATTAAGCTTTACCCTAATTACTATTATAATTAATAACACTTAAGCAATATAATCATCCTGTAAGTTCCCAGATTAGGGTTTTAAATACTCGAAATCTGAAATTAGAGTTCTCAGATTTGATATTAGGGCTTTCTAATAATCAATTAGGGTTTCAAGTAATTCGTTAGGGTTTTCCCTAATAAATTATAATTAATGACGTTTAAACCTTATACACAGCATTTAAATTCCAAAATTAGGGTTTTCAATTTTCGAATTAGGGTTTCGAATTCCCGGAACTGAAATTAGGGTTTCAGAACCGATTTCTAGGGTTTCTTATCAGACGTTAGGGTTTTCTAACTGAACGTTGACGTTCTTAATAATATTAGGGTTTGACACTGATAAAATTTATCTGGTCAACCCTTGACCCTGAACCACATCATTGTGCACATATAATACCATATTCACGAACATAAACACATATACACTTAATCTGAATAATTCACCTAAATCCTTCACGAAATTTTGAAATCCTCAAAATTCCTTCCCAAAAATATCAAACGCATACACTTATTTTACATCTAGGTCTATTATTTGACCTTAAATCCATCATTTAAGATTTTAATAAATTGTCTAATTTCTCGGGTTGTCACATTCACCCTTCTTCTAAAAATTTAGTCCCCAAATTTACCTTACACCTTACTCTCCTTATACCATACAATATACATTCATTACACATCATCACATCTTTACCCGATACACCACTCACAAGAGTAAAAGTTTTCAAATTTGTCTTTGAGGGTCATATAGACCATGAACACATAGTTTTAACGGTATTCATCTTTATAAAACAATACATTACTTGGTATGTTTACAATCACAAAGAAGGTAAACTACCATTGCTAGTACTTTAGGTGATTAGCTATATCGTACTCTTCGTCATTGCATAACATTATTAATCATGTCTAGCGAATATTTACGCTACTTGATTGGATTATTTATCCAAACAACATAGTTCACCTCGGTCTTATCATAGGATTCACACCAAAACAATTTGGTTAGGAAATTTCTTTCAATGAACACTTAGAGTTTTCATAAACATTAGTCTAAATTTGAATCGAATAGCGTAGACTCATATCATAATTCAATTCAATCAATTATTTAGGTGTAGCCAAACCCGTTGGCAAATTAAAATTTTGAAAACATTTTTTGAGAATGGCGTCATGATGTCGTCTTTGTATTATCGATCCGTTTTGAGGATGTCGTCATTGTATGACTTTGTCATAACACATCATCTGAATAGTGGAATAACGATTTTAGATCAAATTCACACTAAATATTCTGTATTTACAACTCCATCACCTTTTATCATCTACTTTTGAGGTTACATGGTACATGAGTGATAAATAAAATATATTTTGATATTTCAAATCATTTGCGTCTAATCGAAAATAAGTAGCATAGACTATACTTTAAACCATTTCAAAAATGATTCACAGTCTACATTTTTTTTTTAAAAAAGCACATAGTGCGTATTTAAGCTTGATGTCAAAATTTTGAAGTCTAGCATAGCTAGGAGTTTTGGAAAACTTATGTCTCCACTAACAATCATTTGTTAACAATCTATCTATTCTATAATCCTCAATTCTCCATTCACACACAACTATACCCGTTCATCAAACCACACTTATGAGTTCATAAACTTGCCACAATCATATGAGTTTAGAACTTACCTAGTCGGACCTTTGGCGTCCATTATTTTGAGGGTTCATAAACATTTCATATAACTATGAGTCGAGAATGTCACATAAGTATGAGTTTTAAGAACTTCGTACTTAACCTATATTCTCTACCTATGACCTATCTATACATTATACACATGAAAAAGAATCACCCTCTTAACATGCATATAGCAAATAGCGCGACACAAACATTTCAATGATTATCGATGCGAAACTAAGTGGTTTTTACACCAAGTACAATTCCCCACCCATCTGAGGAATCATCTGACTCATTTCTTGACATGAGTCCTCAATTGAAATCCCCACCTAATCTTAACTCCCTTCTCAATACAATTTCATTTAATCCGTATTCATAATCCTTTTACGAATCATGTACAATTCACACAACAATCTTCTTTGTAAACTTTTCAATCATCAGTTGATTCTTTTCCCATATTATAACCTTATCGGATCACGGGGTGATCTCATCCGTATATATTACGATTTATTTCTATGTCTTGATCGTTTTGTTTTTACGATCTCTTATCCATCCTTGTACTTTTAGTCTTTTAGACTCGATCTATTCACCACTTAATTGTTTTACTTTATTATCGAGTTAGGGAACTACGTGTCTTAACAACTTCATGAGATTAGTCTTTGAATCTTCTGAGATTAACTAACTCTATATGAGTTAGATATTATCTAATCAACTGCGGTTATTGGTCTCGGTATTCCTACCTAAGCTTTATAACCAACATCTTTGATACCAAGCTGTGAGAGCCCCCAAATCCGGGTCCCCGAATCACCACGGATTCGGTTCAATCATTCTATAACTATTACGGAAGATATAAACATAAATTGTTTATACAATACACTTTACACACTATTTCCCAAAATCGAGTAACCTTAACTTATACACAATTCATAAACTATCTAACACATAACATTATTATCAAACTATACTATTACAAATCTAGTACGCACACATTTTATCCCAAAATTTGAACTTGGCATTATCCTTTTCACATGTCAAGCGCATTACACCTTATACGCAATGTTTATCATGATATAGCAAGGTGAGCATGAAAGTTTCCCACAAGTTTAAATACAATTTAAGGATATATCATGATTGAAAGAGTCTGAATAATAAGTTGGCTATAATTCATCAATATAATTGAGAACTAGCACGAAACAAAACTTTTGGTGAACAAGTATTGAACATGAACAAATATATCTGGACCAAAGTGGTAATGAAGGTGATCGACCTTTCATACGACTTATACATGCAATATGTATACAGTACAATTCTCCATGGCAATCGACAATGATTAACCATAAGCATATCTGAATAAAACAACTCTTAGTAGAGTTAAGTAAAACTTACTGAAACATTTGATTACTAGCTACATGATTTATAATAGCTTTATCAGAAGACCTAATATTAGTAATATAGATCTCGAATATTAGAATAATATCATCACAATATAATACTATTATATATATATATATATATAGAATAACCTAAACACATAACACATAATCCTATCGATCTACAATACACATAAGACTTAGTATCGAGTCAAACTATTTAAGTTTGACTTGAAGCAAACAAATTCTATCATCCAGAGCGGTTACAGTCGGACAAATATCGAGTTTAAGTTCAATTAAACTCTTTAAAAACATAACAATTATCACGGATAATTTTTCTTAGCGATCAAAAATAATTTTCATAGACTTGTAATAATTTTTAGATAATTAATATCATTTATCATAATTTTTCAATCATTAATATTGTATTTATATGAATTAAATACCACATAATTCCTAATCAATCATTAATATTTATTTATTATTAAATATTAATGAAAATCATAACATAATATTATAATATATTATAATATATCAAAGTATTTTAATACCTTAAAATCATATTTATATGATTTTTAAACAATTAAATTCATTATCAGATAATTGCTATTAATATTAAAATATTAATATTTTCATGTCAAAATATCAAAAGTTATATTTTATAACTTAAAATATTTTTATAACACTTAAATCATTTTTATATGATTTTTAAAATATTAATTCTATTTTTCCATAATTTATTTAATATATTTATTAAATAAATTAATTACCATTAATAATAAATTATTAATGAAATTCATCACAAAATATTAAAAGTCATCAAAAATAACTTAAAATATTTTCTAATATCATAATATAATTTTTTCATGATTTTTCATGAATTAAAACCATTTTAAATAATTTATTTAATATTATAATTAAATAAATAAATACCTTTTATATTCAAAAATATTAAATATTTACTGAAATATACTCAAAATAATTAAAAACTATTTTTCAGGCTTTAAAATAATTTTTCATAATTTATTATGTATTTTTAATAATTAAAAACCATTTTTTCTATTTATTTAATTAATTAATTAATTTCCTAATTAAAGCTGTAAGCTATAGGGGGGTTTAGGCGATGAATCAAAACATTGATTGTGTTCTTGGGATGTTCTTGAGCGAACCCGATATTCATGTCAGACTTCGAGAGGCTAGGTTTGACCACGTATAATTTCTTGATATTAAAGTTTTTGGGCAACCAATTGTAATACTTTTGTAGTATTGATGTAATACTATAATATACAGCAAGTTTCATAGCCAAAATACATCAAATCTGCAAGATCTAATCGACAGAAAACCTTGTCAGACATGTTCTTCAATTTCTGGGTTTTCCGAAATTGAAGAAACGATCGAAAATCTTATTTTGAGCCACTAAATCTTTGCTTTCCAAGCTTGGTTTATGTGATATAATGGTTCCAATATGTAATATATATGTAAGTGTACAATGTTATAACAACCGATCATCATAAACACAATGACATGCACAAGATTCAAGGTCTATTCAAACTATTTGTCGAAATTGTGTTCTTGAACATTTTGGGTTTCCGAAAATGTTCATTGAAAGCGATTTAGTCGAATGGTTGTTTGACCGGCCTTAACTTTTTTATATGCATGATCTAAGTGTTATAAAGGCTTGATATTATAGTACTTATACCGGATTACAACAACTAAAAACAAAAACTTGGCCAAACAAGCAAACATCAACAAGATTGAGGCTTAAAAAATCGTTGTCGAGATAGGATCTGGGTTTTGCAGGTTGCCCGAGTTTTCGATTCCGTGATGATCAATCAGGTTTTGATTGCTTATAACATCTGATCTAGACATGCTATAACCACGATTCAAGTTGCGAGAGTAAGACCACATATCATAGAACATATCCAAAACATAAAACACACAAAACATCTAACATATAAAGATCTAAGGCCACGACATATGGTTGTCGGGCCATTTCTTGAACTTTTCAGATTTAAAAATGCTAGATTAGTGCATCTAAATGATATGGATCTAGGTTTTGGCAACCCGGATCATCAAATGACACCCTCTAACATATATCTAACCAACAAACAAAAACATCAAACATCAGATCTAAGGATTTCTAAGTTAGGGTTTTTATACCTTTAAAACTTGGATTTTTGATTTCTGATCCTTGAATCTGTTCTTGTTAAGCTAAGAGATGATATTAGCTTATCTTAACACTCTCTCTCACTCTATATTTGGATTTTAGAAGAGAGAAAAAGCTTGGGAGAAAATGAGAGTAAAGTGACCCTTTTTCTCTCTCTTTGATCTATATAATATATATGATTCAAGATATTTGCTAGCAAGTTGTGGCTGATATTTGGACACACTTCTAGGTCTAGAGTTAGAGTAGTGTACCAACTCATTTTAGGGCTAGATCTACAAGCAATCTACTAAATAATGCAATAAGGGTAAACTAGTCATTTCCATACCATTTTATTTCTAGAATTGTCATCTGTTGCAAACCCTCAGTGTTTGACCCTTAAGGTTAAAACCTAAACTTTTCATAATTCACATTTTAGGATTTCTAAATTATAGTTTTCAAAAATGAAAATTAACATTTTTAAATTATAATTAGAGTTTCCTAATTACGTTATACTTTCTTGATCACATAAGGACTAACACAAATTAGGATTAATATTTTCTAATTAAGATTGCTAATTTAGCAATTAAATCCATAATTATACATTAGGGTTCTTGACAGAATAATTAGGGTTTTAAAAAATTTAAAATTAGGGTTTGCTAATTAATTAAGCTTTACCCTAATTACTATTATAATTAATAACACTTAAGCAATATAATCATCCTTTAAGTTCCCAGATTAGGGTTTCAAATACCCAAAATTTGAAATTAGAGTTCCCAGATTTGATATTAGGGCTTTCTAATAAGCAATTAGGGTTTCAAGTAATTCGTTAGGGTTTTCCCTAATAAATTATAATTAATGACGTTTAAACCTTATACACAACATTTAAATTCCAAAATTAGGGTTTTCAATTTCCGAATTAGGGTTTCGAATTTCTGAAACTGAAATTAGAGTTTCAGAACCGATTTCTAGGGTTTCTTATCAGACGTTAGGGTTTTCTAACTGAACGCGACGTTCTTAATTCTTTGAATAATAAAATTATCAGGTTTGACCATAAACTCGTGATAAAATTTATCATAAACACATAAATACTTAATCCCGTCCCCTAACCCTTGACCCTTAACCAAACGCATATTATTTTCGTCTGTCTATTGTTTGACAAATCCATCATAATTTTAATATGTCTATTTCTCGGGTTGTCACAATGGCTTCAAGACATAACATCACTACATATACACTTAATCCACAATAATTCTTGACTAAATCCTTCAAGAATAATTTTGAAATCCTCAAAATTCCTTCCCAAAAAAATATCAAGCGGATAACCTTATTTTTTTTGTCTATGTTGAAGTCTATTATTTGACCTTAAATCCATCATTTAAGATTTTAATAAATTGTCTAATTTCTCGGGTTGTCAGTTCAAGCATGTGCTACGTGCAGAAAGTTTAACAAAAGAGTGTGTTTACTGGGGAAACGAGTATGCTTCAATTGTGGCCAGGAGGGTCACATCGCCCCAAATTGCACTCAAGCTAAGAAGAATGTGTGCTTCACGTGCGGATCCAAGGATCACTTTGCTCGTGAATGCCCTAAGAAGAGATCTGGTGAGACAAATGGGAGAAAGGGAAATGCTAGTGGAGGTGCGCTGGCTATTGTAGGACCAACGTCAACAAATAAGCCCATAGCCAGAACCTTCAACATGACGGTGCAAGACGCGGTGCAGTTAAAAGATGTCGTGTCAGGTATTATCCCAATCAATGATATAGATGCATATGTATTATTTGATTCGGGTGCTACTTCCTCATTTATATCTGATTAGTTTGCTCAGAGGTTAGAAATACCTTGTGAAGAGTTGAAATTTCCTTTAAACATAGAAATTGTGAATAGGGAAGTGATTCCTGTTAGGTTCATAGACAAGAACTGTAGGGTGAACATTAAGGGGAATGTTATGAAGGTATATTTAATCCCGATAAAACTTGGAGATTTCGATGTTATTTTTGGAATGGATTGGCTATTCAATTATAGAGCGATAATTGACTGCCAAAAGAAGTGTGTAAACCTTATGACTCTGTCAAAGGTAGTTTTTTATGGTAGCAAATCGCCTAGACAAATGAAATGTCTGACGATGATGCAAGCTAAAAAGTAATTGAGTCAGGGCTGTGTAGGGTATTTAGCTTACATAGTCGATACTCAAAAGGAGAAGGGAATGAAATTGGAGGAAATACCGGTGGTTAGGGAGTTCGTGGACGTGTTTTCGAAGGATTTGCCAGGACTTCCACCTGACCAAGAAATCGAGTTCGTGATCGACTTAGCGCCAGGAACCGCTCCGATATCGAAGGCCCCGTACAGAATGGCCCCTGTGGAAATGAAGGAACTAATGGTGCAACTACAAGAGCTGTTAGACAAGAAGTACATTCAACCGAGTGTGTCACCGTGGGGAGCCCCGGTGTTATTCGTGAAGAAGAAGGATGGGTCAATGCGTCTTTGCATTGATTATAGGGAATTGAACAAAGTCACTATTAAAAATAAATACCCGTTGAAAAAGGATAGATGACTTGTTTGATCAATTGAAGGGTGCTAGATATTTCTCGAAAATAGATTTGAGAAGTGGGTATCATCAATTGAAAGTAAGGAAGGAGGATGTACCGAAGATGACATTCCGAACTCGGTATGGACATTACAAATTTTTAGTAATGTCATTTGGTTTGACAAACGCCCCTGCAACGTTCATGGATTTGATGAAAATGGTGTTTAAACCATTTTAGACAAGTTTGTGATGGTATTCATCGATGATATTTTGGTGTACTCTAAAACTCAAGAGGAACACATGGAACACTTACTTCTGAAGTTGGAGACGTTAAGAAAGGAAAAGTTGTACACGAAATTCTCTAAATGTGAATTTTGGCTGGAACGTGTACAATTTCTTGGACATGTAATCGATAAGGATGGGATTTCCGTGGATCCATCAAAAGTTAAAGCGGTGATAAATTGGGAACAACCAAGGACTCCATCAGAAGTGAGAAGTTTCTTGGGATTGGCAGGCTATTACAGACGGTTTATTCAGGATTTTTCCAAGATTGCCACTCTGTTGATAAATTTGACAAGAAAATCTGTAAAATTTGTTTGGACAGAGAAGTGTGAAGAAAGTTTTCAAGATTTAAAGAAGAAGCTTAGTGTTGCACCTGTGTTGTCATTACCAGATAATACAGGAAATTTTGTGGTGTATAGTGATGTGTCACATAAGGGATTGGGTTGTATCCTTATGTAGAACAGTAAGGTTATTGCGTATGCATCAAGGAAACTAAAAGACTACGAAAAGGGGTATCCGACTCGTGATTTAGAGTTGGCGGCGGTTGTTTTCGCATTGAAGATATGGAGACACTATCTCTACAGAGAAAAATGTGAGATCTACACAGACCATAAAAGTCTGAAGTATATTTTCATACAGAAAGACCTGAACATGTGGCAAAGGAGATGGATAGAATTAATAAGGGATTATGATTGTGAGATCTTTTATCATCCAGGCAAAGCAAACGTGGTTGCAGATGCCTTGAGTAGGAAAGGCAGAGAAAAGTTAATGTTCTTAACAAATAAGGTGGAGCTTATTACAGCAATGGCAAGGTTAGAGCTGGAAATCAAATTTCCAGAAGAATCCGATGAAAAATTGTTCCAGATGGAAGCCAGCCAAACTTTGGTGGACAAAGTGAAGAATGCGCAACTTCAAGATGATGAATGCAAGAAAATAAAGCAAAGTATAGTCGAGGGTAAAGAAGCGAAGTATCAGGTCGATACTGCGGGAGTGCTAAGATTTGAGGGACGAATTTGCGTTCCAGCAATTTAGGATATTAAAGAAGAAATCTTGACGGAGGCACATAACTCAAGATATTCAATTTATCCGGGAAGTACAAAAATGTATCAAGATTTGCGGCGTCATTTTTGGTTGCCGAACATGAAAAGAGATGTTACAGAATGCGTTGCAAAGTGCTTGATATATCAGAAAGTGAAGGCCGAGCATCAATGACCAAGAGGATTACTTCTACCGTTGGAGATACCAGAATGGAAGTGGGAGTATATCACAATGGATTTTGTGGTAGGTCTTCCAACGATTTAGAAAGGATACGATGCGATTTGGGTGATAGTGGATAGATTAACAAAATCTGCACACTTTTTGCCAGTAAAGATTAGATTTAATCTTGATCAGCTGGCGAAATTATACGTTAAAGAGATCATCTCAAGACATGGAGTTCCAGTGTCAATTGTGTCAGACAAAGATCCGAGGTTCAAATCAAATTTCTGGAAGAAACTACAGGAATGCATGGGAACGCAATTGAAGATGAGCACAACGTATTATCCGCAAACCGATGGGCAAAGTGAAAGAATGATCCAGACACTTGAAGATATTCTAAGAGCGTTCATCATGGATTTCAAAGGAAATTGGAATGATCATCTACCGTTGGTGGAATTTGCAAACAACAATAGTTACCATACAAGCATTGGTATGCCACTGTACGAGGCATTATACGGCAGAAAGTGCAGAACTCCACTATGTTGGGATGAAGTTGGAGAACGTCAACTGTTAGACCTAGAACTAGTACAACAGACCGCTGAAGTTGTCAAACTCATCAGAGCAAGACTGGTAGCTGCTCAAGATCGAGAGAAAAAGTATGCTGATCAACACAGGCAGAGTTATGAATTTGAAGTAGGAAATTTTGTGTTCCTGAAAGTTTCTCCTTGGAAGGGAAAAATTCGTTTTGGAAAGAAAGGAAAGCTCAGCCCAAGGTTTATTGGACCTTTCAAAATTCTACGCAAAGTGGGAGAAGTGGCTTACGAGGTAGCTTTACCTCCAGAATTGGAGCATGTGCATAACGTTTTTCATGTGTCGGTGTTGCGACCGTGTAAACCCGATTACAAGCATGTGATCCAGTATGAACCATTGCAGTTCAGTAAAGATTTGTCTTACGAATAAGTTCCTATCCAGATAGTCGACAAGAAAGAACAAGTGCTCAGGAATATGGAGGAACCACAATGTCGAAGAGGCTACGTAGGAACTCGAAGTTGATATGATAAAGAATTATCCTGAGTTATTTGTTTAGTCTGTGTCTTCGATTCTGGGGACATAATCTTTGTAAGTAGGGGAGAATGTGACGATTTAATTGTTTGAATTATGATTCTGGGGACAGAATCCTTGTAAGGAGGGAAGGATGTAACGATCAAAAATTTTAAAGTGTAATATTAAATATTTATTGAATAATATAAATATTTATTTGATGTGTCTATTGTGGAATTGATGAATCTAAATTTATTAGAGTATTTTTTGAATTAAATAAATTTATAATTTAGAGATTTGTATTATAACATGAGATGTTATATTGTGACATATTGTGATTGGTAATCTAAATGATTTATTAAATTATTAAATAAAGTTATAATGAAAAGTATAATTTTGTGATATTTATTGAAATGCTATATTTAATTAAAATATAGTATATGATTAATGTAATGGGTTAGTGTTGGATATGGAAATTCAAATAAATATTATAAACTAAAGTGTTTATTAAACTAAATTAAAAAGGGTTTAAATTAGTTTTTGCCAAACAAGGCTTAAGTATTTTAATTTTTAAAAATTTAAATGTTTTGCCAAACAAGGCTTATGGCTTTTGATATTTCTAATTTTTGAAATTTAATAAAATAAACAAAATAAATTAAAATAATAAATATAATATATTTATGTTATATACGTTAGTAACTGATAATGCAATTAGTATTAGTATTATGGATTTGTTAGTTTTAAAATACGCTTAATGTTATTTGGCTTGGCCTACCTATACATATTCTAGCATACTGAGTTTTGAGAGAGTTCAAAGAACTTGAGGGAGAATGGGAAAGGAGTCTAGGAATTTTCACGTCAAATTCTATTGAGTTAACAAGGATTGCAAGAAAATTCTAGGTATTTATTTTACACAACATTAGTATTATATATATATATATACGTGTGTGTGTGTGTGTGTGTGTGTATGAGTATTACAGCAAAGTTTTGCTATGCTTTGTGAATTTAAGTTTTTCCAAATTGTTGTTATATAACTAAGTTATGGTGGTTATACATGCTTATAATGATAGAGTTTATGTCTAAACAATAATTGCATGTTAATTTCGATTTACAGTAGAAGAAAAGTTCAACAGTGTATGTTTATATGTATTTTTTTCATATGTTCATGAAAAGTATCAATTTTAGTGGCCAATTAGTATGTGAAGTCATAAATTGAAGCTTGTATATGTTAGTTCTATGAGATAAGAGCATAATGTAATTTGAATGAGGTGTTTTGGCCAAGTATTGAATTTACAGTGATGAATTTTGTAATGGATGTCAAGAAAATGGAGTTTTTCATAAAAACGTGAAAATTGAGAAATTAAAATAGTTTTAGTGGTTGTTAAATTGTGTTAAGAGGTTGTATATGTTAGTAATCATGTTTATGATAGTTATATATTTATTTTACGTGTTATTATCACTGTTTGATGGGTGAAATTTGTGTTTGTTGGGCTAAAGCTCTCTCATTGTTCATTAAGCGTCTTTAAATGCAATACGAACTCTTCAACACTTGCAATTGCTACTTGTGGCCCCGAACCTTTGTATGGTATGCAAATTTGCATACCATACCACAGTTTAAGATTCTCGTTTCTGCTTTGTTCTTTGCAGATTTGAGATAGCAACATGGCATGGCCTGAAATTATGTTAGCATGTTAAATGGATAATGTTAAGGTTAACATAACATAATGAATTGTGATTAGTAAGTTCAAAGTTGCAAAGATGATTAGTGAATCAAGAACGCGTTATAAGATAATCTAGTATACATAATGAATATTAAACAAGTGTTGCGAAGTAAAACACTCAGAGTTTCTAAAATGTAAATGGTAATGAAAGACGTGTTCTTAAATGGTAAATTTAGCTATAAATGAACATGTTATGCTATGTTAGCATATCTAATAGGTATTGTGGTTCTAAAATTATGTGTAGGTGATCGTGAGTTTAATTTTATAGCTTATGCTCAAGGCAAGTTTCTAAACCCTATCTTTTTACATTGAGAAAGCTTTCTAACTCTACACTTTCGTTGAGTTAGTTCTATTACTACATTGTGTAACTTTATTCTTTTGATTGAGCAAATTTTATCTCTAATATCATTTGGAATTCTCACTTGATTGATTCATTCTAACTTGTTTATAGTTAAGCAAGTTTCTTAAGTTCTATTATTGTATAATGAATGTAGTTTTGAATTTTCGTCTTTATTATTGAACTGTTTTAATTCTTTGCATGAGTTAATACCTTGTCGGGCAAGTTCTAGTTATCAGCTTGCTATCGGTTAATGTACGTTCAATAATTTCATTTCTAATATTATAAAACTCTAACCTTAGCTTATTTATTGTTCAAGCAAAGGTTTACCATTTTATTCATTTTGTCGAATACTTATGATTTATAGTTATTTTAGGCATGAGTTTAACGTGTACAATCAGTTCATTTATTATTCTCAATTATTCCATGTTATATTCTTATTAAACATCTGTTGTAATTATCAAACACTATTGATTCAACTAGTCCTCTAGTTGATGTTCGTTAAATTTCAAATTACCCTTGAAAGCTTATCCAAACCAAACTTTCTTTGGTGCGGACTTGTACTCTAAATACTGAGATGAACAACCCTATTATTACTAGGGGATAACTTACGCATAGCGTTAAATATTTGTGCACAATACATGGTACGAAGGGCTGATCCCCCTAAGTACGAGAAGTCCTTATAGTCTTATGACTATTAAAGTTGGAGTTGAAAGATTACTCTCAACTGTGGACATAGTTCATGGTCTTATGACCCTCAGTTATATATATTCCATATTTTGGATTTCAGTTTCTGTTATCATTGTTAGAGTACTATCAAGTTTTGATGAGCCTATTCGTAGGCAGTTATTATTGTTATCCTCCTGTTGATTCATTATCATATCTAGTGAGAAATTTTTTTGCTCACTCTTGCATATTTATAAACTCTTTGCAGCTAAAATGGAGAAGGTAGATGAACCTTCAACTAGCAGAGGAAAAGGAAAATTATACAAGTGATGCTGAATTGTACTTTTATTTATTATGATGATCTTAGACTTCTTAATAATGATGTGATGTAATAAATTTTATCTCCACACTTGAATGATGTTTAAAGGTTAGATAACCTGGGATGTGTTTGAATTAATTGATGTAACCCTATTTAAAGGGAGGATTATGGTTTAAATCTTATTTTATTTTGGTAAATAGTATGTATGTATGGATAGTGAGCACCAAATCTTGTGAGAATAAAGTACCTAGATTTGGGTGTCACAAAAATAAAATTATGACACATGGCTAGAGTAGGTAGGAGTGGGTGAACCACTTTAGCAACTAAAACAAGTAACTAATTAAGCAAGCCACAAGCTTTATTTTGCCATACAATGACCGGATACTCCACCATTTTAATGTCCAAATTTGATTTATTTTTATTTACCAATTTTGCTTAAATCAAATGACTAAAAAGTCCCTCACCACTTGGCTAAACACTGGGCTAAAAGTTTGGGCTTCAATTTAATATTTTGGCTTACAAATTAATTCTTTTGGGCTTTTAAATTAATTACTTTGGCCATAAAATTTACATAGTCTAATACCTTTAATTCTTATCCAACCCAAATCATTTAATTAGGGTTTTCATTTCCTCAATTATAAATTAAATCCTTACTCATGTAAATTTAATTTCTTAACCCAATTAGACTTGGTGTAATTAGGTTATAAAATTAATTAATTGAGATGTATAAAATAAATCTATTGGGATTAGTATATATATTATAAATACTATTATTCTCCCATACCATAACTTTTAAGTTATTCAATTTTTTATTCCTAATATATAATTAGATTACCCTAGTTTCTTTTATTTGTTTATATAATAAACAAATAAAAACAAACACATAGTATTCATATACACTTGTACCCTTAATCTTTAATAATTCACCACAAAAAAATTTTAAATTCTAAAAAATCCTTCCCAGAAATTAAGATTTAAATAATTTTCTAAATTCTCGGGTTGTCACATCAGTAATGGCTTGAATTTTAGTAGGATCTAGCTCAATGCCTTTGTGGCTCACTAGAAATCCCAAAAACTTGTATGACTTGATGCTGAAGGCGCACTTGGCTGGATTTAGATTCAATTTGTACTTATGCAACTGGTTGAAGAGCTTTTTGAGATGGTCTATGTGGTCTTCTTCCCTTCGGGACTTGACAATAATGTCATCCACGTAGACTTCTATCTCTTTGTGCATTAAATCATGGAAAAGAGCCATCATGGCTCGTTGATAGGTAGCTCTGACATTGATGAGGCCGAATAACAACCGTTTGTAGCAAAAGGTTCCCCAAGGAGTGATGAATCTTGTCTTCTCCCGATCCTCTTCAGCAACCACGATTTGGTGATACCCAGCAAAGCAGTCAACAAAGGAGTACATGTCATACTGAGCTGTATTGTAAATGAGTATGTGGATAAATGGAATCGGGAAGTTTTCTTTGAGACAAGCATTGTTCAAATCCCTGTAATCCACGCATACTCACACCGTCCCTCCGGGTTTAGGTACGGGAACTATATTTGATTGCCACCCAGGGTATGTTGATACCATTATGATACTGGCTTGAAATTGTTTCACAATTTCTTCCTTAACTTTCAAACTCTACTTAAGTTTTAATCGCCTGAGTTTCTGTTTGACTGGCTTTAATCCCTCTTTAATGGGAAATCGATGAATGACGATTTCAATTGACAAACCGATCATGTCTTCATGAGACCATGCAAACACATCCTGGAATTGGGTCAATAATTTAACCATGTCATTCCTTTGGCTTTGGATTAGGTCCATACCAATCATGATTTGTTTGGTGTTTTCTGAGGTTCCAAGGTTGAAAGAGGTGGTTTGATCAAGGTTTGGCTTGGGTTTGTCTTCGACCCATTCTTTGATCTTCTCAGGTACCTTATAGTCCTCTTGCTCAATCTCAATCAAGTTGGAGTCCAACTTTACATCAAAGTTGCAGTCCTTGGGAAGAATTAACATTCCATCAGCAAGTTTAGACAAATCTAACTCTTGATTCTTGAAACAAAATGCTTTCACTTAATATATGAAACTGTTTGATCATACAGAGTGTTAGCATGGCATGACAAAAGTAATTGTTAATACTAAGCAATAAAAGTAAGCAGTTATTGCTATCTATAGGGCAGAGGGATTTTCTACCCTTTTTACCCTTTTCGGCAAATGCAAGGAGTGCTGCTCCAATTGCCAAGGGTCAAGTCATGGTGGACAATTTTGATGAAGGGGCGGTTATCATCCTCCTTCTCTTGAATACTGACGATGACATCTGAGCAATCGTCATCTGAGATATCCTTGTTCATACCCTCGGTATGCACCAAGAAATACATCTTTGATAACCGTCTCTTTATGTCTTGTTTGTGCCTTTGATTCCTTTCCTCAATATCTGGGTCTGGAATTAGGACTTCTTTCCCGTTAGTCAGTATGGGCTTAGAAAACATCATACCCGCCACAAAGACTTGAATTTTACATAGATGCCATACAGAATCTATATCTGTAGGTTTAGGCAATAACATTGTAGTTGAAGGAACTGGTGTAGGCTTATGCGAGTTCCTTTAACTTGACCTAGAGGAGTATCTTAGTCCGGCCTTCCCTGTCTGGCTGGGAATTTGAATTAGACATTTAATTCCTTGTTGATTCTTTCCTAACCCTTGTCCTGTTTGGAAACCCAAGGATATCATTATTAGAATTTATGCCCTAGAGGCCAATTCTTTGATGTAATTGCTTAACATTTTTGATATAATATTTGATTGAATAAATAAATTATTTTATTATGGTTTTATTTACTGCGCTATATAAATGTTAGTACAATAAAATTCCTTATAATAGTGATACAAATTATATAGCTTCAAATATGTGACTTGAACATAATATCATATAATTATAATTAGTATCATTACTCTTAAATGTCTCTAGTCGAGTATCATTATTGATGGGACAACAATGATACGTTGAGACTAGTATGTGGATTGGCTGATGGCCAAATCTCATTGGTCATAAATATATGAGATATTGAGTCAATGCATAGGTACATGTTATAGAACAATGTACTAGACAAACCCACCATGAGACTTCTACGTAGAGCATTATGCAAAGTATCATTAGCAATTCTCATAGTGACAATGATATAATGATCCTCCAACCTGAAATCATTATATTGCTACACGAGAATTTATGTACTTTGATATCATCAAAGGTCACCTTTAATAGGGTGGACAATAAAGGTGATTATTGGGTACATCATCAATCGTGTGAGGAATATGAGTGATCTAGATGGAATTTAACCCTCCTATATAATAGGGATTATTGGGTACATCATCAAAGGTCATGCTCAAATAGTGATTTGTTTCATATAGTCTACTCATTGATCAAGATAACTCATATTAAATTATGAAGAGTATGACACATTCCATGCCTCGAGTTTAATCTATGATGTCAAGGTTAAAAGGATTAAATACATTGAAACATTGGTTACGAAAAGGTTTCATCGAATCACTGACTTTATTATTACTTGGGTAGTAGTGATGCATTATTAGATGTCGCTCACTGTTTATAATTTTATAATATGATTTTAAGATTATTACCAACGTAATAGTAACCTATAGGGCCACACACTTAGAACATAATTAAAAAGGAAATTAATTTAAATTGTTAGGATTTAAACATGTTAATATGATTGATATAATTTAAATTAAAAATTTAAATTAATAGGATAATTTGTATCTATGTATATTAATTAAGACTTAATTAAGATATATTATATATAAATTCAGATTTTAATTTTCTAATGGGATTAGGTTTTGGTTAATTTCTTTTGATTGCTATATATATATATGATATATCAGTCGTTTTATTAGGATAATATCATAAACCTAAACCCTAGTCGTTCTTAGAGAGAGACTAGTGTGACGCCCCCAATTTCGGGTATCTTCCAACCCGATAGATGGTGCTCCACGGTGCTACAGTTCACACAAACATTCAATCGAAAAGCCTCAAAAGAATGAATATGTCTTATATATATTGCAAATCAATATTACCATTCCTCAAGTTCTTTATAACCGTTACCTTTGTTCTTGTCATAATATCAAGTATTATCATTTACAAACTTATACTATTACATAGGTAAGCTACAAGTTCGCCTTAGCCTTTCCTTTATCCTTGCAGGATCCTTCGGTCCGTTTGGTCTTAGTTCATATGGTTCAAGCAAGAGTGAGCATAACTAGCTCAACAAGTACAACAATTCCATTTAAAAATATGCTTGAATTATACAAATCATATATCTTCAATAACTAAATAATAGTTATGAAGTACTATCGATAATTCAAAATAGAACTTCTCTTTTCTTTAAAACGTTTTACAATGAACAATATTTAGTAAAACATCAATTCTGGTTCAAGACCTTGAGCATTTCATACTTTCTTTGAAAAGAACGTCCAGGCACTAAGTCTGTAAGTTCGACATTACTTACGAGCACGTCTAGGTGATCAGCCTATAGTACTCTATGATGATCAACACTACATTCTTTAAACATATGTACGTTTAAGTTGAGGCAACCTCACGTGCCTGTCTTTTGACGACAAAACATTTCTTTAGCATACTCAGTTTTCATTTGAAAACCACACCAATATAACTTGGTAAAACATTGACCATACTTCGATAGATTATAAGAAATCCAGCATATCGTAAGTCTAGCAGAAAGAATTGGCTTTGACTTCATCATATATCAATTCATGCATAAAAATACATGAATCATAAATCTTGTCTCACTACAACAAAAAGACTTATTTCCGACGAAATATTCCGTCGATAATAAGGTTATTCCGTTGAGAACAACCTTATTTACAACGGAATATTCCGTCAAAAATTCGGTCGTATATAAGCACGTCGAAATTAAGTCCGTCGATTTTTTGGTCAGAAATACTTAGAGTCGACATAATTATTATCGACCAAATATTCAGTCGGTGTTAATATATCCCCGACTGAAAAGTGTCTGTCGAGGATATTCGGTCGATGAAGCATGCCACGTGGCAGTCTAATAAAATTGGAAAAACAACTTAAACTCGATGAATTTTCGTCGAGTATACCACCATTACGTCGAGGTTATTCGGTCGAGGATATTCGGTCGATGATAACTATGCCACATGGCAGTCTGATAAAAATGGGAAACACCTTAACCTCGGCGGATATCCGTCGATAATACCAACATTCCGTCGAGGATAGTGTTTTTTTTAAAAAAAAATTTTTTTGCAATATCCAAGGATTTAACCCATATCTTGTACCTGTACCTGTACCTGTTTTCCCAACATCACATACACAAGCTACTAATATGGCCAATAACATGAATTACAATTACAATCACCTCATCCAACAATATATCAAAAACCAACTAATTAAATGAGAAGTAAAAAGGTCAAAAACATCCCATTAATCTAAACTAAACTATAAAAAATATCCCATTAAGCTAAATTAAACTAAGTGTCAAACCGTAACAAAACCAAAGTAATGATAAGGTTTAAACTACAATATGTACGTCAAAAATTATGTAAACTACAAAAGAATTTAAACTATAAAAGAATGTAAACGTCTACGTCAAACTAGTAGAGCCCCCGGTGTGAGGAGAATCATCGGGCGGGCGTCGACGCTGCTCTGGATTATGAAACTCGCCCTCATCGTCATCCCGCTTGTCAGTCCGCTCGTCACCCTGTTGATACAATACAATGTAACTCATTAGTCCATATATATGATTCAGTTAAAGATAACTAAATGAAAATTAAATAACATGCAGAATATATATTTGTATTTAAAATGAAGTATACCGAGCAATCGAAGGACTGGACTCAACATCGCCCAAACGCGTCCTCGACTAAGGTAACCACCATCCGAACAATCTCGTCACAGTATCGCGCCTCATCGCCTAGAGGGATAATCGTACTATCGGCGGTGGCACCAGCTGCAATGTCCTGCGCAAGCTGATGGAGGTGAGAATGGCTGGGCAGGTCCTGACGATGGAAAAGCGGATCGATCTCAAACCTCTCTGACACCGTAGCCATAACACGCTGGAAAAAGTCATCATCTAAGCCAAGCCGTATGTGTGATGGTCCCACGAAACTCTTGGACACGAGATCAATGGCTAGAGCCTACAAAAATAAATATAATATGAATAATACTACAAGTTTACTTTATTCATAAACAAGAAATAAACACAAATATTATACCTCTGGGAAGTGTATAGGCTGGTATCCTCGGTAAACCCAACACTCGATACCTGCCGGTAGTACTAGTGGGAGTATCCTAAGACGCGACCCAAAGAGGCATCTCCTCGTCCTGAGATTAACTAATCTCGGGCGGAGGGACGGTGGAATCTAACATCTCATCATCGCCCCTAGCAGCTTGTAACTCTGCTATACGATGGCTGCGGAGCTTCTCAAACCGCTCGTGTAATTTGATATACAAGTGAGTTATCTTGGTATCATCATATAAATTATGTAATATTATCCTAAATAATATTTATTATAGTAAATGTATCACCTGTATAGCTAGTGCTACTGGTGATATCGTCGACCCCGAAGTAGAGCCCTTCGGCGTATAGACTTTGTCCCAGAACTCGATCATAGTAGGAGGTCGGCCCAAGCTACTCCGCATGGCCTAAATCATATACATTATATAATATCACCTTAATTTACTTAATTTACTATAGTTGCAGTATAATATTAAAATAAACTAATAGTTCTAAATATATACCGACTTAACCTCCTGAAACGATTGCGAGCTAGAAGTATGTACAACTCATAACTTGCCGCGATTCTTCTTCATCTGCTTCAACTTGGTCTTGAATGTAGTATCATCCTAGTACACACACATCGCAGCCCATGCTACATCTGATATTGTCGGCGGCTGATGATCTCGCAAAGTAGTCCCGGGCGATTCTTATACCGCCCGAACTACCCTCTGTCGCATCTCATACAACCAGTCGAAATAATTCTTCAAGATATGGGCACTGATAATGGTGTCACCATCCGCCTCAGTGATGTCGGCCTCGTATCTATAGTATCTCTATCAAACAGACATAACATACGTATAATTTATTATTTGAACAATATGTAAATAACATGCATGGACCTTACTTTAATATATGTAATTCGACTTACGTGGAACTCCTGCAACAATGTAACCATGAAGCCGGCATCATAGCGCGCATACTAGATAAATCACATGCAGCCAGTAGGGAGATGCACCAGGCAGATGACATGTACAGTCGCCTTAGCGATAAGATCCATAATACTAGAATACAAAATTTATTAAGAACATTTTAATTTATTAATCACATGATAATATCCCTACTAATTAAGCATAAGTGATATATTATAGTTGAAACCTACACAGACGAGCTGACATCAACTGGAACTGTGTCAGGCACTACCGGTAGACGACCTAATCGACCGAGGTTAGGCCCTCGCGAACGCTGACGTCTAGCATTTGTATGTTTAATATAGTTATGACATTGTCAAAAAATAGTAAATGAATGTATAATATAGTTATGAAAATAATGTTACTGAGCCAAAAAAGAAATCAACTCACTAGCATCCAAGATGACCCTCTCAGGTGCCGCCACCCGATTCAGAGCTACCGCCACCACGACCACCTCCACCGCGCTATGTCAAGGCATATATAGTCAGACATCAAATAACAGACATAGATACGATGAAATTAATTAAATTTCAAGTCTTTTATTATATATAATGATTGATTTTAGTTGTATAATATTTACAAAACACCAATTAGTGAAGAAGTAGTACGTCGTCAAACCCGTCAGAATCAAAATCATTTTCATCCTCTGATTCTGTCTCTTCCTCTTCTATATCAATTTATTCCTTTATATCATCTTCTACCATCACATACGGACTAACAACCACATCTTCCTCCACTTCGTCAACATCGAGTACGTCAATGACATCATCACCCAACACATCGTCATCATATAGCACAATGTGGCTGGGATTCCTAACTTGTTCTTGCAACGGGTAATCCGTTCAAGACAAATTAGTACCATCAAATGGCCAAGTCTTCGTTGTCACAACAGTATACCAGGGGGTTCTAGTGTGAACGCGTTAGGGGCATAGTACACTTGAGTTGTTTGGCTGGCTAACACAAATACATTATGAGACTGTAAATTTATTTTATATCTACTGTGACGATTCTATTACAATCAATTTTAACACCTTTTGCAGTATCAAACCAGTGACACTTAAATGTAACGACCTTTTTAGCCCCTAGATAATTGAGCACAACCACTTCCTTTAATCTTCCATAGTAACTAGACTCAGAATCTCCATAATAACTTCCCAATATGACAACGCCGGAGTTGACTGATGTCAATTCATTCAAGTCATCAACCTTGAATCTATACCCACTCACGATATAACCTAGAAATGAACTAATAAGTTTGTACAGGCCTAAAATGACATCTCTAAAATGCTCGTACGCGTTCTCTTCTTCGACCCTTCTCTTAAACCACTGGTGAAAATTTGCATTAGTGAATGCTTCCATCTGTGATTCTATCAACCCCGGATTAGAAGCATGCGCTTCCAATTCGAATGAACTGTGTACAATAATATGGCAATTAATTAATTATTGATTAAAGATAGATAAATCATTTTCAACTTATAATAATACATAGTTGATGTACGACGATACTTCATGCATATTTAGAAGCACGCATGTAGAGTTAATCTTTAAATCTTTATCGGTTAGGTAAGTCTCCGTCTCATATCCAAATCGTTTAGCTAGATAAGTGAATATAACCAACTAATCATCACAACCAGACGGATCCCCGACCTCATTTCGACTTAGACGGTTATTCTTCGTTGCAACTACATCGTCAAAGTAC
Source organism: Panax ginseng (assembly GCA_020205605.1). Lineage (NCBI taxonomy): Eukaryota > Viridiplantae > Streptophyta > Magnoliopsida > Apiales > Araliaceae > Panax > Panax ginseng. Next base: position 43,238,350 of record CM035144.1, read on the forward strand.
AATGAGCAGAAGTTGACAAGCTCTTCCTCCGTATAGCGTTCAACAATAGAACCCTCTACGTGAGCTTTGTTTTTAACTTTATGCTTTAATCGACGCATATACCTAAAATATGAAAGTATGTAATATATATTACCTGATAAGTTAAATATAAAGATGACGAATATTGCACAATGTATGTGATATTACCTCTCAAATGGATACATCCATAGATATTGCACCGGTCCTCCAAGCTTAAGTTCATATATAGCAGATGAATAGGAAAATGCTCCATGTCACAAAGAACCCCTTATGGTAAAATCATTTCGAGCTTGCACATTATCAACACTATGTTTTTCTCCATCTACTCCACATCAATATACCTTATAACAGTTGAGCAAATATCCCGAAAGAAATTTGAAAGTGTGGTAAAAGTATCATTAATATTCCTGGGTAACACCTCACGAAATGCAATTGGCATCAACTTTTGCATGAATATATGACAGTCGTGAATTTTGAACCCAGTAATTTTCAACTGATCAACCTTAGTACAACAAGATATGTTAGAAGCATATCCATCTGGGAGATTTAATGCGCTAAGCAACTTGCAAATTTTTTCAACTTGTTGCTTGGTAAAACAAAATGGAGCTTTTGGTTTTGTGTTGTTAGGTCGGAGACACAATTCTCGACTTATATTCATTTCCTCCAAGTCTTTACGTGCTTTATCATTCTCTTTTGTTTTACCACTTGTATCTAGTACGGTGTAAAACAAGTTCTCAAATATATTCTTTTCTGTATGCATAACATCTATATAATGACGAAGTGCTAGTGTGACCCAGTATGGCAACTCAAACCAAATCAGCGAGTGAATCCAGTTATGACTTTTCCCATATCCTATAGCTCTCAACGTACCATGCTCCTTCCCAGGGGGTGGAAATGTTAGATCATTTAGCCAGCCCAATATGTCGCTGCCCGACAAGCGACCAACAACCCCTTTCTTCTCTGTCTTTCTGTTGAATTGTGTAGACATCTTTCTATAATTGTGCTCAGCAGGCAAGAATCTACGAGCAGTTCCAAAGAAACTAGTTTTCCGGCCATGACGTAGTTGAGTGCCTTGCACATCCCCTATGCAGACTAGACATGACAAATTACCATAAGTAGACCAACCACTAATCATCTCAAATGCCGGAAAGTCAATGATAGTCCACAACAAGGCTGCCTTCATCACAAAATTCTGCTCGACAGATTTATCAAAAGTCTAAACACCTATTTCCCACGGCATCTTAAGTTCATCAACTAACGACCTGAGGTACACGTTAATGTCTTTTGTAGGTCTCTTATCCCCCGATATAAGTAAGGTCAAGAAAAGATACGGATCCCTCATGCACATTGACGGTGGAAGATTGTAAGCTACCATAATCACTGGCAAAACAGAATAAGGCTGACTAAAATTATTAAATGGACAAAATCCATCTGTAGCCATGTCAAGCCTGACATTCCTGACTTATTCGACAAATTGTGGAAAATTGGCATCAAAATTCTTCCATTCATCTCCATCTGCTAGGTGAGTCAGCTGATTAGGCACGACATCCCTTGTTATATGCCAACTCATATGCTGAGCAGTGTGCGCAGACATGAATAGCCGCTGCAACCTTGGCGCAAGAGGAAGATACCGTAAAATCTTCTTTGGAACATGTTTCTCCTTCCCCCACATTTTGTGATCTTATACCTTGGAGAGTTGTAGATATCACACTGCACCTTATCTTTGTCCTCCCCATAATATAACATGCAATCTTGTTCACAAGCATCGATCTTCTCATACCAGAGATTCAACCCCTTAACCATCTTCTTCACCTCATAGTAATTCACGGGCAACGTATTATCCCTGGGTAAGAACTCGCTGAGAATATCAAGCAAATCATTGAATCCTCTCTCACTGTAGTCATGCTCATTCTTGAAATGTAAAAGCTTCGTAACTGCAGAAAGCCTAGCGTGCTTGTCATTTCCAAGATACAATGGAACACCCGATTTAGATAGAAACTTATAAAAAGCAGCTGCTGAATCATTTGGCTTTTGCTAAGCACTGCTTGACGCATGCTCATTTTCAGCCCAGTCAATATTGGTAGGGCCATACGTATCAACCATCATCTGCACGATATCATAGTTATCTGTTTATGAATCCTCGTGATCCGATTGGTCTACAGTATTATCTGTCCGTTCTCTAAACTCAGCTGATTCCCCGTGATGAATCCATACCGAATACCCATCCACAAACCCACGTGAATATAAGTCAAATTTAACTTCATCGGCAGTCTTCCATATCATGTTCTTACACTTAAAACATGGGCATCTCATCTTTCCGTTCGGATCATCAACATGTTCTATTGCTTTGTTCATAAAATTGGACACCCCTTCACGGTACGCATCAACTAATCCCCTCCCAACAATTGGTATCCTACGGTACATCCAACTCCGATCGACTGACATCTTTAGTTAAAGAAAATACCCAATTAGAATATATATGCATGTATTTAGTTTACCTAGTATATATCACCACTCTACAGGGGTTAAGCTTCTATCCCGTTCCTGGATGCATCTCCTCATTAGTGCCATTCACAAGGTGCGTGTTTATAATATTTTAAGAAAATTTCAGCATCACCTCCCCATGGTTTCCAAGTACACGAAATAGACCAAGACAACTTAGTCTAAGTATGCACTCGAAGAACATATGTAGAGACACCAACTGAAAAATACTCAAAATATTATAAACATGCACCTTGTGAATTAGCACCGACCTAAGTGAGAGATATAACATCCAGTAACAGTCCCAAACTGGGGACTATTCGGCATTCACTCCTACTAAGTGAATGTCAAACGAGTTTCTAAGTTTCATAGCAGTTCCAGCTGTAATGGCTACTAGGAGAAGAGTCAATCTAAGTTTCATATTAGTTGCAGTTGCAGCTAATAGTACCCCAACCGGTTCCTCGGCAGTAATCGGACAAAAAAAAGGATCGTAGTTCCTGTTTGTGTCCTATACTCTATTAATAAATTAAATCGAATTACTGCGGACATTCTTCACTATTCCACCATAACAGATGACAACATCCCATAGGAGTTCCATTAAGCTATTGAACAAAGTTCCAAGTTAAGCAACCCTCTAGATGAATGAACGATCACTTCTCTACTCGGAATGAATCATTATCTGATATGGGTTCAATCCATGCCATAAACAGCTTCTCACCACTCCAAATTCCTCAGATGGGTAGTTCTCATAGAAAAAGAGGTGAGACATTCTGTGAGCACTACCCATCTGAGGAATTTGGAATGGTGAGAAGTTGTCTATCTCATGGATTGGACCCATATCAGGCAATGATTCATTCCTAGTAGAGAAGTGATCGTTCGCTCATCTAGAGGGTTGCTTAACCTATAACTTTGTTCAACAACTTAATGGCACTCCTTCCATATGTTGGCATCTGTTATGATGGAACAGTGAGGAATGTCTTCAATAATTCAATTAACTTTATTATTCGAGTATAAGACACAAACAGAAACTACGACCCTTTTTTTTAATTGATGTCGAGGAACCGATTGGAGTACTATTAGCTACAACTGCTATGTCGAACCCTGCATAAAAGGAAGTGCTTCATTTAATTTATATGTTATTATATTATTGTTAATTAAATTTATATGTTATTATATTTAAAAATTATGGCAGACTAAGCAAATGGTATTTAGTTTATTTTACCGATGAAAAACTAGGAAAATGCTACCCAGTCAACATGTATTTTATTTTATTTATTAAATATATAGACAACTTATTATTCAGTTACTTTAACTTGTAGAAAACTAAGCAAATTCTACTCAGTTTATTTTATTTTATTTTATTTGGTTTATTTTTGATGTAATGGAAAACTAAGCAAATGCTATTATATTTTAATTTTTTCTTGTTTATTATTAAATTAAATTAAATTAAATTTATTTTATTTTATTTTATATTATTTTATATGTTTTACATTAATTTAATTTAATTTAGTTAAATTAATTTAATTTATTTATTTAGATTTAATTATTTATTTGTTTATTTATTTTATTTTATTTTATTTTTATAATATTATATATAATAATAAAGTAAATTTAATTTATTTTATTAAATTTATTTTGTGTTATTAAACTTATTTTATTTTAAAGTTTATTATATTATATTATATTATATAATTTATTAAAGTTATTTAAATCTCCTAGTATTTTTTGGTATTAATTTATTAATTTATTTAAGTTTTCTTGTATTACTACTTAGTTTTAGTGGCAAACTAAGTCCTAATTGTCTTTTATATAGTTAATTAAATATTTATTTATTATCATCTATAACTTCCATAGAATTCAGTCAGAAATTCCGTCAGAATTAATATTCCAAAATAAGAGAAGTCTTCAATTGATTCACAAATTATAATTCACAATGCTGGAAAAGGCAAAAATTAGAACACTGCAAATTTTAAGTTTATCACACTGCATTTCACTTCATATGGCAACAAAAGGCATAAAAATTGAACCAAATTCAGATACATCAAATTCATTGGCCAAATAGAACCAAATCAGATACAAATTAAACTGCTGACCCCAAATTAGAACCAAATCAGATGCAACTGCATGTACTGCTGACCCCAAATTATTCTACGAAACTTACCAAAGCAGATGCATGAATTGTAACTTATTAAACCCTATAACTTATTAAACCAATTCTAGTCACCATTGTGATATATATTAACACATGACACCAAATCAGATGCAATTGTAACTTATTAAACCAATTCTAGTTAAAATCAGTAGAATAAATATTAACCCTAGATAAAAAAATTAGGAATATTCAGTATATACCCTTAATTAGAAGAGGAGAAAAGGTATTGGAAAGAGAGAGTCAGAGGGCCGGAGATGGTGGTCAGAGGCGGTGGTTGCCGGAGGCGGTGTCGTCGGAGTAGTCGTCACAATAGGAATCTGGTGGTCGGAGATGGTGGTTGGAGGCGTGGTCGTCGGAGGCGGTGGTTGAAATCCGGCGAGGTGGTGGTGTGGGTGGACTGAAATAAGGGAGTTTTAGTGAGAGAGAGTGAGTGAGAGAGTTGAACTGAGAGAGAGAATGAGAGAGTGAGTGACGAGGGAGGCGCTGGAGAAAATAATCTGATTAGGTTTTTAATGATTATTCTCGACGGAAATCCGTCAAGGTTATGTCTGTCGACCATAGGCTAATTTTGACGAATTATTCAGTTGAGGATAACACATATTTTTTCGACTTTATATTCGCGCTGGCGAGAAACCTTCGCGCCAAGGAAGAGGGCTTAATTCTGACGGATGTCCGTCGAGGATAAATTAACGCCGAATGACTTAATGTCGACAAAATATTCAGTCGGTCTTAGATTAAAGTCGACGGAATGTGTTCAGTCGACCTTAATTCCATCGACAATAACGCTTTTTCTTGTAGTGTCTAGGCTAAACATAGACAAGGGTTATAATACTTACCTTCAGCGTCTGCTACTATTATTACACATTAACTTAAGTCTTTAAGGTCTCTACAATAGATGATCACATAACATATAACATTAGGTCATGATTAAACATACATGGTTCCTAATGAATCTTACCCTTCTTCTCAATCTAATCATGTATTAGATTTGTTATTATTGGTTCTGACTTTCTGTTATAGTTTACATCATCATTACGTTTATGTTCAATTGATTATCTTCGACCTTTAGGTATCATACTTAAGGTTTAACAATGCCATAACAATGTTATAATTAAGCTTTACTTCATTATTAATCAATTACCATCCTTGCTCTACTTACAAACATTCTTTACTGTCAAAACCTTAGGGCTGGCGTTGCGGTGCCAACTTTCCTTCTTTGTGTCGCGCTACGGTGCGAGTTAACTGTGACGATTTTATTGCTTGAATTGTGATTCTGGGGACAGAATCCTTGTAAGGAGGGAAGGATGTAACGATCCGAAATTTCAAATTGTAATATTAAATATTTATTGAATAATATAAAATTTATTTGATGTGTCTATTGTTGAATTGATGAAATAAATATTTATTTGATGTGATGGTTATGGAATCTAAAATTTATTAGAGAATTTTCTAAATTAAATTAAATTATAATTTATAGAGTTGTAATATGACATGAGATGTTATATTGTTGTTTTGAATTAATAATTTAAGTGGATGTGTTTAATTACTAAATAAAATTATAATGAAAATTATAATTTTATGTTATTTGCTTAAATGGTATATTTAATTAAAAATATAGTATTAAATTAATTTATTGACTAATATTGGATACGGAGATCAAAATAAATAATATGTAATTATAAATTATAAACTAAAGTGTTTATTAAAATAAATTAAAAAGGGTTTAATTTAGTTTTTGCCAAAAAAGGCTTAATATATTAAGTCTTTAAATTTTAAAGTGTTTTGCCAAACAAAGCCTTATGGCTTTTGGTTTTCTAATTTTTGAAAATAAATGAAATAAAATAAATAAATAAATTAAAATAATAAATATAATATGTGATGCCCCCAAAACAGGTATACATCACCCATCTTGAGTCACCAAATACATGGTACATAAATCAAATACAAACTTAATTATACAACAGTCGTGTACAATACGACAAAACATAGCTGAGAGTTTAAACAAGAATATGGCCTTCTAGACAATATCCACTCTCAATGGAATCCTCATTACAATTATTATCACACTATTTCACAGAATAATGAGGACTACTAAAGCCACTTATCCTGGACCATCACTCCATTTCCCGACTCGTCCCAGCTATATTGTCTTTTCCTGAAGAGAACAATGAAAGAAAAGGGTGAGCTCAACTAGCCCAGTAAGAAATATTATAAATAAGATAATGTGGAATAAATTATCCTTAGCATTCAACAGTATAACAACTGATAGAATACAATAGACAACAAGTTTTAGATCAACAACTGCAGCGGAATAAGCAATCCATTAGAAGAGTCAGGTAGATCATAAAATCTACTATCTTCTATGATTTAAAAAGTTTTTCATCAACTTTATCGCTGAGACTCAGCTTAATAAATAAACCACATCATCGAATCATCCCTGCACTACGAGCCAAGGATATTAATGTAATCATCAATGGTCATGACTATACCGAATAATTCCTTGTCATAATCATACCCATAACTTTCCATCAATGCAGTACTGGCCAATGAGGACTTTTACCACATAATTCGTTACATTACAGTCATGATTATACCGAATAATTCCTGGTCATAATCATACCAAGTTCATCTATGCACGTAAGCCAAAGATGACTTTCATCACAATATAAGCATGAGGATGATGACAATGACATAATAATTCAATAAAACAAGTTCAAGGATAAATTTTAAAGATTTATAATTTAATTTATCTAGAAATCAATAACGTCCAAATTGTAAACATGATACTGCTTTGTGGAGTAATATTCAAGAATGCTCAGAAGAATATTTCCATGAAAAGATACTGGATGAAGCGCAAATATCCAAGATATTCTACTAATTTCATGGAGTATAGAAGCCAAAACTTTAACCAACTGAGTATAATAAATATATGAAAATGCAAATGGATTTTCGCCCACCATACGGTAATCCACGTTGACAGATCATTTCCACAATTTAATAAAGAATGAATACGAAGGATCATTCACCATGCATGCGGTAATCCACATAGACAGGTTATTCCAACTGAATAGTAAAGAATGGAATAACAAAAGAATTCACCATGCATGCGATAGACCGCACAGACAGGGTATTCCAACAAAATAATAAAGAATGGAATAACAGAAGAATTCACCAGGCATGCAATAGACCGCACAGATAGGTTATTCCAACAGAATAATAAAGAATGGAATACCAGAAGAATTCACCAGGCATAAGATAAACCGCATAGATAGGTTATTCCAACAGAATAATAAAGAATGGAATAACAGAAGAATTCATCAGGCATGCGATAGACCGCACAGACATGTTATTCCAATAGAATAATAAAGAATGGAATAACAGAAGAATTCACCAGGCATGCGATAGACCGCACAGACAAGTTATTCCAACAGAATAATAAAGGATGGAATAACAAAAGAATTCACCAGGTATGCGATAGACCGCACAGACATGTTATTCCAACAGAATAATAAAGAATGGAATAAGAAAAGAATTCACCAGGCATGCGATAGACCACATAGATAGGTTATTCCAACAGAAAAATAAAGAATGGTATAACAGAAGAATTCACCAGGCATGCGATAGACCGATAGACAGGTTATTCCAACAGAATAATAAAGAATGAAATAACAAAAGAATTCACCAGGCATGCGATAGAAGCGATAGAGAGGTTATTCCAAATAATAATAAACAATGGAATAACGAAGAATTTACGGTACATACGATAGATGTAATACACACAGACGAGTTATTCCAACGAATAATAAAGAATGGAATAACGAAGATTTCACCGAGCATGCGATATGATCGCATGCACGGGTTATTTCAATGAAATAATAAAGAATTGAATAACGTAAGAATTACGCGGGCATGCGATAGAACGCATGAGACAGTTATTCCAACAAAATAATAAAGAATGGAATAACAGACGAATTCACCAGGCATGCGATAGACCGCACAGACAGGTTATTCCAACAGAATAATAAAGAATAGAATAACAAAAGAATTCACCAGGCATGCGATAGACCGTACATACAGTTTATTCCAACAAAATAATAAATAATGGTAAAACAACCCTTACGAATATTGAAAGAAATAAATCTCTTCATGAATACGAAAGAAATAATACCCCTTACCTTAGAAGAAAACTGGATACTGGAATTGTGAGGTAGCAGACTTCTCTCCTTCTTTCTCTCTATAATTTCTCTATAATAATTGCTCTTGTGAGACTTACTGAATTGGTGAGAAATGAAAGAAGAATGAGCTTCTATTTAAAGGAAAATATAGTTTCAATAATTACACATTTTGGGGCTCGAAATATTATAGTATAATACTTTCATCTTTTCCTTTATTTTTAATTTAGTCCTGCAAGTATTATCAAACTTGCACCACCTCCCCTAATAGAAAATCATGTGAATCAATAGTTCATTCATATGACTCAATAGTATAATCATGTGAAAAAACTAATTACAGTATAGTACCTTTTTCTATACCTCCATTTTTAATTTGATCATGCAAGTATTATCAATCTTGCACCAACTCTCCTAATAGTAAATCATGTGAATCAATAGTACACACATGTGAACATATAGTTATAAGCATGTGAATTAATAGCAATTAATTGCTTATTTATCCGGTGAATTACCCTATTGGTCAATATAACCTGCAAACATCAATTATTATCGAAATAAATGTCGATTTCCACTAACACTAATAATTCTCACACAATGGAATTATCAATTTTATCTTTAATCAACACGAACTTATTCATCATCAATATTATAACTCACAATATTTAACAACCAGGTCGTTCCCAGGAAATAGGGGGCTTTCTGATAAGGATTTCTCCCTATTGGCATGCAATTAGATTATCTAACCTCTCCTTGACAGAACTTCTAGACATTGTTAATATTGCAAATAATAATATGAATAACTTTATTTTCTCAATTATTGATATAAAATAGTATGCAGATGATACTGTGATAATAACTGAATCAATAATATGAGAGATATTATGCAGCAATTACTATAGCAATAATTGAGTATAACTGAGTGACTTCGTACGTAAGCATCAATAATCAATACCGTGTGCTACTATGTAACCACGCGTATTACTGTACATTTACTACCGGGTAGTTCAACAGTTTTAACGGTAACACTTTCGCCGTATAAAAAGATAATTCTGTCGTTTTCTAACTACGACAATACTTCTTTTGTGGGGTCCACCAATGATTGTGCCGTCTTACGAATACTCCCTGTCCAAACGAATATTCCCCGACCAATCGAATATTCCCTGACACAACAAGTATTTTATATCAACTTGCTTACTTTGCAAAATTTTCACATATCACCCTTAACTTTAACCTTTTATCAATTTAACCATTTACTAAATAGCATAATAATTATAAGAAAATTGAATACTTTTATTTCATAAAATTCGGGGTCTTACATAATATATACGTTATTTTGATAACTGATGATATCTATTAAGGCCATATCAGTTTTGTATTTTGTTATTACGCACACTGGCTATTAGTGTTCGCATTCTAGTTTGCTAGCCTAGAGATTACAGAGAGTTGAGAGAACTTGAGAGAATTTGACAAAGAGCTTGTGCATAGAGAGAACAATTCCAGTGTGTTTAGCAAAGATTTCTTTTAAGCAACAAAAGGTAAGTTCTATACCCTTATTATACATATATGAAGTTACGACATATCTTTGTTTGTATTCTGTGAAATCAAAATTGGTGAATTATGGATATATACTTGGTAATTGTGATGATACGTGTTTATAATGCTAGAGTTTATATCAAACAAGGAAATCGCATGTTAATTTTTGGATAACAGTAGAAAATTTTGACAGTATATGTATTTTCATATGGTTCATGAAAAGTATCAATTTTAGTGACTAATTAGTATGTGAAATTGTAAATTGAAGCTTGATTATGTTAGTTCATTAAGAAACAAGCATAACGTAATTTGAATGGAGTGATTTGGCCAAGTATTGAATTCACAGTGATGATTTTTGGGATGAATATAAAAAAAAATGAGTTTTATATGAAAAACAAGGAATTTAAACCTAGCTTAAATTGTTGTTAAATTGTTTTAACTGGTGGAATATGTTCACAAATATGTTTGTGATAGTTCTATACTATTTTTACATGTTATTATCATTGTTTGATGGGTGAAATTCGTGTTAGTTAGCTTAAGAAAAGTGTCGTAGCTACGCTACGCAAAAGCGAATCATATGTAATAGTCTTGTTTACTAGCATTCTTGCATGGTGCATGATGAGCCAAGATATAAAATTTAAGCGCAGATGCGCGCCCATTACCCGATCTCGAAGCATAAAAATGTCTGCTAATTCTAAAGACTTTGGTCGTTCAATGTAACTTAGCGTAATGTTAGGTTAATGTGAGAACCATGTAACAATAAGGTTAAATAGAGTCGTGTTATGTGAATTATAAATTCAAAGTTGTAAAAATTATTTATAAGTTATGAACGTGTTAAGTGATAACTTAGTTTATACAATGAAGGTTAGACAAGTGTTGCGAAGTAAAACACTTAGAATTTCTGAAATGTAATTGGTAATGAAAGACTTGTGCTAAAATGATAAGATTAGCTAGAAATGTACATGTTATGGTATGTTAGAATATCTAATAGGTATTATTGTTCTAAAATTATGTGTAGGTGATCGTGAGTTTAATTTTATATCTTACGCTCAAGGCAAGTTTCTAAACCCTATCTTTTTACATTGAGAAAGTTTTCTAACTCTACACTTTCGTTGAGTTAGTTCTATTGGTTGATTGATTCTAACTTGTTTATATTTAAGCATGTTTCTTAATTACTATTCTTGTATAATGAACATAGTTTTTGAACTCTCGTCTTTATTATTGAACTATTTTTAATTCTTTGCATGAGTTAATACCATGTTGGGTAAGTTTTTAGTTTTTAGCTTGCTATCAGTTATTATACATTTTGTAATTTCATTTCTAATGTTATAAGACTCTAACCTTAGCTTATTTATTATTCAAGCAAAGGTTTACCATTTTATTCATTTTGTTGAATATTTATGCTCTATAGTTACTTCAAGCATGAGTTTAATATGTATAATCAGTTCACTTATGATTCTTAATTATTCTATGTTATGTTGTAATTAAACAACTATTGTGTTATCAAACACTATTGATTCAACTAGTCCTCTAGTTGATGTTCATTACACATCAAATTACCCTTGAAAGTTTATCCAAACCAAACTTTCTTTGGTGCAAACTTGTACTCTAACTACTGAGATGAACAACCCTATTATTAGGGGATAATTTACGACGCGAGTCTTAGTACAATATGTCGCTCTGCGGTCGACTCCTCGATGAAGTCAATATACTATGAGCAGTGATTGCATATTTTCACATTAACCTTGGATTGGCGCCACAAGCGCTAGCTAGCTGCAATGCCGTAGAGTGAAAATTTTTCCTTTACAGAACGAACTTCCCGGACTCTAAATTTAATAATTTTAAGTCCGAATTGGCTCGTTCAAAAGCCATTAGGTCACAAATCACATACACTACGTGTTCATGCAATAATTTTATATTTTTGACTTCGTTAACTCAAAATTTACCTATTGGTTCATTTTTAACGAAAACGATAAACGTTTATGAACGTTCAACGCTCGTTTCTTCGTTCTAAGTCGAAATTCGACCATTTTCTAGTCCGCAACTCTATAATGCCAAATAAGACTTGTTCCCATCAAAAACCAACGTTTCCGAGCTCAATATCAAAATTTGACTTCTAATCTGAGAATTTCTCGAATTCGACGATTATTGTAAATTATTGGTTGGTTAACCATGGGGAAATTATAGATTTTCAGAAGAAATGTGTGAATATTAGAACGTTGAGACAACCTCAGGTAGTATTTTATGCGAATAGATCACTGGGGCGTTCGTGTTGTCTTACCATGATACAAACTAGGAAATTATTGAGGAAGGGGTGTGTAGGTTATTTGTGCCATGTTGTTGATACCCAGAGAGTGGTAGAAACCATGGAACAAATACCTATAATTAACGAATTCGCGGATGTATTTCCAAGTGAATTGTCAGGTCTTCCACCGGATAGGGAGACCGAGTTTGTAATAGACATTATGCCAGGAGTGGCACCAGTTTCCAGGCCACTGTATCATATGGCGCCAGTGGAGATGAAGGATTTGATGGTACAGTTACAAGAACTATTGGACAGGAAGTACATACAACTGAGTGTTTCGCCATGGGTAGCACCGGTACTATTTATAAAAAAGAAAGACAGATTGTTAAGACTTTGTATCGACTATAGAGAGTTAAACAAGTTAACGATAAAGAATAAATACCTATTTCCCTGGATCGATGATCTCTTTGATCAGTTGAAAGGGGCAAATTATTTTTCTAAAATAGATTTAAGGACGGGGTATCACCAATTAAAGGTTAGGAATGAGGATGTACCAAAGATGGCATTTAGGACTCGTTATGGTCATTACGAGTTTCTGGTGATCTCATTTGGGCTGACTAATGCAACATCTGCATTTATGGATATGATGAACAGAGTGTTCAAATAATATTTGGATAAGTTCGTTGTAGTTTTTATCGATGATATTCTAGTCTATTCTAAGACGCCAGAAGATTATGTTGAAACCTAAGAATAGTGTTGGAGACACTAAGGAAATAGAAGTTATATGCGAAGTTCACTAAGTACGAATTTTGGTTGGAAAAGGTACAATTTTTAGGTCATGTCATTTACCAAGAGGGGATTTCAGTAGATCCAGCGAAGGTGGAAGCCGTGATGAATTGGAAATAACCTAAAATGCCGAATGAGGTGCGGAGTTTCCTAGGGTTAGTAGGAGACTATCGGAGATTCATCCAGGATTTTTCGAAGATAGCTACTCTGTTGACTAACTTGACAAGGAAGACAGTGAAATATGTGTGGACTGAGAAATGCAAGGACAATTTTCAGGAACTGAAGAAGAGGTTGAGTGAAGCGCCTGTTTTGTCATTACCCGATGACACAGGAAATTTTGTAGTTTATAGCGATGCTTCACATAGATGACTTGGTTGCGTGCTCATGTAGCATAGCAAGGTCATTGCGTATGTATCAAGGTAGTTGAAGGATTATGAGAAAGTTTACCCTACTCATGATCTAGAACTGGCCATAGTAGTTTTTGCCTTAAAGATATGGAGACATTATCTTTACTGAGAAAAATGTGAGATATACACAAACCATAAGAGTCTACAATATATCTTCACACAGAAAGAGTTGAATATGAGACAGAGGAGATGGCTGGAGTTGATAAAGGATTAGGACTATGAAATCTTGTATCACCCTGGAAAAGCCAATGTAGTTGTCGATGCCTTAAGTAGGAAGGGTCGGGAGAAGTTATCTATGTTAACGGCTCAAACTGAGTTAATAACAGAGATGACTAGGATGGAAATAGAAGTGAAGTTTCCAAGTGAGTCAGGGCAGAGACTGTTTGTGATAGAAATTCAATCTAACATAGTAGAGAGAGTTAAGGAGGTGCACCTCAAAACTGATGAGTGTGACCGGATAAAGGAGCGGTTAACCAATGAAAAAGATTTAAAGTATAGTCTCGATAACGAGGGATTATTGAGATTTGAAGGAAGAATTTGGGTTCCGAATGAGACAGAATTAAAGGAGCAAGTATTACAAGAGGCTCATAGTTTGAGGTTCTCGATTCATCTTGGTAGTACTAAGATGTATTAAGACCTTCGACAGAGTTTTTGGTGGACGAACATGAAGAGAGAAATAGCCGAGTATGTGAGTAGGTGCTTGACTTGTCAAAAGGTAAAGGCCGAACATCAACGACTAAGTGGCTTGTTATAGTCATTGGAGAATTTATAGTGGAAGTGGGAGCATATCACGATGGACTTTGTGGTGGGACTTCCGACTACAACGAAAGGGTATGATGTGATTTGGGTAATAGTTGACCGGTTGACGAAGTCGGCTCACTTTTTACTAATTAGGGTCAAATATAACTTGGACCAATTAGCTAAACTTTATGTTAAGGAAATAATTTTCAAACATGGAGTACTAGTTTCGATTGTGTCAGATCGTGATCCACGATTCACATCGAACTTTTGGAGAAGTCTACAAGAGTAGTTGGGAAGGCAGTTGAAGCTGAATACGGCGTATCATCCACAAACTGATGGACAGAGCGAGTGGACAATTTAGATGTTAGAAGATATGTTGAGATCTTTCATTATGGATTTCAAGGGTAGTTGGGATGATCATCTACCATTAGTAGAGTTTATGTATAATAATAGTTATCATGCAAGCATGGTATGCCTTCTTACGAAGCTCTGTACAGAAGAACGTGTAGAACACCATTATGTTTGGACGAAGTGGGAGAACGCCAAATGCTAGGGCCAGAATTGGTGCAACAAATAGCGGATGTAGTGAAGTTGATATGAATGCGTCTCGTATTAGCTCAAGACAGACAGAAGAAGTATGCAGACTCGTATCGAGAAAATAGGGAGTTTGAAGTAAACTTTTACGTATTTCTAAAGGTATCTCCCTGGAAAGGAAAGATACTCTTTAGAAAGAAGGGAAAGTTAAGTCCAAGGTTTATAGGACCTTTTGAAGTGTTAAAACGGGTAGGTGAGGTAGTTTATATGATATCATTCCCTCCAGACCTAAAATAAATACATAATGTGTTTCACGTATCTGTGTTACGTCCTTATAAGCCGGATTATATGTGACGCCCTCAAATTCGGGTATCTTCTAACCAGACAGATGGTGCTTCACGGTACTATCATTCACACATACATTCAATTGAAAAGCCTCAGTAGAATGAATATGTCTTCTTTATATTCAAAATAATATTAACATTCCCTAGGTTCTTTATAACCATTAAATTTGTTCTTGTTATAATATTAAATATATTACAATCATTCACCCTATACTATTACATAATTACTCTATGGGTTCGTGTTCGACTTGCCCTTATCCTTGTCCGAGCCTTCGGTCCGTTCGATCTTAGTTGTGTTCATATGGTCCAAGCAAGAGTGAGCATGACTATCTCAGTAAGTATAACAATTCTATAAACAACATGCTTGAAACATAGGAATCATATATCTTCAATAACTAAACAATAGTCATGAAGTACTGTCGATAATTCAAAATAGCACTTCTTTTCATTCAAAACGTTTTACAACAACGATATTCAGTAAAACATCAATTCCGGTCCAAGACCTTGAGCATTTCATAAGTTCTTTGAAAAGGACATCCTGACACTAAGTCCATAAGTCCGACATTTCTTACGAGCACGTCTAGGTGATCAGCCTGTAGTACTCTGTGTTGATCAACACTACATTCATTAAACGCATGTACGTTTAAGTTGTGGCAACCTCATGTGCCTGTCGTTTGACGACAAAACATTTTTAGTATACTCAGTCTTCATTTGAAAATCACACCAATATATACTTGGTAAACATTGACCATGCTTTGATAGAAACATAATGTAAGTCTAGCCGAAAGAGTTGGCTTGGACTTCATCGTACAATACTTCATGTGTAAGAATACATGAATTACAAAGCTTGTCCAGATTGAACTAAATTAAGGGTTAGAATACTTGCCTTCAGCGTCTGCTATTAATTACTTTCCACGTTAAGTCTTTAAGTCTCTACAATACATGATCACATAATATACCAAATTAGGTCATATATAATCAAGTATGTGTACTACTATATCTTACCCTTCTTCTCAATCCAATAATGACTTAGATTTGTTATTATTGGTTCCGGCTTTTCGTTACTTCTTTCTTACATTGTCATTACGTTCATGTTTGATTACTTATTTTCAACCTTTAGGTAATATAATTAAGGTTCAACAATGTCTTAAACCATGTTCATCAAGTTTTACTTCGTTACTAATTAACTTTCTTTCTTTCTTTACTTACAACCTTTCTTTACTATGCAAATCCTAGGCCTGGCGCTGCGGTGCCACCCTTCCTTCTCTATGTCGTGCTGCGGCGCCACTTTGCAGTGGCTAAGGGCCGAGTCCGGCGCTGCGGCGCGAGTCTAAGTGCTAACTACCGTGCTGTGGCGTGAAACTACAGAAGGTCGTGACACTATGCTTTCGTATTTATGAACGCCACCATTTGGCCTTGAAATTTGGCGTCATGGCGCCCGACTCATCCTCCAGATAGTGTTAACAGATTTTTAACTTTGCGAAATTTTCGGGCTCGTAACTTCTTCGTTATAAGTCTGAATTGGCTCATTCAAGAGCCTACGGTTCAAAAATTACATACTCTACGTGATCATGCAAGAATTTTATCTATTTGCCTTTGTTTACTCAAAATCCACCTATTGGTTCATTTTTAACGAAAACGATAAACGTTCGTGAACATTCAACGCTCGTTTCTTCATTCTAAGTCGGAATCCGGTCATTTTTGAGTCCACAACTCTATAATGTCAAATATGACTTTTCTCCATCGAAAACCAACATTTCTGAGTTCAAACACAAAATCTGAATTCCATTTCGAGAATTTCACGAATTCGACGATTATCGTCCAATCATATGAGTTCTAAATGAATTCTCACCATCATATGAACATTTCAAAATACATATTACAACAACTTATTTTCAAGTTACGTTATGGCTTATTCTCTATAAGTTTATAACTCAGCAAATTATAAACTACAAGTTTTCATTCCTTATAAATTATTATAGATTTAAGTCTTTTAAGCAATAGTCTTACATCTTATGAATCATACTAACTTCTTAAAGTAATCACATGACAAGTTCATCATGTTCATCATAAGTTCATAACTTATTTAGGTTTTAATTACTTATTCATAAATTATACGGCTGAAGTCCATTAATAATCCATTTTTTAAGTGTTCTTAGCATACATGTTCATTAAGTTACACTTCTCTTATCATCCTACAATGATAGAGATGGAAGATATAAGATCATAAGATCATTACCTTAGATGACTAACTTCTTCTTCTTGGAAATCTAACAATGGATGGTGGACTTATAAGTGCTTATTCTCTCTAACCAATAAGTTACTTTATAAGGAAAGTTGTTGGTTGAAAATTACAAGTAACAAATGAAAATCCTAGCCTTATATTTATAGGAAAACCAAAGTTAGGGCATTATGGTCATTATTCATCCCACCTCTTTAACTTAACCTCCTTACTATTCACTACTTAACTCCTAAGTAAACTTGCTTACCACTCATATTACTTGGACATCACAAAACATATCCATTGCTTGGTCATCACATAAAGTTCTTGGTCACCAAGACTAACCCATATCAACATTGGTTGCTCCATGGATCAAGCTTAACCCATTGGATCATTACATTTGGCTTAAGTTAATTAACTTAGCTTATTCTTATTGGGCTTGCATTAATTTACTTTGGGCTTTTGATTAACAAACACTTGGACTTGCACAACCAATTCTCATTGGACTTGTACATCCTACAAGTCCATACCATTTAACTAAAAACCTTATCACATATATTATACGTATAATTCTCATATTCTAACTCGTATAATAATTTACAATATACGATATATCATCTTTCGTACATTACTTCGTATCATACTCGTATACATTACCTCGCACAATACATAAGTATCGTACGATCATTACACTTTCTTCTTAACACTTAATATTCCTAACATTCTCGAACTAAGTCCGCATACGAAATATTGCATTTTCCAAACTCAGATTATTATTACATAATCCATCTTACCTTGATATTATAACGTTACGTATTTCTCGGAAGTTCAAAAATAATTCCTGAGCGGAAATCGATGAATAGTGTTTTTTGAAAAACTTTTCAGAAAACTTTTATTTTTGTCTTGGAAATTCAAATACTTTAATTCCTTCACGTAGTTAAAATACAATGATGTTCCAACATTTCTAGGTTATAGAACGACATTCATCTTACTACCACATAATAATAACAAATAATATTATTTTATTCATTATAAAAGTATTTACAAAAGGTTTGATTTTCACCTGAACCAAATAATACATATGCATATATATCATTGATTGGGATAATACCTGACACGACATCTTTTGATTGCACCACGTCCTGCACTGTCATGTTAAAGGTTCTGGCTGTGGGCTTATTTGTTGATGTTGGCCCAGCAATAGCCAATGCTCCTCCACTAGCATTTCCTTTGCTCCCATTTGTCTCACCAGATCTATTCTTAGGGCATTCATGAGCAAAGTGATCCTTGGATCCGCACGTGAAGCACACATTTTTCTTAGCTTAAGTGCAATTTGGGGCGATGTGACCCTCCTGGCCACAATTGAAGCATACTCGTTTCCCCAGTAAACACACTCCCTTATGAAACTTTTTGCACGTAGCATATGCTTCGAACTTCTTATTTTGTTGGTTTCTTTGCTGATTTCCAGCTCCCCCATTCCCATTCCACTTCCTTTTCAAATTGTTGCCATTTCCGCCATTACCACCACCACCATTCTTAGTTTCACCTTCATTTTCCTTTTTCCTCTGCTCTTGATTATGTTTTGTTACTGCCTCGCCTGCACTTTTAGCGAGAATCGCCTTCTCCATCATTGTCGCAAACGTCTTGAACTGGAATAAGGAAACCCTACTGTACAATGAGGGTTTCAGTCCCTGCTCGAACCTCTTTGCCTTGCGCTCGTCTATGCTGACTTGATATGGCGCAAACCTAGCCAACTCGTTGAACCTTCTGGCATTCAGACACCGATAGTGTTCCCTGCTTTAATTCCAAAAACTGAACCTCTAGCTGAATCTTCGAACTCTCTGGGAAATAAGTCTCAAAAAACAGCTCCTTAAACCTATCCCAGGTCTTCACTCCTGGCCCTTCCCGAGTTTTGTTGGCCTGCCACCAATAACTAGCCTCCGCTTTCAACATGAATGTTGCAAGAGCAGTCTTCTGATTATCCTCAACCCTAGCAACATCAAAAACCTTCTCGATTTCCATGATCCAAGTCTGTGCTTCAACTGGATTCATGGACCCTCAGAATTCTGGTGGTCCAACCACCTTGAAGTCCTTAAATGTAGTACCTTGATTCTGAGGTTGATTCTGTAAAACACCCGTCAGTAACGTCACTAGCTGCTGAACTGGGTTTCCTTCCACAAATGAAATCCTAGCTTGCTATTTATAGAATTTCCTAAGTTAGGGAATTATGGATAAAGGCCAAATCCCACCTCCTTAGTAACCTCCGTAATATTCATTACCTAGCTCTTAAGTAAACTTGCTCCCTACTTCTTTTGCTTGGTCATTACACAATTTTCTTGGTCACCAAGATTAACCAAATGATCATGGGTTGCCCCATGGATCACCTTAATCCATTGGATCATAGCTTTGGCTTAGGTTAAATTTGTATAACTTAAGCTTTGGGCTTTTATTCATAAACTTAATTGGGCTTCATATTAACAAACACTTGGGCTTGCACATTCAATTCTATTGGACTTTACAATTTACTAAACAATCCTACAAGTCCATTTCATTTGGCTAAAAGCCTTATAACGTATTGTTTACGTATTATTCTCGTATTTTAACTCGTATACTAATTCATAATATACAATATTTCATCCTTCATACATACTCATATAATACTTCGTATCATACTCATATTCGTTACCTTGTACAATACATACGTATCATACGATCATCACATTAGCTTCTAACGCTTTATTTTCCCTAACATTCTCGAATTACGTCTGCATGCAAAAAATTATGTTTTACATACTTGAATTATTATTACATAATCCAACTCACTTCGATATTCTATCGTTACGTATTTCTCGGAAGTTCAAAAATAATTCCCGAGTAGAAATCGATGAATAGTATTTTTCGAAAAATTTCTCGGAAAACTTTTATTTTTGTCTTGGAAATTCAAATACTTTAATTCTTTCACATAGTTGAAATACTACGACGTTCTGACATTTTTAGGTTATAGAACGACATTTATCTCGCTAACACTTATAATAACAAATAATATAACTTTATTCATTATTTTATTTAATAAAATTATTTTACAATGGATTCGAATTTCTCGGTCGTTACAACTAGAGAGAAAAGCCTCAAAAAATCCAGATCCTTGGTGGCTAGTACCGCGGCTCTCTTTGTTGCAGATCATGTGACGATTCGTGGGGGCATTCGTGTGGATACTGTAAAGGCGCAGTTCCTTTAGATTGCATTGAAGATTCAAAGTTGTTCCATAATTTTTCCATCATATCCAATCAAGCATGGATAATCAGTAAGAATCTAAACCTCTGAATTAATATATTTTTGCATGGATCCTATTTTAGGGTTTCAAAAATTATTTTGAAAATTTTATATTTCTGTTGTGTTTGTCTTTCAAATCTCTATAATATCTCTTGGTAGCCGACATTATTAACTCGTGAAACTACGGGTTTCAAAATTTGGAGCCTGATGGGTTGATAGTGAGTGTTTCTTACCTTAAGGGCTTGGAAGCTGACAGGCTCAACTTCTTCATTGAAACTGATTAGAGGCATACCACTTTGGACAGGATACTTTGGTTCAACATTGATAGTGACCAGATTACAGTTGATGATATACTTGAGTTATTGATGAAGAGTGGATGGGATGGCTTCTACCATATGGATCGAAGGTCTTCCCAACAGTAAATTATATCCTGTAGTGATTTTGAGCACTTGAGAGGACATGTAAAATGTATGTGGACCGATTTCCACTGGTAATTCAACCTCTCCAACAACATTTCGCCGAGATCCATCAAAGGCTTTGATGACTGTGTGGCTACTCCAGATCCGTTTGAGATTGATCTTCATCCTTTCCAATGTGGCATAGGGGCAAATGTTTAGGGATGATTCTCCATCTATTAGCACACCTCCGACCACATATTCAGAACACATCACTATTATGTGCAGTGGTTTGCAATGACCCATCCCTTCGGAAGGTATGTCATCTTCAGTGAAAGATATCACATTGCTGTTGAAAACGTGATCTACCAGATGATGAAACATTTCAACATCCACTGTCCTTGTCAAGTGGGCTTCTTTCAATATCTTCATTAAGATCTTCCGAAGAGAATACCAAGTCTAGAATAGATATTTTTTGAGGTGCTTCCTTCAAGATTTTCACCACCTTCGCTTCATTATATCCCATCTTGAGAAGGAATTCTTCAATTTTCTCCTTGGGCACTTTCCCCTTAGATCTGATGACTGGCTTCATCACTCGTTGAGGGAGATATAACATGTTTTCCTTAGATACCGTAGCATTTGTGTTTGATATCCTTCAACCTCTCCATAGTTCCATTGGACTTTTTTAAGGCTGATGATAAGATATTACGGCCTTAATAACAATATTAGTGGTTTTGGTACAGCCACCTTCAAAGGGTTTTCAACTCCTTTGAGTTTGATGTGTTCAATTATAAAGGGTGTTGCAGCCAGGTCTCCCGTAGAGGATATAACTGCTATGATCTCCCTCCATCTTTGTGATCCTAGAGGAAATATATTTCCACTCTCAAGTGATACAGTGTCATTGTCTGCCATTTGTAGGTCACAACTGTCAATCATATTTTGAATAAGAAGATGAAATTCCCAGCATCCTTCAGTGCTATGACCATGAGAATGGGAGTGGTATTGACAAACCCCATTAGCATCAAATCTTTTTGAACATGGATTGATTGGGGGTAGCAGTGCTGTGATTTTTCCCTCATTGATCAACATCTGCAAGATTTCCTCCATCGGTTGGCCCAAATAGGTGAACTCCTTTTTTATGGCAAAGTCCCGCTGGGCTTGGCATTTTGTTTTTCTTGCAAGCTTTTCCTCCAAGGTTTCATTCTCTTGGGTTTGTAGTGGAGTCTTTGTGATAAGGGAGAGGAGACTTGCATGCTCCTGAACAACTGTCGTGTGACTTGGTGTTGATGTATCTCCAATTCTGCCAGTTGATTAACTTGTTCATCAATAGACTTTAATTCACGTTCCATCATGGTTTTATATAAGTTATCTTTTATTGTGTTTGACGTTGAACTTATTCAATTCATCTCTTTTTAAACTCTATATGAGTTATTTATATTTTTAATGTTTCCCTTTGTTCTAAGGTTATAACCTATGGTCTATCCCACCTAAGGTTTCTAACCCTAAAGCTCTGATACCATAATGTGACGCCCCCAAATTCAGGTACTTAAAACCCGAACTCGGTGCTTCACGATACCATTTTTACGAGCGGAATAATACTAATAATAATAATACCAATAATATAAATACCAACTTAATTTACATAAATATCATAGTCTAATCCCAAGTACGTAACCTTTAAATATTCATTACAATACATGATAGATAATATATATCATCCTTATTTTAATAAAGTCTAGCTATTACATAAGATACCATTAAACGTATTTTGTTTGCTTTTCTTTTCCTTTGTTTCTGCATGAGCATTCTGGTTGTTCACACTTAGCTGAAAACATTTAAATTTAAAGCAAGAATGAGCATTTGAGTGCCCAGCAAGTAATAGCAATGAATAAAGTTTATCTGAAAGATTTAAATATTTTCTTTGGATGACACTTCTATAACGAAACAATAGTTGTGAAGTAAGTTGAATCAATAATAAACAACATATCAATTCTATATCAAAATTTTGAAACTACGTACTGACTATAAATGAGGATCAGTCGACAGACTATGAATATTGTTTTCTATTTTTGAAAAGGTTGAACAGAACTTCATCTGTAAACCGTTATAACTTACAGGCACGTGGGTGATCAGCCCGTTATGCTCTGTATTGATTAATACTACATACAATAACGATAATTTTGTCCAGCATATCCGCCTTAGTAGCATAAAAGTTTTCCTAGATTTGGGATGTTGACAATTAGTCTGGAATCTGAATTAAAATAATCCAGTTGAGTAACAATAATGTTTTATCCTGGTCAACGATATTTTTAAATTTGTGTCTAGCTGCGTTAAATAGCTTAGACGGGTTTTTAATAACATATACATACCTGAAAACTAGTAGGTATGTGTCAACATGTAATTAAATACAATCATTATCCAAGTGAGGGCACTTGTATAATCTAACTTAACTATCTATAAACTGGGTATATATTAATGATACATTAAATGAATAGAGTTCGATAACTGGTATGAATACTAATGTTGAAATACATGATCAATAATAGTAGAGTTTAAAAACGTACATAACAGGAATATAATTTGATAACTTACTTACACATAATTATTGCATAAGTAGATACAAAGAGTAAAGATACTTGCCTAGTCTACTGCTTACAGTTATGCAACTTAGTTTTATCTTTTATATCAAGCCTTATCATTAATAAGATCATTTATTCGATTAGAATAACATATCATATCACACTGTACTGCTATTTGCAGTCAGCACATAACCTAATCACATTGTCACATATGTTTAACAGTTATTGGATTACAAACAAACACATATCCAGTCAAATTATCTAAGTCTAGATAAATTTTTGAAACATTTTGGTGTACCGACGACTTTATCGGGTAATTATCAAGTCTAGGATTCTATCCTGTAGTTCAATAACTGTAAATATCAGTCACATTATTTTTAAATGACTAATAATAATTTTTAAATTATTATTTTAATTCATCATGATTTTTCAAACACTGGAATCATTATTAAATGATTTAAATATTAAATAATTCTATTATCATTAATATTTAATTAATATTAAACTATTAATGAAACCATTATAACATATTAAAGTTATTTATAATAACTCAAAATATTATTAAAGTATTAATATTACCTTTAAATAATTTTTAAAACATTAAAAATCATTTTAAATAAATATCATTAATATTTAAATATTAATGTATTATTCATCAAAATATTAAAGGTCATTAATTATAACTTAAAATATTTTTAATTTGTTTATATCCTTTTAAATGATTTTAAAATTAATAAAACCATTTTAAAACTATTTATATTTAATATAATTATTAAATAAATTAAATATCATTTAATATTAAATTATTAATGAAATTTAACTTTAAATATTAAAAGTTATATTTTATAACCGACAATATTTTTAAACTCTTTATTTTCATTTAAAATGATTTTTCTAATACTAAAACCATTTTAAACTAATTTATTTAATATAATTATTCAATAAATTTAATATCATTAATATTAATTTATTAATGAGAATTCTCCAAAATATTAAAAATCATATTTTATTATTCAAAATATTTTAAACACTTTATTCTTATTTAAAATAATTTTTATAATATTAAAATCATTTTTCTCTAATTTATTTAATACACTAATTAAATAAATTAAATATAATTAATATTCAAATATTTAAAAATATTAATGAAAAATATCCCAAATAGTCAAAAGTTAATTTTCATAATTTAAAATAATTTTAAAAACCATTTTTGTAATTTTTAGAATTTATTTTCTATTTTTAATCATTTTCCAGAAATTAGGAAAATAAAAATAATAAAAACCTTCGTTATAAGCTATAGCGACACTTTCTGTCGCTATTGGTGTTCTTGAGCCTCAAGAACACTGACAGTCAGTGTTAAAGGAGCCTCGTTTGTCCAGCCTTAATTCTTAGTCCAAAATGTTTACAGGCAAACTTGAACCTTGATCTTGTACTGTTTATGTAACACTACAAGAATCAACATCAATCTAGGTTATATCACACAACACCATCAAGATTCAAGCCCTCAAAGTCAATGTCAGAACGTTTCTGGGTTTCCTGGGTAACCCAGACACCCAGGCAGTTCGAGTGCCTACTTTCTAGCTTGATTTAATCTATGATCTGTTCATCCTCTGGTCGATCTCATGATTCTAACATATAGTACACATGTAAAAGAACACATACACATCAATATATCAGTCCAAACACATTTATTTTCCAGATCTAGCCTGGTCAAACGCTGTCAGAAGGAAAGTTTGTAACGATCTAGAAATTTATAATTTAATTTAAATATTTATAGAATTAAATAAATATTTAAAATAATTTATTTATTGAGAAAAATAAATATTTGATGGGTTGTCCTGAATTAATTTAGTAGCTAAATTAATTAATGTTAATTGAATCGAGTAATGATAAGTTTATGTGTTGGATTTAATTTAAGGAGATAATTAAATTAAATCAATTGCTTAATATTTAAGAAATTAGTTAAATTAAATGAATTATTTAATTTAATGGAAATTAATGAATTAGATAAAGTAATGTTTCTAATTTAATAATTAAATTAGATATATAATTATTTATTAATGATAATAAGATTTTTATTATTAGTAGTATTATAAGTTATTTAAATTAACTAAACTAAGCTATTTAAATTAATCAACTAATAGTGTGACATAAAACTATATAATATAAATGTTATTAAAATAATTTAGTTGGGAGAGTTGGTTAGCCAAACAAGGCTTTATGGCCTTTGGCATTATTCAACTGACGCTACCTTTTTGTTTTTCAACCTGACGTTTGTGGGGGGCCAGTTATATTATTCCTATGCGTCTATTTTTCTAAGGCAAAATATCAGAGTGTTGAGAGAGAGAGCTTAGAAGAAGAAAACACAGTGATATTGGAGGGTTAGAGAAGAAGGGTTTTGGGGAAATGATTTCTCTTAGTTTGGCTATCATATCATCAAAGATTAAGGTATAAACTATTCCTATTGTTATTCTTTAGTTTTGGTTGTATATGTATATATCTTCTTGGTATGATTTGGAAATCATGAGATTGTTATGTATACATGTTCTTGTAGAATTTCAAAACTTTGTTAATTATTATGTAAACATGTTATCTGTTATCAAATTCATGAGAAATTGGGTTGAGGAAGAAAAGGAAAATCACAGTGTTTGTGTTCTTGTTATATGGCCTTAGAAAGTAACAAATTTCTTGTCCAATGTGTGTAGTAATCTGTAAATTGATGCTTGTATATGGTAGTTCATTGAGATACGAACATAAAGTAATTTGAATGGAATGATTTGGCCAAATAACGAATTCGTAGTGATGATTTTTGGGATAGACTATCAAAAATGGAGTTTTATATGAAAAGCATGAAAATTGAGAAATTAAAATAGTTTTAGTTGTTGTTAAATTGTGATAAGTGGTTGAATGTGTTAGCAATCATGATATGGTAGTTGTATAATTATTTTACGTGTTGTTATCACTGTTTGGTGGGTGAATTTTGTGTTAGTTGGGCTAAAAACGGCTATTGTTCACTGCCGTCTCTGCGTCTGTCATCTCAACACTTGCATGGCAATTGCTATGCTTAAAGCAAAAAATGGCGAATCATACTTGCCCTTGGGTCCTAAATGTATGTGGCGGCAATTGCACACACCTTCGAATGGGACGATTGAGTCTCACTTGTTTACGAGGACGGTAATAACGGACTTGGGTTAGTTTAATATGCATGTTATTGTTGTTAAAACATGATATAAAGTATAATATCAAATGTCAATGTGTTAAAATGCAAAGTGTAAAGATTTGAAATAATTATTTAAATAAATTATAAAATGAAACCAAATGAGATGTTTTCGAAAGATAAAGTTGAACGATTAAGTTATGTTGATCAATGTGTAATTTCAGAAGCGTTAAGTATGTTAGCTTACGCGATTAGGTGCTAAGTTAGGGTTGTGACCCAAATGATGGCTTAAACCCTAAAAGCTAATATTCATACAATTAATTATTGTTGTGATTTTAATGGTGTATGTAGGGTAATTAAAGATTATTTTACATTTGTGTAGCTTACAAGTAAGGCAAGTTTCTAAACCTTATCTCCTTACGATTGAGCAAGTTTTCTAACTCTACCTTGTTATTATTGAGCAAGTTCTTAAATCTTAACTCTTTACATTGAGCAAAGCTTTCTAACTTCATTCTTTCCGTATTGAATGCAAGTTTCCATTCTTAAATTATTATTGTGCAAGTTCTTAACATTCTTTATGAAGTTGAGCAAGCTTAACTTATCTTGCTTATGTTTGTACAAGCTTATGTAACCTAATTCGTTACATTGAGCAAGATTTAGTTTCCTAATTATTCTTCAAAGCATATATTATTCTAATACATTGATTCAATGGAGATTGTTTTAACTCTTCTATAGCACTTTGCATTTATATCATGTTTACTCAATTATATATTATTGTTATTCAATCTTTGACTTTGATAACCTTGTTCAAAGCTTTATCGTTGTATTAAACCTTCAAGTAGTAAGCAAACCTTTATTGATTGAATTAATCTTTATTCGAATAGTGTTCTAAAATTCTAGAAACACTGATAAGCTAGTTCCAAACTAAACTTTCTTTAGTGCGGAAATTCTAAATTCAAACTGAGACGAACAACCCTAACATAGGGGATTTTGTTACGTGTAACGTTTAGATGTTTATGCACAATACATGGTACAAAGGGCTGATCCCCTAAGTACGTTAAGAAGGGTCCGTATAGTCTAAATGACTATTAAGGTTGGGTAATAATACCTAAGTACCGGGGACGTAGTTCGTGGTCTTAATACCCTTAGATAATTAAAGTTCGAACTTGTTTTCTAGTTTGATTTGTGGAACAAGTTCCTTATTGTTCAGCTTTCGTTGTTCACTCTCATGTTATTATCATTGCTATTTTCTATATCAGTGAGCATTTGTTTGCCCACTCTTACAATTAACACTGCAGCTAAAGTGGAGAAAGTTGATGAGCCGTCGACTAGCAAAGGCAAGGGTAAGATGTCCAAATGATGAAGACTTTTGAGAATTTTATTTTAATAAATTATCTTAAAGACTTGTTTTAATATGTGATTTTTTCCGTAAACTTATGTAATAAATTTTAAGGTTAGATTACCTGGGATTTGATTCGAAATGATGATGTAACCCTTTAATGGGAGAGATTATTGTTTAAGTTATTTTAATTATGTCTTTATCCTTTATTATGGGTAGTTAGATGTAATAGTTTTTGATAAGTGAGCACCAAATCCTGTGGGAATGAAGTAACTGGATTTTGGGGTGTCACAATGTTCTTCATGTTTCTGGAAATTCCAGAAATTCTAAGTCATGGGCGAATGGCCTACTTTGACCACCTACTCTGTTCAATCTGTTGATTATATAAACGATCTAAAGCCATAAATATAAAGTACATATGTCAGGCAACAAACTGGTTACAAAAAAAACATCAAATCTCTTAATCAACTGACAGATCAAGGCTAGACAAAACCTTGTCAGACGCTGGTTTAGGATTTATGGGTTACCCAGAAATCAGCTGGTCAAGCTCGGTCAACTGTGTTTGACCATGAATAACATGAAATCTACATATCTTCTGACTCTAATTCCAGTTACAGATCAAAGATCTCACAACATACTCTAAGATCAAACCTTTAAAACACCAAAAAAGTAAACATGCTGGGATCTAGAAGGTCTGACATTCGGTTGTCAGATCACTTTAAAAAATTTCCAGATTTTGAAAAACTTTAAATCTAAGCCTATAAATGTTATGGATCTAACATCTGTCAACCCAGATCATCTAGTAATACACCATACAACATGTTTAACATAAAAAAACTAACATCTAACACATCAAGCATGATCAGATTCTAGGTTAGAGTTTTATACCTTTCTTTGCTTAATCTTGATTCTAAGCTTTCTGATTTAATATGGAAGTGGTAGGGCTTGTTTGTGGGACTGATATGCTATAAAAAATTGTGGGTTTGAGAGAGAGAGGGTCTTGGATGAGTATAAGTGACCAAATAAGTTAAAATATGAACATTTCTCTCTCTTGATCTATTCATATATTGAATATTATAAATGATTTGGCTGGGCTATATGGCTGAGTTATGTTGATTTCAATTACATGGGGTGGTTAGATTAGGTCACCAACTCCTCAAATGGCAAGATTTGCAAGCAAGCTAATAAAAATGTGACGAAAGGGTAATATTGTCTTTTGGCTAGCAATTTTAATGGCAAAGTTGTAACTTGACAAACCCTAAGGGTTTGACCCTTTGGGTTTAACCCTAAGGTTTTGAAAAATTAATTTTCTAGGACTTTTATTTAGGGTCTAAAAATATAAAAAATTTAGTTTCTAAAATGGACAATTAGGGTTTCTTAATTAATATAAGGTATCTAATTACATTATACATGAACATTAGGGTTTAAATTTCACTAATTAGCATTAAGCTTTATCATTAAGCGATTAGGGTTCCTAATTTTGAAATTAGGGTTTTTCAAAAATTAGTGTTTCCTTAATTAAGGTTAATATCTATAATTCTGGTCGTTAATCACATTATCACTATTACATAACAATCATATACTCTATTTTGAGTTTTAAATTAGGGTTTAGCAGAGTACTACAAGATTTTTCTACTGTCACACTATAATTGACCAATTATCAGTCTACACAGGTACAGTACACATTTATAGCACTGAAATATAATTAATATTATATTATAATTCTCCTTCCTTATTCCAAATCCAGAATTAGGGTTTGGATTCCATATCTGATTTATCTTTCATATATAACATTATTAATTAAGTTAAATAATATATAACCATATTTTCTTGAAAAATAAATAATAAGAAAATGTATTTACTAAAAAATTAAATATAAAAATATAATTTATAATTGTTGATAATTCTAATAAAATTATTTGAAATTATTCATGTAATAAATAAATTTTATTTATCACATAAATACATAAGCTTTACCTTATACATATTCCCACCTTTAAAATAAAAAATATATATTATACGCAAAATTTCTGATTTAATTATATAGAAAATATCGGGTTATTATAGTAGAAATTAAGGATATATCCGTAGTAAGTGAATTTCAAGATATATTTCTGAACGATCTGCCTGATCTTCCGCCAGATAGAGAAATTAAATTTGTAATAGATTTAGCACCAGTAACGACACCGATTTTGAAAGCTCCATATCGTATGGCGCTAGTAGAAATAAAGGAATTGATGATACAATTGCAAGAGTTGTTGTATAAGGGTTGCATATGACCGAGTGTGTGTCCTTGGGGAGCACCAATGTTGTTTGTAAAGAAGAAGGACTGATCGATGAGGCTCTATATCGATTATCAAGAACTGAACAGAGTGACGATTAAGAATAGATATTCGTTACCGAGGATAGAAGACCTTTTCAACCAACTGAAGGGAGCCAAGTATTTTTTGAAGATAGATCTACGAACGGGTTGTCATCAATTGAAGGTACAGGAGGAGGATGTATCAAATACGGCGTTTCGAACTCGTTATTAGCATTTTAAATTTTTGGAAATGTCATTCGGGTTGACGAATGCTCCGGTAGCATTTATGGACTTGATGAATCGAGTCTTCAAGCTATTTTTAGATAAATTCGTAGTACTTTTCATCGACGATATATTTATCTACTCAAAGACGGAAGAAGAAATCGCTGAACATCTGAAGATGGTTTTAGAGGCACTAAGAAAAGAGAAGTTGTATGTGAAATTTTCTAAGTGTGAATTTTGGATGGAGAAAGTTTAATTCTTAGGACACGTGGTGGATAAGGATGGAATATCAGTAGACCCTGCGAAAGTAGAAGCAGTGAGTAATTGGGAGAAACCGAAGATACCAACTAAAGTAAGAAGTTTCCTAGGGTTAGCTAGGTACTATCAAAGATTTATCTAGGATTTTTCTAAGATAGCAACCCCGTTGACCAATTGAACGAGGAAGACAATGAAGTTCGTGTGGACGGACAAGTGTGAAGAACGTTTCCAAGAGCTGAAAAAGAGATTGAGCGAGGCGCCTATATTATCATTACTAGATGACACAGGAGGATTTGTGGTGTATAGTGATGCGTCGCATAGAGGACTAGGTTGTGTGCTAATGCAACATGGTATGGTCATTGCGTATGCGTCACGACAATTTAAGAATTACGAAAAAAGATACCCTACTCATGACATGGTATGGTCATTGTGTATGCGTCGCATATATGATTGATATTAATCATTTTGATAATTATGTGGGATAGGAAGTATTGGGTTGGGAATACTTAAATTAATGATATTTAGCACCATTAAAATATTATGTGGACTAATGTACATGGAGTATATGATGTGAGTACATAAATAATCCCTAATTTTACTTGGTGTAGTAGCATTTACACATTAAAAATTTATTTTGGGAATTAAAGGAACTAAACTAAGCTAGTTGCTGAGTATAAGCTTTTGTCCCAAAATTAGTGTCACTTTTATATAACTGCCATATGAATAGGCCATTGGCCTAACCTATTCCTTCATTATTAAGAAGTAGAGCTGATGATGAAGTGGGGAATGGAGGAGATGGAGTTGGTAACCAACTCTTCTCAATCCACTGGTTTCTTCTTCTTCCTGTTAGTTAGTAATATTGGGCAAAGCTAATGTCTGGGTATTGTAACCTCCATAAATAGAGCTCTTTCTTCTTATTTACGTTGGTTTTAGTTGTCTGAGAATTTGGGTAAGGGAGGTTGTGATGCCCCCAAATTCTCTACATTAACTGTAGCCAATTTGGTGCTCACGTAAATATTCTATAAGATAATAATTCCTATAAATTCAAGATTCACAGTACTCATAGTAAATAGTAGTTCTCGTCATAACAATCATTGTAATTGAGTACACTCACTTGAATGTACAGGTTCAGTATCCTATAGATATTTCTTCCATATCTATAATTCTTATATATATCTGACTTCCACAATATTAATGTTAGAGGTCTTGGAACTGAGTGAAGCGCTACCTCAGTGCATCAGTGGCCAATGTCTGTTAATGCTATCATTCAGATATATATAATTCATATAGACACTGTACTCCTTTCTAATTCCATTAGAATGACAACTAAATACTACAAACTAATATTACATTAAACAAATAATATACTGTTACTATTACATTATAGTTCTCAACAAATATCCATGTCTTAAGCCTTTATCCACAATACTGAAACTTCTGGAATATATATTCTTTCTATTTGCAAATGAAGAAAATATTTGCAGGGATGAGCTACAGAAAGCTCAGCAAGTTTTGAACAATAAACGAATGTTATACATATATCAATTCTGAAATAAATGAACATAAAGTTCAAAGTTTTTCCACACACACCAAAACTGGATTGAATGAACATAAAGTTCAGAATTGTGCCATTAATATACACTGAGGTTTGTCAGCCAAACCCTGCCCATTTCGAATTACTGTCAGTCATATAGACTTAGCAACCTAGGTTAATCCGCTCAACCAAACAAAACTAGGAGTATGCATATCATCCTCTATGTACTGTCCAATCATTGCTATAAATGTTCGATACAGTTTACATCCGATCATTTCTATAAATGTAGGATACAGTTTATTTCTGATTATTGCTATAAATGTCGGTGACAGCCTATAGCTATCCCTTTCCCGATCATTGCTATAAATTTCGGTACAAGACCCCCGGTTAGTCTGTTACTGTCGATCTTAATAGTGTCAGTATATATATTGGTACCAAACAAAATTGATTTTTCACAAACTATGCTTAGATATCAAATCAAAATCATTTTTTTTTCCACAATAATAATTCATATGACTTGGTTATGTTTGAACAAGAAATCATAACCTTTAAATAACAGAAATCATAACTAATAAATATAAAATATTCATTTAATAAAACAATTTAAATGAAACTAGCATTTCAAATATAAGGGTTGCATAAAATGCAGAAAAAAAAAACTTGTATCCAAAATAGAATGTTTACACAAAGTGCGGAAAAACTTGCATGTATCGTCAACTATTGCTACACAGTCTATTTAACTTCATCTGAAGACCTAATATTAATAATATTGATTTTCAAGTTAGAATAATATCATCACAATGTATTACTGTGAATTACTATTATAAAATAATCTAAACACATTATCACATAACCCTATCGGTCCACAAACTACATAAGACTCAGTATCAAGTCAAACTATTTCAGTCTGAGTTGAATCTGACACAATTGTAACATCCCGATGGTCTAATTGGATAATTCTCGAGCTTAATATCACTAAGACACGATCTAAATAGTTAACAATTAATTTAGATAACTTTATTATCAGTCAAAATATTTTTTTAAGGACTTGTAATAATTTTTAAATAATTATTACCATTTATCCAAAAAAATTCAATCACTTATATCATATTTATATACTATAAATACCACAATATTCCTTTATCATTAATATTTATTTATTATTAAATATTAATAAAAATCATAACTTTATATTATAATATATTTATAATATCACAAAGTATTTTTAATACCTTAAAATTATATTTATATGATTTTTAAACCTTTAAATCTATTATCCAATAATTGAAATTAATATTAAAGTATTAATATTTTCATGAAAAATATCAAAAAGTATATTTTCTAATTAAAAATATTTTTCTAACCTTTAAATCATTTTATATGATTTTTAAAGCATTAATTCTAATTTTCCATAATTTATTTAATATATTCATTAAATAAATCAATTAACATTAATATTTATTAATTAATGAAATTCTTCAAAAAATATTAAAAGTTATTAAAAATAACTAAAATATTTTCCAACACCATAATATAATTTTTCATGATTTTTCAAGCATTAAAATTATTTTTGAATAATTTATTTAATATTATAATTAAATAAATTAAATATCTTTATATTCCAAAAATATTAAATATTTATTAAGTATACTAAAAATAATTAAAAACTAATTTTTAGGCTATAAAATAATTTCTAGGAATTTATTATGTATTTTTAATAATTAAAAACTATTTTTTTCTATTTATTAAATTAAATAATTTATTTTCCGAAATTAAGTGTCACTAAAGTGCCCTATAGCGACAGAACCATCGTTATAGGTGTTCTTCATAAACCCAGAATATGCAATGTCAGACACCAAGTTGCTAGGTTTGACCACATATAGATAGGTGATTATAAGGTTTCTGGACTTGTAATTTTGTTAGAAATGTAGTACTAATGTAATACTACAATCACCAACTTGTTTCATGGTCATACAACAACATACCAGAAAGATCTAGACTCCCAAACTTCTTGTTAAGTTGTTGTTCTTCATTTCGGTTTTCCGAAATGAAGAACAGCTTGCTAGTACCTACTTTAGATCTCATAACTTTGATTCTAAGCATTGTTTCGTGATCTAAAAGTTCAAATATGTAGTATGCATGACAGAATAAGTACAATATCATAACACTAGATCCATCTAACAACATCACATGAACAAGATCCGGCATGGTCAAACCATGTCGTAAAACTTTTTCTAAAATTTGGGTTTTCCAGATTTTGTCAAAACCGATGGTCAAGGCTACTTTGACCCTTACTAACTATGATTCTATATAAATATCTAAGTGGTATAAAGACATATATGTAGTCTACATGTCAGTCTTTAACATCAAAACAATAACGTGGACAAACTATTAAACAACAACAAGATCTAAGGCCTTGAAAATGATTGTCAGACCATTTTGGGTTTCTGGGTTGCCCAGAAATCCAGTTGGTTATGGTCAGTCAACCATGTTTGACTACTTATAACTTGAGATCTAGACATGGTATGGATGTGATTCCACTTCCAGGTTACTCTCCTCACAACATAGAACAAATCTATAACTTCAAACACAACAAATCACCTAACAGTTCAGATCTACGGGCTCCGACATTCGGGCTTGTCAGACCATATTTTAGGGTTCTAGGTGAGTCATTAAAACTTAATTTTCTAACACCTAGGTGTTTTGGATCCTTGATGTAACATCTTGGATCACTAAATGACATCTCTTAACAAAACTTTAACAAAAAAATAACAACATATAACATCAAATTATATGATCTAGCAAGTTAGGGTTTTATACCTTTTAAGCTTTGATCCTTTTGATTTGATCTTGAATCGATCTAGGCAAGCTATATGGCCATAACATCTCTCTCTCTCTCTCTAGATTTCAAAATATATAGAGAAAAAGACTGGTTCAGAATAATATGAAAAGTATAGTAAGTTTCTTACTTAACTTTTAAGTTATAATCTTTTGATTCATTGAATCTAATATTGCTAGGTGTCCCAAAAGATCAGACTTGGTAGGATTTTACACACATGGGATAAACATAGAGTGATGACTCACAAGATTTGCCATATCTTTTACTTATAGTTTAAGAAAAAGGGTATTTCAGTCTTTTCGCACCTACTAAGGGTATTTTGGTCTTTTCCCCTATAATTTGAAGGGTATTTTGGATATTTCACTTTTATCCCATAACTTATAACACTTAAGCTTTTATTCTTAACATTTGAATTCCTGAATTAGGGTTTTATATATCCAAATTAGGGTTTCAGACTCTCAGAACTAAAATTAGGGTTTGCTATTTCTCACTTGATTTCCCTGATAAATTTTATACATAATCTACATCTGCATACTTGTGATAATATTTAATATCACAAACTCATAGTGTTACCCCTAATTAGGGTTAGGGTTTGTTTATCAAGGTTTAGGGTTTCTAAATTGAAAATTAGGGTTATCCGACATTTGATTAAGGTTTCTAATCCCTTATCAGGGCTTACTAAATTTATACCCTATTTGATCAATCATTGATCATCAATTCTATATCGTGCAAACACATATTCATCAATAAAATTTTTATAACTGTATTTTCTACCGAGTCCCTATCTGGAATTAAGGTTAGGGTTTCTATTCTCTGTTAAGCACAACTCTACTCATATTTCTTAGTCAATACACAATTTGACCACTTCTCTAGACTTGTATCACATATACTTAACACAATATTGGTAATCAATATAACTATTTAAATAAAAAAAATTATTCATAAAATTTTGGATCCTCACATTCTCCCCTCCTTATAAGGATTCCGTCCACCGAATCATCATCACTGTATACTTACCTTTATGTCTATCATTCGACATTTACTCCACTTTTAATTCCTTTTTAGGAATAAAAATAATTTCTGGGATCAGCCTAAGTTTTATTTAACTTATCTTGACCCATAATTTCCTTAGGAAACATAGTCCCATATCCATACATTTAACGCAAAATAAAGATTTTGAATTAATATATTCTCCCCTCCCTATAAGATTCGATCTTACGAATCTTGATCAATTCTTTATTTACAAGTTCATAAAAATTGAATCTACACGCTTAATAATAACATTTAAATCAAATCATTAAACATAGAATATTTATCTATCCTTTTCTTATACCATTGGTATTTTAACCAAGCTATGACCTTTATGTTTCAACCACAACATCTCACAATTATACCTATCGATTTGGAACCTACAACTTGACGTCCCTACAGAAAATCTGGCTTTGATGCCTTCTCTTTTACTAATTTGTTTTCAAATTCTGTCTTAATATCTTATCACCCCATCTTTATTTATCATCTTATTCAAGATGTATCCTCCTTCGTGTGACCTTTTTCGATAACTAACGCTTCTGGATAGAGTTAGCTGGAACTCTTATCTAAATGTTAAATTCATTAAAATCTTTTATCAGTACATCGTTGTTTCATTTAACTTTTATTGTTAAATGTTTCCTACTTCACAAAATTTCTTCTTGACCCTAAGAATACTATCACTAACATCATATTTTATTATTAAGACGAAAATTTTATTCAAATCTTTTATAGTATCTTTCAAAATACTTTTTAAAATTATCATTAACTCATGTTCTACTATAATTCATCATATTTGATGCATAATTCTCTTCTTTATACCCAACAAATTTTTTACACTTTGTAAATACCTTCCTAATTTAAAATATATTATACATAAACAAGTTTCATAAATTACACATCAGTTCACCTTACCACAACTATTACATAACGTACATATCCATAAATCATAGACCAAAAGATAAAATCTATTATCTTTACCGAACTTATACAAAAGTTTTAACTTCTACCATCTAGGTGTATTCACATATACTATTCAAGATATTATCCTAACTTTCTTACTAATACAAAAGATCTCAAAGTCTAACTTTTAACTTAGACATCTCTACTTACTTCATCTGCTAGTTTGGATTTGAGGGTCTAGTTCCCGCGTAGATTGAGATTTAAGGGTTTTGAACAAAAATTTGCTACGTGTCCCTCTATCTCACAATTGAAACACTTAATTATGCTGCTCTTATTATGCTTCCGTTGTGGACATCTATTTGAATAATGTCCACTGTTTCCACATGTAAAACATTGAGTCCTACTAAACCTACATACCCCTTCGTGCTTCTTTCCACAAATACAACACCCTTCACTCCTTGGGTGATGCTACTATTTCCCTTTTTTGCTGAGTTATTTGAAAAATTAACACCTCTCTTCCTTTTACGATCTCCTTGCTGTTGACACTGTCTTACTGCTTCATTTCCTGATTTATCGGTTTCCTTCAATTCTGATGGTCCCGCTAATTTAAAATCTAAGGTAATTCTTAAAGTATTGGGTTCAACTTCTGGTGGATTCCCTGACCTCCATTGTGAAGCATCGAATAACACGTTTACCAACTGTTGAGTTGGATTTGTCTCTAACTAGTTCCCGTCAGTCCCTGCTGGTGATTTCCCTGGTGATGACATTTATCTAA
Organism: Panax ginseng; assembly: GCA_020205605.1. NCBI lineage: Eukaryota > Viridiplantae > Streptophyta > Magnoliopsida > Apiales > Araliaceae > Panax > Panax ginseng. Next base: position 43,276,586 of record CM035144.1, read on the forward strand.
AAAAATAACAATTAACTACATATAAGCATAATATTCAATTAATTTGACAAATAAAGTGTATATATTCAATTACATTCTATATATATATTCCAAGCAATTAACCAACTAATGATTTATATATCTTCACTAGTTTTCTCCCAACGAGTTCTTACACTAAGAACACTATACCATTACAAGCTAGAACTCCTATACTACCCTCTGTTCTCCTTAGCCTCTCCTACTTTTTATTTCATTCTCTTAACTTAACCTTGATACTATCGATTATCTCTCTTGTGGATATTCAAAATTTCTCCATAGTCTACTTAAAATGTATATAAGTTCTTCTTTTCTGTAATGTTACTCCAATTTCTTTTCCTTCATCTTCTGTTGTCCCTCCTTCTGGCTCTATATGAGTTTTATAAAAACTTCAATCTCCCTCTTCACTTAACTCCAACTTTGGTACTCTTCATGAGCATTCTCTAAATCTACTATAGATTTGTCTTTTATAGCTTCAACTTCTTAGTTGTAAACTACTTCCCTTGATACTTCCTCTATTCTATCATTCAAAAAATATTTATTACTACAACCTATTATGGTTCAATTACTACCTCAGATAAAACAATTAGCTCTCCTTTCAGTATATGAATACAATCAACTCCTTACTTACCAAACATATCAATTAACTTGTATAAACAATCTATTCCTCCAACTTCAGCTAATGAATTTCCTTAATTCATCTCTTACCAACTTAACTATGGTTTATCTCTCTATTACTGCTCTCTCCCTAATACCAAATCTCTTATTGTGTTCACAATAGTTTATAAACTCCTTGTTATATCCCACTCCAAATTTCACTCTTCCAGTTCACTTCCTAGTTCCATCACCATCTTATTTCTTACAACCTTAAATATCTTCATATATTATAAAAACCTTTTATCTTCATACCTCCTCATTTCTTACAACTTACCTTTGTCTATTCTAGACATGCCTAATATCTCCAAAATATTTCCCTATAATGAGTATCTAAATTTATTCCCTATTTCTAAGTTTATCTCCTTATTACCTTCACTATAATCTCTCAGGTCATATCCTAAGGTATTCCTACCCTAGTTCTATAACCTACTGCTTTGATACCAAATTGTGACACCCCCAAATTCTCTACATTCATTGTAGCCAATTTGGTGCTCACGTAAATATTCTATAAGATAATAATTCCTATAAATTCAAGATTCACAGTACTCATAGTAAATAGTAGTTCTCGTCAAAGCAATCATTGTAACTGAGTACCCTCACTTGAATGTACAGGTTCAGTATCCTATAGATATTTCTTCCATATCTATAATTCTTATATATATCTGACTTCCACAATATTAATGTTAGAGGTCTTGGAACTGAGTGAAGCGCTACCTCATAGCATCAGAGACCAATGTCTGTTAATGCTATCATTCAGATATATATAATTCATATAGACATTGTACTCTTTTCTAATTCCATTAAAATGACAACTAAATACTGCAAACTAATACTACATTAAACAAATAATATACTGTTACTATTACATTATAGTTCTCAACAAATATCCATGTCTTAAGCCTTTATCCACAATACCGAAACTTCTGGAATATATATTCTTTTATCTCTCGCAAATGAAGAAAATATTTGCGGGGGATGAGCTACTAAAGCTCAAAGAAGTTTTGAACAATAAACGAATGTTATATATATATCAATTCTGAAATAAATGAACATAAAGTTCAAAGTTTTTCTATACTCACCAAAACTGGATTGAATGAACATAAAGTTCAGAGTAGTGCCATAAATATATACTGAGGTTTGTCAGCCAAACCACCTTACCATTTCGAAGTTATCACAAATATATAGACTTAGAAACCCGGGTTAATCCGCTCAACCAAACAAAACTAGGAGTATGCATATCATCCTCTATGTACTGTCCAATCATTGCTATAAATGTTGGATACAGTTAACATCCGATCATTTCTATAAATGTCAGATACAGTTTATTTCCGATCATTGCTATAAATGTCGGTGACAACCTATAGCTATCTCTTTCCCGATCATTGCTATAAATATCAGTACAAGACCCCCGGTTAGTCTATTACTGCCGATCTTAATAGTGTCAGTATATATATTGGTACCAAACAAAATTGGTTTTTTCACAAACTATGCTTAGATATCAAATCAAAAGCATTTTTTCCACAACAATAATTCATATCACCTTGTTATGTTTGAACAAGAAATCATAACTTTTAAATAACATAAATCATGTACAATGTATATTACCAGATCATAACTGATAAATATAAAATTTTCATTTAATAAAACAATTTAAATGAAACTGACATTTGAAATATAAGGGTTGCATAAAATGCAAAAAAAAAACTTGTATCTAAAATAGAAAGTTTGCACAAAGTGCGAAAAAACATGCCTATATTGTTGACTATTGCTACACAGTCTATTTAACTTCGTCTAAACACCTAATATTAATAATATTGATTTCCAAGTTAGAATAATATCATCACAATGTATTACTATGAATTAATGTTATAAAATAACCTAAACACATTATCACATAACCCTATCGGTCCACAAACTACCTAAAACTCAGTATCAAGTCAAACTATTTCAGTCTAAGTTGAATCTGACACAATTCTAACATTCCGACGGTCTAATTGGATAATTCTCGAGCTTAATATCACTAAGACTCGATCTAAACAGTTAAAAAATAATTTAGATAACTTTATTATCAGTCAAAATATTTTTTTAAAGACTTGTAATAATTTTTAAATAATTATTACCATTTATCCAAAAATTTCAATCACTTATATCGTATTTATATACTATAAATACCACAATATTCCTTTATCGTTATTATTTATTTATTATTAAATATTAATAAAATTCATAACATAATATTATAATATATTTATAAGTATTAAAAGTATTTTTATACCTTAAAATCATATTTATATGATTTTTAAACATTTAAACCCATTATCCAATAATTGACATTAATATTAAAGTATTAATATTTTCATGAAAAAATAACAAAATTTATATTTTCTAATTAAAATATTTTTCTAACCTTTAAATCATTTTTATATGATTTTGAAAGCATTAATTCTAATTTTCCATAATTTATTTAATATATTCATTAAATAAATCAATTACCATTAATATCAATTAATTAATGAAATTCTTCACAAAATATCAAAAGTTATTAAAAATAACTAAAATATTTTCCAACACCATAATATAATTTTTCATGATTTTTCAAGTATTAAAATTATTTTTGAATAATTTATTTAATATTATAATTAAATAAATTAAATATCTCTATATTCCAAAAGTATTAAATATTTATGAATTATACTTAAAATAATTAAAAACCAATTTTTAGGCTTTAAAATAATTTTTAGGAATTTATTATGTAATTTTAATAAATAAAAACTTTTTTTTTCTATTTATTAAATTAAATAATTTATTTTCCGAAATTAAGTGTTACTAATGGGTCCTATAGCGATAGAACCGTCGCTATAGGTGTTCTTCATAAACCCAGAATATGCAATGTCAGACACCAAGTTGCTAGGTTTGACCACATATAGATCTGTGATTATAAGGTTTCTGGACTTGTAATTTTGTTAGAAATGTAGTACTAATGTAATACTACAATAACCAACTTGTTTCATGTTCATACAACAACATACCAGAAAGATCTAGACTCCCAAACTTGTCAGAGCTGTTCTTCATTTCTGGGTTTTCCAGAAATGAAGAACAATTGTAGGGTACCTACTTTGGTGCTTTGTAACTTTGATTCTAAGCATTGTTTCTGTAATCTAAAAGTTCAAACATGTAGTATGCATGACAGGGTACAATATCATAACACTAGATCCATCTAACAACATCACATGAACAAGATCTGGCATGGTCAAACCATGTCAGAAAACTTGTTCTTAACTTTTCTAGGTTTTCCAGATTTTGTCAAAACTGATGGTCAAGGCTACTTTGACCCTTACTAACTATGATTCAGTGAAATATCTAAGTGATATAAAGACATATATGTGTAGTCTACATGTCAGTCTTTAACATCAAAACAATAACGTGGACAAACTATTAAACAACAACAAGATCTAAGGCCTTGAAAATGATTGTCAGACCATTTTGGGTTTCTGGGTTGCCCAGAAATCCAGTTGGTTATGGTCAGTCAACCATGTTTGACTACTTATAACTTGAGATCTAGACATGGTATGGATGTGATTCCACTTCCAGTCTACTCTCCTCATGGCAAAGAACAAATCTATAACTTCAAACACAACAAATCATGAACTGGTGGAGATCTATGAGCTCTTACATTGGCTTGTCAGACCATATTTTAGGGTTCTAGGTCAGTCACTAAAACTTAATTTTCTAACACCTAGGTGTTATGGATCCTTGATGTAACATCTTGGATCACTAAATGACATCTCTTAACAAAACTTTAACAAAAAAATAACAACATATAACATCAAATTATATGATCTAGCAAGTTAGGGTTTTATACCTCTTAAGCTTTGATCCTTTTGATTTCTGATCTTGAATCTGATCTAGGCAAGCTATATGGTGTTCATGTCATAACATCTCTCTCTCTCTCTCACTCCCCATTTCGAAAATATAGAGAGAGAATGGTCTAGGATAATATGAAAAGTAAAGTAAGTTTCTTACTTCACTTTTAAGTTAAAATCTTTTGATTCATTGAATCTAATATTTCTAGGTGTCCCAAAAGATCAGATTTGGTAGGATTTTTACACACATGGGATAAACATAGAGTGATGACTCACAAGATTTGCCATATCTTTTACTTAAAGTTTAAGAAAAAGGGTATTTCGGTCATTTCACACCAACTGAGGGTATTTTGGTCTTTTCCCCTATAATTTGAAGGGTATTTTGGACATTTCACTTTTATCCCATAACTTATAACACTTAAGCTTTTATTCTTAACATTTGAATTCTTAAATTAGGGTTTTAAATATCCGAATTAGGGTTTCAAACTCTCAGAACTGAAATTAGGGTTTACCAATTAGGGTTTGCTATTTCTCACTTGTTTTCCGTGATAAATTTTATACATAATCTACATCTGCATACTTGTGATAATATTTAATATCACAAACTCATAGTGTTACCCCTAATTAGGGTTAGGGTTCGTTTATCAGGGTTGAGGGTTTCTAAATTGAAAATTAGGGTTATCCGACAATCGATTAAGGTTTCTAATCCCTTTTCAGGGTTTACTATGTTTATACCCTATTTGATCAATCATTGATCATTAATTCTATATCGTGCAAACACATATTCATCAATAAAATTTTTATAACTGTATTTTCTACCGAATCCCTATCCGGACTTAAGGTTAGGGTTTCTATTCTCTGTTAAGCACAACCCTACTTATATTTCTTAGTCAATACACAATTTGACCACTTCTCTAGACTTGTATCACAGATACTTAACACAATATTGGTAATCCATATAACTTAAAAAAAAAAAATTATTCGTAAAATTTCGGATCCTCACAGAGGTCAGTAGAATTGAGAGCAATTGGTGGATTGAAGTGCTATAGTTAGCAAAGTCCAAGCATTCAATAGGTAATCTTGCTAACATATAAGTTCTGGAGTTCTATGTTTTGTAATTTCTTAGTAATAACAAGAAATAGTTTCTTTTGAGTCACAAACTTGATGGCTAAAACTTGTTGCATTCCATGAATTTATGCTAGATGTTGTTAATATTGTTCAATTCGAAAACAATGGAAGTTAAGAGAACCAATTTGGTTTAGAAACGAATTCATAGTGAATGATTTCGCTAAACTTTTCAAAACATGAAAACTGAGTATGAATAAGAGTTTTATATTAATATTTGGGTTAGTTAATTTTTATGTTAATTGTTGGGTATTTGGTATATTGTAGTTTTATGAGTTATAAACCCATAGAATCAAAAATGGACTAATTTGGATGAATATAACTCATGTTATGAAAATTGGAAGGAGTATGGGTCTGTAAAATCACGAAGAGCAGAACCTGAGGAACTGTTCTACCTCCTTGGTAATGCAATGCTTTGCCTCAAGGCCATTTAAATAAGTCGCTACCGACATCGTTGTCTCGGTAGACTGCTTTGACTCACTTTGTAGTAAATTAAGTATAACTTTTTTCATACCAACTCCAATTGAGGTGATTTAAGATGATCTGGAATAAGGACGAATAGATCTACAACTTTTGTTCTTTAAGTGTTTCAATTTGAGGTTGTTAGAAGGGGTCAAAACAATTATCTTTGTGACTGTTATGTATTTGGAGACAATTGGAGGGCTTCGAACGAGCACATACACATTTATAGTGCTCCCGACGATGGAATATGTTATTCTAAGTGATAGAACATAAATATGCATGATAATAGACATGACATATAAGATTACCTTACTCATAATGGAATGCTTTAGCATGACTTAGTATGTGTTTTGAAAAGAAACTTGGAGTTTTGAAAAATGAATATTGACGAACCTTGAGTCTTTGAAGTTATGATATTTTAACATATAAATATTGTTGAGTTATGAGTATACCTAAGCATGCAACTTACAATAGCTTAGTTGAAAATGATTTCTAAAGAAAACTTAAAACTTTGAGAACGAACTTAAAGTAATGGGTGTACTTAAAGTTCTAAATGTAATAACATACATACATGAATTAGTTAGCTATGAAATGAGATTTAAAGTTGCACCTAGTTGGTTTAGCTTGGCCTAGAATGACTTTTAAAAGTGAACTTGAACGCCTTGCGAAACTAAGTTTTATAAACATGGCTTACATGTGTGCTCATCTAGCTAGACACCATATAAGTCGTGCGAGTATGAATTGTAATGAGTTCTTAAATGATGAACTATACTATTGAGTTGAATAAATGCGAGCATAGGCGTTTTAGGCGTTTAACATCCTTACATGATGAAATGGTTAAGGTAGTTCATTCCTTGTACATGAACCTATTTAGTGAAAATAACTAAGTAAAACCAAGAGACACCAAACTTGGGTAAGACCTATTAACATGTGGATAAGTTATAACAGTCATTCATGCTAAGAATCAAGACGAAAGCAGAAAATAAATACTCAACTTTGGTCTAGCTGTGAGAGGCGATTTAATTAATCATACCATCCTGGAAGCTTAATTATAAATAAGAAATTGCGCCACAAGGCAAGGATGATGCCCATTATTTTAACTTTGCTCTGAACCTTAAAGCATATGTAAAATAAATGTTTAAAGCTATAATACTTGACATAGATGGTGTTTTAAGCATAAGATCATGTAATGGTTATATAAAACACAGAGTTGTTAAATTTTATTAGGTTTGCAAAATGTAAGGACTATGTGAAACATTCATCTACGAGTGTAACGAACGCATAGCGAGTAGAGTGTGTGGTAGATATATATATATGAATGTTGATGTAAAGTACGGGTGGTTAAGGTATACCTATACATACCTAGCTATTCTAAGAGTATGATGAGAAAGTAAAATATAGGTTTTACAAACCTAGTTAGGAAATAATGTAACATTATTATTATATTAAGAATGTATGAAATATATGACTAATGGATATGAATCCATGATTATATAACTGTGTAGGAATACACGAAGTGTAGATAAGTTTTAAGTAGTTAAGCCATAGTTGATAAAATACGAATCAGGAAAGTCTTTTAGTTACTATTGGTTATATGAATTTGATAACTGTTAGTTGAGCTATATTATGCCATGAAAATGTTGATGTATATATATGAAATGCATATGAGATATGTATAAAATGTGAATGTTGATATTTGATGATATGCTTGTGAGCTATATTATGCCATGAGAATGTTGTCTGTTGAAAGTCTAAGAATTTGAGTTTGAGTGTTTGTTGTTCAAAGAAGAGTAGCAATCTCAGAAGGGAAAAACTAAGCACACTAAGCTTCAAAAGGTATAAAAATCCTAACATTTGTTCTTAGTTGGGTTTTGCCAAATTCTTAGAATTACTTGAAATTCTCTGTCAATCAATGTGAATTAGCATGCTATCATGTGTTTAGGAAGTATGTGTAAATATATGAAAACTTTAATGATGGATTTGAACATGTTTAAACCAAGAAGAATCACAGTTGCTTGATGCTCTACAAAACAGAGCAAGTTACAGGAGAACATGACTGTTGCGGAGTATGCCGCAAAGTTTAATGAGTTGGCTAGGTTTGCTCCACATCAAGTGAGTACAGAGGCTAGGAAGGCAAGGAGATTTGAGCTGGGCTTAAAACCCTGGCTCTATAATAAGGTGTCAGTACTGCAAATCAATACTTTTGCAGCACTCATGGAAAAGGCTATCATAGCTGAACAGGGGAGTGAGGCCACGAGCCTCTACCACAAGGAGAAGAAGAACAAAAGCAAGTCAGGAGGAGCAATGAAGATAGAAAGTAGTAGTGGGAATAGGGGTGAGAAGAGAATGAGGAATTTTTCAGAGAACGTGCAAGTGAAGCAGGAAGGTGCAAAGAAGCAGGTAGTGTAGTGCAAAAACTGCGGGAAAAATCACTTTGGCGAGTGTCTGAAGGGTAAGTACGTGTGCTATAAGTGCGGGCAAGAGGGTCATATCTCTCCCAACCGCCTCTAACTCAAGGATGATCAAGGATGCTTTATATGCGATCAACCGAGCATAAGGTGAGGAACTGTCCAAAGAGGGGAATGGAGGCAGGAAACATAACCATGGGGAGAAGCAGTGGTTCTTTAGCAACAACAGAACCACACTCAACCAGTACCCCAACGTTAGCAACTCCGAGGGTCTACAACATGACGGTCCAGAGATACTTGGCAAAATGGAAATGTAACTCCAAAAGCTATGTGAATCACTTATATATCTTATATGTTTTCCTACATATATATATATATAGTAGATGATTTTATAAAGAAATTTTGAGTTCTTTTAGAAATCAAATTTCTGCCTAATCAGAGTGTTATGAAGAATAGTTAAAGACCAGTTCGATCAAGTATGATCGAGGTCTACGTGCAAAGATTATATGTGATATGTACCCTTCTGCTTATGAGTTTTTAAGCGGTGATTCCGGGGACGGAATCCTTAGAAGGGAGGGTGAATGTAATAACCCGAGATTTCCTATATAAAATAAATAAGAAATTTTGCATATAATTTTTTATTTATTTATTTAATGACGAGAATAAGTGTCTAGTAATGTGAACGATAAATGCAAATATATTTATTACTTGAAAAAATTAGAAATAATTTTGGAATAATTAATTACCACAAAACTATATTGTTATGATAATTAATTTCTATACGCCGAAATGTTTTTATTAATTATTTTTCATGAAAAATGATTGGAAATAATATATGAAGTGACAATTAGATTTATATAATAAATATTTTATTATATGAATTGTTCAGAATATTAAAGTTAATTATTTTAACTTGATTATTGATGTTGTGTAAGAAAGAGAAGTCAGATATGAGATCCAAACCCTGAATTGGGATTGTGATCAAGAGATGAGAATAATAATATTATATTATTGTTATAATGATTTTACAGTACAATAATTATGTACTGTGTATGTGCGGACAGATAATATTGAGCAATGACGGTCAATTAGGTCATAGCACAATACTGTGCTGTGAAACCCTAATTATTAAACTCAGTTATTAGAAATGACTGAGTGGTGACTGTGCATATGAAGTTATTGTGTACACGAATGTCGGTAATTAGAAGAAAACCCTAATTACTATTTTTACGCTGATAATTAGGGCAAACCCTAATTATTATAACCTTAATCGGTTGAAGTTAGAGATTGTAATGATTGTGTTAGTAACATACACAGATAATTAGAGAACCCTAATGGTCAATTAGAAACTCTAAGTGATGGCGCTAAGAAACCCTAATTATAGAACCCTAAATTTTAAATCGAAAACCCTAATTTTAAATTACCGGGTTAAATTACGATGTTAATGAACAAGTATTTTAATTTACCAAAGATAGAAAGTAATTGGTAAATGATAAGAATTACCATATAGTGATTAAATACTACATTTAATTGCTATGTACAAAAATGCCCTTGAAATTATATGTGAAATTACCAAAATGCTCTTTTTGGCTTATTAGTGTATTATTAGTGTATTATTGGAGGAATCTTGCTAGCAAAGCATGGCAAACATGATTACCCTACCAATTGAGCATCCAATACTCAATTATGCACACTCAATCAACCATTGCTTAGCATCCAATGCATTTGAAATGATCTATAAATAGAGATCGAGGAGAAAATCCTCATTTTACACTAACATTTTTCAAAGTCTCTAGCTACACTCTCTCTAGACCAAACCTCCAAAATTATCTTGCCCATAACCTCATAATCAAAGCCCAGCCATTACAAACAACAAATCAGAAGCATCAAAGCCAAAAAAATCAGAAATCGAAGCTAGAAAAGGTATGAAATTCCCTAATTTTGAAATCTTTCAATTCTATGTTAATTGATGCAATTGATTGTTTAAAGTAGTGTAATAGGGAGTCTATTAATGTTCTGGGTTGTAAAAACACAAACCCATAACATCAAAGTGCACGAATTTAAAGATTTAAGCAAGTTGGAAAAAACCGGATTCTGTGATTTTTCATCAAATGTCAGGACTTATAACTCTTTGTTCGATCATCAGTTTTGTTGTTTAAAAGTTGTTATATGTAGCCTGACATGTGGTCTTTAATATACAAAACGAATCAAGTTCACGAGATATTGTAGATCGGGATTTATAAGTCATCAAAATGGGTTGATTTAACATTGACCATTTGTTTTCTTCAAACCTTAAAATATTCTAAGTGTCCGTAAAATATTTTTTTGAAAATGTCAGGCCTTATATCTCAGTTATCTTTAATGTGTTTTGTGTTTTGAAAGTTGATATGTGTAGTCTGTTATGTGGTCTGTAACGTAAAGAAAGAAACAAGTCCATATCTATTATGGATTAAGAGTTATTCATGGTCAAAGTACGTTGACCGAAAACGCTGAAGAACACGAACCCAAATTTTTGAAGAACAAATTCTGTTGTCAACTTTGACCGGCTAGATCTTGCTCATGTTATGATGTTTTAATGTTATGAAGCTTTTAAGTTGTAGTCCTACATGTTGTCTACACACTGGAATTGATATATCACACAAAACATACATAGATTTCAAGTTATAAGGATCCAAAGTAGGCACCTCATTGCTTCATCGGTTGAAGAACGGTCTTGTCGACTTTTTTGATGGCTAATAACTCTTAGATCTGATGTTTTTTAGTCATGATGTTTGTTGGTAATTGTAGTCTTACATGAGCACTACAAGATGTATGTGTTAGATTTCCCAGAAACATCACGATCAGATCTAAAATCGTAGTCAAACTAGGCACCTTGAAGTTGCCTTGTCAGTGTTCTTGAAGCTCAAGAACACCTAAGGCAACAGATAAGCGTCGCTAAAGCCTTTAGCGACAGTTTTGAATTATTTTAAAATTTTCAATTTCGGAAATTCAAAAATGATTTAAAAATTAGAAAAATTAGATTTTAAATTACGAAAAATTATTTTAAAGTCCTAAAAATAATATTTAATTATTTTGAGTATATTTCATAAATATTTAATATTTTTGGAATATAAAGGTATTTATTTATTTAATTATAATATTAAATAAATGATTTAAAAATAGTGTTAATTCATGAAAAAATCATGAAAAATTATTTTATGGTATAAGAAAATATTTTAAGTTATTTTTGATGACTTTTAATATTTTGTGATGAATTTCATTAATTAATTAATATTAATGATATTAAAGTTAGTTATTAGTTTAAAAATGATTTTAATATTTTAAAAATCATTTTAGATGAAAATAAAGTATTTAAAGATATTTTGAGTTATAAAATATAACTTTTAATATTTAGAAGATAATTTCATTAATAATTATATATTAATGATATTTAGTTAATGATTTGTGATATTAAGTTTATTTAATATTTATATTAAATAAATAGTTTAAAAATGGTTTTATTTATTTAAAAATCATTTAAAGAGGATATTAAGGATTTAAAAATATTTTAAGTTATAATTAATGACTTTTAATATTTGGATAAATAGTACATTAATATTTAAATATTAATGGTAATTATTTAAAAATAATTTTAATTATTTTAAAAATCATTTAAAGGTAATATAAATGTTTTAAAAATAGTTTGAGTTATTATAAATAACTTTTATATTTTGGCAATGGTTTCATTAATAGTTTAATATAAATTAATTATTAATGATAATGGAATTGTTTAATGTTTAAATTATTTAATTATGATTCCGATGTTTGAAAGTTATAGCCGGCCAAACTAGCTGACTTGAGAACCGATTATGAAGTTCTGAATTTGAAGAAGAACACCTATAGTAACAGTTATATCACTATAAGCCCGTTAGTGACAGATTTGAATTATTTTAAAATTTTCAATTTCTGGAAATTTCGAAAATGATTAAAAATAAAATGTCTGATATTTACAGATGTTGAAGTGCAGAATAAGAGTCTTAGACTCAGTAATTACCCGATAAAAGTCATTTGAGACGACACAAAATGTCGAACCTTATAAAAAGAAAGAAAAGGCTATCAGTAAAAACATGGATGAGATATTTGAAAATGTATAAAAAATATTTCAAATACGAATATGAACTAAAAGTATGATCACCGTGATTATGTGATGACGTGATTAGACTATGTCTTTAATCGTAATAGACATTACTATGTGTTATGATATATTGTTCTAATCGAACGAATGATCCGATTATTGATAAGTTGTGATAAAGAGATAAAACCTAGGTTGAGATTTATAATCAAAGAAATCGGTGAGTATCTTACCTTTGCATTTCCTTTATGCAATGGACATGAGTAAGAAGTTTCGTAATTATTCTATTCTGTCTATGTTATATGCGCTTTGATTATCAACATGTTAACTCGGATATATATTCTCGTTAAGTTGATTTCTAAATGGTTATACAAGTGTCCCCACTTGGATAATCATGGCATTTATTCACATGTTGATACACTTTTGTCAATTACCCGTACATATATATGTTGAATTACATATTATTGTTGAGCAAGATTAAAAACCTTCGGGTTTTGAACCAGGCATGTATGAACATCCCTATATGGGAAGATTTTTGCTCCCAAGGCGGATAGAGTGAGCGATGAATTTCGTTCAAGTTATGTAGCATTGATCAATACAGGGTACAACGGGGCTGATCACCCTCCGTTCCCGTAAGTTATGACGGTTTGCGTTATGATTTATGATTATATACACATGACAGATTTCAAACATAAATGAGCATGAGTTATGATTATAGATCTTGTATTCATGACTAACTTGTTAGACCTTGTGTTAGAGAACTTCTTCAAGGCAAAGCTTGTTATATCAAAGTAAACATGCATGAATACTACATGATGTACATTCTAATCTTGAGAAGATGTTAACATGACATAACTACATATGATAAGTGTGACGCCCCCAAAATAGGTATACAACACCCATTCTGAGTCGCCAAATACATGGTACAGAAACAACTACAACTTTATTAATACAATTGTCATACAAAATACGACAACACATAAACTGTGAGTTTAAATACAAATATTTTCATCTAGACAATATTCACACCCAAATAAGTCCTCGTTACAATTATTGAAACAAAAGAACAAATATTACGAATTCGTACTTCGGTTTATCCATGTTTAAAAATACTCCATAATAAACTATTGTGGAGCAAAATTCAAGAATGAAGTTCAAAACATGGATATAATCAAAGCTAGTAATCATAATAAACAACTAAGACGAAGAAAAGAAAATTTTAATTTTTTCGTGAATAGTGCCGTATACGTGAATAGTGTCGTATGCGTGAATAGTGTCGTATACGTGAATAGTGTCGTATACATGAATAGTAACCCCGACACAAAAAGACAAGAATTTCACAAGAAAAATCTTACCAATATCCCGTCATAATGATATTGAAAGAATTAATATCATTTATAAAAAAAATAACATCCTTTACCTTGAAAAGACAGTACTTCTGACTGTAATATTGGATATAGTGTTGAAGGAAACTTGCACTGTATAGCAACACTCAAAGTATCAAAATACTCACAAGAATACGCTCGATAATATAGAGAGAGAAAAATTGTTTCTGGTGTGATTTTGAATTCTAACCTAAGCACCCTATTTATAGGAAATTGCTTATAACACCAAAGCAGAAAATTTAATAAAATAATATTATTTATAATAAAATTTCTACGCCCACCTCTAGACATTTGAAATCAGCATGTTTACAACATTTTTGGGGCCCACCAAAACAATAAAAATGTTTTTCTTAAAAAAAAAACTAAAACTTCAAAAATTAATTATTCTAGAACTTCAATACAACATAATAAATAGCCCGTTTATTAGAAAAAATCAAATCTTATGTTCATTCCATAGGAAATTCAATTCTCTATAACTTTGTAAGTTTAAGTTTTTCCAAATCCCAAGCAGAAGTTGACCGAAATCCACATACGGACGATTTTACAGGCTATAATCAAATTTCAGTCAAGAAATGGGGCCCACTGACATGTTTAACATGTTTTTAACATTTATTGTAACAAAAATACTCTTCCTCTTTATTTATTCATATATCACACATTCATTGTAAAAATATCACCATTATTATATTATTATAATATAATAATATATTTAAATGAATTATTTTATCAAAAAAGATAAAATATCAATTTTTCAACAATTGTCACTTTAAAATTTTCTCCATCTATATCCACATAAAATTAATATTTTCATTATCATATAAATCAATAATTAATTATTCACAAATAATATTACAGAATCACAATCATCGACAACTGTATGCTCTCGTGAGAGGGAGCTTTCCAATAAGGATTTCTCCTTATTGGTGCGCAATTAGGTGACCAAACCTCTCCTTAGACAGAACTTTCTATACATTGTCAATAATGCTATCTAATAATATTATTCAAATAATGTGAATTATTGATCTAATAATGGAAAATATTGTGTAGTGACGATTATTGAAACAACAATAATATAAAATATCAACGTAGCAATTATTGAATCAATAAAATATTGAACAGTAATTAATGTAACAATTATTGAGTAGTGCCTTCTTACGTAAGAATCAATAATTGGTACAATATCGTGTGCTACGGTGTTTTAACCATCGGGTATTCCAACAAGATAATTGTGAATAACTACGTCTGTTATTTTTATAAACAACTTATACTTGTCATTTTCTTCATCCAATCGCTTTTCCAAGTTGTAGGGCCACACAAAGGTCATGGCACATACATACGAATATTCCCCGACAGTAAGAATATTCCACGACCACTTTCTTATTTGAGATATTTGCGCATTTTACCCATAACTAACCACATTAATCAAATCAACCCTTACTATTTCAAAATAATAAATAGAGAAAATTCAATTTCATTTAATAATAAGTTGGGGTCTTACAACCTCCTCTCCTTATGAAATTTCATCCTCAAAATTGATGTACGTACCTGGTGTTTCAAAAAGGTGAGGATACCTCGCTTTCATTTCCATTTCCAACTCCCAGGTCATTTCCTCAATAGCATGGTTTCTCCACAAAACTTTGCCTTGTGGTATGACCTTTGTGTGTAGGACATGCTCCTTCCTATCAAAGATCTTTACAGGTACCTCCTCATACGTTAAGTATTCGGCTATCTCGTCCGGTTCTAACTCAATAATGTGGTTTGGGTCTTTCACATATTTACGAAGCACAGATATGTGAAAAACATTATGAACACGAGACATACTTGGAGGTAACGCAAGTTTATAGGCCACATTTCCTACTCGGTCAAGAATTTGAAATGGACCAATAAATCATGAATTGAGCTTTCCTCTCTTCCCAAATCTTGTAACTCCCTTCCATGGAGCAAAACGCAACAATACATGATCCCCAATACTAAATTCCACGTCCTTTCGATGAAGATCCGCATAACTCTTTTGTCGATCATGTGACGTTTGTATACGTTGTCAAATCATTTAGATCTTTTCTACAGTAATACGTACCAACTTTGGTCACAACAATGTTGATTCACCCAAATCATCCCAACATACTAGAGAGCGAAACTTTCGTCCATACAATGCTTCAAATGGAGCCACACCTATACTTGCTTGATAACTATTGTTGTAGGAGAATTCCACCAATGGTAAATACTTATCCCAACTCCATTTGAAGACACAGAGTCTTAATAGATCTTCAAGAGTTTGAATAGTCCTCTTTGATTGTCCGTCCGTTTGAGGATGGTATGCCGAACTGAATTATAAATCCATGCCCATAGCTTTTTGCAAGCTAACCAAAAATCTTGAAGTGAATCTTGGGTCACAATCCGAAACTATGGATACTGGCATGCCATGCAATCTCACAATCTTATTCACGTACACACGAGCAAGACGTTCAAGGGAATAAGTCTCTCGTATCGGCAAGAAATGAGCAGACTTAGTTAATCTATCAACAATAACCCAAATTGCATCTATGCCTTGAGAAACCGTGGGAAGACACGTACATATTATGGAGTTGATTTGATATAATGTTATAGTTGTGGGTAGTATTTATAAATTTTGCAAAGTATGCAAGTTGTTGTATTATATTCGATTGGTCAGAGAATATTCTTTGTGTTGGGGAATATTCGTACGACGGCACAATCATTGGTGGACCCCATAACAGAATTATTGTCGGATTGAGAAAACGACAAAAATATTTTATTGAAAATAACGGCGGAATTTTTACCGTTAATACTGTTGAACTATTCGGTAGCAAAAGTACCGTAATACGCGTGGTTGCATAGTAGCACACGATACTGATTATTAATGCTTACGTGAGAAGTCACTCAGTTTTGTTCAATTATTGCTATAGTAATTGTTGCATAGTATCTCACGTTATTTGATTCAATTATTGTCGATATTTTATATATTATTAAATCAATAATTGAAATGACGGAGTTATTAATATTATAAATTGCAATATTAACGATGTCTAGAAGTTCTGCCAAGGAGAGGTTTGGTCACCTAATTGTGCGCCAATAGGGAGAAATCCTTATTGAAAAGCCTCCTCTTTCCTGGGAATGACCTGGTCGATTAATATTGTGAATTATAATAAAGATGATAAATATTGTTAAAATTATTAAGGTGATTTTTATGAAATTTTTCTTATTTTATGGATTCCTATTTACCCATTTTTCAAAATAATCGGTAGAAAATTTCTTAAAGGTGGGGCCCACATGTGGGGGCCACATATGGGGCCCATATGTGTTGGAAAAATGATGTTGGAAATGGAAGAGTATACGTATGGAAGTATATGTATGTATTGAGTATATAGTCAGAGAAAATGATATGTGAAAGTGATAGGTGTGTGATGTGTGTGTGAGTGGAAAATGGTGGAAAAGTGGTAGTGTGATAGTGATAGGTAAGAGTGTAGTGAAATTGATTTTTGGGTGGGTGGGGGATTGATGTTGGTTATGGAGAGATATAAAAATCTTGTGGTATATATTATATTAATAGAAAACATGTGTTTATATATATGTGTTATATTTTAATTTGTGTTGTAATCTTATTGGTTAGTTGTTTGACTTAGTTGTAGTTGATTGAAGAAAATGATTCTGTAAAATTATTTCGTTCATGAACAGTGCACTTCCATTCTCCTATAAATAGAAGCTCATTCCTTCATTATTTCTTACGAATTCACTAAAACTCCAGAGAGAGAAATTATAGAGAAACTATAGAAAAGTATTCTGCTACTTCCCTACTCTTATATACAGTTTCTTTTACGGTAAGGGGTGTTATTCTTTCTTATTCATGAAGAGAACTGTTGTTATTCCATTTCTTATTATTCTGTTGGAATAACCTATATACGCGGTCTATTCTATACTTGGTCACATTCTTCTATTATTCTGTCTTTATCATTCTGTTGGAACATCCTGTCTATGTGTTTTTCACCGGACCTGGTTCCGTCTTTGTTATTATTCTGTTGGAATATCATGTCTGTGTGTTTTACACCGGACCTGGTTCCGTCTTTATTTATTATTCTGTCGGAATATCTTGTCTGTGTGTTTTACGCCTGACCTGGTTCCATTATTTATTATTCCGCATTTATTATTCTGTTGGGACATCCCGTCGGTGTGAATTTCACCTGACTTGGTTCTGTTATTATTATTCTGTTGGAATAACTTTGTCTATCTGGCACCGCATGTATGGTGATTTCTTTTGTTATTCCATTCAATATTATACTCGGTTGGTTAAAATTTTGACTTATACTCCATGAAAATTAGTGGAATATCCTCGATATTTGCGCTTCATCCAAAGATTTTCATGGAAATATTCTTCTGAGCATTCTTGAATTTTACTCTACAAAGTAGTATCATGTTGACAATTTGGACGTTATTAGTTCCTGAATAAATTAATTCGTGAACTTGTTTTATTGAATATTATATCATTGTCATCATCCTCATGTTTATATTTTTTTTTTTTGAAAGTCATCTGTGGCCTGTAGAGTATGGATGGACTTGGTATGATTATGACCAGGGATTATTCGGTGTAATCATGACCGTAATATTACAAATGATGTGGTAAAAGTCCTCACTAGCCCGTAGTGCATTGATGGACAGTTGTTGGCATGATCATGACCATTGATGAATACACAAATATCCTTGGTCGTAGTGCATGGAATTTGTGGTCGTGACCCTAATGAATATCCTTGGTCAGTCTGTGGGATGATGTGGATTATTTATTAAGTTGAGTCCCAGCGATAAAAGTGATGAAAAACCTTTTAAATCATAAAAGATAGTAGATTTTATTCTCTACTTGACTCTTTTAATGGATTGTATGTCCGCTGCAGTTAAACTTGATGTCTATTATATATTATCAGTTTAACATTGTTGAAGACTAATGATAATTTATTCTCGCATTATCTTAGTCATAATGTTTCTTCTTGGGCTAGTTGAGCTCACACCTTTTTTCTTTCACGTTCTCTTCTCGTGAAATGAGAACGTAGCTGGGATGAGTCGGGGAACGGAGTGATGGTACGGATGATAGTATTAGCTAGTAGTCCTCACTATTTTGTTAAATAGTGTGACAATAAATATAATGAGGACTTATTATGAGAGTGGATATTGTCTAGAAGACAGTATTTGTATTTAAACTCACATCTCTCTTGTTGTAAAATTAAGATTGTATTTTTATTCTGTACCATGTATTTGGCGACTCAGAATAGGTGATGTATTCCTATTTTTGGGGCGTCACACCGACTAGTACTCGCTACATTCTCGCCTCTTGAGAAGAAAAATGGAACAAAAAGGAAAATGGTGAGCTCAACTAGCCCAGTAAAGAATATTATGACTAAGATAATATAGAAAAAATTATCGTTAGTCTTCAACTGGGAAAAATCTGATAGAATATAATAAACAACAAGTTTTAGATCAATATTCGCAGCGAAAATAATAATTCATAGAAGAGTTACGTAGAGAATGAAATCTACTATTATCTATGAATTTAAAAGTCCATCATCAATATTTTATCCCTATAACATCAATAAATATACATCTTGAATCAAATATTCATCTTTGCACTACAGGCCAAAGATATTCATCAGTTAGTAATGTTCATCTCAACACATGTTCATCTTTGCACTACGGGCCAAAGATATTTATCAGAAAATCATTCATCTTTGCACTACAAGCCAAAGATATTTAGTAATATCATCATTTAGGACTGAGGATGGGAAAATTTTTTTAAAGAAAACGAATCCATTGAAACAAAAGAACAAATATTATAGATTCGTACTTCGGTTTATCCATGTTCAAAAATACTCCATAATAAACTATTGTGGAGCAAAATTTAAGAATGAAGTTCAAAACATGGATATAATCAAAGCTAGTAATCATAATAAACAACTAAGACGAAGAAAAGAAAATTTTAATTTTTCCGTGAATAATAGTCTTAGTATCGTGAATAAATAAGTCATTATACGTGAATAGTGTCGTATACATGAATAGTAACCCCGACACAGAAAGACAAGAATTTCACAAGAAAAATCTTACTAATATTCTGGCATAATGATATTGAAAGAATTAATATCATTTATAAAAAAAGAAAC
This sequence comes from Panax ginseng, assembly GCA_020205605.1. Classification (NCBI taxonomy): domain Eukaryota; kingdom Viridiplantae; phylum Streptophyta; class Magnoliopsida; order Apiales; family Araliaceae; genus Panax; species Panax ginseng. Next base: position 43,296,770 of record CM035144.1, read on the forward strand.
ATCCCTTACCTCGAAAAGCCAAAAGCCAAGACTTATGATTGTAATATCGATATATACCAAGGAACTTGCACCGTATAGCAACACTCAAAGTTTCAAAATACTCACAAGAATACGCTCGATAATATAAAGGGAGAAAGAGAGAGAAAACTTGTTTCTGGTGTGATTTTTAATTCGAACCTAAGCACCCTATTTATAGAAAATTACTTAGAACACCAAAGCAAAAAATTTAAAAAAATAATATTATTTATAATAAAATTTCTATGCCCACCTCTAGACATTTGAAATCAGCATGTTTATAACATTTTTGGGGCCCACCAAAACAATAAAAACGTTTTTCTTAAAAAAATAACTAAAACTTCAAAAATCAATTATTCCGGAACTTCAATACCTCATAATAAATAGCCCGTTTATCAGAAAAATTTGAATCTTATGTCCATTCCATAGGTAATTCAATTCTCTACAACTTTATAAGTGTAAGTTTTTCCAAATTCCAAGTAGAAGTTGACCGAAATCCACATACGGACAATTTCACAAGCTATAATCAAATTTCAGTCAAGAAATGGGGCCCACCGACATGTTTAACATGTTTTTAACATTTATTGTAACAAAAATACTCTTCCTCCTCATTTATTCATATATCACACATTCATTGTAAAAATATCAATATTATTATATTATTATAATATAAAATTTATTTAAATGAATTATTTTATCAGAAAAGATAAAATATCAATTTTTCAACAATTGTCACTTTAAAATTTTCTCCATCTATATCCACACAAAATGAATATTTTTCTTATCGTATAAATCAATAATTAATTATTCACAAATAATATTACAGAATCACAATCTCGACAACCGTGTAGCTCCCCGAGAAAGAGGGGCTTTCCTATAAGGATTTCTCCTCTTGGCGTAATTAGGTGACCAAACATCTCCTTAGATGCGAAACTTTCTAGACATTGCCAATAATGCTATCTAATAATATTATTCAAATAATATGAATTATTGATCTGATAATGGAAAATACTGTGTAGTGACGATTATTAAAACAACAATAATATAAAATATCAGCGTAGCAATTATTAAATCAATAAAATATTGAACAGTAATTAATGTAACAATTATTGAGTAGTGCCTTTTTACGTAAGAATCAATAATTGGTGCAATACCGCAAATAATCTTCTTGTGTTTTAGCCACCGGTATTCCAACAATGTAACGGTATAATAACTACGCCGTTATTTATAAACAACTTATACTTGTCGCTTTCTCTATCCAATCGCTTTCCGTTATGGGTCCCACACAAGGTTGCGCCGTCGTACGAATATTCCCCGATAGATTCCACGACCAAACGAATATTCCCCGACAACAATAAATATTTTATAACCCCTTGCTTATTTGCGATATTTGCGCATTTTACCCATAACTAACCACATTAATCAAATCAACCCTTACTATTTCAAAATAATAAATAGAGGAAATTCAATTTCATTTAATAATAAGTTGGGGTCTTACAATAAGAGTTTTAAAGTTGTCTTGTATGCGTTGTATTGCATCATTTAAGTTTAAAATGATTTTTAAGGCAAACTTGAATATGTTTTCAAACCAAGTTACATTAAATATGAGTAATTAAATTCTAAAGATCTAAGATGTCATGTTTATGTTTATTACGTCTCTAAACATGATTCGTATGTGTTGGACATAATAACAACTAAATCAAACATAAGTTTAAAGCATGTTTCAAAGTACTAAAAAATGCTAATTATGAATTAATGATATGAACACTATGAGCATGTGTATTAAAAGATTATAACATATGGCCAAGTTATAAAGCATGGTGATTACATAACCTTTTTATGCTTTAATTCCATGTAAATTGTAAACTAAAACTTGGAAAAGTGAACTCAAGAATATGCTTATGTGAGAACCTCTAGCATTTATGCATATTAATTGTAAGTGTATAGGTATGTTATAGTTAGACTGAAACCAGGAGACCAGAAGCTCAACTTTGGCCAGGCTTGAGGACGAAGGCACTGCACATGTCCCTAAGCTTCTTGCTGTATAGAATGCCATACTACTTGCGATCAGATTGTGTAACTGCTTTTGTCGTCTGAAGTTTGAAGCATGCATATATGGTTACTTTAACTAGTATTATATGACTAGTATGCTACGTAATGTGTTAAGAAGCATGCTAAGTGAGTTGGATGTTTAATAAGGGATTATAAACTTGTAAATGTTAAATCCAAAAGAATGTTTGCAAACTATAGAGCAATGATTTGAAACCAAGTTGTCTGAACTTGTGGTGTCTTACAAACTGATTTTGTGATATGAGGATGTAGGATATGTAATGTAGTATGTATAGATTATACAACTAAGTTAGACGATTATGTGTGCGTTTGAACTTACATATGTGAGCTTATGTAACTAATGAATATCCTATACACGTAACTATATTATGTTAGGATTCGAAAGAGTGTTGATAAGCTATATTTTGGTAAACTACTCTTGAGGCAAGTACTCGAACCTTACTCTTTATTGAGCATTATTTGAACTTGTGTTATTATTGATCGTACAAGTAGAACTTTGAAAGTTTAATACTTCGTAATCTAGAAATGAAATGGTTTACAAACCTTGATTCGAACGAAATTTTTTCATATATATATATTGTGAAAGAAAACTGTCTAAGTCAATGCTTCGACTAGACTATTGATATTTGATCGAAAGCTATCCAAACCAAATTAACTTTGTGTGGACTCTTATAATTGAGATGAAAAACCCTCTTGGTAGGGGAATTATATATTATTGGGGAACCGATATGCGCACATGAGAAAGACTAAATGTTATTCATGACATAGGGTGCTTTAGGCTGATCACATGATGTACTCGTTTTGTAGAATTATCAGTAATATCACTATTAATTCTAGGAGAAGTTCATAGTCCTTAGTGACTGCTCAATATTCATTACTTTGAAATCTTGAATTGATTAATCGTTGAATATTATTGATATTTATTGTCCATAGCGAATATTGTTGATAATCATTGATACTTCTTGCTATCTTGAACTATCATTATTGAAATTTAAAACTACAATGATGACCCTTTTGCTATATTACTTGCTGGGAAAAATTGTTGGTAGCTCACCTGGCTTTCCTTAAAACTTTTAGTTAAAGCAAAACGTGGTGAACCCTTCTGGCAAGGACAAGGGTAAATATAAAGCTTTGGAGTAGTTAGTTCCATACTACTAGGATTGTACTATTATTCTGTTGAAAAAAAAACTTATTTATATTAAGTTCTATTTAATTTAATTTGTATTGGGTTATGTATTAGTTATGTTTAAACGGTGTTTAATTATGATTAAGGTTTGCAAGAGATGTTTAAGTTACGAACCCTTGGGACGAGAACAATTATATTATAACAATATAATTTATTCTGTTATTCTGTTGTGTGAGATGTTGATTTATTATTAGAGTTAGTACGTGATAACCAAATTTGAGACAAGTGCGGTCTGAATTTGGGGGCGTCATAGGTTGGTATCAAAGCTGTAGTTATAAACCTTAGGAGTGAGAGTCCTTAGATTATAACTTAGGAGAACTTAGAAGATAGAGAGGGATAAAGACTCATGTAGAGTTTTCTTAGAAAGAGAATTAGTGTGTTATGGAATATAATTTCATTATATACAATGAACTTATGTTTATTTAAAATTCTGATGGAGTTATTGTTTGTTTATCTTATGTTCGTAGTTGTAGAATGACTGATATGAGAGGACCTAGCCGAGCAGTAGAGGAGGAGCTGCGTGACATACACGTGGTATTTGAGGCACCATTGATAGCGGAGCCTATATCAGCAGTGGCCCCTATCGATGACGATGAGGAGGAGGAGATAGAGCCATTACCCAAGGAGTCTGATCTAGAGGAGGAGCCTATTGTAACGCCCTAAAATCCGTTCTATATTTATACCCAAATTCCGTACGTCATAGTCCCGCTTCTTTCCAAATATACAAAAATATAACAACATACATTCTCAATTCCCAGGTTCTTATACCTTATAACCTCGTTCATTACAAATAATGATAATTACATTGTTCTTTTCATCTTACACGAGTGACTTTCATCCAGCACCAAGGATACATAATTGTTCATTAAACTATTCTACAGTTCAATTACATCTTTCTACATTACAAATCTTCGCTTAATCTTCACACTCATTCATCTAATGAATGGCACTTCGTCTGGATACAGATTAGCTTGATCTTTACAGGATCCTTAAGTTTTCTACTCGTAAGCTGAAAATGTTTTTCATTTAAAGCAAGTGTGAGCATTCAATTGCTCAGCAAGTCATAGCAATTGAACAAACAACTTTAAGAATTTAAACATTCTTTTAAAACTTCGATAATCGAACAAAGGTTATGAAGTAGCTTGAATAATAGGAATAATCTCAATTCCTATCATTTTAAAACATTAGTCACATTCACTTTGAAATACTTTCATTCTCTACTATCTTTCATACACATCTTGTCTGGCTAGAATCTTTAGCACATACTTAACAATAACGGTTCATGTATAAACATAACATTCTCTTATTGAACAGTTCCATCACAGAACAGTTCATCTCATAGAAACACCGAAGTTTTCAAATTGTGGCACATGGCCTCATAAGTTCTACCACCTTGTACAAAAATCGCACATTCGCACATAGACAGAACTTCTCATGTTCAACATCTGAGAAGTTTAAGAAACTAGCATTCACTTAAAATATGAATGAAGTTAGGAAACATGCCTTACGTACAGCTACAGCTTACGCTGAACTACTCATTCCAATCCCTATAACACATAAGGAAATAACACATACACCAATTAGTCATATACTTTACTTACGAATTGGTTTACTTAACTTTACTTCTTAGGGTTCGCATTCTTTCAACCTAAGTTTATGTGACACTTCCTTTACTGTTCTACGGCTTCATGACATATGGAGATGTCTTACTTATACGTTCATCATCTTTGATGATTTGCATTCTTATCTTCTTCTTATAACTTTTCTAGGACTCAGTACACCTCGCTTCTCTGCTAGTAATCCATATGGTACTCTGAGTGGTTTCCCACAAACAACCAACAAACAAGTTCCCGTCTCATCTACACTGCCATCACAGTGAGTTAGATCGGTTGCCAATTTTGTATATACCTTCGCTCTCTGAAGGAATTGTTTAGCCCAGCTCCCATATGTCAACCATCAAAGGTTACGATTGTACTACAACCTAAACTTATCTTAACTTATCCGAACTATTAAACTATAATGTTCGTTAAGTCAATTTCTCATTCCTTATGGCTTTTTGGCAACTAAATACCATACCTCAGGATTCATTCACTATCGTCCAAGTCATACAGTCTTTTGTATACTCAGAACGATCATTCAAGTTAATCATTAACTCGGCCTCATTACGTTATGCGTACTTTTCTTTAATTCAGGTTCTTCACCAATCATGGTTTAATCATTGGTCTTCATTATCTTACGGTCAAACCATACACGAGGTGTAGGTTCTATCCGTTTAGTATTTTCGTACACTCAACCTTCACCTCTGTTAAAATGTTCAATGCTTATATTTCATTCTAACATTCTCCATCCGATCCACATTCGGCTTTCGTTAATCTCATTACCGTTCATTACGGCTTTCTTGATAATTCATATCTTACTTACTATCTTTCGTTATCCATTACATGAACCCCACATTCATTATTCTTTCTTAATGTCGAAGCCATACGGTTTGTTGTATGCTAAGACCGATCGTTATTCGCAACAAAGTTGCGTTCATAGCATTTATACGCTTTACACTTATCTCTCATTACCAAAACATAACATAAAAATGTTATTCATTACCCTCTTCACTCAACATATAAGGAATCACAATCATAGAAATCCCCCACATTCGTTTATCATGACTACGGTCCACGGATACCTGTTTCGCAACCCGCATTCACATTCTTTGTCTTTTAATCTTGTTTAATATTTCCGTTCAACCTTCATTAAAGGTTTAATTCACTTATTTAAGTGTTACATTCGATGAACTATATGTTCATTAGCTTTCGGTACACTTCCCCCCCAGGATTTGAGCAGTTAAAAGATCATTCTTTGGGCTTTGCCACACTGCAAGTCTTCTTGATCTGGTTTGGCCCCTTTACATTTCTCACGTTGCAGCGCCACAGGCGCCGTGGCATCACCCTCTGCACTATGACTCGCACTGCAACGCGAGTTTTCAAATGCTCGCCTCTCCCAGATCCGCATCAAGCTGCGGCTACCACAAGGCATGGCATGGGCATGCGGCATGCCAAGCCCTAACCCATGAAAACTTTTTCTAAGTTTTAAATTTTTCTGAGACGCTTACTTCCCGATCTCATAACTTACTCGTTATAACTCAGAACGAGGTCGTTCCAAAGCCATTCTCTTCCTTATCTTATGTACTTCAATCCCCCTCAGACAAAACTTTGTTCTGAATTTGTTAACATACCTTTCAATTGGCTTAATCTTTGTCCTTCGTACATTTTACGTTTATAACGTTCTTCATTCGTTCGTCCGTAATTCGGACATCCGAACTCAGAATTCATTTATTCTTAAGTCCACGACTCACATTTTCTATGTTCTCTTACATTATTATAAAACCCCACACGATCGGGTTCATTCACACACTTTCTAATTCTCGTTCATCTTTTATGAAATTGTTGCAATAACTTCGTTATAGCTTAGTTTTAATCAGTTCTTCATGAATGTTTCTACCTTTCCTAACCAAGTAATAAGCATCTAACTTATACGCGATGGTTTTAAACTTGTCCATCAACAACACTTATACTACGATGGTTTTAAATTTGTCCATCAACAACATTCTTCGCGTTCTTCGCGTGTTCTTTGCGTTCTTCGTTCGTTCCTCATTTTAATCAATATTTTGATTACGATTTCACTTTTTCTTTAAATTTGATGTTATAAAACACCATTCCTTATTTATTTCAGCAAATCGTTCATATGATCCATTCGGATCATTCAAATTCATTACGAATTTTATACTTCCTTAAGAAATTTATTTACAAAACTTCTAATTCTTGATTCCTCATTTTTCTCATGATTTGAACCATATGAAATTATTTCTATCATCTTTTACTTCTTATTCTCATTCAGTTATGTTTTAAACATATAAAACTTATAGAAAATTAATCAGAAGTTAGGTTTTCGATACCTTTCTTCTTTAATCTCTTTCCGTTGGACAAAGTTTGCTCACGAGCAAGCTTTTCATCTTCCTTTTACTCTTCTTTCTCATATAAAATCTCTCTCTCTCTCTCTCTCTCTCTCTCTCTCTCTCTCTTCCAAATGTTGTAGGATTTTCAAAATCTTAAACAAATGAATTTAGCTTCCTATTTATAGATTTTCCAAGCTAGGGGTAAATTAGTCATTTTGCCCCTCTGGTTACTATCCACACCTCCTTAATATTGATGAAGCTTCCCTTGGATGCTTCGTGCTTCCATCTTGCGAAATTCGCCCGACAGTTCAAAATCTCTGATTCTCGGAATCCAAATATTTTTGGATATTTTGTCTTTCTTTTACCGATTAACTTTTAAGAATTCTTCGGATCTCCGAAAAATTGAAAAACACTTTTCGACATTAAGAGTTTTCCTTCATGTTTTCCCCTAACGTAGTTAAACGAATGAAAAGTACATCACAGTACTTTTCGTCATTTTTATTTCGTCCGATTTCTGCACTTTTTTGAGAAAAACTTTTATCGGCTTACTTAACTTTTCACGATATATTATTGTCAAATCTTTCAATAGAATGTCATTTTGGCATACCAAACTCTCGAAAAGGCTTAGGTTATTCAAACCCTAACCCTTAGGATTTCGTCAGATGAATAGTGCCTATTTCGTCTTTTTCCCAAGAAATATTTTTTCCTCGAAATTTTTTTTATTTTCGTCTTGAAAATTCTTACTCTTTCAGTCTAGCTCGTAGCCAGAATCCTCCCGATTAATAATCATCCTACGTTCTAGAACGAATAATAAACACAAAGCACATAATAGTATTAATAAAAATTCATTTTATTAATAACTAATTCTTTAAATCTTAAATTTTGGATAATCCGATTTTTTGGGTTGTCACATTCTTCCTCCCTTATAAAAATCCGTCCTCACAATTTTTAAAACCACACCCATTCCAGGGTCATCACATTCACCCCTTCTTCACAGAATTTCGTCCTCAAAATTTTAATCTACCCTTCTTATCAACTTTCTTCAAAGAAGTTCTTATCTTTCAAACATTCTCTCACCTTTATAACTTATCAAGAATTATGAAGTAGAATGAATAACGAGGAATATAAGAATTTCTTTAAAACATTTCATACTTTTGTTGAGGGGTCAAATTAACCATGAACTCTTACTAGGTTTATCAACATCACGCCGTAAACCTTCTTCCATGGTCAGTTTATAATCACACAAAAAGTAAACTACCTCTTTCATATGTAGGTGATCAACCCATTGTATAACCCCATTTCAGGGTGTGTTCACCTCAGACTTAATCATTAGATTTCGTACCAAAGCAATTTAGTTTGGCACAACTTCTTTAAAGAAAGCTTGATTTTCTTTTTTAAACATGACATACCATTCGTCTTAGCCAAATCAAATAGCTTAGATAATACCAATAAATTGGATATCAACTTGAAACATTCGTCTAGTCAAATCAATTGACATCGACTACTTCTTTAAATTCCATTCGCAATACATCAAAATGTTTTATGATGTCATGATACTGTACTTTTCACAGTACATTGAAGACTTCGTCAGTTTATAACTTCATCATTATACATCATAACATAGCGGGTTATTGATCCTAAGATCACATCCAACACCAGGTTCCATTGCATTAATAACTCCATCCTTTTACCATCCTTGCATCAAATGCACTGATGATATAAAATTCATTTTGATATTTCAAATCAATTTCTATCTAGCCAAATCAATTAGCATAGACATATCAATAATAGTTCTTTTAAAATCCATTGGTTCTAAAAGTTGAACCAATTCTTTCCTTTTCAAAACGAGCACACATAAGCACGATTTCAAGAAACTTCAAAATCTATTATAGCTAGATGACTTGGAATATCCTACTCTCCATCTTCCTTCATTGCCTTACTTGCGACAATACTTAATCTTCTCTAGCACCTTCAATGCTAAGCATACTAAAAATAACTCGCTTTCAGTCTAAACATCCTTATACCTTGGTACAGTCCATTAACTTACCACACATTATGAGTTTAGGAACTTTCCATAATAATACGAGTTTAAGAACTATCCCAGTCAGACCATAGGCGTCCATTCGCTGAGAAGTTCAAAAACATACAATATGATTATAAGTTACGAACCTACCATAAGTATGAGTTTCAAGAACTTGCACATACCTTATCATTCTCTACCTTTCAAGTATATACATGAGAAAAGATTCACCTTCTCTTCATATACATATTGATAGCATGACCAATTCCAATGATTATCACTGTAATAACTAAGTAATCACAAACCCTTTCCCAGTCAAAGGTTCGTACCACTCCGCTATCACATGAGTCCTCAATTGAAATTTTACAACTTCTAATTTTCTCTTTCCTTAATACAAATTTTCTTTAATTCGTATGCTATCCTTTACAACTCAATCTGAGTTCTTCTTCCCGTAATACTTCGTAGTACCATTCATTCATAGCATTAGCTATAAATCATCCATCGTTTAACATATCATCTGTTATTACGATTTACTATGATCACATGGTGATCTTATTCCTTAATCGTTTAAGTCAACGATCTTCTTATCCTTATCTCTACGATTATAGCCTTAGGTACTCATACCTAAGGTTTATAACCTATCAGCTCTGATGCCACTTTGTAACGTCCCAAAATCTGGTCTGTCTTCATACCCGAATTTCGTACGTCACGGTCCTACTTCTTTCCAAACATACATCATTATATACTAAAATATAACAATATACATTCTCAATTCCCATGTTCTAATACCTTATAACCTCGTTTATTACAAATAATGATAATTATATTATTCTTTTCATCTTACACGAGTGACTTCCATCCGCCACCAAGGATACATAACTGTTCATTAAACTATTCTACAGTTCAATTACATCTTTCTACATTACAAATCTTCACTTGATCTTCACACTCATTCATCTAATGAATGACACTTCGTCTGGATACCGATCAGCTTGATATTTACGAGATCCTTAAGTTTTTATAATTACGATTTCACTTTTTCTTGGAATTTGAGGTTATAAAACACCATTCCTTAATTATTTCATAGATTTTTCATATCATTCATTCGGATCGTTCAAATTCATTACGAATCTTATACTTCCTTAAGAAATTTATTTACTAAACTTCTAATTCTTGATTCTTCATTTTCTCATGATTTCAACCATATGAAATAATTTCTAACATCTTTTACTTCTTATTCTCATTAAGTTATGTTTTAAACATATAAAACTTAAAGAAAATTAATTCAGAAGTTAGGTTTTCGATACCTTTCTTCTTTAATCTCCTTCCGCCAATTAAAGTTTGCTCACGAGCAAGCTTTTCCTCTTCCTTTTCCTCTTCTTTCTCATCTAAAATCTCTCTGTCAAATGTTGTAGGATTTTCAAAATCGTAAACAAATGAATTTAGCTTCCTATTTATAGATTTTCCAAGCTAGGGGCAAAATAGTCATTTTGCCCCTTCGATTACTATTCACACCTCCTTACTATTCCACCTCCTTACTATTCACGAAGCTTCCCTTGGAAGCTTCGTGCTTTCATCTTGCAGAATTCGTCCGACAGTTCAAAAACTACGATTCTTAGAATCCAAATATTTTTGGATATTCCGTCTTTCCTTTACCGATTAACTTTTACGCATTCTTCGGATATCCAAAAAATTGAAAAACACTTTTCGACATTAAGCGTTTTCCTTCACGTTTTTCCCTAACGTAGTTAAACAAATGAAAAGTACATAACAATACTTTTCGTCATTTTTATTTCGTCCGATTTCTGTACGTTTTTTGAGAAAAACTTTTATCGGCTTGCTTAACTTTTCACGATATATTATCGTCAAATCTTTCGACAGAATGTCATTTCGACATACCGAACTCTCGGAAAGTCTTAGGTTATTCAAACCTAAACCTTAAAGGAAATATACGCTTTGGAAAGAAGGGAAAGTTAAGTCCGAGGTTTATAGGACCTTTTGAAGTATTAAAACGGGTGGGTCAGGTAGCTTACATGATAACATTACCTCAAGACTTAGAATGAATACATAATGTATTTTACGTATCTGTGTTACGTCCTTATAAGCCGGATTATAAACACGTGATAGAATATGAGCCTATTCATATCGAGAAGGACTTAACGTACGAAGAAACGCCGATCTAGATTGTCGATAAGAAAGAACATGTTCTGCGGAACAAAATCATACCTTCCGTGAGGGTGATATGGAAGAACCACGATGCAGAAGAAGCAACGTGGGAATTGGAAGAAAAGATGAAGAAGAATTACCCTCATTTGTCTGGGGACAGAATCCTTATAAGGGGGAGAGAGTGTAACGCCCCAGAAAATCGAACCTTTTGTAAATACTTTTAATATTGAATAAAATAATATTATTTATTATTATTATGTGTTAGTAAGATGAATGTGGTTCTATAACCTAGAAACGTCAGAACGTCGTAGTATTTTAACTATGTGAATGAATTAAAGTGTTTGAATTTCCAAGACGAAAATAAAAGCTTTCCGAGAAATTTTTTGATAACACTATTCGTCGATTTTCGCTCGGAAATTATTTTTGAACTTCCGAGAAATACGTAATGTTATAATATTGAGGTGAGATAGATTGTGTAATAATAATCTAAGTATGGAAAACACAATATTTCGTATGTGGACTTAGTTTGTGTACGTTAAGAAAATCAATTATTAATAATCTTTTATAATGATCGTAAGATGTGTATGTATTGTGCAAGGTAGTATATGTGAGTATGGTACGAGTATTATACAAGTATATGAGAATGATGGTAATTCGTATATTATGATTTAGTATACGAGTTAGAGTACGAGAATTATACGTATAATATATGTTATAAGACTTTTAGTTAAATGGAATGAACTAATAGGATTGTTAACAAATTGGTAGAGTCCAATAAGAATTGAATGTGCAAGCCCAAGTGTTTGTTAGTAAAAAGCCCAAAGTAAAGAAATGCAAGCCCAATAGGAATAAGCTAAGTTAATTAACTTAAGCCTAATGTAATGATCCAATGGGTTAGACATTATCTATGGAGCAACCAAGGTTACTGTGGGTTAAACTTGATGATCAAGTACTTTATGTGATGGCCAAGCATTGGATATGTTATGTGATGAGCAAGAAAGATGAGTGATTAGCAAGATTACTTAGGACTAAAGTTATGAATAGTAAGGAGGTTATTTAAGGAGGTGACTTAAGGAAGTGGGGTGATTAATGATCATAATACCCTAACTTTGTGTTTCCTATAAATAGAAGAAGTTTCCTAGTCTTTTGTTCATTGTTCAAAACACCAACAACTTCACTTACATTAAACAACTTAAGTGTTATAGAGAATAAACACTTTTAAGTCACAACTTTCCTTGTGAGATTTCCAAGAAGGAGAAAGCTAGTCATCAAAGGTAATGATCTTATGATCTAATAATCTTCTATCTCTATCATCGTAGGATGATAGGAGAAGTATATTCTAATAAGCATGTATGCTAAGAACATGTAAGAATTGATTAATAAATGGACTTAAGCCGAATAAGTCATGAATAAGTAACTTTAACCTAAATAAGTTATAAACTTATGAAGAACTTATGATGAACTTGTCATATGATTGTCATATGAAGTTAGTATGTTTGATATGATGTGAGAACATTGAGTAAAGGACTTAAATCAATAATAACTCATAAGAAATGAAAATTGTAGTTTATAAGTTGTTAAGTCATGAACTTATGAAGAATAAGTCAAAACTTACCTTAAAAATAAGTTGGTGTAATAAGTAGCTTAAAATTTTCATATGATAGTTAGAATCCATTTAGAACGTTGATCAAAATCGTTAATAATGAAGTTTCGTCGAAATTCACACAATTGAACGATAATCGTTGAATTCGTGAAATTCTCAGAATAGAAGTCGAATTTTGTGTTTGAAGTCGAAAACGTTAGTTTTCGATGGAGATAAGTCATATTTGGCATTATAGAGTTGCGAACTCGAAAATGGCCGGATTCCGACTTAGAACGAAGAAACTAGTGTTGAACATTCACGAACGTTTACCGTTTTCGTTAAAAATGAACTAATAGGTGAATTTTTAGCAAACAAAGTTAAATAGATAAAATTCTTACATGAACGCGTAGAGTGTGTAATTTATGAATCGTAGGCTCTTGAACAAGCCAATTCAGACTTATAACGAAGAAGTTATGCGTCCGGGAATTTCGCAAAGTTGAAAGTCTGTCAAATTTTTCTGGTGCACAGAGTTGGCGTCGCGGCGCTAACCCAAGGTATATTGGTGGGGCTGCAGCGCCATATACAATGCAATGACCCTCTGCGAGTCACGTCGTGGCATGACGATAGAAATAATGTGTGAAACAAGTACCAAGTCCAGATGATAAGTATTGTTAACCCATGCCCAACGCGAAGTTGAAAACTATGGCCGTAGCCATTATTTTGAGATCCTAGGGTTAAGCAGAGAAAGAAAGTTTACAAGTATGAAATGAATGGTAACTCATTAGTAATGAACTAAGGATTAATTATAACATTGTTAAGGCATTGTTAGATGTTTAATGTATGATGATTAAAGGTTGATAATCAATTGAATATGAACGTAATGACAATGTAAGAATAACATAATGGAAAGTCGGAACAAATAGTAACAAATCTAAGTCATAATTAGATTGAGAAGAAGGGTAAGATACATTAGGAACCCTGTATGTTCATTCATGACCTAATGTGTGATGTGATGTTATCAATTATTTTAGAGACTTAAAGACTTAAACAAGAACGTGTTATAACTATAGCAGATGCTAAAGGCAAGTATCATAACCCTGTTTCAGTTCAATCTGGACAAGCTTTGTAATTCATGTATTCTTACACATGAAGTATTTTATGATGAAGTCAAAGCCAACTCTTTCGGCTAGACTTATATTATGTTTCTATCAAAGCATGGTCAATGTTTACCAAGTTATATTGGTATGGTTTTCAAACGAAGATGGAGTATGCTAAAAATGTTTTGTCGTTTAATGACAAGCACGTGAGGTTGCCACAACGTAAATGTACACATGTTTAATGAATGTAATGTTGATCAAGATAGAGTTCCATAGGCTGATCACCTAGACGTGCTCGTAAGTAATGTCGGACTTACGGACTTTGTGTCGGGATGTCCTTTTCAAAAGAACTTATGAAACGCTTAAGATCTTGGACCGAAATTGATGTTTTACTGAATATTATTGTTGTAAAACATTTTGAATGAAAAGAAGTGCTATTTTGAATTATAGATAGTACTTCGTAACTATTGTTCAGTTATTGAAGATATATGATTCCTATGTTTCAAGCATGGTGTTTATTATAATTGTAGTACTTGCTGAGCTAGTCATGCTCATTCTTGCTTGAACCATATGAACACAGCTAAGATTGAATGGACTGAAGGCTCCGGCAAGGATAAAGGCAAGGCGAAGACGAACCCGTAGTATACTTATGTAATAGTATAGGGTGAATGATTGTAATATATTTGATATTATGACAAGAACAATGTAATGGTTATAAAGAACTTGGGGGAATGTTAATATTATTTTGAATATATAGAAGACATATTCGTTCCTTTGAGACTTTTCGATTGAATGTATGTGTGAATGGTAGTACCGTATAGCACCATCTGTCGGGTCGGAAGATACCCGGATTTGGGGGTGTCACATAGAATGTTGTTTTAATTTAATTTAGTAATTAAAGTGATATGTTAATTTATTAAGTAAAATTATAATGAAAATTATAATTTTGTGGTAATTAGTTTTGTTTATTTAACTAAGATTGGATAGATGAATCTAAGTAAATAATGTCGGACTATAAACTAAATGAGTTATTAAAATAAATTAAAGTAGTTTTAAATGGATTTACCCAAACAAGGCTTAAAGATATTAAGTCTTTATTTAAAAAAGTGTTTTTTCAAACAAAGCCTTATGACTTTTGAATTTTGAATTTGAATTAAAATAATAATAGAAATATAAATAAAATATATTAAATTTTTATAACTGATAATTTGTTATAATCATTATTAAAACGTTGGTTTTAGACGTTTCGGTTTAGTTTATTTTGTCTGTTGGTTTTTTGTTACGTGAAAAGAATTGGCCTAAGCCTGAGAAAAGAGAAAAAAGGGAGAGTTTACAGAGAAGAATTTGAGAGAAAGAGAGAGCTTGAGAAAGGAGATGAAGACTTCTGTTATTCCAAACAATTTTATGTTATCAAAGATTATCTCCAAGAAATTGAAGGTATAACCTCTCAACCTTGAGTTTTACGTTTATTAAAAGAGTTCATGTTGTTGAGTTTCAATTTTCTATAGTTGCACGTTTGATGAATTGTTGTTATGCAAACTAATTTATTGTGTTTAGTAGCAAATTGTGATGTTATAACTAGCATCTAGACAAGATTTTTGTGCACTAATTACGTTCAAAAGAAGGAAAAATTATTTACAGTGCATATGTATATATGTGTCATGTGAAGTACAAAAATTGGTAGTTAGTTTGTGAACTAAACTGTAAATTGAGTCTAGAATATGTTAATACGATAAGAAACAAAAAGAACGCAAGTTGAATGAATCAATTTGGTTAAGAAACGAATTTGTAGTGAACGAATTCGTTAAACATGTTAAAATATGAAAGTTTAGTATGAACATGAGTTTGGGGTCAAGATTTAGGCTAGTTAGTGTTTCTATTATGTTGTAGTTCTATGAATTACGAATCCATAGAATCAAAAAACGGACTAATTTGGATGTGTATAACTCCAGTTATGAAGATTAGAAGGAGAAAAGGTTCAAAAATTGCAAGAACAGTGAATTTTAGGGTTCAGTTTCTACTAACGGGCGCAGCTGCGCTGTTCCCTAAGTCTTTTTGAATGGAGCTACCCTCTAGGGTGTAGCTGCGCTATGCCCAATGCTTAATTGGGGGCAGTTGTGCACAAAGTGCGTCATGTGTGACTGTTTTGACCTTTTTTAGTAAAATAGACATAACGTTTTTATACGAACTTCGATTGAGGTGATTCAAGATGAGCCGGAACGAGGACAAATAGACCTACAACTTTTGTTCTTTAAGTTTCTCAATTTGAGGTCAGGAACAGGGGTAAAAAGGGTCATCCTTAGGACTATTGTGTTTTCGGGGGCAATCGGAGGGCGTTAGGCTTGCAAGTATACAAGTGTAATGCTTCTAACAATAAAAGATGTTTTTTTAAGTAATAAAACATTAATTTTAGTAAACATAATGATACTTAAAATTAATAAATCATGTATTAGATAAGTTGTATAAGCACACTAAGCATACACAAGAGAGACAAATCGGGCGTGTGACAAATGAACGTTGAAACGCTGTGACAAATGTTAATGAACGTAAAATGTGAGAGCCCCGAATCCGGGCCCCAAATCACCGCGGATCCGGTTCACTCATTCTATTACTATTGCGGAAGACGTTAGGGTTTTCTAACTAAATGTTGATGTTCTTAATATAATCTTAGGGTTTGTCACAGATATAATTTATCTGGTCAATCCATGACCCTTAACCACATTCTGAACACATACATAACAATTTCACAGAACTTAATCACATAAATCCTTAATCCTGAATTAATTTACCTAAATCCTTCACGAAATCTTGAAATCCTCAAAATTAAATCCTAATAACATCAAACGCATACACTTATTTTCTGTATAGGTCTAATATTTGACCTTAAATCAATCATTTAAGATTTTGTAAAATTGTCTAAATTCTCGGGTTGTCACATTCACCCTCCTTATAAGAATTTCGTCCCCAAATTCACCTTACACCTTACTACACCGCACCTTACACCATTCACACATATCGATACTACCCAATTCACCACTCACAAGAGTAAAAGGTTTCAAAATTGTGTTGAGGGGTCATATAGACCATGAACACATAGATTTAGCGGTATTTATATACCAAAAAATATACATTACTTGGTCTGTTTACAATCACAAAGAAGGTAAACCACCATTACTAGTACTTTAGGTGATTAGCCTATCGTACTCTTACGTCATGCATAACGTATTAATCATGTTTAGCGAATATTTACGCTACTCGATTGGACTATTTATCCAAACAACATATTTCACCTCAGTCTTGTCATAAAACCACACTTATAAGTTCATTAATTGCCACAATCATATGAGTTTAAGAACTTGTCCTAGTCAGACTTTTGGCGTCCATTCGCTGAGGGGTTCATAAACATTTCATATAACCATGAGTCACGAACGTAACATAATTATGAGTTTTAAGAACTCGTACTTAACCTTGTATCCTCTACATATAACCTATCTATCTGTTATACACATGAGAAAGGAATCACCCTCTTAACATGCATATAGCAAATAGCGCGACACAGACATTTCAATGATTATCAGTGTCAGAAACTAAGTGGTTGTTACACCAAGTACAATTCAACTCCCATACGAAGAATCATACAACTCAGCTGCTGACACGAGTCCTCAATTGAAATCCCCACCTAATCTTAACTCCTTTTTTCCATACGAATTTCATTTAATCCGTATTCATAATCCATAACTCTTTCGTGAGTTTTCATAGTACAATTTCATAGTACAATTGTCACACAGCATCTTGCTGTAAACTTTTCAACCATCAGATTGATTCTTTCTGGCTGTCATAACCATATCAGATCACGGGGTGATCTCATAGTATATATTACGATTCAATTCTATATCTTGATCGTTTTGTTTTACGATCTCCTATCCCTGCACTCTCAGTCTTTTAGACTCGATCTATCCACTTTCTATACTTGGTACACATCGAGTCTCTAATAGCTTTCGATGGTACGAGAGTGGTTTCCCACAAACAACCAACAAACTAGGTTTCGAGTTGCTAGTTCGTATATACCTCCGCTCTATGAAGGAATCGTTTAGCCCAGATACCATACATCAACTATTAAAGAGTACAATTGTACCATACTTACATATAACCTTTTGATTCTTAACTTTTTTATCAGAGTTAGGGAACTCCGTATCTTTATAACTCGCCGAGATCAAAGTAGCTGTCATCGAGTCGTTTCTTCGTGAAGAACAATTCGTGATGGCTACTTTGGACCTCTGTATCTTGATGATCGTGTAACGTTTATGCAATCTATCAATTCCGATGTATAGAAAACATGTAGGACTATAACTCTAACACTTAACATCATCATAACAACAACATATATACCAGTTAAAGTCGGTCCAAAGTAGGACACGGACAACACTCAAGAAATTTTCCGGGTTCATGAATTACGCAATTCGATCAACCATGTTTGGCCGCTTATAACCTTTGATCTACATGTGATATGGCCTTGATTCTTTTGAATCTTAAAGACCACATGTCGTGCTATATATAACATCTTACAAACAACAAAAACAGATGAAGCGATCACGGAGATATAAGCTCGACATTTGACCACAAATCACGAAATGAAATTTTCCAGATTTTCTCAAATCTTCAAATTAAACTGTACTTTGATGTTATGGGTTCATAATTTATCAACCCGGATCATCAATTGACACCCTAATACCCAACTTTAACCAATCAATTTCAACATTTAACAAAGAATCAAAGTATTTCTAAGTTTTGGGTTTTATACCTTTTGAGCTTTGATTTTGATTCTTGATCTTTGATTTACGATCTTGGCTTGCTAATACATGATCTTAGCTTATCATTTCAATCGCCTTTTACTCCCACCCACGAAATTTAAGAGAGAGAGAGGTCATGGTTGGTTTGAGAGAAAAGTAAGTCCTTTTCTCACTTTTGATCTATATATAAAATGATAGAATGTGATGGATGGACATGTGATCAATGTTGATTGATTAAAGTGACTTTTCTAGACCATAAGGCTATCCTAGGGTTGGTACTAGAGTTGTTCACCAACTCCTCTCTTGGCCAAAATTGCAAGTTACCTTACTAAAGTAATAAAAGGGCACAAATGTCATTTGTTTTGTACTTTTAGTGGCTAAATTGTCCAATACTCCAATCCTTAGGGTCTAGGGTTTGAGTCTTTAGGGTTTAGGGTTTAAACCCTTAGAATTTTAACATAACTTTCTAGGATTTCAAATTTAAGTTTTCAAAATAAAAAATTACTATTGCTAAATTATAATTAAGATTTGATAATTATATAACAATTCCCTAATCATAAATTTAAGCTTGCCAATTAGGGTTATTATACCCTAAATAAATTTGCTAACTTAGCAATTAGAATCATAATTGGTCATTAGAGTTTATAATCCACTAATTAGGATTTTACACAGAAAATAATCTTTCAATTTAGAATTTAGGGCTTTCCAATTAATCACTTAGGGTTATCCCTAATTACACTTACAATTAAAATACACAGAACTCTATACTTAACTTCAAGCTTCCCACTTAGGGTTCTAATATCCCGATTTAGGGTTTCAGACAGAATAATTTGGGTTTAATCTTTTTGAAATTAGGGTTTGCTAAATAATTAAGCTTTACCCTTTTAAGCTTATAATCTAAATCACTTGAGAATTATAATTCTCCGTTATATTCCCAGATTAGGGTTTCAAATAATAGAAATCTGAAATTAAGACTTTCAGATATGATATTATGGTTTTCTAATACTCAAATACGGTTTCCAATAATTCATTAGGGATTTCCCTAATTAAGTTATAATTAATAACGTTAAACCTTATATACATTCCCAATCTAGGGTTTTTAATATCCGAATTAAGGTTTCAGATTCCCGGAACTGAAACTAGGGTTTCTAGAACCGATTTCTAGGTTTTCTTATCAGACGTTAGGATTTTCTAACTGAACGTTGATGTTCTTAATATAATCTTAGGGTTTGTCACAGATATAATTTATCTGGTAAATCCATGACCCTTAACCACATTTTGAACACATACATAACAATTTCACAGAACTTAATCACATAAATCCTTAATCCTGAATAATTTACCTAAATCCTTCACAGAAATCTTGAAATCCTCAAAATTAAATCCTAATAACATCAAATGCATACACTTATTTTCTGTCTAGGTCTAATATTTGACCTTAAATCAATCATTTAAGATTTTGTAAAATTGTCTAAATTCTCGGGTTGTCACATTCACCCCTCCTTATAAGAATTTCGTCCCCGAAATTCACCTTACACCTTACACCGTGCACCTTACACCATTCACACATATCAGATACTACCCAATTCACCACTCACAAGAGTAAAAGGTTTCAAATTGTGCTGAGGGGTCATATAGACCATGAACACATAGATTTAGCGGTATTTATACCGCAAAACTGTACATTACTTGGTCTGTTTACAATCACAAAGAAGGTAAACTACCATTACTAGTACTTTAGGTGATTAGCCTATCGTACTCTTACGTCATGCATAACGTATTAATCATGTTTAGCGAATATTTACGCTACTCGATTGGACTATTTATCCAAACAACATATTTCACCTCAGTCTTGTCATAAAACCACACTTATAAGTTCATTAATTGCCACAATCATATGAGTTTAAGAACTTGTCCTAGTCAGACTTTTTTAAGTCCACTCATTTGAGGGGTTCATAAACATTTCATATAACCATGAGTCACGAACGTAACATAATTATGAGTTTTAAGAACTCGTACTTAACCTTGTATCCTCTACCTATAACCTATCTATTTGTTATACACATGAGAAAGGAATCACCCTCTTAACATGCATATAGCAAATAGCGCGACACAGACATTTCAATGATTATCAGTGTCAGAAACTAAGTGGTTGTTACACCAAGTACAATTCAACTCCCATACGAAGAATCATACAACTCAGCTGCTGACACGAGTCCTCAATTGAAATCCCCACCTAATCTTAACTCCCTTTTTCCATACGAATTTCATTTAATCCGTATTCATAATCCATAACTCTTTCGTGAGTTTTCATTGTACAATTTCATAGTACAATTGCCACACAGCATCTTGCTGTAAACTTTTCAATCATCAGATTGATTCTTTCTGGCTGTCATAACCTTATCAGATCACGGGGTGATCTCATAGTATATATTACGATTCAATTCTATATCTTGATCGTTTTGTTTTACGATCTCCTATCCCTGCACTTTCAGTCTTTTAGACTCGATCTATCCACTTTCTATACTTGGTACAGATCGAGTCTCTAACAGTTTCGATATGGTACGCTTAGTGGTTTCCCACAAACAACCAACAAACTAGGTTTCGAGTTGCTAGTTCGTATATACCTCCGCTCTATGAAGGAATCGTTTAGCCCAGATACCATACATCAACTATTAAAGAGTACAATTGTACCATACTTACATATAACCTTTTGATTCTTAACTTTTTTATCAGAGTTAGGGAACTCCGTATCTTTATAACTCGCCGAGATCAAAGTAGCTGTCAGAGCTGTTCTTCGTGAAGAACAATTCGTGATGGCTACTTTGGACCTCTGTATCTTGATGATCGTGTAACGTTTATGCAATCTATCAATTCCAGTGTATAGAAAACATGTAGGACTATAACTCTAACACTTAACATCATCATAACAACAACATATATACCAGATTAAAGTCGGTCAAAGTAGGACACGGACAACACTCAAGAAATTTTCCGGGTTTGCAAATTCTGGCAATTCGGTCAACCATGTTTGGCCGCTTATAACCTTTGATCTACATGTGATATGGCCTTGATTCTTTTTGAATCTTAAAGACCACATGTCAGGCTATATATAACATCTTACAAACAACAAAAAACGATGGCGATCACGAGATATAAGCTCGACATTTGACCAAAAATCACAGAAATGAAATTTTCCAGATTTTCTCAAATCTTCAAATTCGTGTACTTTGATGTTATGGGTTCATAATTTATCAACCCAGATCATCAATTGACACCCTAATACCCAACTTTAACCAATCAATTTCAACATTTAACAAAGAATCAAAGGATTTCTAAGTTTTGGGTTTTTATACCTTTTGAGCTTTGATTTTGATTCTTGATCTTTGATTTCGATCTTGGCTTGCTAATACATGATCTTAGCTTATCATTTCAATCGTCTTTTACTCCCACCCACGAAATTTAAGAGAGAGAGAGGTCATGGTTGGTTTGAGAGAAAAGTAAGTCCTTTTCTCACTTTTGATCTATATATAAAATGATAGAATGTGATGGATGGACATGTGATCAATGTTGATTGATTAAAGTGGCTTTTCTGAGACCATAAGGCTATCCTAGGGTTGGTACTAGAGTTGTTCACCAACTCCTCTCTTGGCCAAAATTGCAAGTTACCTTACTAAAGTAATAAAAGGGCACAAATGTCATTTGTTTTGTACTTTTAGTGGCTAAATTGTCCAATACTCCAATCCTTAGGGTTTAGGGGTTTGAGTCTTTAGGGTTTAGGGTTTAAACCCTTAGAATTTTAACATAACTTTCTAGGATTTCAAATTTAAGTTTTCAAAATAAAAATTACTATTGCTAAATTATAATTAAGATTTGATAATTATATAACAATTCCTAATCATAAATTTAAGCTTGCCAATTAGGGTTATTATACCCTAAATAAATTTGCTAACTTAGCAATTAGAATCATAATTGGTCATTAGAGTTTATAATCCACTAATTAGGATTTTACATGAAAATAATCTTTCAATTTAGAATTTAGGGCTTTCCAATTAATCACTTAGGGTTATCC
This sequence comes from Panax ginseng, assembly GCA_020205605.1. NCBI lineage: Eukaryota > Viridiplantae > Streptophyta > Magnoliopsida > Apiales > Araliaceae > Panax > Panax ginseng. The sequence continues at coordinate 43,319,717 of CM035144.1, forward strand.
CTAATTACACTTACAATTAAAATACATGAACTCTATACTTAACTTCAAGCTTCCCACTTAGGGTTCTAATATCCCATTTAGGTTTTGACGTAATAATTAGGGTTTAATCTTTTTGAAATTAGGGTTTGCTAAATAATTAAGTTTTACCCTTTTAAGCTTATAATCTAAATCACTTGAGAATTATAATTCTCCGTTATATTCCCAGATTAGGGTTTCAAATATTAGAAATCTGAAATTAAGACTTTCAGATATGATATTATGGTTTTCTAATACTCAAATATGGTTTCCAGTAATTCATTAGGGCTTTCCCTAATTAAGTTATAATTAATAACGTTAAACCTTATATATAGCATTGCATTCCCAATCTAGGGTTTTTAATATCCGAATTAAGGTTTCAGATTCCCGGAACTGAAACTAGGGTTTCTAGAACCGATTTCTAGGTTTTCTTATCAGACGTTAGGGTTTTCTAACTGAACGTTGATGTTCTTAATATAATCTTAGGGTTTGTCACAGATATAATTTATCTGGTCAATCCATGACCCTTAACCACATTTTGAACACATACATAACAATTTCACAGAACTTAATCACATAAATCCTTAATCCTGAATAATTTACCTAAATCCTTCACAGAAATCTTGAAATCCTCAAAATTAAATCCTAATAACATCAAACGCATACACTTATTTTCTGTCTAGGTCTAATATTTGTCCTTAAATCAATCATTTAAGATTTTGTAAAATTGTCTAAATTCTCGGGTTGTCACATTCACCCCTCTCTTATAAGAATTTAGGTCCCCGAAATTCACCTTACACCTTACACCGTGCACCTTACACCATTCACACATATCAGATACTACCCAATTCACCACTCACAAGAGTAAAAGGTTTCAAATTGTGCTGAGGGGTCATATAGACCATGAACACATAGATTTAGCGGTATTTATACCGCAAAACTGTACATTACTTGGTCTGTTTACAATCACAAAGAAGGTAAACTACCATTACTAGTACTTTAGGTGATTAGCCTATCGTACTCTTACGTCATGCATAACGTATTAATCATGTTTAGCGAATATTTACGCTACTCGATTGGACTATTTATCCAAACAACATAGTTCACCTCAGTCTTATCATAGGATTCCGCACCAAAACAATTTGATTCGGGAAATTTCTATCAATGAATATTTAGAGTTTTCATAACATTAGTCTAGCTGAATCAAATAGCATAGACTCATATCGATAATTCAGTTCAATCGAATTATTTAGGTGTAGCCAAACCCCGTTGGCAAATTAAACTTTTTGAAAATTTTTCGAATGATGACGCTGATGATGCCGCATTTGTATTAACAGATTCGTTTGAGGATGCCGTCATTGTATGACTTTAATCATAACACATCATACAATAGTGGAACAATGACTTGGTCAAGTTCACACTAAGTATTCTCTGTATTTACAACTCCATCACATTTTTATCATCTCTCGCACTAAAGTTATATGGTACATGAGTGATAATTAAAAACAAATTTTGATATTTCAAATCATTTGCGTCTAGCTGAAATAAGTAGCATAGACTGTACTTTAAACCGTTTCAAAAATGGTTACGAGTCTATAATTTTGTTTTTAAAAGCACATAGTGCGTATTTAGCTTGATGTCAAAAATTTGAAGTTTAGCATAGCTAGGAGTTTAGAAAAACCTAATGCCACCACTAACAATCATTTGCTTAAACATTCTATCTGTTCCTATAATCCTTAACGCTCCATTCACACAAACTATACCCAGTTCATAAAACCACAGTTATAAGTTCATTAATTGCCACAATCATATGAGTTTAAGAACTTGTCCTAGTCAGACTTTTGGCGTCCATTCGCTGAGGGGTTCATAAACATTTCATATAACCATGAGTCACGTAACATAATTATGAGTTTTAAGAACTCGTACTTAACCTTGTATCCTCTACCTATAACCTATCTATCTGTTATACACATGAGAAAGGAATCACCCTCTTAACATGCATATAGCAAATAGCGCGACACAGACATTTCAATGATTATCAGTGTCAGAAACTAAGTGGTTGTTACACCAAGTACAATTCAACTCCCATACGAAGAATCATACAACTCAGCTGCTGACATGAGTCCTCAATTGAAATCCCCACCTAATCTTAACTCCCTTTTTCCATACGAATTTCATTTAATCCGTATTCATAATCCATAACTCTTTCGTGAGTTTTCATAGTACAATTTCATAGTACAATTGTCACACAAATCTTGTCAGAAACTTTTCAATCATCGATTGATTCTTTACGGGTCATCATAACCTTATCGGATCACGGGTGATCTCATAGTATATATTACGATTCAATTCTATATCTTGATCGTTTTGTTTTACGATCTCCTATCCCTACACTCTCAGTCTTTTAGACTCGATCTATCCACTTTCTATACTTGGTACACATCGAGTCTCTAACAGTTTCGATATGGTACGCTGAGTGGTTTCCCACAAACAACCAACAAACTAGGTTTCGAGTTGCTAGTTCGTATATACCTCCGCTCTATGAAGGAATCGTTTAGCCCAGATACCATACATCAACTATTAAAGAGTACAATTGTACCATACTTACATATAACCTTTTGATTCTTAACTTTTTTATCGAGTTAGGGAACTCCAGTATCTTTATAACTCATAGAGATTAGCCTTTGAATCTTGTCGACACACTAACTCTATGTGAGTTAGATCTTATCCTATCACTGCGGTTATTAGTCTAAGGTAACTCTACCCTAGGTTTATAACCAACAGCCTTGATACCAACTGTGAGAGCCCCGAATCCGGGCCCCAAATCACCGCGGATCCGGTTCACTCAATCTACTACTATTGCGGAAGATATAAACATAAATTGTTTATACATTAAACATTATACACTATCCCCAAGGTCGAGTAACCATAACTTACACACATTTCATAAATTATCTAACACATGACCTCCTTATCATACAAGACTATTACAAAACTAATCGCGCACATTAACTTTAAGCTGGAACTATCTTTAACTTTCCTTGTATCTGACGCATTCACCTTAATCTGCAATGTTTTATCATGATATAGCAAGGGTTAGCATGAAAGTTGCCCAACAAGTTTAAATACAATTTAAGGATATATCATGATTGAAAGATTTAGAATAATAAGCTGGCTATAATTCACAATGTAGTTGTGAATTAGCATGAACAAACTTTTGACTGAACAAGTATTACATATGAACAATATATATCTGGACCAACTGGTAATGAAGGTGATCAGCCTTTCATACCTGACTTATACATACAAGATGTACAGAGTACAATTCTACATGGCAATCAGTAATAATTAACCATAAGCATATCTGAATGAAACACTCTTAATAGAGTTAAGAAAAATAAACTTGCCTGTTCTGTTGATTACCGATACGAAATATAACTTAGCTTTATCCGAAGACCTAATACAGATAATACCGATCTCCAAATATTAGAATAATATCATCATAGTATAAAATAACCTAAACACATTATCACATAATCCTATCAGTCTATACAACACATAACACCTAGCCTCAAGTCAAACTATTGCAGTCTGAGTTGAGTTCGGTACAATTCTAACATCCCGACGGTCTAGTCGGACTATACTCGAGTTTAAGTTTAATTAAACTCTGCTTAAACACTTAACAATTATCACAGATAATTTTCTATTCAGTTAGAATAATTTTCCATAGGCTCATAAAAATATCCAAGTAATTATTACCATTTATCATGATTTTCTAGTCATTAAACTTGTATTTAAATGAATTAAATACCACAATATTCTAATATCATTAATATTTAATTATTGCTAACATTAATGAATTACATGCCATAATATTATATCATATTCATAATATCTCAAAGTATTTCAATACATTATTTCTTCCTTTAAATGTTTTTAAAGTAATTAAAAACATAAATCAATAACTCGATATTAATATAAACACCACATCATTCCATGATCATTAATATCTATTTAATATCAAATATTAATGAAAATCATAACATAATATTATAACATAATTATAATATATCAAAGTATTTTTAATACCCTAAAATCACATTTCTATGATTTTTAATCAATCAAAACCATTATCCGATAATTGCTAAAAATATTAAAATATTAATATTTCCATGCCAAAATATCATAAGTTATATTTTACAACTTAAAATATTTTTATAACACATAAATCATTTTATATGATTTTTAAAGCATTAAATCTATTTTTCCACAATTTATTTAATGTATTCATTAAATAAACTAATTATCATTAATAATAAATATTAATGAAATTCATCACAAAATATCAAAAGTCATCATAAATAACTTAAAATATTTTTAAACACCATAACATAATTTTTCATGATTTTTTTTGAAGTAAAACTATTTTTCCATAATTTATCTAATATTGAAATTAAATAAATAAATACCATTTATACTCCAAAAATATTAAATATTTTCGAAATATACCCAAAATAGTTAAAACTATTTTTCGGACTTTAAAATAATTTTTCAGAATTTAATATGAATTTTTTAATAATTAAAATCATTTATTTCTATTTTTAAATAATAATAATTTCCTATTTTCCGAAAATAAGCGTCGTTAAAGGGCCCTATAGCGACAGACCCGTCGCTATAGGCGTTCTTCATTTGCCCAGATTCTGACAAGGCAGCGTGTGAGTGTACTACTTTGACCATTAATTACTTTCTGGTCTTAACGAATTTGGCCAATATATGAATTGAATATTGTAGAGGAAATATCAGACTACAATTACCAACAACATCACTGCTAAACCACAACAGATCTGGGAGAAAATGGCCATCAAAGTAGCTGTCAGAGCTGTTCTTCGTGAAGAACAGTTCGTGATGGCTACTTTGGACCTCTATATCTTGATGATCGTGTAACGTTTATGCAATCTATCAATTCCAGTGTATAGAAAACATGTAGGACTATAACTCTAACACTTAACCTCATCATAACAACAACATATATACCAGATTAAAGCCGGTCAAAGTAGGACACAGACAACACTCAAGAAATTTTCTAGGTTCGCGAATTCTGGCAGTTCGGTCAACCATGTTTGACCGCTTATAACCTTTGATCTACACATGATATGGCCTTGATTCTTTTTGAATCTTAAAGACCACATGTCAGGCTATATATAACATCTTACAAACAACAAAAACAGTAAGTGATCACAGGGATATAAGCTCTGACATTTGACCAAAAATCACAGAAATGAAATTTTCCAGATTTTCTCAAATCTTCAAATTCGTGTACTTTGATGTTATGGGTTCATAATTTATCAACCCAGATCATCAATGACACCCTAATACACAACTTTAACCAATCAATTTCAACATTTAACAAAGAATCAAAGGATTTCTAAATTTTGGGTTTTTATATCTTTTGAGCTTTGATTTTGATTCTTGATCTTTGATTTCTGATCTTGGCTTGCTAATACATGATCTTAGCTTATCATTTCACTATCTTTTACTCCCACCCACGAAATTTAAGAGAGAGAGAGAGGTCATGGTTGGTTTGAGAGAAAAGTAAGTCCTTTTCTCACTTTTGATCTATATATAAAATGATAGAATGTGATGGATGGACATGTGATCAATGTTGATTGATTAAAATGGCTTTTCTAGGCTATAAGGCTATCCTAGGGTTGGTACTAGAGTTGTTCACCAACTCCTCTCTTGGCCAAAATTGCAAGTTACCTTACTAAAGTAATAAAAGGGCACAAATGTCATTTGTTTTGTACTTTTACTAGCTAAATTGTCCAATACTCCAATCCTTAGGGTTTAGGGTTTGAGTCTTTAGGGTTTAGGGTTGAAACCCTAAGAATTTTAACAAACAGTTGACTATTTAATAGCTTTTCTATTTCCCACAGCTTTTCCAAAGAAGAAACCTTGTTCCTCAGATCCTTCACCTCTGTTGATGCTTGTTCAGCTTCAACTTTAGTGTCTGAATCAATATCTGTCAGCTCCACCATTTCTGGATCTGGTACTACGTTTTCTATAATAACCACTTCGTCTGAGTTGTTTTCATTGTAAGCCTCTATTTCAGCTATTGGATTCGATATTAGCTCGGGGGTATGGATTTGATCCTTCTTCATGCTATAAGCATATAATAAGCCTTTTCCACCAGACATCTACACACATAAATTATCCTAATTAGCATATAGTATATACACACAGAAAACAATAGTTTTATATAAGTTATCTTTTATTTTGTTTGACGATGGATTTAGTCAATTCATTCCTTTATAAACTCTCTATGAGTTATTTATATTTTCATATACCACGGTTTTAATACAGACTAACTAAACATCTGGCATACTTCTATAAACGCTCAAGGCATAAACTACCCATCACCAACTATCCTCTAATGAACAAAAGTGAGGATTCACTACCATCTACCCCTCTACCAAAAATAAAAGTTGGGGTCTACTTGTCATCCTATGCATACAATAAGGCATAAGGATTTATAACAACTAAACAGTCCCTAATAGAAACAAAAGTGGGACTATATCGGACATGAATGCAAATCAACGCTTTTGCTCACCACTGGAGGGCGCGACTTCATCCACTCAGCGTCGAACCGCGTAAAGGCAATGTCTAAAGCTTGCTCCAAAGTATATATCCTCGCATCTTTAGCTTCTACCTCAACTCTCAACTGCCCTAACTGCAGCTCTCTCTGCTCCAACCTCCCTCGCAACTCATTTAACTTTCTTGCAGGTGCACAGTAGCGGCGTCCTTGTCTTCTTTGATGCGAAATGCGGATGGTGTGATTCTGCACCTCCACTCGCTCAGCCCTATCCTTTAACTCGTCGTTCCTGGCCAACAAATCTCTTATCATCTCATGCTCTATGGACTCCTTACTAGAGTCCCTTGTCTCTTGGTCCACTGAATAACTATCTTGACTCTCGTCAGCCATCCTACTACCACAATAAACAATCAAAACAACATTAGTACCACAATAAAATATATTCATTGATAAAATGAAATGATATTTTATTCAGTACAACTAAAACTTGATGGATCTCCTCAATCCATCACCTAGCTAACATATTTTATAAGAGTTTTCTTCTAAAGTTATAACCTAGGTTTCACATTCCTAATGTTTATAACCTACATCTTTGATACCAACCTGTAACACTCATGGTGCTTCCAACCATAGCACCTTACAAGGGTACCTATCAACTTGCTACTGACTCGCTAGGCATCCCCTACGGAAAGTCTGGCTTTGGTGCCTTCCCTTAAAGGGATGTCACCAGATAAAGGCTCGGGGCTCTTTGCAAATTCATGCTTATAGCTTTGATACCAACCTGTAAAAGCCCCCAAATCCGGGTACTTGAAACACGAATTCAGTGCTTCACGATACCATTTCTATGAGCGGAATAACACTAATAATAATATAAATATTAAACTTAATTTACATAACTATCAAAGTCTAGCTCCCAAGTACGTAACCTTTAATCATTCCTTATAATACATGATAGTAATATATAACATTGTCTTAATAATATTAAACTATTACATAAGGTAACATTGAAATCATTCAGCAACCTTTCCCTTTCCCTTGTTTCTAGCAGAGCCTTCTACTTGATCACACTTAGCTGAAAATATTTAAATTAAGCAAGGATGAGCATTTGAGTGCCCAGCAAGTAATAACAAATATATATATAAGCTGAAAGAATTTAAATGTTTTCTTTATACTGCCCTTCTACAACAAATCAAAAGTTGTGAAGTAATATGAACCGATAATAATAATAACATAACAACTCTCTTCCAAATTTTTGAAACTACGTACTGACTATAAATAGGTTTAAGGGTACATACTATGAACATTGTTTCCCTTTTCAAAAAGGTTAAACAGAACTTCATCTGTAAACCGTCATAACTTACGACACGCAGGGGTGATCAAATTCGTTGTACCTGTGATTGATCAATACTACATAACAAGAACGATATTATCGTTCACTCTGGCTACCTTGGGCACATAAAATTTTTCCCAAAGATGGGATGTTCATACCTGTTAGGGTTCCAAACCAAAGCAATTCGGTTGGATAATAATAAGGTTTTATCTTGTTGAATAATAATTTATAATTCAACATATATATATATATATATATATATATATATACGGGTAATTGACAAAGGTGTATCAACATGTGATTAAATGCAATGATTATCCAAGTGGGGACACTTGTATAATCATTTATAGAAATTAACGAACAGAATATATATCTGAATTACCATATACTAACATGTTGATAATCAATGAGCATATATAATATAGGGTTAATAATTTGTACAGTAATAATATAATTCTGAAATATTCTTACTCATGTCCATTGCATAAAGGAAATGCAAAGGTAGTATACTTGCCTGATGCCCTGCTTACAATACGCAACTTAGTTTTATCTTTTATGTAATCACCTATCATTAATCAGGTCATTCGTACGATTAGAACAATATACTATAACACATAAGTATCGCATTTCACAACAAGACATAACCTAATCACATTGTCACACATATTCAACAGTCATTGGATCACAAACAAACATTAATACAGTCAAAATATCTAAGTCTAGAAAGATTTTTGAACTATGTCGGTGTACCGACAGCTTTATCGGGTAATTATCGAGTCTAAGCCTCTATTTTGTAACTCAATATTTGTAAATATCAGTCATATTATTTTTAAATGACTTACAACAATTTTTAAACAATTATTATAATTTATCATAAATTTTCAAACACCGAAATCATTATCAAATGATTTAAACATCAAACAATTCTATTATCAATAATATTTAATTAATATTAAACTATTAATGAAACTATTGCCAAAATACTTTTAAAACATTTATATTACCCTTAAATGATTTTTAAAACATTTAAAATCATTTTTAAATAATTACCATTAATATTAAAAATATTAATGTACTATTTATCCAATATTAAAAGTCATTAATTATAACTTAAAATATTTTTCATTCATTTATATCCTTTTTAAATGATTTTTAAATCAATAAAACCATTTTTAAACTATTTATTTAATATAATTATTAAATAAATTTAATATCATTAATATTAAATTATTAATGAAATTATCCTTTAAATATTAAAAGTTATATTTTACAACTTAAAATATCTTTAAATACCTTATTATTATTTAAAATGATTTTTAATATAATAAAATCATTTTTAATCTATTTATTTAATTTATTTATTAAATAACTAAATTATCATTAATATTAAATTAATTAATGAAATTCATCATAAAATATTAAAAGTCATTAAAAGTAACTTAAAATATTTTCTTATTCCATAATACAATTTTAAATGATTTTGCAAGTATTAAAATCATTTTTAAATAATTTATTTCATATAATTATTAAATAAATTAAATACCTTTAATATTCCAAAAATATTAAATATTTGTGAAATATATCCAAAATAATTAAAATATAATTTTGGACTTTAAAATAATTTTAATAATTAATTATGTATTTTTAATAATTAAAAACTAATTTTCTATAATTATTTAGTGAAAATATAATTTTTATAAATAAACTGTCGCTAAAGACCACCTATAAATGAGCGTAACTTCTTCGTAGGTGTTCTTCGCGTTCTTCAAGCAAACCCAGATCATCATGGCAGATATCAAGTGCCTTACTTGACTATAATTTATGATCAGATCATGATGTTTAAGAGCATGTTTCCGGTCAGATCTTGTAGTACAAATGTAACACTACAAGACTCAACAAGAAACACGATCAAACAACATAACAAACAGTAGATACAAGCCTTCAAAGTGGTTGTCAGACCTGTTCTTCATTTCTGGGTTTCCCAGAAATGAAGAATAGTTCGTGAGGCCTACTTTGGGCTTCCACAACTTGCAGATCATGTAAAAGTTTTGTGATCTGACAACTTCAATGTGTAGCCAGAATGTAGGACTATAGTTCTATTACAAAACATAAGCAAAACAACAACAAATCAAACAAATACTGTCTGGTCAAACCTTGTCAGTCAACATGCTCAAATATTTTTTGGGTGACCCAAAAAACAGAAAATGTTTTCGACTAGGCTGGTTTAACCGGCTTCTAAATCCCATATGTTTATCATTTGGGTGATATCAAGGCATGAGATAGAAGTACAAGCAACCTACTACAAACTAGATTCAACAACAAACCTAAATCGACAATACACTGAAAGATCTAATCGATCAAAACTGTTGTCAGACCGATATGGGCGTGTTCTGGGCTGCCCAGATTTTTTCCGGTCAATGTCGGTGAACGGTATTTGACTGTTAATAACTTCTGTTCTAGACATCAAATAACTCTAATTCTTTTTGCATATTAAAGACCACATTACAAGCTACACATAACAACTTAAAAACAACAAAAACCATAATCGAGAAAGGATCTGTGGCCACTGACATTCGTTGTCAGACCACAGAACCAAGTTTTTCCAGATTTTGTAGATCTTCAAATCCGAGCTTCTAAATGTTATGGATCCAATATTTAGCAACCCAGATCATCATTAAACACTATAACCAACATATTCTAACACCCAAACATAACATCTAACACAGAATTTATGGACAGAAATCAAGCTAGGGTTTTATACCTTTTCTTTGATCTATCTTGATTCTAGCTTCTGATTTATTTATGGTAATGGTGGGGCTTTGTTTGGGACTGGTCTTAGCAATGAATTTCGTGGGTTATGAGTTGAGAGAGATTGGTTGAGGGTGTGTGCACAAAATGAGCTAACAAGGGATTTTCTCTTTCTCTCAATCTATTTATAGAGGTCTAGAAATTGTGTGACTTACTATTATCCCCCATATTTGTGTTGTCCATTAGACAAAACTCCTTATCTTGATCTTAAGTATGCTTAGTAAGATTTCCACCAATGAGATGTTGACAACATTGTACTTTTTGTAAGAAAGTACGGTCATTAGCTATTTAAGGAAACTTGATTAGCCTAATATGTTGCCTTAAAAGGCCTATTGTGGCCAGCCACTAATTCCTTTATTTAGTTTTTATTTTAATGCATAAATTAGACAAATCAAAGATCTAAAATACCCTTGGTTATGTGGGCTAAGCTTGGGCTTGAATTTGATTTCTTTTTGGGCTTCTCCCATAATCGTTTTGGGCCATATAATAATCATAGCCTAACAATTTTAATATATGTTACCCAAGTTGTTTATTTAGGGTTTAAAATAAATATAATTAGTTTGCAAAATTTATAATTAGGGTTTTCTTAATTTGATTAGGGTTCTAATCATACATGGACATTAGGGTTATTATATACTAATTATAATTATCCTTGCTAATTTATCAATTAGGGTTTATAATTTTGGTAATTAGGTTTTCAAGAAATTAATAAATCTAAATGTTAATTAGGGTTAATCATAAATCATATAACACAGTTATATAACAGACTTAAACTCACAACTGAGTTTCAAATTAGGGTTTCCCACAGTAAACTAGGGTTGACATAATACACCATATTAAAATAAAATAAAATAAAAATTTATACGCAAATTTCTAATTTATATGTATAGAAAATATTGGGTTGTTACAGCTTTTGTACGGTAAATAGGATGATTGGCATGTTTCCCTTGTCATGTATGGTGATCAAGGAGGCCAAAGTTGCTAGCGCATCTGTAAAATTATTCCTATTCCGAGAAATGTGGAGGAATTTTATTTCTTCGAACTTCAAAGCCATCTGTAAAACTTGCCGATGGTAAGGCAACAAATGTTGCTCTTTGGTGTGATAGATTCCTGTGGTTTGTCTAATTACCAATTTTGAATCTCCAAAGACAGTTAACCGCATGATACCCATTGATTGGGCAAGTTTGAGTCCCATGATAAAGCCTTCATACTCAGCTGTGTTATTGGTGATGAGAAACTACAATTTGACGACGACGGGATACTGCTCCCCCGTACTGGATACAAGAACTGCTCCAGCTCCATAACCTTCCATATTTATAGCTCCATCAAAATACATTTTCCACGTACGATATGCATTGTACTGATGATGTTGCTGCACTGCCATTACCCCTTCATCGGGGAGGTGTGTTTCCAAGGGTTTGAAATCCCTTGCAGGTCCGACGGCCAGTTGATCCACAATTCCTTAACCTTTAATGGTACTTTGCATTACTTAGACGATTTCAAATTGTTATAGGATCAACTGCCATCTAGACAGACGATAATTCAATATGGGTTTACTGAACACGTACTTGAGAGGATTCACGTGGGATATGAGATGAGTTGTGTGACCATGGAGGTAATGCTATAACCTCATGGAAGCCCATGCTAAAGTACAACAAGTCTTCTCAATCAGTGAACTCGTGTTCACTGCTACTGAATCTTTTGCTGAGGTAGTAGATAGCTCGCTCTTGGCCTCTATCGTCTTTTTGTCCCAGCATGCAGCCCATGGAATTGTCATTAATGGGCAGGTACATAAATAGGGGAACATCATCCCTGGGAGGTACCAAAACAGGAGCGTTAACCAACTGCTCTTTGATTGTAAGGAAGGTTTTTTGACACTCATCGTTCCATTTCATGGAGGAGTTCTTCCTTAATAGCTTGAAGATAGGCTCACATGTTGTTGTGAGTTGAGAAATAAACCTGCTAATGAAGTTAATTCTTCCCAAAAATCCCCATATTTCCTTCTCTGTCTGAGGAATGGGCATTTCCCTGATGGCCTGGATTTTGATGGGATCCAGCTCAACCCCTTTGTGGCTGACTAGGAAGCCTAGCAACTTGCCTGATTTAACGCCAAAGGCGCACTTGGCTGGATTCAACTTCAAGTTATACTTACGCAACCTGTTGAAAAGCTTTCTGAGATGGTCTAAGTGGTCTTCTTCCCTTCGGGATTTGACAATGATGTCATCCACGTAGATCTCTATCTCTTTGTGCATTAAGTCATAAAAAAGAGCCATCATAGCTCGCTGATAGGTTGCTCTGGCATTAATGAGGCTGAATGACAACCGTCTATAGCAAAAGGTTCCCCAAGGCGTGATGAATGCAGTTTTCTCACGATCCTCTTCAGCAACCATAATCTGATGGTACCTAGCAAAGTAGTCAGCAAATGAGTACATGTTATATTGAGCAGTATTGTCAATAAGAATGGGGATAAAGGGCACAAAAAAGCTATCCTTAAGGTAAGCTTTATTCAGATCCCGATATTCCATGTAAACTCGCACCTTTCCTCCCGGTTTAGGCACGGGGACTATGTTGGATAGCCATTCAAGATATGTAGACACCATGACGATGCCAGCTTGAAATTGTTTCATAATTTCTTCTTTAACCTTTAAACTCCACTCAGGTTTTAATCACCTGAGCTTCTACCTGACTGGCTTGAATCCCTCTTTAATGGGAAGGTGATGAATGACGATGTCCGTGGACAAACCCACCATGTCTTCGTGAGACCTTACAAACACATCCTGGAATTGAGTTAATAGTGCAACCATGTGATTCCTTTATTTTGGAGTGAGGTCTGTACCAAACAGGATCAACCTATGGCTTTCTAAGGTTCCGCGATTGAATGAGGTGGTTTGATCAAGATTTGGTTTGGGTTTATCTTTGACCCATTCCTTGATCTCCTGAGGTATCTCAATGTCCTCTTGTATTTCCATCAAGTCTAAGTCCAACTTTTCATCAAAGTTACAGTCCTTGTGGAGAAAAGGCACCTCATCAGCAAGTACAGGAACATCTAAATTCAGAGTCCTGAAATAAAATATCCTTTCACTTAATATATGAAAATGTTCAATCATACAAAAGTGTTAGCATATACTGATAAAACAATTACTAATATTGTTCAGAAAAGTAAGTAGTTAAAGCTATCTACAGGGCAGAGGGGTTCTGCCATTTTTACCCTTGGCGACGAATGCAAGGAGTGTTGCTCCAATTGTAAAGGGTGAAGTCTTAGTGGACGGAAGTAATGATGTGACGATCATCGTCCTCCTTCTCTCGAATGATGACCATAATGTCAGGATAATCATGGTCTAAAGTGTATCTATTTGTGTGCTCATCATGAAAAAGGATGCGTACATGAGAGAACCTCTTGGTGATGTCTTGTTTACATCTCTATTCCCTTTCTTCCACTTCAGGATCAGGAATTAGGACCTCTTTTGCTTTAACCGGTATCGGTTTGGGAAATAGCATAGCCATAACATGGGCTGGAACCTTTACCGGAGACTATATAGGCTCAGGATCTGTAGGTGGAGATAATCGCCGTATGGCTGAATATGAAGGAATCTGTTTGTGTTTATGAGCATTCTTGTGACTGGAGCTAGCACAATAGCCTAATCTAGCTATCCCTATTTGACTGGGAACTTGAATTGGGTGCTTAATACCCTGATAATCTTTGCCCAACCCTTGTCCAGGTTGATGACCCAATGACATTATTTGTTAAGTGGCTGATATTACCTCGGCAGAAATCTTGGGTGTAAGAGGTGGCGTCCCAATGGGATGGTAATGAGTGTTTCTCACCTCCAGAGCATGGAAACTAACCAGCTCAACTTCTAAATTGAAGCTGATGAGTGGTATATAACCTTGTTCAGGACATTCCGGCTTAGCATTAACAATGACTAGGCTATTATTGATAATGTACTTTAGTTGCTGGTGAAGGGTGGAAGGGATGGCTCTAGCCATATAAATCCACGATCTTCCAAAATGTAGGTTATATCCTGTAGCTATTCTGAGCACGTGAAAGGATACACTGAATGTATATGGACCAATCTCCACTGGTAGTTCAATTTCTCTAATGGCGTTTCGTTGGGACCCATCAAAAGCTCTGATAACCGTATGGCTTCTTTTGATCTTCTTGGGGTTGATATTCATCTTCTCCAAGGTAGCATAAGGACAGATATTCAGAGATAAACCTCCATCTATCAAGACTCCTCCCACCATGTATCCGGAGTACAAAACTGTTATGTTCAACGGCTTACAATAATCAGTCCCTTCAGCGGGTATGTCGTCATCAGTTAAAGATATCACATTGTTGTTGAAAATGTGATCAACCAGATGTTGGAATTTTTCCACATCCACTGATTTCGGTAAATAGGCTTCTTCCAAGACCCTTAGCAAGATCTTCCTATGATCTTCGGAAGAGAAAACCAAGTCCAGTATGGAAATTTGTTGTGGAGCTTCTCTCAAGCTTAAACCACCTTGGCTTTTTTATGGCCCATGGTACGGAGGAATTCTTTAATTTTCTCTATGGGAACTTTCCCATTTGATTTGATGGTAGGCTTCATCACCTGATGGGGAAGATACAACAGATTCTCCTTCGACACTACAGCAGTTGTATGTGAGGTAGATCCTTTCGCCTGCCCATAATTCCATGGGACTTTTTTCAAGCTGACAACTTGATATTGTAGCCTAGATGGAAAGATAATTGGCTCTTGTGCAGCCACTTTCAAAGGATTGTCGGCATCTTTGAGTTGAATTGCTTGTATTGTGAGTGGACTGGCAGCCAAATCATCCTCAGTTGATATAACTACTACGCCGTCCTTCCATTTTGTAGGACATGTGTTCCCACTATTGAGTAACAAAGTGTCGTCATCTGCCATTTACAGGACACCGCTGTCAATTAAATTCTGAATTAAATGGTGGAGTGCCCAACATTCTTCTGTGCTGTGACCGCGAGAATGGGAGTGGTACTGGCATACTCCATTGGAATTAAACCGTCTGGAACGGGGATTGATTGGAGGCAGAAGGGATGTAATTCTTCCTTCATTAATCAGCATTTAAAATATCTCCTCCATGGGTTGGTCATGGTATGTAAATTCCCTTTTGTTGGCAAAATCCTGAAGGGCTATGGCACTTGCTCTTTTTGCAACTTTATCCTCCAGTGTTTTACTTTCTGAAGGCGATGATGGAGTATTCATGACAAAAGGAAGTAGACTAGCATGCTCCTTACTGACTAATTGGAGTGTGACTTGGTGTTGATGGATCACCAGTTCTGCCAATTGGTTTACTTGCTTACAAAGAGCCTTAATCTTTTGTTCCATCATGAACTGGAACTGTGTGTAATCCCATTTGTCAGCACCATCTTTGCTGGTTTGGGAAGATTCAGCAATGTAATTAGAACTTTGTCCACTGCTCTAATTAATCATATTGACATCTTCTTCTTTCTGTTGAGGAAGAGGGTTATCTTGTACATGAGGTTGGTCGGGTTTAGTCACCACAATCTCCCCGTTGTCGATTAAATCCTGGAACTTATGTTTCAAGGCCCAGCAATCCTGAGTATCATGTCCCGGTGCCCCAGCATGATAAGCACACTTCCGTGTAGCATTGTAAACCTTCCCATTTGGGTTGGCTGGTAGAAGAAGATGTGTAATTTTCTTCTGAGTAATCAGTAGATTAAAAATATTCTCTAGCGAATCACCTAGGGGTGTGAACGCTCGATTACGTTGGACTTCTCCACCCTTTAGCAATGTGGGGTTGGAAGACTGTGCTGGAAAAGAGGAGTAGTTTCTCCTTCGGATAGGCATGTTTTGACTGCCTTTCTGACCTTGTAGTATCAACGAAACATCCTCCTCTTTCTTTTGATGGACCCTCTAGGGGTTGTTTCCATAAGTTCTGGACTGGATGTGTTCAGCAACAGCTTTTAGAGTGGCTAGGTCTTAAATTTTTCCTGACTTCAATCCCATCTCAACCATCTCTCCATGTTTGATCATTTCAAAAAATGGCTAGCCAATGCCCGCTAAGACTCTCTCATAGAAAGGAGCTTCTTGTATGTCTATGAAAGTCATTACCATTTCTGACTCCGTCATAGAAGGAATAACTTGAGCAGCAAGGCGCCTCCACCTTTGAGCATACTCTCTAAATGACTCATTAGAGTATTTCTTGACCTTGGTAATTTGGTACCGGTCAGGAGCCATCTGAGACTGGAAGCTATACTGAGTGAAGAAGGCATGAGCTAACTCTTCTCAGCTATGTATTTTAGAATTGTCTAATCTGGTATACCATGATCGGGCTTCTCCAGTTAGACTCTTTTGGAACAGCTGCATTCTGAGCTTCTCATTCTCGGTATAAGATCTGAGTTCTCTAATGAATACCTTCAAGTGTGTATAAGGATCTCCTACCCCATCCTACTTTTCAAAGTCAGGAGTCTTGAACTTCTCTAGATACCAGGGAATATACAAATATCAGCATAGGAAATACTGTCGTGTGCTCCAATCCCTTTTATATGTCGAATGGTCTCTTCCATTTAAAGGACTTTTTTCCTGCTATCACCGGTGTCTAGATCTTCTTTGAAATGGGTGTTTTCAGGAATTTTGTTGGTCATATCTAACTGAAGTTCCGAAATTGTTTTATCCAAACCTTGTGGTCCTCCATATGCAGAAGATTCTGTATGTACGAGTATTTGTGAACCCTGAGTAGACTGGTGTAGTTCTTTAAGCAAAACAACCAAATCTGTAATTTTTTTGCTTAATCCGTCAAACTCTTCATGAGAGACAGGAGTAGGATTAGTCTGGTCAGATGAAGACATAGTTGGTTGTAGGCTCGTGGCCTTTTGAACTTTAATCGGGTAACAGGCCCAATTATTTCCCTACAAAAACTTATGTAGTTTAGTCTTATGGAATGTATAAAATGTTTACATGCTATCATAATGTGTCCATTTCAGGAATATTATCCTTTAAACGGGTGTCATTTGATAGCATGTCAAGCCTTAATATGCATGTACACATATTCTTCATATTTTCCATTACATAAAGATTGACATGGAATAAAATTACAAGTAATTATATTTACAAATAATTAAAAATGGAAACCATGAAGAGACTTTCCTCCGCGTTTGGTTTATCAGAGGCTGACCTATCTTAGGTAACTCTTGCGGATTTTTGGCATGAAGATTCCCAGATCATCACAATTTACTTGACGGGAAGTTAATTCGGTCTTTCAATTTGAGCGAATCTGGGTGGTGCCTTTCCTGAGCCTCGTTGGAATTAGTCTCCCTACGAGTCCAGTAATTAAACACCGACAAGATAGCCTCCTGGTGGAGGAACCACGCAATATACATTCACATGCAATGTGTTTCACCGTTTATGAAAATGATGACATGTGCGAAGCACTAATATCACAGATAGATATATTGAAGTGCAGTAAGTAAAATGCATTTGTACACATTCATCAAAAAAATGTAAATGCAACATCCACACGCAAGCATATAACAGTTTTGAAAATCTTGTAATAGCGGCTTAAGTCCTCTTACTGGAGTCTCCAGCAGAGTCGCCAACTGTCGACATCGGGATTTTTATTATCCCTCTTCTGTTCTTATTTTTTGGTGTTCTCATGTTAGGTGAGATTTGTTTGAAAAAACAAGTTGTGAAAAGGTTCGACATTTATATGTCGATGATTTGACTGTAAAAGTCGCCAGTTGGTGTTTTTAAATGGTTGCACCAACGCAACCAAGAAAAGGTTTGCACATTGACCCAGTGATGTGACACTGCTAAACGGGTCTGTGAAACTGAGATTCATTAGGGTCCGGGGACTTGCTTATGCAGAGGGAAGGTGTTAGGCACCCCCCTACATCCATGTTTCCACGGTGACCGCCACTTTTCAAATAAACTATTATATGAATGTGTGTGTGTGTGTATGGATCAATGTGCAATTATTTGGAAGTAGTGTTACGCCTCGTTCGCACCTATATACATGGGGTTTGAATTTATATAAAAATTCAGTTTTAAACAAGATACAGCAATGATGTTTTGTAAAAGAGGTTTTTCAAATCTTGTGCTCAGTAGTAATTAAGGCCTTTGATACTTCCATTTTATTGAATATTCAGCTTGATTGCTTTTATTTTCGAGATGCGAAGTATCTTCGAGAAAATAATATATAAAGCAGTGTCGAACTCCTCATGGGCATGAAAGCCATCTAACGAAATTCAAACACCGTGAATAATTTACAAGCTACTTACAACTGAAAATGTCCATCACGGGAATCGAATCTAGATTCTGTAGACTGAATCTGTGATCACATGATTCCTAGGCTCACATGATGCCGCAATTTATATGAAAGCAGTAAGCAGTTATATATATAAAAGCTATAAATATATATATATATATACAGACATGATCAATGTAAGACCCCAAATTTTATGAAATGAAAGTATTCAATTTTCTTATAATTAATATGTTATTTAGTAAATGGTTAAATTGAAAAAGGGTTAAAGTTAAGGGCGATAATTGAAAATTTTACAAAGTAAGCAAGTTGTTATTCGTTGTATCGGGGAATATTCATTTTCATAGAGAATATTCGTTCGACGGCATAATCATTGGTGGACCCCCCAACGGAAGTATTGTCGTATTTAGAAAACAACAAATTTATCTTTTATTAAAAATAACGGCGAAAGTGTTACCGTTAAAACTGTTAAACTACCCGATAGTAAAAGTACAGTAATACGCATGGTTTCATAGTAGCACACGGTGTTGATTATTGATGCTTACGTAAGAAGTCACTCAGTTATACTCAATTATTGTTACAGTAATTGCTGCATCATATCTCTCATATTATTGATTCAATTATTGTCACAGTATCATCTGCATAATTTGTTATATTATTAAATCAATAATTGAGACGACAAAGTTATTCATATTATTATTTGCAATATTGACAATGTCTAGAAGTTCTATCAAGGAGAGGTTAGATAATCTAATTGCGCGCCAATAGTGAGAAATCCTTATCGGAAAGCCCTCTCTTTCCTGGGAACGACCTGGTTGTTAAATATTGTGAGTTATAATATTAATGATGAATAAGTTCGTGTTGATTAAAGATGAAATTGATAGTTCCATTGTGTTGGGATTACTAGTGTTAGGGGAAATTGACATCTATTTCGATAATAATGGATGTCTGGAGGTTATATTGACCAATCGGGTAATTAATCGGATAAATTAGCAATTAATTGCTATTAATTCACATGCTTATAACTATTTGTTCACATGTGTGTACTATTGATTCACATTCATGTACTATTAGGGGATGTGGTGCAAGATTGTTAATACTTGCATGACTAAGTTAAAAAGGGAGGTATAGATGGAGGTATTATACTGTAATTCATATTTTCACATGTATAGAACTATTGATTCACATGATTGAACTATTAATTCACATGATATACTATTAGGGGAGGTGGTGCAAGTTTTATAATACTTGCAGGACTAAATTAAAAATAAAGGAAAAGATGAAGGTATTGTACTGTAAAATTTTAAGCCCCAAAACGTGCAATTATCGAAACTATATTTTTCTATAAATAGAAGCTCATTCCTTCATTATTTTTCACCAATTCACTAAGTCTCACAAGAGCAATTATTATAGAGAAATTATAGAGAGAGAAGCTATGGAGAGAAAGAAGAAACGAAGTCTGCTACTTCATTATTCCAGTATCCAGTCTTCTTCTGAGGTAAGGGATATTATTATTATAGTAAGGGGTATTATTCTTTCGTATTCATGAAGAGAGTTATTTTCTTTCGATACTCGTAAGGGTTGTTATTCCATTCTTTATTATTATGTTGGAATAACCTGTCTGTGCGGTCTATCGCATGCCTGGTGAATTCTGTTGTTATTCCATTCTTTATTATTCTATTGGAATATCCTGTTTGTGCGGATTACGCATGACCTGGTTGCATTCTTTATTATTCTGTAGGAATATCCTGTCTGTGCAGATTACGCATGACCTGGTTCCATTCTTTATTATTCTGTTGGAATATCCTGTCTGTGCGGATTACACATGACCTGGTTCCATTCTTTATTATTCTGTTGGAATAACCTATCTATGTGGATTACCGCATGCATGATGAATAATCCTTTGTATTCATTCCTTATTAAATTGTGGAAATGATCTGTCTACGTGGATTACCGCATAGCGGGTGAAAATCCATTTGCAGTTTCGTATAATCTATTATACTCGTATGAAATATTATTTCTTTTATACTCGTCATGGAATATCATTTTTTTTGGTATTTTTTTACGAGTTACTATTCACAGGTTACTATTCACCCAGTTACTATTCACTCTAGTATTATTCACTCGAGTATTCGGGTCACTTTTCGTGTCAGAGTACTATTCAAGAGTTACTATTCACCCAAATATTATTCACTTGGGTATTTGGGGTACTTTTATGTCGGGGTACTATTCACAAGGTACTATTCCCGAAGTACTATTCATAGGGTACTATTGCGGGGTACTATTTACCCGAAAAATATATTTCTTTTATGTCGAAATTATTTTTGGTACATGAACATTATTCTTGAATTTTACTCCACAAAGCAGTATCATGTTGACAATTTGCATATTTTTAAACACTGGATAAATTTAAAGTCTTCAATATTTATCCTTGATTTCGTTTGATTAATGCTTATATCATTGTCATCATCCTCATGCTTATATTATGATGAAAGTCATCTTTGGCTTACGTGCAAAGATGGACTGTTGATTATTGGTTTTACAGTTGTATATCTTTGGCTTACGTGCAAAGATGAACTATTTATTGATGAGTATCTTTGGCTTATGTGCATAGATGAACTGTTTATTAGTATGATTATGACCAGGTATCATTTGGTATAATCATGACCCGTAATGTTATAGATGATGTGGTAAAAGTCCTCATTGGCCCGTAGTGCATTGATGGACAATTATTGGTATGATTATAACTATGGATTATTCGGTATAATCATGACCATTGATGATTACATGAATATCCTTGGTCGAAAAGGTGGATGATTCGATGATGTGGATTATTTATTGTCGAGTCTCAAATGATAAAATATTGATTATACACTTTTAATTCATAAAAGATAGTAGATATCATGCTCTACTTGACTCTTCTAAAATACGGTTGTATGTCTTTGGCACGTAGAGTGCAAAGATGCATTGTTAATGAATATCTTTGGTCGAGTGTGCGAAGATGAATTTATTAGTATGATTATGAGCAGGAATTGTGATTTGGTATAACCATGATTTTTGATGTTTCAGGTGAAGATAGGTGATGAAAATTATCTTCGTCCTGGGTGCGAAGAGGAATTTAGAATCACAATTATGATTATGAGTTATTCATATGATTGTGGACAAGAATTGTTGATTGATGTTACAGGGATAAAACATTATTGTGTACTTTTAACATGGAAAAGATAATAGATCCGATTGTCTATTTGACTCTTCTAATGGATTGCTTATTTTCGATGCAGTTGTTGATCTAAAACTTGTTGTCTATTGTATTCTATCAGTTGTTATATTGTTGAAGGCTAAGGATAATTTATTCAGCATTATCTTAGTCATAATATTTCTTCTTCGGGCTAGTTGAGCTCACCCTTTCTTTCATCGTTGTCTCTGTAAAAATGAGAATTTAAATGGGACTTAGCCTGGGAATGGAGTGATGGTTCAGGATAAATGGCTTTAGTATTCCTCACTATTCTACGGAATAATGTGATAATAATTGTAATGAGGACACCATTGAGTGTGGATATTGTCTAGGTGACAATATTCTTGTTTAAACTCTCGGCTATGTTTTGTCATATTTTACACGACTATTGTATAATTAAGTTGTATTTAAATTTATGTACCATGTATCTGGCGACTCAAGATGGGTGATGTATACCTGTTTTGGGGGCGTCACAAATGGTATCAGAGCTTAGGGATATGGTCGCTGGCGGAGATAAGAGTCTAGAACTAGATGGGGAGAGACGAGTTATATACTTCGCTAGTGTGTGACTTACCTAAGCTAAAATTGTTTACTTGATAAGTTGACAAATTGTGATATGTCAATCAACCTTTGTTTTGAAGATATATTATAAAATGATATCTAAAATACAGGAGATGAGCAATGGGAAAATCATGATACAGAGGAAATAACCAGAAAGGTACAACCTAAAAAGAAAGCAAGGTATTCTCATCTCTTCGAACTACCAGGTACGTAAATTTTGAGGGCGAAATTTCATAAGGAGGGGAGATTGTAAGACCCCGAATTTTATGAAATGAAAGTATTCAATTTTCTTATAATTATTATGTTATTTAGTAAATGGTTAAATTGAGAAAGGGTTAAAGTTAAGGGTGATATTTGAAAATTTTACAAAGTAAACAAGCTGTTATTCGTTGTGTCGTGGAATATTCATTTCATAGAGAATATTCGCTCGACCAAGATAATCATCATTGTGGACCCCCAACGGAAGTATTGTCGATTTAGAAAACGATAGATTTATCTTTTATTAAAAAATAACGGCACGAAAGTGTTACCGTTAAAACTGTTGAACTACCCTTAGTAAAAGTACAAGATGTCTGGCGTGGTTTGCATAGTAGCACACTACCAGATTGATTATTGATGCTTACGTAAGAAGTCACTCGCTATTATACTCAATTATTATTCAAAGAATTGTTGCATCATATCTCTCATATTATTGATTCAATTATTGTCACAAAGATTATCTCGCATAATTTGTTATATTATTAAATCAATAATTGAGATGACAAAGTTATTCATATTATTATTTGCAATATTGACAATGTCTAGAAGTTCACAAGGAGGAGAGGTTAGATAATCTAATCATGCTACAATAGGAGAAATCCTTATCTGAAAGCCCTCTCTTTCACGGGAACGACCTCGTTGTTAAATATTGTGAGTTATAATATTAATGATGAATAAGTTCGTGTTGATTAAAGATGAAATTGATAGTTCCATTGTGTTGGGATTACTAGTGTTAGGGGAAATTGACATCTATTTCGATAATAATGGATGTCTGGAGGTTATATTGACCAATTGGGTAATTAATCGGATAAATTAGTAATTAATTGCTATTAATTCACATGCTTATAACTATTTGTTCACATGTGTGTACTATTGATTCACATTCATGTACTATTAGGGGATGTGGTGCAAGATTGTTAATACTTGCATGACTAAGTTAAAAAGGGAGGTATAGATGGAGGTATTATACTGTAATTCATATTTTCACATGTATAGAACTATTGATTCACATGATTGAACTATTAATTCACATGATATACTATTAGGGGAGGTGGTGCAAGTTTTATAATACTTGCATGACTAAATTAAAAATAAAGGAAAAGATGAAGGTATTGTCTCAGAAATTTTAAGCCCCAAAACGCAAATTATCGAAACTATATTTTTCTATAAATAGAAGCTCATTCCTTCATTATTTTTCACCAATTCACTAAGTCTCACAAGAGCAATTATTATAGAGAAATTATAGAGAGAGAAGCTATGGAGAGAAAGAAGAAGCGAAGTCTGCTACTTCATTATTCCAGTATCCAGACTTCTTTTGAAGTAAGGGATATTATTATTATAGTAAGGGGTATTATTCTTTCAGATTCATGAAGAGAGTTATTTTCTTTCGATACTCGTAAGGGTTGTTATTCCATTCTTTATTATTATGTTGAATAACTTGTCTGTCTGAGCACCGCATACATGGTGAAATTCTTTCATTATTCCATTCTTTATTATTCATTGGAATAACTCGTTCTGCATCTTGATCATCACATGCCCGTGAATTCTCATTGTTATTCCATTCTTTATTATTCTGTTGGAATATCCTGTTTGTGCGGATTACGCATGACCTGGTTACATTCTTTATTATTCTATAGGAATATCTTGTCTGTGCAGATTACGCATGACCTGGTTCCATTCTTTATTATTCTGTTGGAATATCTTGTCTGTGCGGATTACACATGACCTGGTTCTATTCTTTATTATTATGTTGGAATAACCTGTCTATGTGGATTACCACATGCATGGTGAATGATCCTTTGTATTCATTCCTTATTAAATTGTGGAAATGATCTGTCTACGTGGATTACCGCATGGCAGGTGAAAATCCATTTGCAGTTTCGTATAATCTATTATGCTCGCATGAAATATTATTTCTTTTGTACTCGTCATGGAATATCATTTTCTTTGGTATTTTTTTACGAGTTACTATTCATGGGTTACTATTCACCCAATTACTATTCACTTTAGTATTATTCACTCGGGTAATCGGGGCACTTTTCGTGTCGGAGTACTATTCACGAGTTACTATTCACCCAAATTACTATTCACCCGAATATTATTCACTCGGGTATTTGGGGTACTTTTCATACCGGGGTACTATTCACGAGGTACTATTCCCGAAGTACTATTCATAGGGTACTATTGCAGGGTACTATTTACCCAAAAAATATATTTCTTTTATGTCCAAATTATTTTTGATACATAAATATTATTCTTGAATTTTACTCCATAAATCAGTATCATGTTGACAATTTGCATATTTTTAAACACTGGATAAATTTAAAGTCTTTAATATTTATCCTTGATTTTGTTTAATTAATGCTTATATCATTGTCATCATCCTCATGCTTATATTATGATGAAAGTCATCTTTGGCTTACGTGCAAAGATGGACTGTTGATTATTGGTTTTACAGTTGTATATCTTTGGCTTATGCGCAAAGATGGACTATTGATTATTGGTTTTACAGTTGTATATCTTTGGCTTACGTGCAAAGATGAACTATTGATTGATGAGTATCTTTGGCTTATATGCATAGATGAACTATGTATTGGTATGATTATGACCAGGGATCATTCGGTATAATCATGACCCGTAATGTTATAGATGATGTGGTAAAAGTCCTCATTGGCCCGTAGTGCATTGATGGATAGTTATTGGTATTATTATAACCAGGGATTATTCGGTATAATCATGACCATTGATGATTATATGAATATCTTTGGCCGTAGAAAAGTGTGGGATGATTCGATGATGTGGATTATTTATTGTCGAGTCTCAAATGATAAAATATTGATTATACACTTTTAATTCGTAAAAAGATAGTAGATATCATTCTCTACTTAACTCTTCTAAAATACAGTTTGTATGTCTTTGCCCTGTAGTGCAAAGATGAATTGTTAATGAATATCTTTAGTTGTAGTGCAAAAGATGAATTTATTAGTATGATTATGAGCGAGGTGAATTGTGATTTGGTATAACCATGATTTTTGATGTTTCAGGTGAAGATAGGTGATGAAAATTATCTTCGTCCCGGTGCGAAGAGGAATTTAGAATCATAATTATGATTATGAGTTATTCATATGATTGTGATGTGAATTGTTGATTGATGTTACAGGGATAAAACATTATTGGTGGACTTTTAACATGGAGAAGATAATAGATCTGATGGTCTATTTGACTCTTCTAATGGATTGCTTATTTCTGCTGCAGTTGTTGATCTAAAACTTGTTGTCTATTGTATTCTATCAGTTGTTATACTGTTGAAGGCTAAGGATAATTTATTCTGCATTATTGTAGTCATAATATTTCTTACTGTGCTAGTTGAGCTCACCCTTTCTTTCATTGTTCTCTTCGGAAAATGAGAATATAGCTGGGACGAGTCGGGGAATGGAGTGATGGTCCAGGATAAATGGCTTTAGTAGTCCTCACTATTCTACGGAATAATGTGATAATAATTGTAATGAGGACACCATTGAGTATGAATATTATCTAGATGACAATATTCTTGTTTAAACTCTCAGCTATGTTTTGTCGTATTTTACAAGACTGTTGTATAATTAAGTTGTATTTGAATTTATGTACCATGTATCTGGCGACTCAAGATGGGTGATGTATACCTATTTTGGGGGTGTCACAAACAACCACCACGAAGCACCTCGATGGGGGATCAAAAATATAAATAAAGAAATAAAGACGATCAACCGCCATGAAGTAAACTCTAGGCGGGACGGAATGTAAGTAGTAAAAGGCCACAAAGTAAACTCCAAGCCTGACAGAAATATAAATATATATATATATAAGCGATAAACGCACATGATATATATCAATCCCGACTCAGTTTATCATTTCAGCGATTTGTCGCTATATATATATATATATATATATATATATATATATATATATATATATGAAATAAAAGCCACGAATCAAGTCCTGCATACACACTAAACACGACTCTCAATGTGAAGAATTGTGCAAAAAGTAGAAGAGAAAGGCTTTAAAGTATGTAAGAAGGCTTACAATGGATCACAAAGAAGACTTCTATAGCTTTAAACATATGAACACTCGGCTTGTAATAACCCGAGATTTCCTACATAAAATAAATAAAAAAATTTGCATATAAATTTTTTTTATTATTATTTAATGACGAGAATAAATGTCTAGTAATGTGAACGATACATACAAATATATTTATTACTTGAAAAATTAGAAATAATTTTGGAGTAATTAATTACCCAAATTATATTGTTATGGTAATTAATTCTCGTAGTTTTAAATGTTTTATTAATTATTTTCCATGAAAACATGATTGGAAATAATATATGAAGTGATAATTAGATTTATATAATAAATATTTTATTATATGAATTGTTCGTAATATTAAAGTTAATTATTTTAACTTGATTATTGATGTTGTGTAAGAAAGAGAAGTCGATATGAGATCCAAACCTCGAATTGGGATTGTGATCAAGAGATGAGAATAATAATATTATATTATTGTTATAATGATTTTACAAGACAATAATTATGTATCGTGTGTATGTGAGGATGTATATATATTGAAAGTAATGACTATTCAATTAGGTCATAGCACAATTATCGCGTCAGTTAAACCCTAATTATTAAACTCAGTTATGAGAAATGACTGAGTGGTGACTGTGCATATGAAGTTACTGTGTACACGAATGTCGGTAATTAGAAGAAAACCCTAATTACTATTTTTACGCTGATAATTAGGACAAACCCTAATTATTATAACCTTAATCGGTTGAAGTTAAAGATTGTAATGATTGTGTTAGTAACATACACAGATAATTAGAGAACCCTAATGGTCAATTAGAAACTCTAATTGATGGCGTTAAGAAACCCTAATTATAGAACCCTAATTTTTCAATCAAAAACCCTAATTTTAAATTATCAGGTTTAATTACGATGTTAATGTACAAGTGTTTTAATTTACCAAAGATAGAAAGTAATTGGTAAATGATAAGAATTACCATCTAGTGATTAAATACTACATTTAATTGCTATGTACAAAAATGCCCTTGAAATTATATGCGAAATTACCAAAATACCCTTTTTGTCCATTTTAGTGTATTATTAGTAGCATTGTTGATGGAATCTTCAATTATGCTAGCTAATCAATGGCTTCTAGAATTCCCTCATGCTACTATACCATTACACCTCAATTATACCAACCCTATTGAGCATCCAAGGCACTTGACATGGTCTATATATAGAGATTGAGGGAGAAATAATACAAATGCACACTAACATTTTCTAAAATCCCTAGACACACTCTCTCAAGCTCTAGCCAACGAATTTGCCTTCCCCATAAGCTCATAATCAAAGCCCAACCATCACAAAAACCAAATCAGAAGCATCAAAGCCAAAAAAAATCAGAAATCAAAGCTTGAAAAGGTATAAAATCCCAAAAATTAGAAATCCTTCGATTCGATGTTAATTGATGCAATTGATTATTTAAAGTTGTGTAATAGGGAGTCTATTAATGTTCTGCGTTGTAAAAACACAGACCCATAACATCAAAGTGCACGAATTTGAAGATTTAAGCAAGTTGGAAAAAAAACGGATTCTGTGATTTTTCATCAAATGTCAGGGCTTATAACTCTTTTTTCGATCATGATTTTTGTTGTTTAAAAGTTGTTATGTGTATCTTGTTATGTGGTCTTGAATCTGCAAAAAGATTCAAGGACAGATCAATTCTAGATCAAAAGATATAAGCGGTCAAAACCCCGTTGACCGAGTCTGCCATTTCGCGAACCCAGAATTTCTTAGAACAGTTGTCCGTGTTCAAGTTTGACCGCTCAGATCTTGCTGATTCTATGCTTTTTTTTTGGTGTTATGATGCTTTTTAATTGTAGTTCTACATGTTTTCTACACACTTCAGTTGATAGATCACACAAACAATGCACAGATTTCAAGTTATAAGGGTCCAAAGTAGGACTTCGATCGCTCTTCATTGAAGAACAAATAAGTCGTAATTTTTGAAGGCTAATATCTTCGTGATGTGTTGTTTCTTGGATCTGAAAATTGTTTGTTAGTGTAGCCTTACACTTCTAATACACAATTGATCTTTAATCTGGTCCAGAAACACAATAGGTTAAGAATTATTCACGGTCAAACATGGTCCCCAGAATCGCCTTGTGTTTTCGGGCTTGAGGAAGAAACGAATATAATGATGCTTATGTCGCTATAGGCCCCTTTGGCGACAGATTTGAATTATTTTAAATTTTTCAATTTCTGGAAATTTCGAAAATGATTTAAAAATTAGAAAAATTAGATTTTAAATTAAGAAAAATTATTTTAAAGTCCGAAAAATAATATTTAATTATTTTGAGTATATTTCATAAATATTTAATATTTTTGGAATATAAAAGGTATTTATTTATTTAATTATAATATTAAATAAATGATTTAAAAATAATTTTAATTCATGAAAAATTATTTTATGGTATAAGAAAATATTTTAAGTTATTTGTGATGACTTTTAATATTTTGTGATGAATTTCATTAATTAATTAATATTAATGATATTAAAGTTATTTATTAGTTTAAAAATGATTTTAATATTTTAAAAATCATTTTAGATGAAAATAAAGTATTTAAAGATATTTTGAGTTATAAAATATAACTTTTAATATTTAGAAGATAATTTCATTAATAATTATATATTAATGATATTTAGTTAATGATTTGTGATATTAAGTTTATTCAATATTTATATTAAATAAATAGTTTAAAATAGTTTTATTTATTTAAAAATCATTTAAAGAGGATATTAAGGATTTAAAAATATTTTAAGTTATACTTAATGACTTTTAATATTTGATAAATAGTACATTAATATTTAAATATTAATGGTAATTATTTAAAATGATTTTAATTATTTTAAAAATCATTTAAAGGTAATATAAATGTTTTAAAAATAGTTTGAGTTATTATAAATAACTTTTATATTTTGGCAATGGTTTCATTAATAATTTAATATTAATTAATTATTAATGATAAAAGAATTGTTTGATGTTTAAATCATTTAATTATGATTCTGATGTTTGAAAATGCATGATAAATTATTATAAATGCTTTAAAATTATTTTAAGTCATTTAAAAATAAAATGACTGATACTCACAGATGTTGAGGTACAGAAAAAGAGTCTTAGACTCAAGAATTACTTCGATAAAGTTGCTTTGACGTCGACAAAAATGTCGGAATTCTTATAAAAGAAAGAAAAGGCTATTGTAAAAATATGGATGAGATATTTGAAAAATGTATAAAAATATTTCAAGTATAGAATATGAACTAAAAGTATGATCACCGCGATTATGTGATGACGTGATTAGACTATGTCTTTGATCAGTAATAGAAAGATTACTATGTTATTATGATATATTGTTCTAATCGAATGAATGATCCGATTATCGATAGGTTGTGATAAAGAGATAAAACCTAAGTTGAGATTTGTAATCAGCGAATCAGGCAAGTATCTTACCTTTGCATTTTCTTTATGCAATGGACATGAGTAAGAGAGTTTCAAAATTCTTTTCTATTCCTGTACAGATTATGTACGCTTTGATTATCAACATGTTAGCTCAGATATATATTCTGTTAAGTTGATTTCTAAATGGTTATACAAGTGTCCCCACTTGGATAATCATGGCATTTATTCACATGTTGATACACTTTTTCAATTACCCGTATATATATATATATATATATATATGTTGAATTACATATTATTGTTGAGCAAGATTAAAAACCTTCGGGTTTAGAACCAGGCATGTATGAACATCCCTATATGGGAAAATTTTTGCGCCCAAGGCGAACAGAGTAAAACGATGAATTTCATTCGTGTTCAGTAGTATTGATCAATACAGGTACAATCTGTGGCCGATCACCCTCCGTGCTCGTGTAAGCTAGAAATCTGTTTATGGATGGATTTCCGCCAAACCTTTTCAAAAAATGAAAACAATGTTCATAGTATGTTTCTTAAACCCTATTCATGGGTGGAGCCTTTCAAGAAATTGAAAAGAGTTGTTATGTGAATTTTTATCAAGATGATTTACTTCACAACTTTCAATTCGTTGTAGAAGTGTTATGTAAAGAGAATACTTATATTCTTTCAAATTTTATATATATAATTGCTATTACTTGTTGGCACTCAAATGCTCATCCTTGCTTAAATTAAATGTTTTCAAGCATGTATGAGCAAACTGAAGGCTCGAAGTACGCAACAAGGGAAAGAAAAGTTGTTCAAATGAGTTTATATTATGAGTTAATGGTTATAGTTAGTAAGACAATGGAATCTATTGTCGTATTGTAAGGAATGTATTTGAAGGTCACGACTGGGAAGTAAACTTTGATGTATGTAAATTAAGTTCAATGTATTATTATTTAGTATTATTCAGCTTAAAGAAATGGTATCGTGGAGAACCGAGTTCGGGTTGCAAGTACCCGGATTTGTGGTCGCCACACGGCTCCCGCCGATAAAAATATGACTGAATATAAGCTAACAAGTGTTTAAAATGAGAAAGCACTCAGTTTAGGGTGTGTACAAAGCAAATTGGACAGGGCTTCCTCGCCGTTTTCTCTTACAAAATGGCCACCCCATGCCCTCTATTTATAGAGGGGGGAAGCCACAGGTACACATGCGGCAGCCACAGATGTACCTGCGGCTACCCGGGGTGCCTCGGGCTCCGCGAGTCCTGCCATCTCGAAGTACGTGCACGCATATAACGTGATGTCTACTTGAACTTGTAGAACTTCAATCTGAGCCTCTGATTGAGGTGTATAAGACCTTTTACGGAGTGCTGTTGTCGAGAGCTACACAAATGACATGGGATTGGAGGTTATCAGAAGTCAGGAAGATGGGACCATGCCCTTGGTCTTCAAGCTTCAAATTCCATCCGGCAGTCTTTCTCTTAGTAGTAGTCACCGGGATTGCGCAAATTATTTGGCTCTTGTGGGACATTGATGTGTAGAATGTATGTTGAACTGTTGTTGAGACGGCGCAATGTGGAATCGAGGTGGCAAAATGATAATTTTGCCCCTCACCGGGGTTATCTCCGGTTTGGACAAATAAAGCGCCGTTGCTTCGTGGTTATCTCTCGAGATTGAAAACGCCAAGTTACCGAATGTCCTCAAGGTTATATCTGAGGTGTGTCTGACCTCCCAGGGTTATCTCCGAATTTGGGACTGAGTGCCTCGGGGTTATCTCTGAGGTTGAAGCTGATTGTTGGGCGTTAAAATGAGCATCTCCGGGGTTATCTCTGGAACTACAACTGCACTCCTCGGGGTTATCTCTGAGGTTAACGTTGTCTTTCCCAGTGTTGTTTTCGGGACAGAGACTAAGTATCTCGGGGTTATCTCCGAGATGAAACGGTCTTCTCCGATGTGATTTCCGGTATTGAGCTAAGCTGTCCTCCATGGTTATCTTTGAAAGACGATTCTGCCCTCCTGCAATGTTAGTAACAGGTATGCAGAAAATTTCGAGTGTCTACATGCCACAACTTGATCAAAATAATCTAAGAGACAAAAGATAAGGAGTTACATGATGATGTAATTTACTGTATATATATATATATATATATATATATATATATATATATATATATATATATATATATATATATATATATATATATATACTTTAATTAGATTTTGTCGAACTATATAGATAAGGGTAATATAGTTTGAAAAAATAGTGGGATATACCAATATAAAATAAGACCTAATTTATTTTGGTAAAATAAATTAATTAAATGACTGTTTGCTAAAAATATTATTTTTTTCATATGCAAAAATTTGAAAATGTCTATAACAATCCGTAATTTCATTTGTAATTTTAAATATTTATTTATAATTTAAATAAATATTTTAATTGTCATGTTTGTGGATTAACTTAATTAAATAAATATTTTAATTGTCATGTTAAATAAATAATTAATGAATAATTGTGGATTAACTTAATTAAGTGAAATATATTAACTAAGTTGATATTCAATAATTTTGTGGGTGGAAATTTAATTTAATGAGTTAATTAAATGAGTGGTTAACTAATTATCATATTATATAATGGTAATTTTCTAATTTAATAATTAAATTAGAGAAAGTTAGTAAGGATTATTTGAGTTGTTGAATAATTATGTGTTAATTTCATTTAATAATTGAATTAGAGAATTGATAAGGATTATATGAATTGTTATAATGTTGTTTTAATTTATGTTAGTAATTAAAGTGATGTGTTAATTTATTAAATAAAATTATAATAAAAATTATAATTTTGTAGTAATGGGTTAAGTGAAAAAATTTATTTAATAAGTTATAATTAGTTTTTATTTAATTGAGGTTGGATATGGAAATCCAAGTAAATAATGTGGAACAATAAACTATAATACAAATAATTTATTAAAATAAATTAAAGGAATTTTAAATGGGTTTATCAAACAAGGCTTAAAGATATTAAGTCATTATTTTAATTGATTTTGCCAAACAAAGCCTTATGGCTTTTGAATTTGAATTTGATTTAAAAATATAAATAAATAAAATATATTAAATTTTTATAACTGATATATATAATTGTTATATTTAATAAAACGTCAGTTTTAGACATTTGGTTCTTGTGCGTTGGCTTTATTCTATTTTACGTAAAAGGTTTGGCCAAAGAGAAAAGGGAGAGGTTACATAGCAAATTAGAGAGAGTTTGAGAGAAAGATTTCTGTGATTCCAAGCAAATTTTGTGTTTTATCAAAGATTATCTCCAAGCAAGTGAAGGTATAATCTCTAAAACTCAAGTTTACGTTTATGAAGAGTTTATGTTCATTCATGAGTTTCAAAATTTTCTGTAATTACATGTTTGATGAATTGTTGTTATATAAATTGATTTGTGGTCTTTATTAGCAAATTGTGATGTTAGAATTAGCATCTAGACAAGGAATTATTGTGCTAATTACGTTCAAAAGAAAGAAAATAGTTTATAGTGACTGTGTATATATATGTCTTGTGAAAGTACAAAATTTGGTAATTAGTTTGTGAACTAATCTGTAAATTGAGTCTTGAATATGTTAATTCATTAAGAAATGAAGAGAACACAATTTGAATGAGTTAATTTGGTGTATTATTGAGACCTAAGTGTTAATTTCTGTCAAGGATGTCAAAAATGGAGTTTGTGTGTAAAACATGGAATTTAAAAGATTTAAATTGGTTGTAGTTGTTGTTTAATTGTTCTAAGTTGGTATATATGTGAGGAACAATGTTTATATGGGTTTTATATCATTTGGGTATGTTTAAATCATTGTTTTGTGATAGCTGAGCTGTAATGCCTACTAGTTATGCAGACCTTAAAAACCCATCGGAACCTAGTATAATGAAACATTAATGTGATGAATATGTAATTAAGAGACAAAAACATATTTGTATCATGTAGTTGGTGATTCTAAAGTTGTAAAATTAGTAAGTTGTGAAAATGATATGTTGTGATTTATTGAACACGTGAATTAGTAAATAAGTGTTTTAAATTTAATACTTGTGATTTCTGAAGTGTATATGGTATTAGTGATTTGAAACTTGTACTAAAATAACAAGTTCAACCAAAATGAGATTTAACTTGGAAAGTGGATGTTAGTATATCTAAATGATGTTGTGATTCTAATAATATGTGTAGGTGAACGTGAGTTGTAATTTAATAGCTTACGCACGAGGCAAGTTCCCTAACATTTGCTACTTTATTATTCAGCAAGGTTTACTTTTCGCTGTCATACTTATGCAATTTCTCTATCTCTAATCTCTTATTGAGCAGTTAAGCTATTATTGTTACGCAAGTTTCCTAACCTTACTTTTACGTTATGTAAGTTTCTTGAAGTTATTATTCAATTGAGAAAGTTCTCTAACTTTAATCTTTCATTATGCAAGTTCTTGTTCCTAACTTCTTATTGTTATGCATATTCTTTAACTCTGAATTATTGTTGAGTAAGTTTCTAAACTACGCTTTTCCTCGAGTTAGTTAATTAATCTTTACTCCTTCATTTCAAGCGAGGTTGTTTTGTTTATTCAAAGTTTGTACTATTGTTGAAAGCTTGTTCTTGTTGAAAAACATTTATTCAGCTAAAATTAACTGTTGTTCAATTTCTGATCACCAATGTCATTGCACTATCTTACATTGTTGTACCGAACTCTTAGTTGACTAGCGATTCTTTATTGATTCAACTAATCCTTAGTTGATGAATGTTCTAAACTCTAAATTACCCTTAAAGTCAATTCAAACCAGACTTCCTTTGATTTGCTTATGAATCTGTATAATTTGAAGAATGTATAGTCGATGACTAATACTAGTTCAGCTGATAAACCATTGATAACCTATCTCTTATTGATACATTGACATAATTCGATTGTAACCAAACTCTTGAATAGTTATTGATCCCTACTTGATTCAACCAGTACTTGGATGAGGAGCGTTCTAAATATTTAGACTTCCTTTGAAGTTAATTCCAAACCAAACTTCCTTTGGTATGGAACCTGATAATCTAAGCTGAGATGAACAACCCTATATCAGGGGGTTATTTGAGAGCTACACAATAGCTTTAAAATGTTTGTACAATACATAGTACAAAGGGCTGATCACCTGGAGTACGAGATGATGGTCCACATAGTCATTTAGACTGTTAAAGGTTATAGTAGAAACACCTGTTAACCTAGGACATAGAAGATGATTATGGTCTTTTAGACTGTTAAAGGTTAAAGTAGCAATACTTGACAACCTATAATATAGTTCGTGGTCTTATTACCCTCAGTGTATTCTTTTGATGATTGATATTTATTGTTAACTTAAAATTCATTATTCCTTTGAACTCATTGCTTTTGAATTAAAGGTTATTGTTCCGGTAAGAGTACTTTACCATTGGAAGCTCAGTTAATTGTCATTCATGGAATGTTATTGTATATTATCCTTCTTGTGGGCAATTGTTTGCTCACTCTTGCACAAAACAATGCAGATGAAGTTAAGAAGTTTGAAGAGCTTTCTACAAGCAAGGGCAAGGGCAAAGTGCTTGATTAGACGACGTTTAATTTACCTTTTATTTATGAAGCTTATGTAATAGATTTGATTATGATTATGTTTTAATATTCCGCTGATGATTGTAATATAAAGGTTAGATGACCTGGGATTTATTTTAGATTATGTAACCCTATAATGGGAGATTTATTGTTTAAACTTTTGAGTTTAATTATATCCTTTATTTATGGGTAGTTAGTTATAATTTAATTGGACAGTGAACCCCAAATCTGTGGGATTGAAGTACCCGAATTTGGGGGTGTCACAATGTCACACTCACTAATTTCACTACGTAGCATACTTGATGCTAACAAAATGACCGGACAAAATTACAAGGTCTGGTTAAGGAATATGAGAATAGTTCTCACTGCTGAAAAGATTTCTTATATCCTAAATTCTCATGTCCTTGAAAATGTTACAGAAATAGCCTCTAAGGAAGAGATTTCTACTTTCAGAAAATGGCAAGATGATGCATCTGTGGCTCAATGCATCATGCTCGCATCCATGAGTAACGAGCTTCAGCGTCAGCATGAAACCATAGATGCTCCTACTATACTGTTGCACCTCCAAGAGCTATATAGTGAGCAAAGTAGGACTGCTAGATATGAAATATCTAAGGAGCTCTTCCAATCTTGGATGACTAAGGGCACTGCTGTTAAGACTCATTTCTTAAAGATGATCAATCTGATTGAACGTCTTGGACAACTTGGT
Source organism: Panax ginseng (assembly GCA_020205605.1). Classification (NCBI taxonomy): domain Eukaryota; kingdom Viridiplantae; phylum Streptophyta; class Magnoliopsida; order Apiales; family Araliaceae; genus Panax; species Panax ginseng. The sequence continues at coordinate 43,356,577 of CM035144.1, forward strand.
TTTGTCATGGATGGGGAGTTAAGTCAAGATTTAGTCTTGCAGTCACCCCCTGACACCTTTTCACAATTTGTTGTGAATTTTCACATGAATAAGTTAGATGACAGCTTGCCTGAATTACTTAACATTTTGAAAACTGCTGAAGGTCACTTCCCATCCACGAAGGACCATGTCTTAATAGGGGATGATTCTTCCAAGAAAAGGAAGATGCCAAAGGTATCTTCTGAAAAAGAAGAAATCCAAGAAGGTTAAGGGTAAGACAAAAGTGAAGGATCAAAAGAAACCTGATCCAGCTAGCAAAGGAATTTACTTCCATTGCAACAAGTTGGGTCATTGTAAAAGGAACTGCAAAGATTATCTTGCGGAGCAATAGCAGAAGAAGCTTGGAGAAGCTTCGACTCCTAATCAGGGTTTGTAACTTATACACTTGAACGTCTTGCTCGTATATACATAAACGAGATTGTAAAACTGTATTGTATGCCAGTATCCATAGTTTCTGCTCGAGACCCAAGATTCACTTCACGGTTTTGGGTTAGTTTGCAAAAAACTGTGGGCATGGATTTGCAATTTAGTTCGGCATATCATCCTCAAACGGACGGGCAGTCGAAGAGGACTATTTAAACTCTTGAGGATCTATTAAGACTTTGTGTCCTTGAATTCAAAGGAAGTTGGGACAAGTTCTTGCCATTAGTGGAATTCTCCTACAACAACGGTTATCCGTCATGGCTCCATTTGAGGCGTTGTATGGAAGAAAGTGTCGTTCTCCAGTATGCTGGGACGAGGTGGGTGAAGCAACGTTGTTGGTATCAGAATTGGTTTGCATGACTACGAAAAAGATTCAAATGATCCGGCAACGTATAAAAAGCTCACAAGATCGTCAAAAGAGTTATGTTGATCTTCATCGGAAGGACGTGGAATTCAATGTTGGAGAACATGTGTTGTTACCTGTTGCTGCATGGAAGGGAGTTACGCAATTTTGAAAGAAAGGAAAGCTCAATCCTCGATTCATTGGCCCATTTGAAATCCTTGACCGAGAAGGAACTGTGGCCTATAGACTCACTTTACCGCCAAGTATGTCTCGTGTTTATAACATTTTTCACATATCCATGTTACGTAAATATATGGAAGACCCGAACCACATTATTGAGTTAGAACCGGACAAAATAGCGGAAGATTTAACGTATGAAGAGGTTCCTGTTAAAATCATGGATAAGAAGGAACATATTCTACGCTCCAAGGTTATACCTCAAGTCAAAGTTTTGTGGAGAAACCACGATGTTGAGGAAATAACCTGGGAGTTAGAATCTGAAATGAAATCAAGGTATCCTCACTTCTTCATCATACTAGGTATGTACCCTAATTTTGAGGGCGAAATTTCATAAGAAGGGGAGGTTGTACGACCCCAACTTTTATGAATAAAGATGAATTTTTCTATAAATATCATTTTTGAATATTAAGGTGTAAATTTGTTATAATATTATAGTTGTGGGTAATATTTATAAATTATGCAAAGTAAGCAAGTTGTTATATAATATTCGATTGGTCGGGAAATATTCGTTTTAACAGGTAATATTCGTACGACGACGCAATCATTAGTGAACCCCACAACGTAATTATTGTCGGAATGAGAAAATGACAGAAATATCTTTTATAAAAATATAACTAAAATTTTTAACGTTAACTTTGTTGAAATACCTTGTTGTTAAGTACAAAGAATATGTCTGTCATGGTTGCATAATAGCACACAGTATTGATTATTGATGCTTACGTGAGAAGTTACTCAGTTTTATTCAATTATTGCTACAGTAATTGCTGCATAGTATCTCATGTTATTTGATTTAATTATTGTCAATATTTTATATTATTAAATCAATAATTGAGATGACAAATTATTCATATTATTATATGCATAATTAACGATGTCTATAAAGTTCTGTCGAGGAAAGGGGTTTGGTTACCTAATTGCGCACCAATAGGGAGAAATCCTCATTGGAAAGCCACCTCTTTCCTGGGAACGATCTGGTTGTTAATATTGCGAGTTATAATAATATGAATAAAGGTTGTTAAAAATATTGAGGAGATGTTTTTGAAGTAGTTATTGTAAATTTTACTTATTATTTGGACTCCCATTTACCCATTTTTCAAATTAGTCAATATAAAGTTATAAAGGTGGGGCCACATGTGGGGCCCACGTGTAATCAAATGAAATTGTCATGGGAGTTTTGAGTTGCCTGGCTGAGAAGTTATATATATATATATATTATATTTTATTATGCATAGTATTTGCATAGTGCTTGCATAATATTTGCATAGTAAAATCAAATTTTTTTAAAACTTTCGGCCGAACGCCCGTGAAATTTTTTAAAATTACTGTGTAGTCCGTTTCTAAATAGTATCCTTTCATTCTCCTATAAATAGGATGCTTAGTTAGAATTGAAAATCACTTCAGAATCAGAGAATTCTTCTTCTATAATCTTGAGCGTATTTTTTTCGAGTTTTAAGAAGCTTTGAGCATAGAAAACAGTGAAAGTTTTCTTCAAGAATATCCCCGCTATACCAGTTGGAATACTCTTCTTTTCAAGGTAAGGGTTGTTATTTTTTTTCAATATTCATATGAAATAATATTTTCTTCCATACTCTGTAGTATGTAAGTAATATTATTTCATTTCAGATTCTGAATTCTATACTTATTTTGTTAAAATTTTGGCTTCTATACTCCATGAAATTAGTAGAATATCCTTGATATTTTTGCTTCATCCAGTATCTTTTCATAAAAATATTATTCTGAGCATTCTTGATAAGTTTTAACTTTTTAATTTCGGAGTACTATTCACGGGGTTACTATTCCTGAAGTACCATTCATGGGGTACTATTTACTCGATTCTTATTCACCGGTACTTATTCATGATAAAAATTGATTCCTTTTCGGTTCAAATCATTTTTGATACAATATTATTCTTGAATTTTACTCCACATAGCAGTATCATGTTGACAATTTGGACATTATTGAATTCTGGAAAAATTAAATTATAAATCTTTAAAAAATTATCCTTTGCATTCTTTTAATTGAATTCTTATATCATTGTCATCATCCTCATGCTTGTATTAATTGTTATGAAAGTCATCTTTGGCCGTAGTAAATAGATGAACTTGGTATGATTATGACCATGGATTATTCAGTATAATCATGACCGTAATGTTACAAATGATGTGGTAAAAGTCCTCATTGGCCCATAGTGCATTGATGGACAATTGTTGGCATGATCATGACCATTAATGAAAACACAAATATCCTTGGCCAGTAGTGCATGGATAATTCATGGTCATGATACTAATGAATATCATTGGCCGTAGTGCAGGGATGATTCGATGATGTGGATTATTTATTAAGCTGAGTCTTAGCGATAAAACTGTTGATAAACGTTTTAAATCATAGAAGATAGTATATATCATGCTCTACATTACTCTTCTAATGGATTGCTTGTTCTGCTACAGTTAAACTTGATGTCTATTGTAATTTATTAGTTTAACATTGTTGAAGGCTAACGATAATTTATTCTGCATTATCTTAGTCATAATATTTCTTACTTGGCTAGTTGAGCTCACCTTTTACTTTCATTGTTCTCTTCAGGAAATGAGAATATAGCTGGGACTGGTCTGGGAACGGAGTGACGGTCCAGATGTTTACATTAGTAGTCCTCACTATTCTGTGAAATAGTGTGATAATAAATGTATTGAGGACTTATTTTGAGTTTAAATACTGTCTAGAAGACAATATTTGTATTAAAACTCACAACTCATGTTGTATATTTAAGTTTGTATTTGTATTATGTACCATATATTTGGTGACTCAGAATGGGTGATGTATACCTATTTTGGGGGCGTCACAAAGTTTGTATGATAAGAAGAAGCAAAGATGGTGGTTAGAAGATTAAAATCATGATAAAACATGTGAAGTGAAATCATAAGTAGTTTATACTTTTATAAGTTATAAACTCATAAAGATCAAGTAATAACTTATCATGTAAATAAGTTAATGAAATATGTATGTTAAGTTGTTAGTATGATGGATAGAATCCATTCGAAACGATGAACAAATCATAGGTAACGAAGTTTTGACGGAATTCATGAGTTCAGACGATAATCGTCGAAATTGTGAAATTCTTGGAATGGAAGTCGAATTTTGACATTGAGCTCGAAAACATTGGTTTTTGATGGGAATAAGTCATATTTGGCATTATAGAGTTGCGAACTCAAAAATTACCGAATTCCGACTTAGAACGAAGAAACGAGCGTTGAACATTCATGAACGTTTATCGTTTTTGTTAAAAATGGACTAATAGGTGAATTTTGAGTCAATGAAGTCAAAAATATAAAATTCTCGTATGAACACGTATAGTATGTGAGTTGTGAGCTAATGACTTTTGAACGAGCCAATTCAGACTTAAAATGATCAAATTTGGAGTCCGTAAAGTTTGCAAAGTTCAAACATTATCCATGCAATCTGGTGCATAGAAATTTGCATCACAGCCCCACTCTAGGCCAAAAAGTGGCACAAGAAGGTCGTGACCATGCCTGCACTCTATCATAGAGTCGGCCAAGCATGACGAAAGAAGCTAGACTATGACTCATACCATGTGCATTCAAGTCGGGACTTCACCATCGAAGAAGAGTATTGTCGCAGCACGACCAAATGAACTAGGACTCATGCCGCAATCGTCAACCCGCACTCACGACCATCATTAACTCATGCAAGCGGTAAGATAAGGAAGAGAAGTTGGCACCGCAGCGCCAACACTACATCATGCACAGTAAGGAAAGTTTATAAGTAAAGAAAGAAAGTTAATTGATTAGTAATGAACTAAAACTTAATGTAACATTGTTTAAGACATTGTTAAACCTTAAGTATGATCACTAAAGGTTAAATATAATCAATCAAACGTGAACGTAAGAATGATGTAAGGGTAGTTGGAACAATTCAGAACGTAAGAACGTGAACGTAAGAATGACGTAAGAACGATGTAATGTAACAATTCAGACATTAGAAGATATGATAAGATCTTGCATCATAGATTTTAAGGGTAGTTGGTTTGATCATCTACCATTAGTAGAGTTTACGTATAACAATAGTTATCATGCAAGCATAGGCATGCCACCTTATGAAGCTTTGTACGGAAGAAAGTGCAGAACACCATTGTGTTTGGACAAAGTGGGAGAACGTCGAATGCTAGGGCCAGAATTGGTGCAGCAAACAGCGAATGTAGTGAAGTTGATAAGGATGCGTCTCGTAGCAGCTCAAGACAGACAAAAAAAGTGTGACACCCCCAAATTCGGACCTCCACTTGGTCACTCGAATTCGGTTCATCACGTTCTCATGGTAAAACCAAAATAACTAAAATAACGTATACACAACGGAAAATCTACTTTAGAATAATATACAATGATTTATTATAATTATTCCCCCAAGTCTCGAAACCTACAGTACTTAATAGATTACATAATAGTATCGAATAAAGACCTATTACATAATCCTACTTAAGTTTAAACATGGCCCACAAATAGTCTTAACATAACATAATAGATTTAAATATAAAAAGGACAAGCTAGTCGGTAGCCTTGCCCTTTCCCTTGTCTGTTCCAGAGACACCTCCCTGTTCCTCCTTAATTGAAAGGTTTTAAATAAGCAAGGATGAGCAAAAATTGCCCAGCAAGTAATATACAACAAGGGTGTAGGATATAATATTACAAGGTTTAAAATATCGAAGTGTTATTTCTAGGATAGTTCAAAGTGTCAGAATAACATCATGAATAAGGGATATGATAATTCAATATAAATTAACAGACATATATGAATTCAACGGCTAACAATGTATCCAACTGGATAAGCAATTTATACTGAGCAATCACTAAAAACCATTGAACTTTCACTAGAGTTACCAATATTAAACTGATAACCCAAAAATATCAAGTACTATAGATAATCAATCTACAATACTATACGTTATGCATAACACCACAATAATATTCATTCATGCGTTGGGGTTTCCAACAACATATACTCCCCTTACCAGAAGGGTTGTTCAACTCAGTTTTTAAGATTTCCACACCAATCAATTGGTTTGGACAGTTTTTATAAACATGCATATAGTCAAGCCGAATTAAATGGCATCGACTCTTTCACAATATTCAAGGGTAATACAAATTTCAACGTGAATAATAGCTTTCACAAGGGTTTAACATACTAGCTCATTTGAACGAGAAAGTAATCTAACTTGTATTCAAAAGGGATAAGCTTACGGTATTTGTCGAATAAAATAATGCAATGATATTACACAACAATAATAATAGGGTTCAGATACTTTCTCAATAAAAGTAAGGTTCAAGGAAACTTGCCTTACGCGTAGTTTATCCTCGTTAATAAATCAACACTTTCAAATCCTATTTATAATGCATTATATGTTCAAAATGTTAATTAGCTAACACAGTCTTTAATCAAGCTTGACATGATACAAGTAAGCATATATGGTACAAAATCAATTTATAAGTCATCCTGAACCAACTACTTAGTTACTTTATAAACAAATCAAGAATGCTCAAGGTTAAGACCTCCTACTCATGGACTTTTCATTTCAATGCAACAAAACTTATCAACTAGGCATGACTACTATATATATATATATATATATATATATATATATATATATATATATATATATATATATATATATATATATATATATATATATATATATCGATGGGTTTTAGATCACATTTAGCATCATAAGTATCACGTAGTTACTGTCCAAAAGATCAAAACTCATTATCTGGGATTCTAGATCATGCATGACTACTACGCCATGGTTAAGTTTAGACCCAAGCCATTTACTGCCCTCCTCCTGCCTTGCCAAGTCTCAGTTGTTGCCTTGTAGTTTCTGTTCGGTTTGACCAAAACAATCACACATAATATATTTGTCATGTTAAGGATCTTTTCATGCTCCTTAAGTCAATCTAGGTTCCTTCTTTCATAACATGGTTCTAAGTTCGATCATTTCAACAATTTAAGGCCATTCAAGGTCATGAAACCACAAAGTCTAGCATGCTTGCTTTCTAAACATACAAGATAGTTATAATACTCATTTTAGGCATGTGTACGAGTATTCATAACATATATGTGAAACTAATACCGCTTTAGTTGAAAATAAGCTTTGTTTATGCTTTTCTTGAAATGTGATACACAAGCATAGTATATCCATGTTTACACTACATGAGTTAGTCTAAGAGAATCATCAAGCATGATCACAAATGTCAGATTTTAGTCTTCAGGGTATCATGACAATATTCACATTCAAAGGTCATATTTTCATTTGTAAGGTATACTAATTTGCTCAACATGTTCATGCTTTATTGACAATCATGTAAACACAAGATAAATGTTTATTCATGCATTTTTAAGTTATAATAACATGTTTTTAAAGTCAGTATACGTACATGGCATACATACACATTAAGTTCGCTTCTAAGTTTCTAAATCCATTTAAAAATCATACACTTTTGTTATTCATGCAAATCTAGTCTAAACATGCTCACATTAGGTTCATATATCTATATATACACCATACACATGTTTACATAATAGCTTGAGTCATAATGTTTAACCAACATAGATCAGATTGCAAAACAGAACACTCAACTGAAGTTCGGTGATCGGCAAGTAATATATTACTGCTACTTAGTGTAATCTGGCCTTGCATTTATGCTCTTCGGTAGCAGAGCAGTCTACTTGACAAGAATCTGCTTAGCCTAAACACAAAATTTACCCATGAAATCATTCCTAAACACTCATATATCAATTGCAACATGCTTATATGATCATATAACAACTATATGGACATTACCCAACCTCATTAACAAAAAATTTCAAGAATTCAATAATTTAAAACTTCAAGACTAAAACTCCATTTTTACAGAGAATGAAAATGGCAACAAGGAAAAAGGAGTTATACCTCTGTAATGTGATTGAAACTTGCTCCAATTGAACTCCTAAGCTCTAAGAATGCTTGTAAGCTCTCAACCCTCACTTAAGAAAATCTCAGACAATTTCAAGCAACAAGAATGAAGAAACACAGTTGCTATTTATAGAAGAAGTTTGGTCTGGGTATTGATGTTACACAAGATGGAAATCCAAGGTGCAATGGAGTAGAACAACGGTTATTCAAGGGTTAGCCAACCACCCTCAAGCTTAGCCATCATCACCTAGAGCTAGCCTTGTGGAAGAAGACGTATAATAGCTTTGAGTTACTGTTCATTGTACTTGGTGACACTAATTATGGGACAAGAGATAAAATCCTAGCATTTCAAGTTATCTAGGCTTGGTTTGGTTTATTTAAATCCTATAATGTAATCTTAATGTACAATTGTTACCATATTAGGAATTTAGGGACTAATTATACACTCACATCATATAGTCCATGTACATTAAATATACATAATAAAATAATACAGTCAGATATTATTGTCCGGGTAGTTCCATAATTATTCCTACCACTCATATAATCAAATTTTAAATGTCTACTCACCTTCATATTGTTACATACATATTTCATGATATGTTTATACCATATAGTATAGTTGTATTATTATTCATATACACATAACTGTCAATATAATATTATTATATTACTAACTTACTCATTTATGTGAAATAAATAAATCATGCACTTCCTTAATTAATTAACACCAATATTAATTAATCATTGATCAATATATTTATGGACTTCCATAGTTATTACATATCAATTTAGTAATCACCTATTATAAATTAATTACCAAGAATTCAATATTCCACCACAATCATTATCAATTAAATAACAATTAATAATCACATATTAATCGACCTTATTAACATCAATTAAAAATCCATAAATATACTACAACAACACGTAACAATTAATATTACTTAATTGCTCACTTTATAATTCCCTTTTTAATTAATATTATTGTTAATATTTCCCATCACCATGCCACACAAGACTTCAATGAGTTCATCACAAAACTCCACATATCCTCAATTATTCAGTTATTTAATATAATTGAGTTATCTCATTTCATAACACAAAATTGTTCATATTCAAATAAATATTTATTTCCATTAATATATTTATTTATTAATACGTGGAAATTCTCGGGTATTACATTCTCCCCCCTTATAAAAATTCCGTCCCAAAATTTCTACAAGGTTACTCAAACAGATGGGGAGTATCCCTCATCATTCTATCTTCTAACTCCCACGTTGCCTCCTCGACATCGTGGTTACACCAAAGTACTTTTACAGAAGAAATAACTTTATTTCTCAAGGTTTGCTCTTTCCTATCTAGAATTTGGACAGGAATTTCTTCGTACGCTAAGTTCTTCTCCACTTGAATGGGTTTGTAAGAAATCATGTGTTTGTAGTCAGGATTGTACGGACGCAACACGGATATGTGAAACACATTATGGATGTGCTCCAACTCAGGTGGTAGTGCAACTTTGTATGCTACTTCGCCCACTCACTTTAGTATCTCAAACGGTCCTATGAATCTTGGACTGAGTTTTCCTTTCTTGCTGAAATGAATTTTTCCTTTCCATGGAGATACTTTCAAGAATACAAAACTGCCGACTTCAAAATCTCGGTCTTGCCGATGCAAATCTGCGTACTTCTTCTTGCGATCTTGAGCTGCTACAAGTCTGGCCTTTATCACTTTTACTACATCCGCAGTCTATTGTACTAACTCTGGTCCGAGTATTTGTCGTTCTCCTACTTTGTCCCAACATAAAGGCGTTCTGAACTTCCTTCCGTAAAGAGCTTCATATGGTGGCATGCCAATACTCGTTTGGTAACTATTATTATACGCAAATTCGACTAAGGGTAGGTGGTCATCCCAATTTCCCTTAAAGTCCATCACGCAAGTCCTAAGCATGTCCTCTAGCGTTTGTATTGTTTGCTCACTTTGTCCGTCTGTCTGAGGATAATAAATAGTACTTAACCGGAACTGTGTTCCCATCCTTTCTTGCAAGCTTTTCTAGAATTTTGACGTGAAACGCGGGTCTCGGTCAGAAATAATCGATACTGGAACTCCATGTCGTGAAACGATTTCCTTTACGTACAGACTCACTAATTGATTTAAGTTGTAGCGGATATTGATACGTAGAAAATGTGCGGTCTTCGTAAGTCGGTCTACGATAACCCAAATGGCATCCAAACCTTTCTACGTGACCGGAAGTCCTACCACGAAATCCATCGTGATATGCTCCCATTTCTACTCTGGTATTTCCAACGGTTGTAGTAACCCACTTGGTCATTGATGCTTCGCTTTTACATGTTGACACGTAAGACATCTACTAACGTACTCCACAATTTTCCGTTTCAGATTTGGCCACCAAAAATGTTGCTTCAAGTCCCGGTACATCTTTGTGCCTCCCCGATGAATGAAATACGTCGTATTATGAGCCTCGTATAAAATCTCCTCTCTTAACTCGGTCACTTCCGGTACCCACACTCTCCCTTCGAATCTTAAGATTCCATCTTTATCTATTCAAAATTTTTCTTCCTCTTTTTCCATGATCCTTCTTCTGATTTTCTCACATTCTCCATCTTTCTCATGGGCTTCCTTTACTCTATCCAACAATGTCGGACAAGCTTCCATTACAAATAACTTCTCTTCAGACCTCTCGGGTCCCTTCACTTCTATTTCCAATTTCTCCATATCTCTTATTAACTCTTCCTGAGTCGTCAGTTGAAACAATTTCTCCCTTCCTTTCATGCTCAGAGCGTCGGCAACTACGTTTGTCTTCCCCGGGTGATAAAGAATTTCACAGTCATAATCTTTGATTAATTCTAACCACCTCCTCTGACGCATATTCAACTCCTTCTGTGTGAAGATATATTTTATACTTTTGTGGTCCGTGTATATCTCACATTTTTCTTCGTACAAATAATGCCTCCATATCTTTAACGCAAAAACTATTGCCGCTAACTCTAAGTCATGAGTAGGGTATCGTTTTTCATAATCCTTCAATTGTCGTAACGCATACGCAATGACCTTGCTGTGTTGCATAAGCACACAACCAAGTCCTCTATGTGACGCATCACTGTACACCACAAATCCTCCTGTATCCTCTGGTAATGATAATATAGGTGCCTCGCTTAATCTCTTCTTCAACTCTTGAAAACTCTCTTCGCATTTATCGGTCCATACAAATTTCACCGTCTTCCTTGTTAAATTAGTCAATGGGGTTGCTATCTTAGAAAAATCTTGGATGAATCTTCGATAGTACCCAGCTAACCCTAAGAAACTTCTCACCTCCGCCGAAGTTCTTGGTTGTTCCCAATTACTCACTTCTTCGACCTTTTCGGGGTCTACTAAGATTCCATTCTCATTCACCACGTGGCCTAAGAATTGAACCTTCTTCATCCAAAATTTACACCTAGAAAACTTCTCATACATCTTCTCTTCTTGTAGTGCCTTCAAAACAATCTTCAGATGTTCGGCGTGTTCTTCCTCCGTCTTTGAGTAGATCAAAATATCTTCGATGAAAACCACTACGAATTTATCCAAATATGGCTTGAAAACTCGATTCATCAAGTCCATGAATGTTGCCAGAGCATTAGTTAAACCGAATGACATTACCAAAAACTCGTAATGTCCATAACGGGTTCGAAACGCAGTCTTTGGTATGTCTTCATCCCGCACTTTCAGTTGGTGATATCCCGTCCGCAGGTCAATCTTCGAGAAACACTTCGCTCCTTTCAGTTGATCAAATAAGTTGTCTATCCTCGGTAATGGATATCTTTTCTTGATCGTTACACTGTTCAATTTTTGATAATCGATACAGAGCCTCATCGATTCGTCCTTTTTCTTAACGAATAACATTAGTGCTACCCAAGGAGACACACTCGGTCGAATGTAACCTTTATCCAATAATTCTTAAAGTTGTATCATCAATTCCTTCATTTCTACTGGCGCCATACGATATGGAGCATTCAAAATCGGTGTCATTCCCGGTGCTAAATCTATTACGAATTTGATTTCTCTGTCTGGCGGAAGGCCAGGCAGATCGTTCAGAAACACATCCTGAAATTCACTCACTACGGGTATATCTTTAATCTCTACTCCCTTTTTCCGAGTATCCACGACGTAAGCTAAATATCCTACACATCCTTTCTTTAATAATTTTTTGGCCTGCATCATCGTAACGCAACACGATTGCTTAAGCGATGAGCTACCATAAAACACTACCTTAGACTTACTCGGAGTCTGAAGGTTCACACATTTGTTCTGACAGTCAATTACTGCTGTATGGTCATATAACCAATCCATCCCCAGCATTACGTCAAATTCTCCTAGTCTAATAGGAATCAAGTCTACGCTTAGTTCATGTTCTCTAATGTTTGCGCGACAATTTCGATAGACGTATTCTACAGGGATTATTTCCTTATTCACAACTTCTATGTTTAAAGGATCTTCTAAACGTTCTCGGGGTGTAATAAATTTATTAGCAAATTCTTTATATACAAACGAACAAGTGGCACATGAATCAAATAATACGTAAGCATTTATATTATTGATTGGGATTATACCTGACACCACGTCCTTTGCAGCTACGGCGTCTTGGACGATCATGTTAAAGGTTCGAGCGGTCAATTGATTGGGTTGCGCAGGTCCACCAATCATCAACCTACTTCCTCCCCCTTGGCTTCTGCCAGCTCCACCGCTTCCTTTCTTTGGGAAATCCTTTATCTGGTGCTCTGTCGATCCACAAGCAAAATATCCTCTGATCTTCTTCGGCTTTGGGCAATTTGGCTAGATGTGCCCCTCTTGGCCGCAATTATAGCAGGTGTTTTTCCTCTTCCAGCATTCTCCTTGATGATTTCGTCCACATTTATTGCATGCTTCGGTCTTCTTCTTGAAGTTTCCTTGGTGATTCCCACCTTGGTTACTGTTTCTGTTGTTGTTATTCTCTCATTTCCTCTTTTCAGAGTTACTTCCTCTGCTGCTGCTCCCTCCACGATTTTCACTACTAGTGTTCTTGTTCTTCTTCTCCTTATGATATAGACTTAAGGCATCACTGCCACCTTCCGCAATGATTGCCTTCTCCAACAATGTCGTAAAGGAATCAATCTGGAAGACTGATACCTTATTGTATAACCATGGTTTTAACCCTTGCTCAAAACGTCTCGCCTTCCTTTCCTCATCCACAACTTGGTGTTCTGTAAACCGCGCTAGTTCATTGAACTTAGCTACGTACTGCGCCACCGTCATATCACCTTATTTTAATTCTAGGAATTTTACCTCCATCCTATTCTTCATACTTTTCGGGAAATAGTTCTCGAAGAACAACGTCGTAAACCTCTCCCATGATATCGTACCTTCCCCCGCTCTCTGCTGATTGGTTTCCCACCAATAGTTCGCTTCGCCCCTCATCATGTATGTGGCGAATATTGTCTTCTGGTCTTCACCCACTCGAGCAATAATCAAAGCCTTCTCGATCTCCTTGATCCAGGTTTGTGATACTATCGGGTCAGTGGTTCCCGCAAACTCTGGGGGTCCTACACTCTTAAAATCTTTGAAGGTCGTTACTGGGAAAGCTGGGGGAACGAGTGGTACGAGTTCGTTTCTTCCCCCTCAGAGCTTCTCCCAATAAATCTACCAATATCTGTATCGGATCTACAGGACCTCTCTCATCATTAACTGACTCTTCTAGGATAGTTTCTACGTCTGGGCGGCATTTTCTGCATCACAAAATTTTCATTTTATTATCTAGTTATAATGCTTAGACATTTCTCAATAGAAAAGAACTATAAGTTCATAACACGTTGCTAAAATAGGATCATTTATATTCATATGCCAAAGGGTTACATTTCATGTTCTTTGCTAGCATACTGCTATAAATGATAACACATATCCCCTAGTATCATAAAAGACGGAGACATACTAACCTACTACCCCTTTAACACTTTTCAAAAATTTGGGGGTTTACCACTATCTCTCATCTTACACAAAAGATTGAGATTAACAACAACATATTACAACACATAAATAAACTACTACTTTCCTGAGCTTTTCCCTCTAGACTCAATCTAACATCCCACGCTCAACGACGCTCTGATATTCCTTTTGTGTGATGTACACCACCATGTCTCGGCTTATGGTATGCCGGGTCTGTCCTTGCTCAGCTGGGTAATGATGTACCCCATCTATCAATCTCTCCATGGCCGTGCGAAGAGCATAGCCCATCTTGTCCATCTTCCTCCTCTTGCATCGTACCTCATCCTCTAGATCATATGCCCTATCATTGGCTTCCTCCCACTTCTCCTCGAAGTGAATCCTATGTAGGGTTTCGACCTGAAGCGACAATGAAATAGAACAATTTAAAGCAATTTCCGAACCCTAAATAGGATCCATGCGAAAATAATTAATTCAATGGTTAGAAATTATACCGAATATGAAAATATTACTTACGAAATTGATGCGCTCGAATCTCCAACGCAATCCAAACGAATCGCGCCTCTCTAGGTATCCAGACTTAACGCATACATGAAACGGTCATGCGATCTGCGATAAGCAGGCTATGATCTACTAGCCACCAAAAGGAATGGATTTTAGAATCTGCTTTCTCTCTCTCTCTCTAAGAAGCGGCTAGGGTTATGATGTTATGATATTACCCTAAGTGGCTACTATATCATATATATAGTAGTTAAAAAGGATTAATCAAAACGTATTTTAATAAAATCTGAATTTATATATATATATATATAGATAGATATATATATATATATATATATCTTAATTAAGTCTTACTTAATTAATATACATAAATACAAATTATCCTTTTTTAATTTAAATTAAATGATTTAAATACTATTAATCATATTAATATATTTAAATCCTTGAAATTTAAATTAATTCCATTTTAAATTACGTTCTATATGTGTGACCCTATAGGTTATTATTACGTTGGCAATAATTTTAAAATCATATTATAAAATTATGAACAGTGAGCGACATCTAGTAATGCATCACTTGCTATCAAGTAATAATAAGATCGATGATTCGATACAACCTTTTAAGTGACCAATGTTTAAATGTAATTTAATCCTTTTAACCTTAATATCCTAGATTAAACTCAGTCATGGAATGTGTCATACTCTTCATAATTTAATCCGGGTTTTCTTGATCAATGAAGCGGTATATGAAACAAATCACTACTTGAGCATGGTCATGCATTTCATAGTCCTACTCAATCAAGAGGCCTATGGATATCATCCCTAATATATAGGAGGGTTAAATTCCATCTAGATCACTCATATTCCTCACACGATTCATGATGTACCCAATAATCACCTTTATAGTCCACCCTATTAAAGGTGACATTTGATGATATCAAAGTACATAAATTCCTTGTAGTAATATAGTGATTTCAATTGGGAGGACCATTACATCATTATCACTATGAGAATTTCTAATGACACTTCGCATAATGCTCCACATAGAATTCTCATGGTGGGTCTGTCCAGTACATCGTTCTCTAACATGTACCTATGCATTGACTTAATATCTCATATATTTATGACCAATGAGATTTGGTCATCAGTCAATCCACATACTAGTCTCAATGCATCAATGTTGTCCCATCAACAATGATACTCGACTAGGGACATTTAAGAACAATGATACTAATTATAATTATATAATCTCATGTTCAAGTCACATACTTGAAACTATATAATTTGTATCACTATTCTAAGAAATTTTATTATGTTAACAATTATATAACGCAGTAAATAAAACCATAATAAAATCATTCATTTATTTAATCAAATATAATATCAAAACGTTAAGCAATTATATCAAATAATTGGCCTCTAGGGCATAAACTCTAACATCCTATCCATCACCTCCATCTCTAACTGAGTTCGGAGAGCCTCCTTCTCCGCCCTCTCACTCAAAACCCTCTACTCTAATTCCTCTAGTTTTCCTTCCACCTCAACATTCCTCGCCATCGCTCGGTGAAACAAAGCTCCCATCTGGATCCCTGCTTCCTTACGGTGAGCAATCTCCACCTCCATCTCCTGCATCACTAGTTGCCCCTGATGGTCCTCGTCCCTTAACTTCTGGAACGCAGACTCCCTCTCTCTAGCCTCGGCCTCTAGCTCCTCCACTCTACATCCTAACTCCAATATCTGTTCCTCATACTCTCCTAACATCCGATCCTCAAAATTAGCCTCGTCGGAGTCCATCATAGGCTCAGGCTCCTCCTCCGGATCAGACTCCACCTCTTCCTCATCATAATCGTCAAAAGGGGTCACTACTGAAATAGGCTCCGCTATCAAGGGTGTCTCGAACACTACGTGGATATCACGCGGCTCCTCCTCTACTACTCGGCTAGGTCCTCCCATATCAGTCATCTTACAATCACCAACATAAGACAACACAAACAACAACTCCATTAGAATGTTAACAAACATAAGTTCACTGTATAGAATGAAGTTACATTTCATAACACACTAAGTCTCTCAAGGAAAACTCTAAATGAGTTTTATCTCCTTCCTAACTTTTAAGTTCCCCCGAGTTATAATCTAAGGACACTCGCTCCTAAGGTTTATAACTATGGCTTTGATACCAACCTGTGACGCCCCTAAATTCGAACATCCACTTGGTCACTCGAATTCGGTTCATCACGTTCTCATGGTAAAACCATAATAACTAAAATAACGTATACACAACGAAAAATCTACTTTAGAATAATATATAATGATTTATTATAATTATTCCCCCAAGTCTCGCAACCTATAGTACTTAATAGATTACATAATAGTATCGAATAAAGACCTATTACATAATCCTACTTAAGTTTAAACATAGCCCACAAATAGTCTTAACATAACATAATAGCTTTAAACATAAAAAGGACAAGCTAGTCGGTAGCCTTGCCCTTACCCTTGTCTGTTCCAGAGACACCTCCCTGTTCCTCCTTAATTGAAAGGTTTTAAATAAGCAAGGATGAACACAAATTGCCCAACAAGTAATATACAACAAGGGTGTAGGATATAATATCATAAGGTTTGAAATATCGAAGGGTCATTTCTAGGATAGTTCAAAGTGTCAGAATAACATCATGAATAAGGGATATGACAATTCAATATAAATCAACAGATATATATGAATTCAACGGCTAACAATGTATTCAACTAGATAAGCAATTTATACTGAGCAGTCACTAAGGACCATTGAACTTTCATTAGAGTTACCAATATTAAACTGATAACCCAAAAATATCAAGTACTATAGATGATCAATCTACAATACTATACGTTATGCATAACACCACAATAATATTCATTCATGCGTTGGGGTTTCCAACAACATACACTCCCCTTACCAAAAGGGTTGTTCAACTCAGTTTTTAAGATTTTAGCACCAATCAATTGGTTTGGACAGTTTTTATAAACATGCATATAGTTTAGCCGAATTAAATGGCATCGACTCTTTTACAATATTCAAGGGTAATACAAATTTCAACGTGAATAATAGCCTTCACAAGGGTTTAACATACTAGCTCATTTGAACGAGAAAGTAATCTAACTTGTATTCAAAAGGGATAAGCTTACGGTATTTGTCGAATAAAATAATGCAATGATATTGCACAACAATAATAATAGGGTTCAGATACTTTCTCAATAAAAGTAAGGTTCAAGAAAACTTGCCTTACGCGTAGTTTATCCTCGTTAATAAATCAACACTTTCGAATCCTATTTATAATGCATTATATGTTCAAAATGTTAATTAGCTAACACAGTCTTTAATCAAGCTTGACATGATACAAGTAAGCACATATGGTACAAAATCAATTTATAAGTCATCCTGAACCAACTACTTAGTTACTTTATAAACAAATCAAGAATGCTCAAGGTTAAGACCTCCTACTCATGGACTTTTCATTTCAATGCAACACCGACTTATCAACTAGGCATGACTTATATATATATATATATATATATATATATATATATATATATATATATATATATATGAGGTTTTAGATCACATTTAGCATCATAAGTATCACGTGAATTCTTGTCCAAAAGATCGAACTCATTATCTCGGGATTCTGAGATCATGGCAATTGCTATGCCATGGCTAAACTTAGGATCGTACAAGCAATTTACCTTGGCCCTCCTCCGGCTTACCAAGTCTCGATTCTTTGCCTTGTGGTTTCTGTTCGGTTTGACCAAAATAATCACACATAATATATTTGTCATGTTAAGGATCTTTTCATGCTCCTTAAGTCAATCTAGGTTCCTTCTTTCATAACATGGTTCTAAGTTCGATCATTTCAATAATTTAAGGCCATTCAAGGTCATGAAACCACAAAGTCTAGCATGCTTGCTTTCTAAACATACAAGATAGTTATAATACTCATTTTAGGCATGCGTACGAGTATTCATAACATATATGTGAAACTAATACCGCTTTAGTTGAAAATAGGCTTTGTTTATGCTTTTCTTGAAATGTGATACACAAGCATAGTATATCCATGGTTACACTACATGAGTTAGTCTAAGAGCATCATCAAGCATGATCACAAATGTCAGATTCTAGTCTTCAAGGTATCATGACAATATTCACATTCAAAGGTTATATTTTCATTTGTAAGGTATACTAATTTGATCAACATGTTCATGCTTTATTGCCAATCATGTAAACACAAGATAAATGTTTATTCATGCATTTTTAAGTTATAATAACATGTTTTCAAAGTCAGTATACGTACATGGCATACATACACATTAAGTTCGCTTCTAAGTTTCTAAATCCATTCAAAAATCATACACTTTTGTTATTCATGCAAATCTAGTCTAAACATGCTCACATTAGGTTCATATATCTATATATACATCATACACATGTTTACATAATAGCTTGAGTCATAATGTTTAACCAACATAGATCAGATTGCAAAATAGAACACTCAATCGAGTTCGTTATTAGGCGCAAAATTGGCCATTGCTAGTGTAAATCATAAATCCATTTCAATTTGCATACATGCACTGTTCAGAACGTAATACCTGCTTTACAACAATTATTTTAGCCCAAACACAAAATTTACCCATTAAATCATTCCTAAACACTCATATATCAATTACAACATGCTTATATGATCATATAACAACTATATGGACATAACCCAACCTCATTAACAAACAATTTCATGAATTCAAGAATTTGAAACTTCAAGACTAAAACTCCATTTTTATAGAGAATGAAAATGGCAACAAGAAAAAAGGAGTTATACCTCTGTAATGTGATTGAAACTTGCTCCAATTGAACTCCTAAGCTCTAAGAATGCTTGTAAGCTCTCAACTCTCACTTAGCAAAATCTCAAACAATTTCAAGCAACAAGAATGAAGAAACACAGCTGTTATTTATAGAAGAAGTTTGGTCTGGGTATTGATGTTACACAAGATGGAAATCCAAGGTGCAATGGAGTAGAACAATGGTTGCTCAAGGGTTGGCCAACCACCCTCAAGCTCAGCCATCATCACCTAGAGCTAGCCTTGTGGAAGAAGACGTATAATAGCTTTGAGTTACTGTTCATTGTACTTGGTGACACTAATTATGGGACATGAGATAAAATCCTAGCATTTCAAGTTATCTAGGCTTGGTTTGGTTTATTTAAATCTCATAATGTAATCTCAATGTACAATTGTTACCATATTAAGAATTTAGGGACTAATTATACACTCACATCATATAGTCCATGTACATTAAATATACATAATAAAATAATACAGTCAGATATTATTGTCCGGGTAGTTCATTATTCCTACCACTCATATAATCATATTTTAAATGTCTACTCACCTTCATATTGTTACATACATATTTCATGATATATTTATACCATATAATATAGTTGTACTATTACTCATATACACATAACTGTCAATATAATATTATTATATTACTAACTTACTCATTTATGTGAAATAAATAAATCATGCACTTCCTTAATTAATTAACACCAATATTAATTAATCATTGATCAATATATTTATGGACTTCCATAGTTATTACATATCTATTTAGTAATCACCTATTATAAATTAATTACCAAGAATTCAATATTCCACCACAACCATTATCAATTAAATAACAATTAATAATCACATATTAATCGACCTTATTAACATCAATTAAAAATCCATAAATATACTACAACACTTAACAATTAATATTACTTAATTGCTCACTTTATAATTCCCTTATTAATTAATATTATTGTTAATATTTCTCATCACCATGCCACACAAGGCTTCACTGAGTTCATCACAAAACTCCACATATCCTCAATTATTCAGTTATTTAATATAATTGAGTTATCTCATTTCATAACATGAGATTGTTCATATTCAAATAAATATTTATTTTCATTAATATATTTATTTATTAATACGTGGAAATTCTCGGGTATTACATTCTTCCCCCCTTATAAAAATTCCGTCCCGGAATTGCTACAAAGTTACACAAACAGATGGGGATTATCCCTCATCATTCTATCTTCTAACTCCCACGTTGCCTCCTCGACATCGTGGTTACACCAAAGTACTTTTACAGAAGAAATAATTTTATTTCTCAAGGTTTGCTCTTTCCTATCTAGAATTTGGACAGGAATTTCTTTGTATGCTAAGTTCTTCTCCACTTGAATGGGTTCGTAAGAAATCATGTGTTTGTAGTCAGGCTTGTACGAACGCAACACGGATATGTGAAACACATTATGGATGTGCTCCAACTCAGGTGGTAGTGCAACTTTGTATGCTACTTCGCCCACTCGCTTTAGTATCTCGAACGGTTCTATGAATCTTGGACTGAGTTTTCCTTTCTTGCCGAAACGGATTTTTCCTTTCCATGAAGATACTTTCAAGAATATAATACTACTGACTTCAAAATCTCAGTCTTGCCGATGGAAATTTGCGTACTTCTTCTGGCGATCTTGAGCTGCTACAAGTCTGGCCCTTATCACTTTCACTACATCCACAGTCAGTTGTACTAACTCTAGTCCGAGTATTCGTCGTTCTCCGACTTCGTCCAACATAAAGGCGTTCTGCTCACTTTATAATTCCCTTGTTAATTAATATTACTGCTAATATTTCCCATCACCATGCCACACAAGGCTTCAATGAGTTCATCACAAAACTCCACATATCATCAATTATTCAGTTATTTAATATAATTAAGTTATCTCATTCCATAACACGAAATCATTCATATTCAAATAAATATTTTTTTTCATTAATATATTTATTTTTTAATACGTGGAAATTCTTGGGTATTACAAAAAATATGCGGACTTGTATCGAGTAAATAGGGAGTTTGAAATAGGCTCCTACGTATTTCTAAAATTTTTTGAAAAATACTATTCACTAATTTCTGCTTGAGAATTATTTTTGAACTTCCGAGAAATTTGTAATGATAGAATATCGAGTTGACATGGATTATGTAATAATAATTCAAGTATGGAAAACATAGTTTTTTGCATGCGGACTTAATTCGAGAAAGTTAGGAAAAGTAAAGTGTTAACTAGTTAAAGCGATGATATAATACTTAGGTATTATACGAGGTAATGAATACGAGTATGATACGAAGTATTATACGAGTATGTATGAATGATGGTATGTCATATATGTTGAATAAGTATACGGGTTAGAATATGAGATTAATACGTAGACAATACGTTCTAAAGCTTTAAGCCATATGTAATTGGACTTGTGGGATTGTGTAGGAAGTGTATAGTCTAAGTGGGATTATGATTAAGCCCAATGCAAACTAATGGTAAAGTCCAAGTGTTTGTTAATGTAAAGTCCAAAGTGGATTAATGCAAGCCCAAAATCATAAGTTAAGCTAATTGAATTAAAGTCCAAATTAAGAATCCAAAGGGTGAAGAAGATCCATGGGGCAACCCATGTGGGCCCCATGATCACATGGGTGATCTTGGTGGCCAAGCAAATAATGTGATGAGCAAGAAAAGAGTGTGATGGCCAAGCAAAGAAAGTGATAAGCAAATTAACTTAATAGTTAAGTAATGAATAGTAAGGAGGTGGGACTTGGCTATTGACCACTATACCCTATGTGACAACCCGATTTTTTATAAGTTATTAAAATAAGAATTTAATAATTAAAATTTTTATTATGAGATGTTTTCAATTTTAGTATGTATATATACGTGTTATATATTTTGAAATATGTGATCCGGTGTGATATATATATATATATATATATATATATATATATATATATATTAGGAAAGTGAGGTTTAATAGTTAAGTTAACTGTGATGCCCCCAAAATAGGTATACATCACTCATCTTGAGTCGCCAAATATATGGTACAAAATTAAAATACAACTTAATAATACAACTGTCGTGTAAAATACGACAAAACATAAACTGAGAGTTTTAATACGGATATTATCTTCAAGACAGTATTCAACTCAAATGGAGTCCACAATACATTTATTATCACACTATTTCATAGAATAGTGAGGACTACTTAATCTTATCATCCTCGACCGTCACTCCGCTTCCCGACTAGTCTCTCATTTCGCTTCTCATTTCCTAAAGAGAACAATAAAAGCAAAAAGGGTGAGCTCAACTAGCCCGAAGAAAAATATTATGACTAAGATAATGCAGAATAAATTATTGTTAGCCTTTAACAGTGTTAAACTGATAAAATATAGCAAACACCAAGTTTAACTGCAGCGGAACAAGCAATCCATTAGAAGAGTCAAGTAGAGAATAAAATGTACTATCTTCTATGATTTAAAAGGTTTTCAACAACTTTATCGCTAAGACTCAGCTTAATAAATAATTCACATCATCCCTGCACTACGGCCAAGGATATTAATTAGTATCACGACCACAAATTATTCATGCACTACGGGCCAAGGATATTCGTGTTTTCATCAATGGTCATGATCATGCCAACAACTGTCCATCAATGCACTATGATAAATGGGTTTTATACCTACTTATTGGATATCAATTTACGCGAATTATGCCGATCTCAAGTACATTTCAGTCTGTTTTAATTGCATTTCATGTTATTTTGCATTGCATGTACTTAAAACTCCTTTTGGTGAATAAGTGCAGGAATCGGCCTAATTTGGTGGTATTAGAGGGCACGAAGCTAATGGACGCATGAGGCAAGGCAAAAGCTGGGATATGCATGGTTGAGGATTGAGTGGAGTAGAGATGGACAAGCATGGATGGACATAGGACACTTCAGTAGTAGCAACAACAATGCAGAACCAAACTCAGGAGCGAACCGAAATCCACAGATCGCGAGCACATGCATACTGAAGCTCGAGGGCACGCAGCTTGCCGCCGAAAATTCGGCCGGGACATCGACTTCTCGGCCAAGTCTCGGCGCCCGCCGCAAAGAACATCTCGGAGGGGCGGCGCACAAGCCTTTATATTGGAGATCTTGAGTTGTTTATTTTAATTTTTAATTAAAATGATTGTAAGGGGTTTTTAACGATATCTGACTAGTGTCAAACATAACTTTTGGTACACTTGGATAATTTTTGACGTATTATTTTTCGTAGTAACTAGGGTTTACACGTGAGAGAGATTCCAACGAAGAATGAAGCCAAAACTCCATCTTCTCTAATTCTTCTTGGGATTCTCCATCATGGTGGATTATTAATATTGTTTCTTTGGAATATTATGAGGATTTGAATGTTATCAGTGGTTTATATTCAGCAATTGGGTTTGATCGTTCTATCTTTCATCTTTTAATAGTTTGTTTGATAATCATGTTTAGCGTTGATCCCATAATGGCTTTTGGTTCAGTCATGAACTAAACTCCATTATGGGATTCTAACGGATTTTAATATGTAGTTTGGTTGCATACTTGATTGCTAGGGTTGTTTTACATATCATATGGGAATTCTATTATGGTTGTTTTACACGTATGAATGCTTGATCACCATTCGTTTCAGTATTTGCATGGAATTGACAATGAACATGCGAGTATGGATTGTAGTCATAATAGCATACGTATATGGGGCTGTTGTATATGGCTTGCGTATTTTGTGAATGAGATAGACATATACTTATTCACCGTATGAGTTAGAATAAGGGCTTGTGCTTTAATTCAGTATGATTGCAATTTCACATAGACATATAGTGATTTTGGTTATATTGTTGATTACATAGAATCTATCATATGTGGATGCTGTGTAAGTAGGTCCTAGTGCATTGAAAAATGGCTATGACTCTATTAGTGCTCTTAGCTATTTGCCTGTGATATGTGAACACTTCTTGCATGATAGTGGTGATTAGATGAAATATTAAATGAAGTTAGGATCCCATTATTTCCAGATTTGATTGATTCCATTAATATTCTTATTTTAGTTGTTATCTGCAATTAAGTTAATTCACCAATTATATATCGTTAGTCTAAGCATATGAATATAGTGATTTGATTGATGCGTAGTAGTTTAAATTTGACAACTTTCTATGTGGGATCGATACTTTACTTACTCTGTATTACTTGTTAACACATGTATGCTTACATGAGTTAGAGCTCTTTTGTCATAACTGAAAAAGAGGCAACAAGTTTTTAAGCGCCTCTGCTTCTTAAAAGGCGTTAGTTTAAATAATTATCATCGGTTAAAGCTATATTGTATGACTTAGACAATTTATTCTCATTTCTCATTTCTATTTTTGTTTTATTTTTGGTTTGGTGTACTTGTAGATTTTTATGCACAAGATCTTCCAATTCAATTAACACCGGTGTTGAGGATAACATTAACGGAGAGAGGTTGGAAAGCAAGTGTGGAGAAATTTGCAAGCATAATTAGAAGGTACTATAATTAGTATGGCGAGAAGAATAGAGAATTGAGCAAAGAGAAGAAAGCATCGGCTCTCACGAGATTATTCCATGCCAAATATAAATGGACTCTGATCTAGCATAGTCGAGACCAACGATAGCAAATTTGAATACTTTCGAGATTAAACCACGAACTATTTAGATGGTGCGAACTTCGATTCGATTTGGGGGTCTTTGCTACGGATGATCCGAATGAACACTTATTGAGCTTCATAGAGATTTGTGACACATTCTGATATAATGGTGTGACGGAGGATGCTATCAGACTGCGGTTGTTCCCATTCTCATTGAGGGATAAGGCGAGGAGTTGGCTTCATTCTTTGCCGTCAGGGTCAATCACTACATGGGAGGACTTAGGGAAAAAATTCTTAGCCAAGTTCTTCCCAATGGCTAAGACTGCAAAGATGAGGACAGCTATATCTCAGTTTGAGCAACAACAGGGAGAGTCCTTATATGAAGCATGGGAGAGATACAAAGAGATGCTAAGGAAGTGTCCGCATCACGGTATGCCGATTGGATGGTGATCAACACTTTTTACAATAGATTGGGATGGCGATCGAGACCGATTGTGATGCAAATTGCGGGGAGGGGCATTATGGGCAAAAAAGCTATGACGAGGCTTATACACTTATTGAGACTATGGCGACTAATGATTTTGAAAATCCTACATCTCGGATGCCACAACCCGAGTAGTAGTGTGTTGGAGGTAGATGATATTACTCGATTATCAAGATGAGATGGCGTGATGGAAAAGAAGATAGACACGTTGGCGAAAGCGGATGAAAATAGTTGCCTTCGTTTGTGAAATTTGTGCGGGGTCACACTCCACGGATCAATGTGCCATCAGCTCAGAGTCGGTGCAGTATATGAGCAACTACAGAAAGACCAAGGTCAATTTCAGAACACATACCACCCCAACAACCGAAATCATCCAAACTTTAGGTGGTCGAATAACCAAGAAATCAACAAAGTCGGTTTCAAATTAATCATCAATTCCAATCACACGACCATTTCGACCACAAAGATACACCAAAACCACCATTTCCACCAGGATTCTCTCAGCAACAACATCACACTCTAACTGCACCTCAGCAGGAAAAGAAATCAAAAATGGAGGAAATGATGTTAAAATACATGGCAAACACAGAGGTTATGATCAAGAGCCAAGCAGTGGCTATTAAGAATTTGGAAACTAAGATGGGGCAGATGGCAAGTATGCTTAACAACAGGCCCCAAGGTTCCTTGCCAAGTAACACAGAGGCAAATCCTAGAATAGATGGGAAGTAGCAATGTCAAGCGATCACATTGAGATCTGGGAAAGATTTGACAAATCTTTGTAAGTTATGCGCTTGCATGCGAGTTACTCTAAGGGGAAGCGAGCACCACCGCCGAGGCGAAGCGGTGATTGTTGATGAAGAAAATTTGGAAAAATCTGAATCGCAGCAGGTCGAGAAGGATACAATAGGTTTAGAGGAAAAGCCTAAGAGTTCAGTGCCACCAATTCACCCTCAAGTATCGTATCCGCAAAGATTAACTAAGCAAAGGGAGGATAAACAGTTTAGCAAGTTTTTGGAGGTATTCAAAAAGCTCTGAGATCAACATACTGCTTCACCGAGGCATTGGAACAAATGCCAAGCTACATAAAGTTCATGAAAGGTATATTGTCGAGGAAGAAGACTAGATGAGTTTGAGATTGTAGCCTTGATAGAGAGAATGCGATCAAAGGTGCTTGGTGAGAAATTACCTCCAAAGCTAAAGGATCTGGGCAGCTTCACAATTCCATGCACAATTGGAAAGATGAACTTCAGTAAGTGTTTATGTGATCTTGGGGCAAGCATAAATTTGATGCCCTTGTCAGTGTTTAACCAGTTGGGATTGCCGGCTCCAAGGCCGACAAACATATCATTACAGCTAGTTGACAGATCCATCACGTATCCACGGGGAATTGTTGAAGATGTGTTGGTAAAGGTGGACAAGTTTATTTTTCCGACTGACTTCATTATCTTAGACTACGAGGAAGACAAAAGCATACCAATAATACTGGGGAGACCATTCTTAGCCACAGGCAAGACTTTGATAGATGTGCAGAAAGGGGAACTTACGATGCGTGTTCATGATCAGGAGGTTACCTTTAATGTCTTCAAAGCCATGAAGTTCCCAACAGATGAAGAAGAATGTTTTCTGGTTGATTTGGTGGATCGAGTCGTAAAGGATGAGGTACAGAGTCTTGTGGATTATGAACCGTTGAAAAGTATCATTGCTGAAAATTCAGAATTGGAGGACGATGCAGTCGACGAACTTGTGCAATACCTGGATGTCATCCCAAAATTCAGGAGATTCGGAATACCAATTGAGCCATTGACAAAAGTTGGAGAGTCATCGGTTAAATTAAAGCCATCTCTTGAGACACCTCCAGAACTTGAATTAAAACCACTTCCAGAACATCTCAGGTACGCATTTTTAAGTAAAGATTCAAAGTTACCTGTGATTATTTCTTCTGCACTAACATCTTTTCAGGAAGAAAAACTGCTACGAGTGCTTAGAGAGTTTAAATCCGCTATTGGATGGACCATAGCAGATATTAAAGGGATCAGCCCTTCGTTCTGTATGCATAAGATCTTGCTGGAAGATGGGAGTAAACCGTTGGTTGAGCAACAAAGAAGGCTTAATCCGATAATGAAAGAAGTGGTCAAGAAAGAGGTACTGAAATGGCTGGATGCAAGAATAATTTATCCGATTTCAGACAGCATATGGATGAGCCCAGTGCAGTGTGTGCCAAAGAATGGTGGTATGACCGTTGTGACCAATGAAAATAATGAGTTAATTCCAACATGCACAGTGACGGGGTGAAGAGTTTGCATGGATTACCGCAAGCTCAACAAAGCTACGAGGAAAGATCATTTCCCACTCCCATTCATTGATCAGATGTTGGATAGATTAGCAGGTCATGAGTATTATTGCCTTCTGGACGGATATTCGGACTACAATAAAATTATGATAGCTCTAGAAGACCAGGAAAAGACGACCTTCACATGCCCATACGGCACTTTTGCTTTCAAAAGGATGTCTTTCGGGTTGTGCAATGCTCCAGCCACGTTTCAGAGATGCATGATGGCTATATTTTCAGACATAGTAGAGCAGAATGTGGAGGTATTTATGGATGACTTCTCAGTCTTCGGGGACTCGTTTGACTTATGCCTTGAGAATCTAGTTATAGTTTTGAAGAGATGTGTTGAAACGAATTTAGTGCTAAACTGGGAAAAATGTCACTTCATGGAACAGGAAGGAATCATACTGGGACACA
Organism: Panax ginseng; assembly: GCA_020205605.1. Taxonomy (NCBI): domain Eukaryota; kingdom Viridiplantae; phylum Streptophyta; class Magnoliopsida; order Apiales; family Araliaceae; genus Panax; species Panax ginseng. The sequence continues at coordinate 43,384,806 of CM035144.1, forward strand.
AGGTTTCGAAGAAGGGACTTGAGGTGGATAGGGAAAAGTTGGAGACTATTGAGAACCTGCCACCCCCTACTTCAGTAAAAGGTGTTCGTAGTTTTCTGGGACATGCAGGTTTTTACCGTAGATTCATCAAGGATTTCTCTAAAATAACTAAACCACTATGCAGTCTATTGGAGCAGGATGCACAGTTCAGCTTCGATGAAGCCTGCATGTTAGCATTTGAGCATTTAAAGAGAAAACTAACTTCAGCACCAGTGATTACTGCACCAGATTGGGCTCTGCCGTTTGAGTTGATGTGCGATGCCATTGATTACGCCGTAGGGGCTATTTTGGGGCAGCGGAAGGATAAGATATTTCATGTGATCTATTATGCCAGCAAGACCCTCACGAATGCACAATTGAACTACACCACTATAGAGAAAGAGTTATTGGCAGTGGTATACGCCTTTGATAAGTTTCGAGCATATCTGATTGGCACAAAGGTGATAGTGTATACGGATCACGCGGCAATTCAACATTTAGTGGCAAAGAAGGATGCAAAACCCCATGTTATTTGATGGATTTTATTATTTCAGGAATTTAGTTTGGAAATCAAGGACAGAAAGGGGACTGAAAACCAAGTGGCGAACCACTTATCTCGACTCGAGAATCCAGAAAGGGAAGTAAACGACAAAGTCATGATCAACGAATCCTTTCTGGATGAACAGTTGTTTGTGGTGAAAGGGGAAGTGCCATGGTTCACAGACTACGCGAATTATCTGGTAAGTAAAATGTTACCTTTTGACTTGGTAGGCTACTAAAAGAAGAAATTTCTGCATTATGTCAAACGGTATATATGGGATGAGCCTTACTTGTTTAAACAGTGCTCTGATCAAGTGATAAGAAGGTGTATTCCATATCGTGAGACCGAGGGGATTTTGCAAGAGTGTCATTCTACGGTATATGGAGGTCACTATGGTGGTGAAAGAACAGCGGCTAGAGTACTACAAGCAGGATTCTACTAGCCGACAATTTTCAAGGATGCATACAGTTTTGTCCAGCAGTGTGATAGATGTTAGCGAGTGGGGAACATCTCCAAAAGAAATGAAATGCCTTTGAATACGATCCTCGAAGTAGAAATTTTGATGTATGGGGGATTGATTTCATGGGACCCTTCATTTCTTCCTGCAGAAATCTCTACATCTTGCTCGCAATGGATTATGTTTCGAAATGGGTCGAAGCTTCAGCTCTTCCGACTAATGATGCCAAGGTCGTCCTCAGATTTTTACACAAAAGCATCTTCACGAGGTTTGGGACTCCAAGGGCTATCATTAGTGATGAAGGCAGTCATTTCTGTAACAGGCAGTTTACAACCTTGCTGGCTAAGTATGGGGTGAACCATCGCATTGCTACAGCTTATCACCCGCAAATGAATGGCCAAGCTGAAGTGTCGAATCGAGAAGTAAAGAGAATCCTAGAAAAAGTGGTGAATCCCACACGAAAAAACTGGTCGTTAAAGTTAGATGATGTAGTATGGGCTTATCGAACAGCATACAAAACTCCGTTGGGCATGTCACCTTTTCAACTTGTGTATGGCAAAGCATGTCACCTCCCTATGGAGCTAGAGCATAAGGCATATTAGGCAATACGTAAGCTAAATTTTGATTTGAAAGCTACAGGGGAGAAACGTCTGCTATAGCTCAATGAGTTGGATGAATTCAGATTACAAGCGTATGAGAATTCGAAGTTATACAAAGAGAAGGTGAAGAAATGGCATGACCGAAAGATCATGGAGAGGACATTTGAACCGGGACAAAGGGTTTTTCTTTATAATTCCAGACTTAAACTTTTTCCCTGAAAGCTAAAATCGAGATGGTCAGGTCCATTCACAGTGAAGACTGTCTTCCCGCATGGGGCAATTGAAATATATGATCAGTTTCCGGACAAGCCTTTTAAGGTAAATGGACAGCGATTGAAGCATTACTTTGGTGGCGAGGTGGGCAGACAAAAAGTCACCTCACTTCTCTCGTCGACATGAGACTCAGAAACAGTCAAGCTAATTAACTATAACTTAGCGCTTGATAGGAGGCAACCCATTCTTTCTATCTCTATTTTCTTTTTATTTATTCAGCAGAGTAGTTAGTTAGATCATCTCTATTTCATGTTTGATAGAGTATCTATCATGCATAATTGAGTGCATAGGTGCACTTGTAGTAAGAGGTGTTTGATGTAGAATAGAGTTGATTTAATCATGCATGTTGCTCATTAATTCATGCCTTATCAGTGTGTATTCATGTCTTGGTAGGAATTTTCAAGTGTACTCATCACCAATATGCAGTTTGAGAGTAAACAATTTCCAATATGGGTAATTACTTCGCGCAGCCGCACATTCCAGCACCAAAAAGTTAGTAGCTTCTCTATCCAAACCATACCAAAATCTTCCACTCATACCTGTGCAGTGTTTTACATTTCGGTAGCGCGCGGTACAAGATGATAAAGCTAAGGAATCGCGCCGCACTGAAAGTCGATAGCTCTTAGCTCACTCACAAGGCTGCCAGCATATGAAATGCCTCTACAAAGCCAGCCTGGCCCATGCGATGCCAGGCATTGAAAATTTTTAAAGTTTAAAAATCCAATTCATGGTCTACTAGACTTCTCACATGCCATAATATAAAGCGTATTCTTCTGTTCTCCAATAATCATAAGACTCCTCAACTCTCATCAAAGCTCATACACACAGCTCTCTCCATTGGCATAAATCTAGGGTTTTTGTGGGGGTAGTGCACAAGCGAGTTTGGGGGCACTCTCATCTGCAGTCGAGCATCTATAATATCTACCTATCATCTGCTCATGAGTCCAAAAAGAATACGTTCAATCTCCATCTCTTCATCATCAGAATCATCATCCAGTGATCAAGATGAGGATATCTTGGAGCGCAGAAAAGTTTATCGGTTTGGAAGCCCAAAGAATAATATTATCACATCGTGACTAAATCGTTTGTGAAGGAACGAGAGATTTAAACCTAACAAAAAAGATGGCCAACTATGGAATATGCTACGAAAAGAGGGATGGGTTTCCTTAGCTGCAACTCCTATGCCTATTCCCATGGGGGTTGTTCGGGAGTTCTACGCGAATGCGAAGGAGGAGATGAGAGGAGGGATAACACTGGTTCGAGGAGTACAAGTGGATTTTACCCCCCGACCATCGAGGCGCAAAGTGTTTGGGATAACTGATACACCACCGACTAGGTCTACGAATTGGGTCACAGGTGCACATTTGATGACGGACTTGGACTTAGTAATTTCGGAATTGTGCATCCTGGGAACCAAATGGAATTATAAGGCAGGGACGACTGAGCCAAAATCTTTTCCAGCGTCCGCCTTGAATCGCTATGCCCAAGCATGGAATCTATTTATATGTGCCAAATTAATTCCGTCCGCTCACAAGCATAAAGTCACCACTAAGCGGGCTATCATTTTATGGGGCATTATCAGAGGCAAGTATATTAACGTCGGCCACCTAATTCATCAGAACATGCTGTGTTATTGGCGGGGGAGCATGATTGGGAGTATTCCGCATGCATACGTGGCATCCATGCTTTGTACACAACATGGTGTCCCGTGGAATAATGAGCAACTGCAGAAATCGAGCCACGACATCACTAATGCCACAATCGCTAAGTTCAAGGATTGGACGGGTGGTGAACCACACCCACGAGGATTGGGTTTTATCATCGAGCCAACATTCTTCGAGCCATCGCAACAGCCCCCTCATACCGATGAGGCAGGTCCCTCGACATGACCCCGAGCACAAACTGTTCCTAGCGATCGACAGCTCCGAAGGTTGGAGCGAAAAGTCGACGCCATGTATGATAACTTTGGAACGTTTTCTACGGGACTCACAAGGGCCTTGGCCGAAGCCTTCGCACAGCAGGGAAAAACACTCGAGTGGCCCCAGTTTTGGACTGCAATGCCTTATCCACCACTGCATTCACCACCCGGGGAGGGTGGTATAATCGATCATTAGGGAGTTTTTTTTGTACCTTTACCTTCATTCAATGGGGCATTGAATATTATAAGTTTGGGGGTATTAGGGAGTAGTATAGTAGCATGTAGTTAGTTTTGCATGTTTAGTTAAAATGTTGCATGTTTAGTTTAATAATTTAGTTGTTTTTGGTGTTATTGTTCTATTGATAGAAATTTTTTTTTTACTTAATTTGCATGTCTCACAAAATTTTTGCTTTATAGAAATTCTTGTCTAGCCAATGATGATAGTGAATTGTGAAGGATTTTAGAGTATATTGGATAACATGAACGTAGTTATAATGTTTTACGATGGAATTCATGTTCTTTGTTTAAATGCTTTCTTTTTTTATGCGGATGTGTTCACAATCACTTGCGGTATAAGAATTATGTGTTGCATTACTTGTTAGAAAATGTAGTTTTAAAAAAAGAAATATGTGTAACATGCATGTAAACTTGACAAACATTAACATTCAAACTTTAGGAAAACATGGGCATGCTATGTATAAAAAAAAATTGAATAGCAATAACGTGGCTAGTCTTATTTCGGGGCCCTGGCTACTTGAGTAAATACTCCCAAGGGGATTGTCTCTACACCTAGCACCCTAAGGTCTTTCATGGTCTGGGAGTCGTTGGTTGAAAGCTCGCTAAGGGGTAGCAAGTAGCCTAATGGATTAAGACATTGCATGGAATAAAAAAGGCAAAAGAGCAAAAGAGCAAAAATAAAAAAAACATAGCAATAAATACCGCGGGAAAGAGAGAAAATCGCCCTCGTAAGTAGCAATAAAGCAATTAAGCCCATTGTTGAACTTTAGTTTGTTTGGATATGTTGAAATAGTTTGCATTGTATAAGTATGCATGATTCTCAATTTAAGCTATAATTTTTCGCTTTGAGCATGTTAGCATATATATTCTTTGCTTGAATCAAGTTTTGTGAACATTACACACACACAAAGATCTCTATAGCATGTATGAATTATCTGAGTGTATGATGTTATGATCATCGTTTAGTTGATTTACAAGAAATAATAGCCACACTCCACAAAGGCGGATAAAGGCGAGGATTCAAAAATGCGACTTTGGTGGCGTCCCACTTAATCAACATTAACCACGATCTATCTTAATTAATACATGGCATGAAATTTTAAAAACATATTAAATATATCTTTCTGAGATAAATTACCACATATATGATCTCATGAAATTCTTTGTTGATTAGGGGTAGGGGTTACTACCCAAAACTATGGTAAACGAGTTTTCTTCTGTATGGCGGTTTTTGTTAAAACAATATAATGTTACGATATATAAAAGCATTACAAGAAATAAAACGATTATAATTATCGATTCTTGATTGATATCTTTATTTTGTATCGATTACTATTCTCGATATGATAATCTAAAAGCTCAAGTAAGGAAACATAATAATTAACGGAGGCGATAATTAAAACTTACGGAAGAGTCTTGGATATCTTGAACTTGATTTATATATTTATCAAGTATTTTACGAGAGAGAGGTACAAAGAGAATACAAAGGAAAATTCTAAAGAAAGTTACGCCTCAACAAGGTGAGGTCTCCCTATTTATACAAAAGAAGGAGAGAAAGGATTAGACGTGTCCTGGATGGTGGAGTCGAGCAGTAATCCTTATCTTTTCTTCTTTATCCCTTAGCCGTAGGAAGTGGAGGATAAGAGACAAGCTGTCGGCAAAGTGGGAATACTGTAGTGGACAGGTGGCTTGTCGGCTTCTGATAATAGAGAGATAACTGGATATGCATCGTTGCTGGTGGGAACACTGTACTTGTTTTCTTCTGATTATTGATGCTGTAGTGGAGAATAACTTTATTTTCCTTTTCCTTTCTTGTCCTGCGCCATCTTCTCAGAAATCATTGAAGTGAGAGAGTCCCAAAAGTCTCCCATGGTAGGCTCCGGTTCTTGACTTTCTCCTGCTAAAACATTGAATTGATTGTCATCCTGTTCAGAGTCTTCATCACTGTTAATAGTCTTCATGGAGGCATCATCCGGGACGAAGGATTGTAAGAATTGTGTCTTCATATAATCCATAGTTTTAACTAAGAGTTCTGTTTCAGTTAAGTTTGGAAACTTTTGTTTTAAGTCTGTTTGGATTTTAACAAAAGTTCTTGATGTTGATCTTTGGAAGGCTACGAGTATAACATCTAAGCAGGCACTGGTATGACCTTTTATGGTCTTGAGGAGTTACAGTAAAGTGGGGTTAAGCCCTTTGTCCCACCACTTGGTAAAATATACTCTTTTTTTTAGCGAGGATCTTATTACGGTAATCACTGCTTTGAAATCCCACTTCCAAATCAAGGAATTCCAAAGCGGATTATGAAATGGGCAAAGCAGTTTTTGCATAGATAAATCTTTATTCTTGGTATATATGGACATAGGCAACTTGCCATTCCTTGAATCTTTGTTTGAGCGGATTACGGTAGGGTATCAATTGTAATACCTATTTTATCCCACCAAGCGAAAAACCGATTTAGAATTTACGTTTAAATAAAACTTTCGAGACGATTCGGATAAACGAAGAGTGGTTGTGAATGGGATTACGATAATAAAATATTTGCGTAAAGGAATCAATATAATCCCAATAGTTGTACCTGGTTTCTGTTAAATGAGTGGATTCAATAGTATGGGTAGTATGGGGATTAATACCCCAATTAGCAAGAGGCATAATACTCTTGATAGTGGTTTTCTTTGTATTGTATTGGATTGGTTGGTTTAGATGGATCATGAAGCGTGTGCTTTATATCCATAGATCTTTATTTCTAGAATGATTTGCTCATACACATAACGATCTTTGGTTAAAAGCGAGGAGGAGGCTGTTGAGTCGTTAAATAACGTCGTTTGATCTCCATGGATCTTTCATCCATTTCTCATCATTACATTCGATAAACAATCTTTTTTCTTCCACATAAGTATTTGGAATATCTTTGTTAGGGTAAAAGAAGAACATCTTTTCTTTGTGGGTTGGCTAGAAGAAGCCCAGAAGAATTCTTTGGATTGAGGGTTCAAGCTAGGAAATTACATATAATATAGATTAGTTACGCCTCGGCCTCGTTGTGCATGACCCACGACCTCTCTTGGTCATTCTGCAAATATTCTCTGGTTAGAAAATCCGGTAAAAATTACATTTTCCTTTGATATACTCAATATCAAAATCAAATCTTGATAAAATACTTTGCCAAGTAGCAAATATCATTTGGATGCTAAATTTTGAACATCTTTTTAAAAGATGCATTTTTGCGGTTGAGCAGTCGACTCTAATTAAAAAGTTTTGATTTAAAAGATCATCACGAAATTTTAAAACACATTTGACAATTGAAAGACATTCTTTTTTAATAGTAGGATAATTTAAAGAGGTCCTTTCCAAGTTCACGAAGTGAAGCGAATAAGATCTTCTTTATTCTTTGTTAGGATTAAATTGTTTTAAAATACCACCATATCCAATTATTGGAAGCATCGATGCGAACGATCTTTTTTCCATTCGGGATTAGGTAAGAACAAACAAGGTAGCTGTTTAACTCTAGATTTAATCTTTCTTCTTTGCATCGGTATGTTCTTCAGTCCAAGGTAAAGGATTTTTTCGAAGGCGAGTATACAGAATAGAAGCATCTTGGGAAAGATTTGGATAGTAATCACGAATATAATTTAAACTTCCCAAAAACCTTTGCAGTTGATTAATGTCTTTAATTTCATCCAGAAACTTAGATGCAAATTCAATACATCTATCAATTGGAATAATAGTTCCATTAGAAATATTATGTCCAAGAAATCTGATCTTTGTTTGGAAAAGCTTCATTTTAGAAGAAACTACGAAACCATTTTTTATGATAACATTTTAAAAATATTTAAATGTTTAATATCTTTGTTCGATGGATGAAGAAAATTAAAACATCATCAATGTAACGAGATAATAAATTGATAAAGGGATTAAAAATATCATTCATGATGTCTTTGGAATTACGAAGGTCCATTTTTACTCCAAATGGAAGAACATTCCATTCATAGTGACCAAAAGTCTTTGTAAAAGCGGTTTTATAAGTATCACATTCTCTAATTTGAATTTGCCAAAATCCACGATTTCATATCAAATTTAGAAAATAGTGGCATCATGAAGGCGGTCGAAAGATCCTTTTTATTGAATTGGATATCTAATCCATTGAAGGGCTTCATTAAGAGGTTTATAGTTGATGACGAGTCGTGGGAGTTCTCGTTCAATTTACGAATTTTATTGACATAAAAAGCGATGCGACTCAGGGGAAGTCTTTGGGTTTTATTAATTTTTTACATTGAAGGGACTCGATTTGAGTTTTGCAAAGGAGTAAATATTCTTTCTTCATCATTTGGGTCGAGATTTGGTAGGAATATTTTCTCATTAAAATTAGGGATATAAGGAAGAGAAATAATATGTTTCTTCTGTTCAGGAAAGGCATTTGGGACATCACTTTGATTTGGTTTGAAGAGTTTTATGGATTAATTTTATTTTTCTGTAGAGAAGGTTGTAAAATTCTACATTACGTAGTAAGAAATTTTATTTCTTTTTGAATAAAATTGATTTGTTTTCTTTAGAATAAATCATGTTTTTGACTTGATTTAATTCTTTAGTGTAAGGTTACGTAATAAATTCAAAAACAATATATACATTATTAAGAGTTGTATGAATTCCTAAAGTATCAATTTTGAAATAGGCATTAAAAGGCATAAAAAGGGGTGCTAGAATGATACTTTGATTCATATTACGGATAAGAACAAAAAAGTAGGTAAATGAGAGACCTTGATTCTGATTAAGGCTTGAGAATTTTATACTTAATATTCATAGTATTACAACTTGCACTAGTTAGAGATTGAGTGGTCTTACGGAAGTACTTGGTAGAAATTAATCCTTCTTGAATACGATTCATATCGGCACCACTATCAACAAAAGAGCGATAGCGTCTTTAATAATAAAATCTGGTTTGATAATAAAAGTAATTCTAATATACCATTTACGGAAAACTACTTGATTCATAAGCATTAAATATTGTTCGGAAGATTACGGTTTATCGGAAGATTGAGTACATTTGGAGGATCTGAATTATCTGTTTTTGATTTAATTGGTTTTTAATATTGTTTAAATCTTGAAAAATAGTAATATTACTATTACGTAAATGTTTTATTTGATTTTAAAATATTTATTTCATTTTTAGATCTGAATAGTAGTAGGCTTCTCGATGGTAGAAACATATGAATACGTTTCATAACCTCTTTTCATCTTGTCTTGATTAATGGGAAGAGTATCTTCATCCTTTTGAGTTTTATAACATTTCTAAAAATTTTAATTTAATTTACGGGTCTTTAATTTGATCGGCTAGGTCGAGAAGGGATTTTTGGTGGTGGGTTAAGACATTAATACTAGGACCTCGATATCTAAACCATTCATCTCGACGATAGCTTTCGATAATTAACTTGATGGTATATATTACGATTATTAATAATCTGAGTTTGACATTGTTCATTGTCGAAATTATTATCGTCGATTCTGAATAGACTTACTGCTAAATCATTATCTGAAATTTGGACTCGGAATCGTTATTAGACAAACAATTAAGAATTTCTTTGTTGGATTTCTTCATCGAGGATAATTCATTAAGTTTTTGTTTTAATTTTGAATTGCATTTATTAGCAAAGTGTCTGTTTTCCACATTTATAGCATTGAATTTTAGATTTATCTTTTTTTTTTTTTCTCTTCTTTCTTTTCTGGAAAGATTTTTCGAGGTTTTGGTTTTGAAGATTTCTTAGAAGAACGTTTAGGTAAGATCTAAAGGTTTAGAACTTTCTTTGTTTTTTAGACTTTATGGGGATCTTTGTAATTTTGTGTCATAAGAGAATTGATGTAAAATTCTCTATTTCTCATGTCTTTTAGTAAGATTCTGTTTTTTCATTAATTGTTGAAGTTTCATATCATTACATAATGATAATCCTTCTTGATAATTCTTGAAATAAGATGGCCATAAGAATCTTTGGTCATAAGGTATACTAAATACGGTCATGTTTATCTCTTAGTTTTTTTGGACTTTTTACGCAAAAGAAAGTAGGAAGTCCATCTACAAATTTGGCTTTCAATGTTCCTTTGTTAGCATCTGCTCTTTTGCATGACTTTCATTAAAAAACATCTTTATACCATCTGAAATGGGTTAAGGATGAAGCGAAGGTTACTAAGAGTTCTCTACTTATCGGTATTTATACATCACGGTCTACAAAATGATGAGCGATAGCTTGAACTAAGGTGTAACAAGCATCTTCTCTTACGGTTTCAAGTTTAGTAATAGGGTCGATATATCATTCTTATAGGATTGAAGGATTTGAGTTCTTTGGTTATCGAAGAGTACATTATCCCACCATCCTTTAAGAATGCCGGTAAAACCATTTACTAAGAAGCAGCGGATCGATGGTGCATGTTTTCATTACATTTTATGGTGTTGCATACATCAAAATATGATGGATGGTTTCAAAAATTTGATATTACATTTTACCATCGATATTCCATTCATAGATGGTTTTACCATGATAAGACTTACGGGAATGAAGAAAGTCTTCTTCATCTGAGAATATCTGAGGAGTAGGTGCAGGGTAGTAGTACCTACTAGGTCGAGATAAAGCCATTCTATTAATAGGCTTTTTCGGTATAAGTAGTTTTATTAATATTTTGCATTTCACGAAAATTATTACGAATTTCAAAAAATATTAATAGGAGAAATATCGGAATCTTCTTCTTCATTATCGGTATTATTATTATTGGTATGAGAGGAAGGTTGTCGGAACATCATATTGATGCAGGGGCGAGGATGCGGGTGTGAGTTTTAAATCTTTCATTTTATTTAAAAGATTTTCAATAAAATTATCAACTTTGGTTTTAGAAGATTTCATTTTAAAATTATTAACTTCTAAAGGTGGCTTAATAGTTGCGGTTGAAGGTCGATTTTTTGAGGAACAATTTGGCAATTATCATTAATATGATTTATTTGCTCTTGATCACAGTTAAGCTGTTTTCCTACACATTTGAAGGAATAGATTAGTATAATTATTACATTTTGAGACAAGGGCAAAATGTCTTTAATCTTTACTTCTTCTTGTTGATGAGAAACTTGAAATATCAACATACGGATTAATAACTAAGGGCTTTAAATTTTCATTTCGAGCTAAGTTCAAGAGACTTAGGAGGGGGATGAATAGGCGAATAATATTACCATTTGTGGTAATCCATCTTTTTAATTCCGATTAATACATTTAGTTGATTTTCGGTATAAAAATCGATTTTAAAGACAAAATCATAATACCATTTAGCAAATGATAATATACACTTTGATTCTTATTAGGATAAGCATAATAATTAGCTTTAATTTACGCTAACTTATTATTATCATGATTTTAAAATACCAATTTCTAAAATTACGGTATTTATCTGCATGAACTCTGGTTTAAACATTGGCGAATTTTACTATTTGGAGAAAAATCCATTTAACACTCAAAATTCATATCACTAGCGATTGGATTATAAGGTCTTACATTACGAGGAGTAGCCTCATAAATACCATGAGGTATTTGATTTTTGAAATATGAATTCCTCTAATTATGTCTTCATTTTGACAAGACTCATTCTTTGGGATTTTTAGACTCTTGATAAGCAGATTCTAAAGGGTGGAACCACATTATCTAGATGATTCGGAAAATCAATATTATAAGAAATATTATTAATAGATCGACTTGGTAAAAGGTCTTTGAAATTTTAGGTAAATATTTCCATTCTTGGTTTGAATAACATCTTGATGTTTTGTCTAATTATAGGTGCGGTAGGAGCGGCATTAGTAATTTGCCATTGTTTTGGGAAAGTAATTTCTTCCCAAGGATCATTACAGGAATAGCCACTTGACTACTAAAAAGATTAGTATCTATAAGAGACGATATGTCCTTGCTGGGCTTTAACTTTACGATATAAGGGTTTAAAGTTGTTAAAACTTTAATGTGTATATCTGAAATAATATGGCAAAAGGAGGGATCCGGGTAGATATTTATAAACCATGAGATATAATTCTCATCTAAAAAACTTTGACAAATTATTATAAATATTCATAGTTACTTTATATATATATATATATATTTAGTTTATGTGGAGATTTAAGATGGGTATATGTATATATAGATGGTAATAGAATTTATCTAATACATAAAAAATATAACATAAGAAGCAAAAATATCCCAACTAGGTTTCGAACCTAGGACCTATTGGTTATTGGGCCATTAAGCTACCATTGAGCCATTCCAATTTATTAGTTAACTAAACTACTGCCATAACTATTAGCGGTAGAAAGTGTAGCATATGAGCAAATGAGGGGCAAATGAGTAATTTCTCATGTCGCTACAACTTGTAGCGGCATGGGGAAATCCATTTCAATCTGTGTCATCCAATGTTGCGATCAACAGTATAGATTATGATTGTTGAAATAGTACTCGTGACAACCGATGCAACGTCACTTTAATTGGCGTTAGAATTTTTATTTTTATTTTTTTATAGCTGAAGTCTTATATACTCCTTCATTTCCAACGCCGATGACAGAGAATAAACATAAAAAAATATTGATGTTTGTAAACGAGAACAAGAGATCAAAGAAATTAAAAAATATATATAATTAAAATATAATTTTGAAAAAAAAATATAATTAATTTCTAAAATAATTTATATGAATTTTTCTTGTAACTTGTTATTTTACATATATACTTTTTGACAAGGGATGAGTAAGGAATCGAAATCGCTCTCGAAATTGCACCAAAAATCGACCAAACTGCACCGATTAAGTCACGCCAATGGTTCCGGCATAGACCAATTAAGTTGCACCAATGGTGTGTAAGTTATTTTTTAATTCTCCTTTTTCTTAACTTGTAAATTTTTTTATAATCAAATATTAATTTCTCTTTATATCTTGAATTAGAGGGTGTTTGACAATGACTTATAAGTTGTTTAAACTAAGTTATAAATCATTTGTTATTATTTAGTGTTTGACAATAACTTAAATTTTAACTTTTTTTTGACTTATAAGTCATTATTAAATTTTTTTCATGTTTCATGTACTATATTTTTTATGTATTAGATAAATTTTACTATCATCTATATATATACACACACACACACACACACATTATTAGTAGAATAAATTTAAAAATATTGGAGGCTACAAAAACTAAATACATATAAAGTAACTATGAATATTTTTATATATAAACAAATATTTATATAAATATTTTATATATATAAACAAATATTTATATAAATATTTATAAATTTATCTCTAAATATTCATATAAATATTTATAAAAATATTCATATCTAAATTTAATAAATTTTAGATGAAATATTTATAAATAAATATTAAAGATAAATTTATAAATATATATATAAATAATGACTTATAAACACAAAGTTGCTTTATAAAAAAATTACAATGCCAATTAGTTTGGTATTGAATCATATTTTTATTTTTTAAAAAAAATAAAATCGTTTAAAAAAAATTAAGATAATTTTTTAAAAAATATTTTTTAAAGTGGCGTTGGATTTTTTGAACAGCCATATCCGACCCCTTTTGCCCTAACACTCAGCCCCCAGCATATCCTCCCCAATCTCCTTCTAAACCTTTCCATCGAATACAAATTGAAAACTCTCTCAAATACTAATCTTCAGTCGTCTCTACAACCCCTATCAGGATCTCCAAGTCCCCATTCAGAATATCTACAAGCTCCCCACTTCCCCAGAATTTCTCTTCCAAGAAGAATCCGTCGCCCAGCGCCGCTCCTGGGGCGAGAATCTCACTTACTATACTGGCATCGGCTACCTCGCAGGCTCTGTTTCCGGTGCCGGAAAAGGCCTTATTGAAGCTATTAAGTTCTCAGAGCCAGGAGATACCACGAAGCTCCGGGTTAATCGGATTCTTAACGCATCTGGCCACATGGGTCGGAAGTTCGGCAACCGGGCGGGCGTGATTGGGTTGATGTATGCCAGGTTAGAGAGCGGGATGGTGGCTGTGAGGGACGCTGATGATATTTTCAACAGTGTGGTGGCGGGACTCGGGACGGGAGCTCTGTATAAGGCGGCTGCTGGGCCGAGATCGGCGGCTGGGGCTGGGGCTATAGGTGGCGTGGTAATTGGATTGGTGGTCAGTACAATTTTGATATGTTGAGATATGAAATGAAAGGTGTTCATTTTCAACTGTTGTAGTATAATATCTACTATATATTTATTCCAATGTACTCTACTGAAGGTTTAGGTGAAGAATAATTGACGTTTATCATCTACACTGCTATCCATAGCTTCTATGATATCCTATAATTGAAGTAATTTGTGTATGCGTAGATACATAAAGAGAGATAATTTTAGCATACACTAGTTTGTAGTCCATAGAGTTGGGTTATCTTGATAATTGGTTTGTTTTTGTGTAGTCAAAATTTAAAAAGGGTATACATTTGGACAATTTCTTTTGTGCGCTAAAGTTCTTTTATTTTCTCTGTGTGGATTAGCAAGGGCAAATAATTATGTCTATGTTGAACTCTTGAAATTTGTTTTGAACTCCGAAAATATAAGGTAATGAAATGGGAAAAAAATGAAAAATGAAAGTGTTGTTACTTTACCGCTAGACACTTGCTCTAGATTTGTGTGAGTACATACCATATCATATTTCCTGAAATGCCCCCCCCAACCCACCAATAAATAAATAAAAATTAAAGAAGCATCCTGTGGGAAAAGGGAGTGAGGGGGAGTTATATGAAACTTGTTCGTGGTGTTCTTTTGTTTGTTACTATGATAAGTAATGAGAACTGTATTAGTAGTAGATTTTTTTATGTTTAGACATGTCAGGAAACTAATAATGGCAGGTTTTCTTCACTGTTACCTTGCAGGTTCCTGACAAATACCTATCTTCGAGAGGAAGCTCCAAACAGTCATGTAGTGGAGCAGCGTGTTGAATGGCAAGTTCAGATACTTCACACTACTTTATGTGTGTCCATATATATACATGTGTTGTATATGTGAATACACACACACACATTCATCGATTCAGCATTAGTTTTTTGGTATTTCGGTACTGACTTGGTATTTGTAGTGAAGGCTGTATGCATTTGATGTGCACTGCAATTCTTTCTTCCCAATGTTTGTTATGCTTTATGGTATGTGTATTGTTGTTCTATTGAATATTTTAGACCCAATTGTTCCGTTGGAATGATACTGACTTTTACCTTTTGGGGCAGTGATACATTATTTTCTATCACCTCTCTTGGTAGCTCATGGTTTCATTCCAGTTTTGCTGTCAAACCTGCTTTTGATGGTGGCAGCTTCCTATTATCATTACCTCAACTTTCTAGGTTACGATGGTAAGTTTAAATTTTAGCTTTCGGTCCATCTATTCTCGTTCTTCCTCAGACTTAAATTGTACCTCTAATAAGGATAGCGAATTGCAGCTCAAAAGTGGTTCATTGCCGCACCATTGGCACTTGTCCATTCGCACCTCTTCAATCATTGTGTGAGATGCTAAGAGAGGACTACCACTTAAATTATAACAGTTCCAAACCAACTAGAATTATAACATTGGAAAATTTAGTTGAAACTGTTGTGTAGGTGATGAACATCTGTTTATCCATTTAGTTGCTTCAAGTTACCAGTGTGAAAGTAGTTGTTACATGGATGTAGATCTTTGACTTTCATTATAATGTGCAGGTTCTTTTATGCCTCCAGTGCTTGCATTTACCCTGAATTTAAGCAGTTGGAAACTAATGTGAGCTTGAAGGAAGATATATGGTCCTAGTTGGACTCAAAAGAAAGTATTTTATTGCTTCCTTGGGTTTGAAATCATAATTATTATTACTTTTTAGATTTTGCTCTATGATTTTTATTAGTGGAGTAATGTTGGATTGATGATGGCCTGTTAATTAGGGTAGCTACATTAAAATATGGAGCTACTCAATTTTGATAGCTATTAAACCATACTTTTGGTATTTAGAATAAAGAATAACATTTGTATGTGTTAACAATTCAACAATTATTATGTTCTATTAGGATTGGCCATCATTAATGACGCTATTTCTCATATTAAGACCTCAGTTTTTAAATAAATATCCCCCAATCACTTATTCTTACCACTTCAGGAATATATGTCCAGCTGTTTATAAAGTTTACTCATATATATCTGTGATCAAGTATTATATCAAATATTCCATTTTTACTGCTCATTCTTCAAATCTAAAGGGTGGTTGTACAATTTAACTGGCCTGTCCCCTTCTGCAGGTTGGAAAATTGATTCTATTATTGTTCTTATATATAACATTTCTTCAGTGATTGTACTCTCATACACGGTACCTCCATATTTCCATGTGATCTGAAATCTTTTTGTTGGAATAAATATGTGCCATTTGTCAAAGTGTTGTCAATATAATTTGCAACTTTAAGTTTTTGCATTATACTTTGTGATAAATTTTGTTATAATTGGATCAGGATTGGGATAGGTTTGAGATGAAGAATGTTAATTTGGAGTTGTATGAAGCAAAAATATGCAGCAGGAAAGGAACATACAAAAACAAGAACACAAATGATGAGAAGGATGATAAGATTTTTGTGGCATTTGAGATGGACTCCATTCCTGAGAAGCGACCATTTCTTCTATCAAGGGACTTTGCCTCAGTTAAATATTGTGTTCAAGAAGAACATGGAACTATTTAGTGAGCTGATGAGATCCTACGATTGGTTTGATACTTTGATTTTATTAGGCAAGCATCAGTGGCATTGAATGTGTGGCAACCAGAGGTACTTTTTTTAGTGGATGCCAAAGAGGTATTTTGGGGCTTTGGTTTGAATCTTGTTCTGCTTTGCAGTATTTGTGATAGTTGTGTTAGAGTTGGATGGTAAATAAGTACTTTTTTTAGCAGTTAGATTGGTATAATGCTTGGTTGTGAAGTTTGTGATATTACTTTACTGTCTTCTCACTATCTTGTTGAATTGTTCATATCTATTATCCTTTGTACCAAATTTGGCTAAATTAAGCCCTTGTTGCATATGGTTTAGGATCACAGTTGCCTAATTAGGAAATAGCTGATTTCTTATTAGTGCTCCCAAAAATGAAGTTTTTGCCACCTAAAGCAGCCTCCTAGCCTGTTGAACATACTGAATTGTGGTTCTGCTAAAAAATTGGATCTAATGGTATTGAAGTCTGACTTTAGAAACAAGATGTGTTTTTTGTTAGTATATTATTCGTATTTATGATACTATGCTCTATGAATCCTTTGTATTTTTCTAAATAAATTTTCATTTTCAGGTACAAATCATCCAACAAATAAATCATGACGGAGAGGTTAACCGGGCACGCTATATGCCCCAGAACCCATTTATCATTTCCACCAAGACAGTAAGTGCAGAAGTGTACGTGTTTGATTATAGCAAACACCCTTCTAAGCCTCCTCTAGATGGTGCATGCAGTCCAGATTTGAGGTTAAGAGGCCACAATACTGAAGGCTATGGCTTGTCATGGAGTCAGTTCAAACAAGGCCATTTATTAAGTGGTTCTGATGATGCTCAGATATGTTTATGGGATGATATTAATGCAACACCAAAAAATAAGGCTCTGGACGCCATGCAAATATTTAAGGTTTGTTACTATCTCGTCTTGAACATGTTTTATTTATTCTAGTCTAATGAATGTATTCATCTTCAGATTCCACATGGTTACCATATCATGCCTCAAAAACTAGAGTATTTGCCATGACATACTTACAAGCCTGTAAAACTCAAGGTGGTAATCAGTAATCTTGTTAGACGCGTGGAATAACTTAGTAACTTTCAAACGTAAAACATTTTAAAATTCTGACTTAATTTGATGACTATGAAGTTGTATGTTTTACATTTTCTGATAAAGTATTAAGCTCTGTGGTGGCCTGACTCTAGGAAAACTTGCATGTTTTAGTTGTACAGTATTAAAAAAAAAGTTTAATAAAAAATTTGTAGGCTTTGTGCTAATAAGAGATGGTATGTGCTTGGTAGAAAAGTGCTAGGTTTCTTTTCATGGGTTGAAATTTGAAAAGGAAAAGGTGATAGCTTTGTGAATTATCAACAAAGCATGCAATGGCTTTTGTTGGCAGCGTGTACGTTTAGTGCTTTGAAATTAAGTTTGAAAGGTAAGCGAATGGTTTAAGGTCTGTTCTATTGGTTTTAGTTGAGTTAGGGGTTGAAATTTAAGTTCTACTCTTGAAAAGCCACATAAAATATGTCAATAGCATAAACTGATCCAAAGTAAGATCCTTTGATCACTACTGGATACCCTGTCCAGAAATTTTTTTGAAAATGCTTTTATTTCCAGATGACTTGTTAAAACAGAAAAACCCCAACCAGCTTGCTGATCCTTGGATCAGATGACTTATCAGTGGCATTGAATGTGGGTGCGGGGATATTGTTTCGGATACGGGGATACGACAATTCGCCAAGTCTTAGAAGATAGGATTCGGGCATGGGAAGCACATATTTTAGTATTAAATATTTATGTGTATAACTATATATATATATATATATATATATATATATATATATATATATATATATATATATATATAAATAAGGCATTCAACCAAATAGATACTACAAGAGAAAAACAACAAATATCCTACAAAAAAAATAGAATTGTAGCCATTCACCATAACAGCCGGGGACGGGGGTTTTGATGGGTATTATGCAATTTAAAATATTGAACGTGTTATGTTCTTTAAAGTTTAAATTATTTTATCTCCTCTTTTAACTGTTGTTATTGCTAGTTTTGAGGAAAACTTCCCCAACAGGATGAAGCAGCTCCCTTTAGACAAACATTTTGATATAAACAATGTCAAGAGGGTATGTTTTTATCAATTTTAGTGTGTTTTTTTTTTTGAATTTTTGTTGAAGATTTGCTTATGATTAATGCTTTTTTAATTTAATGACGAGTCATGTTAATATCAGGTTGTTCTAGAAGCAGATGGTTATCAACATTACCTTTATATCTCCTGAAAAAGGATTAAGGTTTTTAATAAAGAGCGTTTTAGATCTGGCTAAAGAAACATGATGTCTTTGTGTTGTTGAGGTTAACCTTTGTGGTAAACTTCTTTTACATTAATATGATGATATTTGTGCTTTTAAGTTCCATTGCATTTCATTACTAATGTTTCTGCTTTCTAGTTCAACCATGATTTTTTTGGCAAGTTAGTTTTTTCACGTGTTTGCTTGTTCAACCATTTTTCTGTGTTTCTACCTTTGTTGTGGGTGGTTCTGTCATGCTATTTGGGAGGGCTGTTGTGAATGCATATGCTGCAGGGTTTTTGGGTATTTTTGGGTTCTTGTAAATGCATTTGGTTCTTTGGTGCAATCATAAATCTTTGTCGTTGTGCTACCAATTCTTCTGTTTTTGCCGTGGATGATATTAATGATATGTAAATTAGTATTAATGCTATGTGATTAATTATCTTGATATTTGGTTTACCAAGAGGAGGTTCACGAAGCACACGCTTGTCTTTTTCAGGATATTTGATTTAGATATTATTTTGGTAGTCAATAAAAAGGGTATTACCCTCTTCCATGTCCCTTGATTAGTAAGAAAATAACACAATATTGTTGTCTTTGTGTATTGATTTTGGCACTAAGTGTCTCTGGTGACCTATTTGCTTCATTTTTTTGACTTGCTATTATTTTTAAATATATGCGGAAGACCGCTTTCTTCTACACGTCTTATAATCTCGGGTATCAAATTTTCGTGCTACGTTTACGGAAAACAAGGGACGAAATTATGAAGTGTACTCTCTCTATATATGTAGATATATACTTTGATCGAAGAACTGTGGTAGCTTTAGATGATTAATTTTAAAGATAATGAATGATTATGTAGTGGATGATTTTATTAAGTTAATAATATTTTAGTTTTTGTATTTTTGTCATTATTTGCTATGGGGACATTGAGCCAGCCAGGTACACAAAAAGAATGTCAAATTTTGATTTAGCAACAATATAATTCGTTACCAAAGCATTGAACAAGTTTTAATATAGCAACAATTTTTTATACATTTAGCAACAAATTTTTGGTTCTAACGGCATTAAAAATATAATATTTGATAACGAAAAATTAACCTAATAACAACGGAGAGTATATTGTTGCTAATACTAAAATAAAAGAAAATATTTTTTATCGTTACAAATCATATCAACTTTCATTGCACATATAAAAAAACGGCAACGTATAATGTCGTTGCTAATCGAAGACTTTCGTTGCTATTGAAAAATAACCAGCAACAAACATTTTTATTGCTGATTCAGCATAATGTCGTTGCCAAATAATATAATCAGCAACGAAAATCGTTGCTAAAAAGTTAACATTCCGCAACGAAATCAAGCTTAGGCAACATTTTCCATAATTTACTGCAACGAAAAATGTCGTTGAAAAATGGTGTCAATTGCAACGAAAATGCATGGTCGTTGCGAAAAAAAGAGAGTTCATTTCGTAGCCAATTACCAGGCTTTTGCAACGAAATGAGGTTTTTAGCAACAAAATTTTAATTATTTTGCAACAATACATTTTGTTGCTAAAGGATCGATGTCTCTGTACGAAAGCCAAATTTCATTGCAAAATGTATTACTTTTGGCAACGAAAAAAATGCGTTCGTTGCGGAACAATTAGCAATGCTCATTGCGCAACGAAAGGCGCAACGACAGTAAAGTCGTTGCCAAAACCCTTTAGCAACAAAATTTGGCACCTTTAACAACGAAAATCGGTTGTTGCTGAAAGCCCCATTTTTTTATAGTGTGATCATGCCAACAACTATTCATCAATGCACTACGGGCCAATGAGGACTTTTACCACATCATTTTATAACATTAAGGTCATGATTATACCGAATAATCCCTAGTCATAATCATACCAAGTCCATCTATGCACTACAGGCCATAATTGACTTTCAACATAATATAAACATGAGGATGATGACAATGATATAAGAATTCAATAAAACAAGTTCAAAGATAATTTTTTAAAGATTTATAATTTAATTTATCCAGAAATCAATAACGTCCAAATTATCAAGATGATACTGCTTTGTGGAGTAAAATTCAAGAATAATATTGTACTAAAAATGATTTGAACCCAAAACGAATCAATTTTTATCACGAATAGCCCCACCTATTATTATTATTATTATTATTATTATTATTATTATTATTATTATTATTATTATTATTATTATTATTATTATATATAATTTTCTACCGATTATTTTGAAAAACGGGTAAATGGGGGTCCATAAAATAAGTAAAACTTCATAAAAATTATCTCAATATTTTTAACAACATTTATCATCATTATTATAATTCGCAATATTTAACAACTGTGTCATTCTCGGAAAGAGGGGGCTTTCCAATAAGGATTTCTCCTATCAGCGCGTAATTAGGTGACCAAACCTCTCCTGATGAACTTCTGAGACATTGTCAATATTGCAAATAATAATATTAATAATTCGTCATCTCAATTATTGATTTAATAATATATAAAATATCGACAATAATTGAATCAAATAACGTTAGATACTATCGCAAAGAATTATCGTAGCAATAATTGAACAAAACTGAGTGACTTCTCACGTAAGCATCTATAATAAATATCGTGTGGTACTATGCAACCCACGCCATTCATCATTACTTTTTAACACCGGGTGTTTCAACAGTTAACAATAAAACTTCCGCCGTTATTTTCATAAAAATATTTTTATCATTTTCTCAATCCGACAATAATTCTGTTGTGGGTCCACCAATGATTGTGCCGTCGTACAAATATTCTCTGTTAAAACGAATATTCCCCGACCAATCGAATATAATTTAACAACTTGCGTACTTTGCAAAATTTATAAATATTACCCACAACTATAACATTATATCAAATTTACTCCTTAATATTCAAAAATGATATTTATAGAAAATTCATTTTTTTTATTTCATAAAAGTTGGGGTCTTACCATTAACTATTGAAGAAATTAAATGAATTTGATAATTATTTTAAATATTTATTGAATTAAATAAATATATTAAATAATTTATTTATTGAGAAAAATAAATAATTTATTTATTGAGAAAATAAATAATTTATGAAATTATGGTATAATAATTTAGTTACGTGTGTATGATAATTAAATTAAAGCAAAGGTAAATTTTATACTTTGAAGATTTGATTTAATTAATTAATTAAATTAAATGAGTTGTTTAACATGAAAAAATAAGTATATTAAATAAAGTAATGTTTAAATCTAATTTATTAATTAAAATATATATATGTAATTATTTATTAATTATAAGTATAATTATAATAAGATTATAATTATAATTATTATAAGTTATTTAAATTAACTAAAGGTGTGACACATGAAACTATATAATATATATTATTAAAATAATCCAGTTTAGGGAAATTGGTGTGTGGCCAAACAAGGCCTTGTGGCCTTTGGTTTATGTAATTGACGTCTTTTTTATTTTTTTTAACTGATAGAGTAAGTGGGAATTAAGCCGTATCAGGTTTTTTTTTTCTTTCGCGTCTTATTTCTCTCCTAAGGTGTAAGAGCAGAGAGTTGGGACAGAAGAAGAAACACAGAGGGTTTAGAAAGAGGGAGAGCTTGGTGAGAAGAGAGAATTGCAGAGATTGCTAAGAGAACAAGAAAGGTTTCTAACACTTTGCTAAATCAAGGTAAATTGCTTCTAAGTTGTATATTTTGATTTCTTAGTGATTATTCATTGTAAATTGATAGTTGTGTTGGATTGATATATATACTTGCAAGTAGGGTTTATACTCTGTTAATCATCACATGTGATTGTTGTTTGATGATAAAAATCTATGTAAATTGGTTTGTAGGAAGAAAAGTATATAACAGTGTTTATACATAAAAATTGGCTTTAGAAAGTACAAAATTTTATGCCCTATATGTGTTGTAATCTATAAATTGAGGTTGGATTATGTTAATATGTGAAGAAACAAAAGCGGCGTAGTTTAAATCATGTTAATCGGTTAAGTAACGAAGCCGTGGCGATCAAATTCGTTAAATGTGTTTAAAACATGAAAATAGAGTATGAACATGTGTTTTGGGTCAAATTTTAGGTTGGTTAATGTTTTTATAAATTATTAGAATTCTATTATGTTGTAGTTCTATGAATTACGAATCCATAGAATCAGCAAAAACTGACTAATTTGGATGTGTATAACTCAAATTTACGAAAGATTAGTAGGAGAAAAGGGTCAAAAAATCGTAACACTTAATTATGTCTGGTGAAGCCTATACACGTGTATGTTGCCAGATCTTTGCTAGATAAGCGCTAGCGTGGAAAAGAAGCGTATTGCGCCATATGTCTTGGATGTGGATCTTTTTGACCTATTTTTGGTAAGCAGGTCATAACGCTTTTCATCGAACTCCGATTTAGGTGATTCAAGATGATCCGGAACGAGGACGAATAGACCTACAACTATTATTCTTTAAGTTGTTCAATTTGATGTTGGAAACAGGGGTCAAAATGGTCATTTATAGGACTGTTATGTTTTCAGGGACAATCGGAGGGCGTCGGGCATGCACGTATGCAAGTGTAGTGCTCTTGACAATAAAAGATGTTGTTCTAAGTTATAGAACATGAATATTATGAAGTATAATGATGCTTAACATTAATAAATGATTAGATAAGTTGTATATGCATACTAAGCACACACATGAGAGACAAATTGGGCGTGTGACGAATAAACGTCGAAACGCCGTGATAAGTGATAATAAATGTCGGAACGTCGTGATAAGTGATAATGAACGTAAAAATTATTTTAAATAAAATGAAATGAATATTATAAGATACTGAATAGTGTTAATATAAAACCAATAAGTAGTCCTAGCAAGACTTAAACATTTGAATGAACTTCAAATATGAAATACTGTGACACCCCCAAATCTGGGTACTTTAATCCCGCAGATTTGGTGTTCACTGTCCAATTAAATCATAACTAACTACCCATAAACAAAGGATATAATTAAACTCAAAAGTTTAAACAATAAATCTCCCATTAAAGGGTTACATAATCTCAAAAACAATCACAGGTCATTTAACCTTTATTACAATCATCAGCGAAAAATTAAAACATGATCATAATTAAATATATTACATAAGCTTCATAAATAAAAGATAAATTAAACGTTGTCGTCTAATCAATCACTTTGTCCTTGCACTTGCTTGTAGAAAGCTCTTCAAACCTTTTAACTTCATCTACATAGTTTTGTGCAAGAGTGAGCAAACAATTGCCCACAAGAAGGATAATATACAACAATCATTTTATGAATGACAATTAACTGAGTTTTCAATGGTAAAATGTTCTTACCGGAATAATAACTTTAATTCAACAGCTATGAGTTCAATGGAATAATGAACGTATAGGTTAACAATACACAACAACATTAAAGAATACACTGAGGGTCACAAGACCACGAATTCTATTCTAGGTTTTCAAGTATTTCTACTTTAACCTTTAACAGTCTAAAAGACTATAATCATCATCTATGTCCTAGGTTCACAGGTGTTTCTACTGTAACCTTTAACGGTCTAAACGACTATACGGACCATCATTCTGTACTCCAGGTGATTAGCCCTTTGTAATATGTATTATGCAAACATTTTAATGCTATTGCGTAGCGCTAAAATAATCCCCTGATATAGAGTTGTTCATCTCAGCTTAGATTATCAGGTTCCGAACCAAAGTAAGTTTGGTTGGGAATTAACTTCAAAGGAAGTCTAAATTTTTAGAACGATCATCAACCAAGTACTGGTTGAATCAAATAGGAACCAATAACTATTCAAGGGTTTGATTACAATATCTTCATGAACAAGGTATATCGTTGAATCAATAAGAATTAGAGTATTAATAATTTCTAAATTGAATAAATGTTATCATTGACAACATACTTTCAAAGGTGTGTGAGTACCTAAACAAACCAAAGGAAGTTTGGTTTGGGTTGACTTCAAGGGTAATTTAGAGTTTAGAACATTCATCAACTAAAGATTAGTTGAATTGGTAAAAAATCGCTAAGCAATTTAGAGTTCGGTACAATATTGTAAGATAGTACAATGATATTGAAGAACGAAGGTCTATGAACGATTATTAGTAAATTTGAATAAACATACTTCCTATAATAAAATTATAGACTTTGAATAACCAAGGTAATCTCGATTGGAATAAAGAAACAAAGATTATCTAACATGCTTCATAATAAATGAGAGTTAAAGAACTTGCATGACAATAAATCATTAAACAAGAGATTAGAGATAGAGAATTTGCATAAGCATAACATAACAGTGAATAGTAACCTTGCTAAATAATAAAGTAGCAAAGGTTAGGGAACTTGCCTTTTGCGTAAGCTATACAATTATAATTCACGTACTCCAATATCCTACACATAGGTTTAGAACCACAATACCTATTAGATATGCTAACATACCATAACATGTACATTTCTTGCTAAACATATCATTTTAGCACAAGTCTTATGCTACTATACAAATATCAAGAATTTCAAGTGTTAACATCCACAACACCTGTTTACTATTCATCATGCTCACTAAGTCTAATATGTCACGTTCATTACTTACTAATCATTTTCAACCTTGAAATTATCAATGACATGACACAGTTCTGTTTTAACCTCCATATTCCATGCTTATTAAGTTAACACATCATTAAACCAAGTTATAGTGTCGCTATACCAGGTCTGCAGCAGCAGCAGAAGTCACTGCCTCAGATTAGTGTATGGCAGCAATTGCTTGCCATACATAAGCTGCTGGGACCAGAATGCAATCTACATGTATTTTTTTCTTGTACATGGCCTTACTGCAACGGCACGTATACAAGTAAAGTGAAACGACATGAGCGATGAGCAGAATTTAGCCCAACTAACACAAATTTCACCCACAAAATAGTGAAATTAACATAAACAAATGATATAAACTATTATGAACATGTTTCCTCACATATATATCACCATAGAACAATTTAACAACAACTTAAACTAGATTAATTTTTCAGATTTCTCATTTTCATATAAAAACTCCATTTTTGACAACCTTTACAAAATCCATCACTGTAATCTCAATTTTACACCGAATCACTTCGTTCAAACTATGCTATCTTCGTTTCTTAATGAACTAGCATAAACAAGCTTCAATTCACAAATTAATATACAAATTGGCCACTAAAATTGGTACTTTTCATGAACCATATGAAAAAATATCAACTGACATTATATTCTTCCTTTTAAACGAAATTAACATAATAATTCTTGACTAAATACTAGTTCTAATCATCACAAACATATACAATAACAAGTAATCAATTGTATATCAATAATTCCAAAAAGATGAATTCACAGAACTTGAAGTTATATGCCGTAACACACACACACACACATATATAAAATCAAAGTTATGGAAATACCTTCTATTGTTCGGTAATTCTTGCTAGATCACCACGACTTTCTTTGAACTTCTCCAAAAATCTTCCTCTCAACTCTCTCTATTCACTGTAACTTTTCTCCCCTTCTTCCTCAATAAACTTAGGCCAAATGATTTTTACGTATAATAAAACTTAACCCAACACACACACCCAAACGTCTGAAACCGACGTTATAATAATTAGAATAATAAGTTATCAGTTATAATATATATTATTTATTATTTATTTATTTATTTTATTTATATTATTATAATTTAAATATTAAAAATCCAAAAGCCATAAGGCTTTGTTTGGCAAAAAGTTTTTAAAATAAAGACTTAATATTTTAAGCCTTGTTTGGTAAAACTAATTTAAACTCCTTTAATTTTATTTTAATAAACCATTTAGTTTATAATTTATAATCACATTATTTATTTGGATTTCTATATTCCACATTAAATCAAATAAATTAATTACACCTACCATATTTTAAATAAATACGCCACTTAAACAAATATCACAAAATTATAACTTCATTATAATTTTATTTAAGAATTCAATATATCATTTTAAATTATTAAATTAAAACAACAATATAACATCTCGATGTTATATTACAACTTTCTAAATTATAAATTAATTTAATTTAGAATATTATCTAATAAATTTAATTCATAAATATTTACTAACAACAACCACATCAACAAAATATTTATTAGAGTGTTATCTAATAAATTTAATTCACACATCTCTACTAATAACAACCACATAAATAGAATACTTATTTAATTTAAGAAATATTTTAAATTACAAAACAACAACTTCATCAATAAAATATTTATTTAATTTAATAAATATTTTAAATTACAAATAAAATCTTGGATTGTTACATCCTTCCCTCCTTACAAGGATTTTGTCCCCAGAATCATAACTCAAACAATCAAATCGTCACATTCTTCCCTCCTTAAAAAGATTCTGCCCCCAGAATCGAAGACATAAACTAAACAAATAACTCAGGATAATTCTTCATCATTTCAGCTTCGAGTTCCCACGTAGCCTCTTTGACGTTGTGGTTCCTCCATATCACCTTTATAGAAGGTAACACCTCATTCTTGAACATTTGTTCTCTTCTGTCGACTATTTGAACAGTAATTTCCCAGTAGGACAACTATAACGGTTCGTACCTGATCACACGATTGCAGTCGAGCTTGTTCGATCATATCACCGAAACATGAAAAACATTGCGAATGCGCTCTAACTGTATAGGTAAGGCTACCTCAAAACCATCTTTTCAACTTCATCAATGTTTCCTATACTATAATCGATTTATACCCAATATAGTTCGTCAAACTTACCACACTTTGGAAATTCAGGAACTTGCCATAATCATATGAGTTTAGGAACTTATCCTAGTCAGGCCATAGGCGTCCATTCGTTGAGGGGTTCAAAACATACCATATGATTATGAGTCACGAACTTACAACATGCTTTAGTTTTAAGAACCGAACCTAATCCTAATATCATATAACTATCAAATATATATGAGAAAAGAATCACCTTTCCATCACATACACATGGATAGCGCGATACCGATATTCCAATGATTATCAATGTGATAAACCAAGTATATGCACAAAACCTCTGCCCATACAAAAGTTTGTACGACTTAGTTACCATATGAGTCCTCAATTGAAATCCCACCTAACATTACCTTACTCTTAACTTATTCTTAACTTGCCCATAACTTGCTCAATTCGGACTCCTCGTATGACATTATCGAAAACTTCTCGTGCGCTTAGCACGTCTTTTGATGTCTGGATTTCCTTTTAGTTTGGCAATCGATTTGCAAACGATATGACCTACTTATTTCTAATTGCGTTCCACACATTCTTGTAACCTTTCTGAAAATTCGATGTAAATCGTGAATCTCGATTCTGACACAATTGACACTGAAACACTGTGTCTTGAAACAATTTTGTTAACATATAACTTCACACACTGATCGATAGGTAATATGCTAAGTTTGACATACTATAGAATCTATCACCATATCTTGCCACCAATAGTATTATCGAAGGCAATATATATATATATATATATATATATATATATATATATATATATATATATATATATATATATATATACATTCGTGCTTCCTAGTTGATTCAACATATAAATTTTATGCAAAACTTCATTTTCAATTCATAGTATTAGCTAAACCTAGTTTCTTCCTTCTACTTTCCACTATCCTTCAGTATCGACTTTGAATTTGACACCTTCATCTTGGAGCTACTCTTCCTTTACTCTATCCAACCAAGCTGTACGGTTTTTCATCTGAATAGCTTCTTCTCTGACTTTTCATATATCTTAGCTCCTACCACAAATTTGTCATTTCTATTATGAACCCATCTTGCACAGTTAACAAAAATAACTACTACCCAAAAATAATATCGTTAAATCCTTAGGGCAACCACTATTAGCTCTAGTTCCAAATCGTAAGTCGGATATCCTTTCATATAAAAATTTTAACTTACGCGATGCGTATAAAATGATCCTATCATTTCGCCTAAACACACAGCCTCATATATTGTATAATGCATCGCTATACAACACAAAGTTCCTGTATTATCCAATAGAGACATCACAGGTGCCATATTAATTTTTTTTTCATGAAAATTCACTCTATAATTTCCTGCCGATATAAATTCCACCGATTTTCTCGTTAAGTTAGCTAACGAAGTGACTATCTTGAACTTCATGTATCCCTCATGATATTTTCTTAATAACTTCTTGTTTACAACATCGATAGATAACTCTACCGTACAAACATCTTGCAACTAAAAGAATAAAATACTACCTTTGACTTCCTCAAAGTCTTAAGGTTTATGCGCTTTCTTTGACAATGACCTATAACCACATGGTTTAACAACTTCAGAGTTTCATAAATCAAATCGGGAATAAATCTATTAACATTACGTGGCCTTTAATACCAATACAGAAATTCTACACATCAACTTAAAAGGAATCACTATTCACACTTTCTATATTTAGGGAATAGTTTAACTCTTCCCGAAACGAGTCTAGTTTCTAAACGAATTCATCAGGCATAAATTAACAAGTGGCATTTAAATTAAATAACACGCAGTCGTATAGATAACTGATCGGAACCATACCATGCATTGCGTCCTGGATCGTCATGTTAGCTGATTGTTCGGTTGGTCGACTCGGCGGAGCTGATTCTACAATAACCAGTTTGCCACTACCCTCTTTGCTTCCACTTTCTTTTCCTGCCACTTTCTTTGGGCAACCTCGAGCTAAGTGCTCCTTTGATCCACATGTGAAGCAGGCTCCCTTCCTTGGTCTTGAACACTTTGGTGAAATGTGGCCCTTCAAACCACAATTAAAGCACACCCTTTTTCCCTTCAAACAAACACCTACATGTTTCTTTCCGCAGTTGCTACACGCCTCCACCTTCTTCTTCTCATTCTCTTGCTTATTTTCAGCGTCGATACCATTGTTCCACCATCTTTTTCGAACGCTACCGGTATGATTATCACCCGCCTTATCATCTTCACTCTTCTTTCCCTTTTGCTCTTGATTGTATGTCAACGTATTTCCTTCCCTGTCCATATACATCGTTCTCTCCAATCCTGTTGTAAACGAGTTTGGTTGGAACATCGAGACTTGATTATATAGCAAGAAATTCAGTTGATTTGCCAGTGCTCCCACCAGCAAATTCACCAATTGTGGCACTGGATTTGCGTTAGCTTCCCTATTGTATGCATATTCCTTGGGGCTCTGCTGACGTTGTTGTCTTCTTCTAGGCGGCATCATACTGTTTAAAATTCGAACTATTAGATCATCGTTCATCCACACATTAAAATTTTCAAGCTTATC
Organism: Panax ginseng; assembly: GCA_020205605.1. Classification (NCBI taxonomy): domain Eukaryota; kingdom Viridiplantae; phylum Streptophyta; class Magnoliopsida; order Apiales; family Araliaceae; genus Panax; species Panax ginseng. The sequence continues at coordinate 43,415,241 of CM035144.1, forward strand.
TCAACCACTTATACACAACACATAATATATCTTAATAAACAATGATGTATTTATTCATTTATTACATCACCACATCACAAAATATCCTCACTGCTATTTATATTATTTATCCTGTAATAATAAAATTTTAGGATTACTCCATCATATCCCACTATTTATTTCCAAAAGTCAGGATTTACATTTTATTAATTTTCATCGTGATTTATAAATAATCTTAATGTTTTTCTTGCAATCTACAAGAACATTCCACATTGCATAACTTCATTGCGCTCTTGCTCTATGATACGAATCATTGACGATCCATCACATACAAAAAAAGTAAAAATAAAATAAAATCTCAACCTACAGAGAAAGTAGAATACTTAATTCTAAGTTCCATCATTCACTTGGCCTTCTTCAACTTGTCTTCAACACGATCTACGCGTTTAGAAGTCTTCACCCATGCGTCTTCAGCTCTCGCATGCTTTGCTAACTTCTTTCCCCAGTCATTCCTGCGCAATCTCATTCCCAGTTAATAACTATCCTATTTAATATTCCGACTGAGCTTGTGACAACCCGAGAATTTAGACAATTTTTCAAAATCTTAAATGATTGATTTAAGGTCAAATATTAGACCTAGACAGAAAATAAGTGTATGCGTTTGATGTTATTAGGATTGAATTTTTAGGATTTCAAAATTTCTGTGAGGGATTAGGTGAATTATTCAGGATTAAGGATTTATGTGAATATGTTCTGTGTTTATAATTATGTATATGTTCAGAATGTGGTTAAGGGTCAAACCCTAAGTATATATTAAGAACGATAACGTTCAGATTGAAAACCCTAACGTCTGATAAGAAAACTAGAAATCGGTTCTGGAAACCCTAGTTTCAGTTCCGGGAGTCCAAAACCCTAATTCGGTATATGAAACCCTAGATTGGGAATACGAATGATATGTATAAGGTTTAGCATTATTAATTATAACTTAATTAGGGAAAAACCCTAATGAATTACTGAAAACCCTATTTGAGTATTAAAAAACCCCAACACCATATCTGAAAATCCTAATTTCAGATTTCGAATATTTAAAACCCTAATCTGGAAGTATAACGGAGAATTATAATGCTCAAAGTGATTTAGATGACAAGCTTTAAAGGGTAAAGCTTAATTATTTAGCAAACCCTAATTTCCAAATTGGAACCCTAATTATTCTGTCTGAAACCCTAATCGGGATATTAAAACCCTAATGGTAAGCTTGAAGATAAGTATAAGTTTTATGTGATTAATTGTGAGTATAATTAGGTATAACCCTAACTGAAGAATTTGAAAGCCCAAATTTTTAATGTTAGAAACCCTAATGTACGATTAGAGAAAACTTAATTATTGAATTATAATGTTTAATGTTAATTAGGAAGCCTTAACCCTAATTAGCAAGCTTGAATATGATTAGTAAACTTTATTGTAATTAGGGAATACTAATTTTAATCTCCTATTTTTAAAACCTAAGGGTGGTGACCAATTACCGAATTACCATTCACTGTACAAGTCAAAAGACCAAACTACCCTTCTTAATATTTTAATGGGGTGGAGTGTAGATCTAACCCTACTTGTAGTTGGTGACCAACCCTAAACCTAACCCTAGTTAGCCATGTGCCTATATTTTAATAATTGAGTATTCTAGAATTTAAAATGGAATGGAAATGACCTTTGTGCCCTTTTGTGTAATTAGTAAGTTAACTTGTATGAATGGCCATAACTTTAGTAGGTTACTAACCCTTTGTACCTTGTGACATCAAAGTCTCCTCAAATCAGCCCCATTTGACATCACATCATGTTAGTTCATTGAATCAAAGCATTATATATAAGATTTAGAGAGAGAAAGATCATAAAAGTTCACCATTTGATACACAAGCTCTCACCAACTACCTCTCTCACTAAACCTCCGAAAAATTTCAAGTATTCAGTCCCTAATACCAGCCCTAGATCAATCACAAACAACATGGAGAGCTAAGATCAAAAATAAAGCGAAAAGGTATAAAAATCCTAATTCTAGAAATCCTTCGATTTGTTGTTAAATGTTGTTTTTGATTTGTTAAAGTTGTGTAATAGGGTGTCAATTGATGATCTGGGTTGATAAATCATGAACCCATAACATCAAAGAGCTCAAAATCAAAGTTTTTCAAACTTAGAAAAAAAACCGAAAAATATGATCTGACAAACAAATGTCAGACCCCATAGATTCGTGTGTATTGAGTGTTTTTGATTTTTAAAACTAGTAACATGTAGCCTGATATGTGGTCTTTAAGATTCAAAAAGAATAAAAGCTAGATCACTTGTAGATCAAAGGTTACAAGCGGTCAAACATGGTTGACCGAATCTGCTAAGTTGCGAACCCAGAAAATCCCAGAATCAGTGTCCGTGTCCTACTTTGACCGGCCAGATCATGCTTGTTATTTGATGTTAATGTGTTATTAAGCTATAGAGTTGTATTACTACATGTTGTTTATACACTGAAGTTGATATATCGCATAAAAATTACACGATCATCAAGATATAGAGGTCCAAAGTAGGCACCTCGAACTGTTCTTCGTGAAGAACAACTCTGACAGCTAATTTAGGGGCTTGAATCTCCCAGATCTGATGTTGTTAAGTAGTGATGTTTGTTGGATCTTGTAGTCTTGTATTTTTTCTACAAGATCTGACCAAGAAAAAACCTTGAAACGCAACACACACAAAATTACACCCGGTCAAACTAGCTCACTCGAAGCTGCTCAGACAGTGTTCTTGAGAAATGAAGAACACCTATAGCGACGGGTCTATCGCTATAGGCCCTTTAGCGACGCTTATTTTCGGAAAATAGGAAATTATTATTTAAAAATAGAAATAAATGATTTTTAATTATTAAAAATTCATATTAAATTCTAAAAAATTATTTTAAAGTCTGAAAAATAGTTTTTAACTATTTTGGGTATATTTCGAAAATATTTAATATTTTTGGAGTATAAATGGTATTTATTTATTTAATTTCAATATTAGATAAATTATGGAAAAATAGTTTTAATTCATGAAAAATCATGAAAAATTATGTTATGGTGTTTAAAAAATATTTTAAGTTATTTTTGATGACTTTTAATATTTTGTGATAAATTTTATTAATAATTTATTATTAATGGAAATTAATTTATTTAATAAATATATTAAATAAATTATGGGAAAAATAAATTAATGATTTAAAAATCATATAAAAATGATTTAAGTGTTATAAAAATATTTTAAGTTGTACAATATAACTTTTGATATTTTGGCATGGAAATATTAATATTTTAATATTTTTAGCAATTATCGGATAATGGTTTTGATTGATTAAAAATCATAGAAATATGATTTTAGGGTATTAAAAATACTTTGATATATTATAATTATATTATAATATTATGTTATGATTTTCATTAATAGTTGATATTAAATAGATATTAATGATCGGGGAATGATGTTGTATTTATATTAATATCGGTTATTGATTTATGTTTTAATTACTTTAAAAACAATTAAAAGAAGAAATAATGTATTGAAATACTTTGAGATATTATGAATATGATATAATATTATGGCATGTAATTCCTTAATGTTAGCAATAATTAAATATTAATGATATTAGAATATTGTGGTATTTAATTCATTTAAATACAAGTTTAATGACTAGAAAATCATGATAAATGATAATAAATACTTGGAAATTTTTATGAGCCTATGGAAAATTATTCTGACTGAATAGAAATTTATCTGTGATAATTATTAAGTGTTTAAGCAGAGTTTAATTAAACTTAAACTCGAGTATAGTCCGACTAGACCGTCGGGATGTTAGAATTGTCTTAAACTCAACTTCGAATTCGCAATAGTTTGACTTGAGGCTAGGTGTTATGTGTTGTATAGACTGATAGGATTATGTGATAATGTGTTTAGGTTATTTTATACTATGATGATATTATTCTAATATTTGGAGATCGGTATTATCTGTATTAGGTCTTCGGATAAAGCTAAGTTATATTTCGTATCGGTAATCAACGGAACATGCAAGTTCTACTTAACTCTACTAAGAGTGTTTTATTCAGATATGCTTATGGTTAATCATTGCTGATTGCCATGTAGAATTGTACTCTGTACATCTTGTATGTATAAGTCAGGTATGAAAGGCTGATCACCTTCATTACCAGTTGGTCCAGATATATATTGTTCATATGTAATACTTGTTCAGTCAAAAGTTTGTTAATGCTAATTCACAACTACATTGTGAATTATAGCCAGCTTATTATTCTAAATCTTTCAATCATGATATATCCTTAAATTGTATTTAAACTTGTTTGGGCAACTTTCATGCTCACCCTTGCTATATCATGATAAAACATTGCATTAAGACGAATGCTTGGATCTGAGGAAAGTTAAAGACAGTTCCACTTAGAGTTAATATCTTGTGATTAGATTTGTAATAGTATTGTATGATGATAATATTATGTGTCAGATAAGTTATGAATTGTGTATAAGTTATGGTTACTCGACCTTGGGGATAGTGTATAATGTTTAATGTATAAATAATTTATGTTTATATCTTCCGCAATAGTAGTAGAATGAGTGAACCGGATCCGCGGTGAATTGGGGCCCGGATTCGGGGCTCTCACAGAGCTAGTATACGCTCTACATTTGCAAGTTGTACAGTAAGGTCTTGAGTCGCAACATCTTCTTGCTCTAACGTAGCTTGGTGCTTTACGGCTTGACCTTCTAATTTCTTGACCTTCTTTTATAACCCAATGTTATGACCATACACTTCATTTGAGGAATCCCCAAATCTATCCTCTCGTTCAAACTCAAGCCTATACCCAAGTGCTATAACATAAAACAACGGGTATGGCTTTCCCAATACAAACCATACTCAGAATGTATGAACTTTTCAGGGATCCTAATCCCTATCTTCCTTCATCAGTCATTCCGACAACAAAGTTTTAACAACCCCACAACTTAATGTGTATAATACTTGCTACTCCTAAGTACTTGGGAGCACAAAAGTCATTAACACATAAACACATAAAGTCTTTTATCGTTTTATCGTCAATGAATTTCCTCAAATCATTCCTTAGAACTTGATAAGAGTTTATCACCTTTATATTTTCAATCTCCTAGAAGGTTATAGCCTAAGGTTTCCCCACCTAAGGTTCATAACCTAAAGCTTTGATACCAACTTGTGACACCCCCAAATCTGTGTACTTCAATCCCGTAGATTTGGTGTTCACTGTCCAATTAAATCATAACTAACTACCCATAAACAAAGGATATAATTAAACTCAAAAGTTTAAACAATAAATCTCCCATTAAAGGGTTACATAATCTCAAAAAAAATCCCAAGTCATCTAACCTTTATTACAATCATCAGCGGAAAATTAAAACATGATCATAATTAAATCTATTACATAAGCTTCATAAATAAAAGATAAATTAAATGTTGTTGTCTAATCAAGCACTTTGTCCTTGCCCTGTCTTCTAGAAAGCTCTTCAAACTTTTTAACTTCATCTACATTGTTTTGTGCAAGAGTGAGCAAACAATTGCCCACAAGAAGGATAATATACAACAATCATTTTATGAATGACAATTAACTGAGTTTTCAATGATAAAATGTTCTTACCGGAACAATAAAATTTAATTCAACAACTATGAGTTCAATGGAATAATGAACGTATAGGTTAACAATAGACAACAACATTAAAGAATACACTGAGGGTCACAAGACCACGAACTCTATTCTAGGTTTTCAAGTATTTCTACTTTAACCTTTAACAGTCTAAAAGACTATAATCATCATCTATGTCCTAGGTTCACAGGTGTTTCTACTATAACCTTTAACGGTCTAAACGACTATACGGACCATCATTCCGTACTCCAGGTGATCAGCCCTTTGTACTATGTATTGCGCAAACATTTTAACGTTATTGCGTAGCTCTTAAATAATCCCCTGTTATAGGGTTGTTCATCTCAGCTTAGATTATCAGGTTCTGAAACAAAGGAAGTTTGGTTGGGAATTAACTTCAAAGGAAGTCTAAATTTTTAGAACGATCGTCAACCAAGTACTGGTTGAATCAAATAGGAACCAATAACTATTCAAGGGTTTGATTACAATATCTTCATGAACAAGGTATATCGTTGAATCAATAAGAATTAGAGTATTAACAATTTCTAAATTGAATAAATGTTATCATTGACAACATACTTTCAAAGGTGTGTGAGTACCTAAACAAACCAAAGGAAGTTTGGTTTGGGTTGACTTCAAGGGTAATTTAGAGTTTAGAACATTCATCAACTAAAGATTAGTTGAATTGGTAAAAATTGCTAAGCAACTTAGAGTTCGGTACAATATTGTAAGATAGTACAATGATATTGAAGAACGAAGGTCTAACAACAGTTATTAGTAGCTGAATAAACATGCTTCCTATAATAAAATTATAGACTTTGAATAACCAAGGTAATCTCGATTGGAATAAAGAAACAAAGATTATCTAACATGCTTCATAATAAATGAGAGTTAAAGAACTTGCATGACAATAAATCATTAAACAAGAGATTAGAGATAGAGAATTTGCATAAGCATAACATAACAGTGAATAGTAACCTTGCTAAATAATAAAGTAGCAAAGGTTAGGGAACTTGCCTTTTGCGTAAGCTATACAATTATAATTCACGTACTCCAATATCCTACACATAGGTTTAGAACCACAATACCTATTAGATATGCTAACATACCATAACATGTACATTTCTTGCTAAACATATCATTTTAGCACAAGTCTTATGCTACTATACAAATATCAAGAATTTCAAGTGTTAACATCCACAACACCTGTTTACTATTCATCATGCTCACTAAGTCTAATATGTCACGTTCATTACTTACTAATCATTTTCAACCTTGAAATTATCAATGACATGACACGGTTCTATTTTAACCTCCATATTCCATGTTTATTAAGTTAACACATCATTAAACCAAGTTATAGTGTCGCTATACCAAATTCTGCAATGAGAAGAAGTCAGAAGTCACCGCCACAGATCGGATGTATGTAATTGCATATTATACATAAGCACAGAGATCAAGAAAAGCAATGCCGTGGCAGTAGTATGCACTGCTTTTTGCCTTGGTATTGACGGCATTACCATCATTACCTGAATAAATGAAGAGGCGAAATGAATATGAACAATAGCCGACTTTAGCCCAACTAACACGAATTTCACCCACAAAACAGTGAAATTAACATAAATAAATGATATAAAACAATTACGAACATGTTTCCTCACATATATATCACCATAGAACAATTTAACAACAACTTAAACTAGATTAATTTCTCAAATTTCTCATTTTCATATAAAAACTCAATTTTTGACATCCTTTACAAAATTCATCACTGTAATTTCAATTTTACACCGAATCACTTCGTTCAAACTACGCTATCTTCGTTTCTTAATGAACTAGCATAAACAAGCTTCAATTCACAAATTAACATACAAATTGGCCACTAAATTTGGTACTTTTCATGAACCATATGAAAAAATATCAACTGACATTATTTTCTTCCTTTTAAACAAAATTAGCATAATAATTCTTGACTAAATACTAGTTCTAATCATCACAAACATATGCAATAACAAGTAATCAATTGTATATCAACAATTCCAAAAAGAAAAATTCACAGAACTTGAAGTTATATGCCGTAACACACACACATAATATATAATCAAAGTTATGGAAATACCTTCTATTGTTCGGTAATTCTTGCTAGAACACCACGACTTTCTTTGAACTTCTCAAAAAATCTTCCTCTCAACTCTCTCTATTCACTGTAACTTTTCTCCCCTTCTTCCTCAGTAAACTTAGGCCAAATGATTTTTACGTATAATAAAACTTAACCCAATGCACACACCCAAATGTCTGAAACCGACATTATAATAATTAGAATAATAAGTTATCAATTATAATATATATTATTTATTATTATTATTTTTATTTATTTTATTTATATTATTATAATTCAAATATTAAAAATCCAAAAGCCATAAGGCTTTGTTTGGCAAAAAGTCTTTAAAATAAAGACTTAATATTTTAAGCCTTGTTTGGTAAAACTAATTTAAACTCCTGTAATTTTATTTTAATAAACCATTTAGTTTATAATTTATAAACACATTATTTATTTGGATTTCTATATCCCACATTAAATCAAATAAATTAATTACACCTACCATATTTTAAATAAATACGCCACTTAAACAAATATCACAAAATTATAACTTCGTTATAATTTTATTTAATAATTCAATATATCTTTTTAAATTATTAAATTAAAACAACAATATAACATCTCGATGTTATATTACAACTTTCTAAATTATAAATTAATTTAATTTAGAATATTATCTAATAAATTTAATTCATAAATATTTACTAACAACAACCACATCAACAAAATATTTATTAGAGTGTTATCTAATAAATTTAATTCACACATCTCTACTAATACAACCACATAAATAGAATACTTATTTAATTTAAGAAATATTTTAAATTACAAAACAACAACTTCATCAATAAAATATTTATTTAATTTAATAAATATTTTAAATTACAAATAAAATCTTGGATTGTTACAAATACAGTGAGATATAAGTTGAAAGTTAACACAATCAAATTGAACATTGTGTATTTATAATAGGAAGGGTTATGAGACGTAGAGTAAAATTTACATTAAAACTACTATGCGCTGCTATGTGACTAATAGTTAATGTGAATGATTATATAATTTTGTAGGGCACGTGAAATGGAGATATTTATAAGCTGTTAAACTGTTATTGGTAAACAACGATCAATGCAAGTCTTTCAGTTCCTATTTGCTATGTGAACTTGGTGATTAACTGTTTTAAATCTTTATTGCAAAGAGCATGATGTGTTATATATATGTTGAATGTATGAAATGTTAAAGTCAACTTATGACTACGTTGATTGAGTAAAGTATGCTGATTGAGTAAGGAACTCAATCTTTATACTTGTTATATGAGCTGTAACATGTATGTTATGTTAGTCCAATATTTATGAGATATATGTTGAGCATGTTATTATGTGTTACGTGATGCATGAAAACTGTTAGATTTTGCTGGGCTGTCGAGCTCAACCTTGAAAATAACCATTTTTGTAGGTTAAGGATTGAAGGTAACACTATGTGCTACTTGAATGACGTGGATCAGAAATAATACACGAAGATTAATATTTTAGGTAAAATTGTTATTTTTTTATACCATGATTAAGATTCATGAGATGTACTAGATGTTTTATGATGTATGGTTTTATGTTGAGTTGTAAAGCTAAAGGTAGAGTTATCTGATATGTAAAGGCTATCGGATTGAAATGTAAAATTTTATATAATAACTGATGAAGCGAATCATAAAATAACTTTATTCAAAAACATGTAGATGATAAAGGTTTTGATTCAGTGAATTAAAGTAGAAGATAAAAAAGTTTAAATTATTCCGCATATTATTAAGTTTAACGTCGAATAATGATGTAAAATCAGAAGTTAGACGTGTTATTAACGACCGAAGTCGATAATTGAATTGTATGGATTTTGGGGTCGTTACAGTTGGTATCAAAGCTGTAGGTTATAAACCTTAGGTAAGAGTACCCTAGGCTATAACCTTAGAGAATAAAGGAGATGATGATAAAGAAGTTAAAAATCAAAAAGTTATATTTAAGTATGGTACAAATGTACTCTTTAATAGTTGATGTATGGTATCTAGGCAAAACGATTCCTTCATAGAGCGGAGGTATATACGAACTAGCAACTCGAAACCTAGTTTGTTGGTTGTTTGTGGGAAACCACTCAGTGTACCATATTAAAACTATTAGAGACTCGATGTGTACCAAGTATAGAAATGGATACGAATGATGAAAATGTGGAACTTAAATGAAATGTTGAGCAATGTAAATGAAGTTAGAAATTCTTAAAAGAAGAATTGTTATATAAATAAGAGAATTCAAAGAAGAATCTTGAAGAGATATAAATATAAGAAATGAGAGTTGCTTAACTCCAATAGCCAAGATAACGAATAATGATGAATAGACAAAGTCTGTAAGATTAAAAGAATAAATGAAATCGTAAATGATGACAAAGGGAAAGAAAGAGGATCGTAAAATAAAACGATCACAAGTTAAGAAAAGAATTTTAAGGGAGATGATTATAGAATAAGATCACGATGTGATCTGTTTATGTTATAAAAGAAAGATGGTCTGTAATGTTTGAATAATTATAGCTTGATGATATGAAGTTAATGTACTATGATATAGTACGAGATAAACTCACGAGGAGTTATAAATAATATGATACGAGGAATTCGTATCGAGCAAATGGCAAGTTAAGAATAAGTTAAGAGTATGATAGAGTTAGGTGGGATTTCAATTGAGGACTCATGTGATGACTAAGTTGTACAAATCTTTGTATGGGCGAGGGTTTTGTGCTTTTCGATTTATCACATTGATAATCATTGGAATGTTGGTGTTCTTATATCAATGTGTATGTGTAATAAAAGGTGATTACGTTTTATTATGTATATTTGATAGTTAGAAACTATTAAGATTAGTCGATATTATTAGGATTAGGTGCGCCTTAAAACTAATGCATATGGTAAGTTAAATGACTCATAATAATATGTTATGTTTTGAACCCTCAAAGAAATGGACGCCTATGGTCCGACTAGGACAAGTTCTTAAACTCATATTATTGTGGCAAGTTCCTGGATTTCCAATGTGTAGTAAGTTTGATGAACTATTTTGGGTAGAAAACGGTTATAGTATAGAGAGCATTGATGAAGTTGAAGATTGATAGAATGGTTAAGTAATGAAGTAATGAAGTAAAGATTGAAGTTGATGGATACCTGGATATTCTAAATCTACTAGCTATCCTAGACTTACGAAATTTATTGACTTCGTGTTGATGTTTGCACTTCTATTTTCTTGAAAAACATTAGATCAAATGATGAAACCAATGAGTTTTAAAAACAATACCATTATTCGTATGTCTATGCTAAATGCTTCAGCTAGACAAAAATGATTTGAAGTATATCAAAATGTATTTTTATATCATCAATGTGTCATGGAACCTGGTGCATAGATGAAAAAAAAAATGGAGTCATCAATGCAGTATTACTTAGTGTTGGATGTGATCTAAGGATCGTCAGCCCACTATGGTATGATGTAATATGATAAAATCACCAAATGATGGAATCCTCAAATGGACTGTAAATACAGTGCCGTATCATGACTTCATAAAAAGGATTTTTGTGATTTCTTTAAGATATGATAATATATATATATATATATATATATGTATATATATATTTCGATTGATGTCTGAATTGTTGTAGAAGTTTATGCTATTTGATTCAGCTAGACGATTATTGAAAGATGTTCATGAAATTCAAGCATTTCTTGAAAAGTTATGCCAAACCAAATTGTTTTGGTGCGGATTCAGATGTTGAAAATCTGAGATGAACAACCCTTTTACAGGGGATTACGCAGCGACATTTAGATGTTTGTGCACAATACATTGTCTGAAGAAATTTGATCCCCCAAGTCACGAGGAGTCCCTATAGTCTTATGACTGTTAAAGTTTAAGTTGAAAGATTACTTATAATTATGGACATACGCATAGCGTTTAAATTTTTATGCACAATACATCGTACGAAGGGCTTAATACCCTAAGTACGGGAGTCCCTATAGTCTAATGACTGTTAAGGTTTAAGTTGAAAGAGTACTTATAACCATAGACGTAGTTCAAGGTCTTATGACCCTCAGCATGATTTGGAATCATTTAAATTCCTGTTATTCATATCGCTTCCCAATTATTGAGCAATTATGGAAGATTCTTATTATTCTGAAAGGTGAAAGTGGAAAGGATGAGAAAATTAAGCAAAACATAATAATTTCAAGAAAGAATTGAAATTCTAGAAAGAAGAGAAATGTGAAACTCTTAGAAGAGGAAGAGGTGAGGAATATGATGATCTTAGAAAGATTCTTAGAGAAAGAATTTGGTTGCATAACCTAATGAATAAATAGACATCAACATAAAATATATTTTGATAAATGGAATGAATGAATATTAGTAAGTCAAAAAAATTTTGAGGACGAAATTCTTAGAATAAGGGGTGAATGTAATGTCTCGAGAGTTTGAGAATATAGTATATGATAATGATCCTAAGAGAAAGATAATGAACGGGTTAAAGAATATGTAATACTCAAATATAATTGAGTCTAAGTAAAGGTTATGAAATAAAACTTACAAGAATTTGTTATAAAGAATGGTGGTAATGGTAATAAATAAAACCTATATTAAGGTGATGTGTTGAGGATATTCAACGATAAATTTTGAAAAGAGATTTGGTGAAAACCGAGTAAGGGAGGTTTCATTGATTCTGAGGACGGAATCCTTATAAGGGAGGAAGGATGTGACAACCCGAATTTTTATAATTTATTAAAATAAGAATTTAATAATTAAAATTCTTATTATGAGATGTTTTGAGTTTGAGTATGTATATAAACATGCTATATATTTTCAAATATGTGATCTGGTGTGAAGATATATATATATATATATATATATATATATATATATATATTCATATATTGGGAAAGTGAGGTTTAATAGTTAAGTTAACTATTGAAGAAATTAAATAAATTTGGTAATTATTTTAAATATTTATTGAATTAAATAAATATTTAAAATAATTTGTTTATTGAGAAAAATTAATAATTTATTTATTGAGAAAATAAATAATTTATGAAATTGTGGTATAATAATTTAGTTACGTTTGTATGATAATTAAATTAAAGCAAAGGTAAATTTTATTCTTTGAAGATTTAATTTAATGAATTAATTAAATTAAATGAGTTGTTTAACATGAAAGAAAATAAGTATATTAAATAAAGTAATGTTTAAATCTAATTTATTAATTAAATTAGATATATGTAATTATTTATTAATTATAAGAAGATTATAATTATTATTAATTATTATTATTATTATAAGTTATTTAAATTAACTAAAGGTGTGACACATGAAACTATATAATATAATATTATTAAAATAATCTAGTTTGGGGGAATTGGTGTGTAGCCAAACAAGGCCTTGTGGCCTTTGGTTTATGTAACTGACATCTTTTTAATTTTTTTTAACTGATAGAGTAAGTGGGAATTAAGCCATATCAGGTTATTTTTTTTCTTTCGCGTCTTATTTCTCTCCTAAGGCCTAAGAGCAGAGAGTTGGGAGAGAAGAAGAAACACAGAGGGTTTAAAAAGAGAGAGAGCTTGGTGAGAAGAGAGAATTGCACAGATTGCTAAGAGAAGAAGAAGGGTTTCTAACACTTTGCTAAATCAAGGTAAATTACTTCTAAGTTGTATATTTTGATTTCTCAGTGATTATCCATTGTAAATTGATAGTTGTGTTGGATTGATATATATACTTGCAAGTAGGGTTTATACTATGTTAATCATCATATGTGAGTGTTGTTTGATGATAAAAATCCATATAAATTGGTTTGTAGGAATAAAAGTATATAACATTGTTTATACATGAAAATTGGCTTTAGAAAGTGCAAAATTTTATGCCCTATATGTGTTATAATCTGTAAATTGAGGTTGGATTATGTTAATATGTGAAGAAACGAAAGCGGCGTAGCATTATAACTTTCATGTACATGATCTTTAAGTCGGGACTTCACCATCGAAGAGTGGCGCGCCAGAACGCGACCAAATAAACTAGGACTTCATGTGCAGCGTATGAACCCGACCACGACCATTGTTAACTCATGTAAGCTTGTTGCAAGTACTGAGAAGTGAAGTGGCGCCATGAAGATGACAAAGACTAGATCATTCACGATGAAGGAAAGTTTATAAGTAAAGAAGGAAAATTTATAAGTAAAGAAAGAAAGTTAATTGATTAGTAATGAACTAAAACTTAATGTAACATTTTTTAAGATATTATTAAACCTTAAGTATGATCACTAAAGGTTAAAGATAATCAATCAAACGTGAACGCAAGAACGATGTAAATTATAACGGCAAGCCGGAACCAATAATAACAATCTAAAATAAGATTAGATTGAGAAGAAGGGTAAGATAAAGTAGTAATCATACTTGATTATATATGATCTAATGTGTTAGATTATGTGGTCATATATTGTAGAGACTTAAAGACTTAAAGAGAAAGTGTAATAATAGTAGCAGATGCTAAAGGCAAGTGTTCTAACCCTTGTCTATGTTCAATCTAGAAAAGTTGTGATTCATGTATTCTTACGCATTAATTGATGTATGATGAAGTCAAAGCCAATTCTTTCGGCTAGACTTACGATATGTTGGATTTCTTACAATCTATCAAAGTATCGTCAATGTTTTGCCAAACCATGTTGGTATGGTTTTCAAATGAAGATTGAGTATGCTAAACAAAAGTTTTGTCGTCAAACGACATGCACGTGAGGTTGCCACAACTTAAACGTGCATACGTTTAAAGAATGTAGTGTTGATCAACATAGAGTACTATAGGCTGATCACCTAGACGTGTTCGTAAGTAATGCCGGACTTATGGACTTAGTGTCGGGTTGTTCTTTTCAAAGAAAGTATGAAATGCTCCAGGTCTTGGACCAGAAGTGATGTTTTACTGAATGTTGTCATTGTAAAACGTTTTAAAGAAAAGAGAAGTGCTATTTTGAATTATCGATAGTACTTCATAACTATTGTTCAGTTATTGAAGATATATGATGTAACGCCCCGAAATTCGGTCTATTTTCACATCCAAATTCCATACGTCACGATCCCATCTTCTTCCCAACATACATCATTATATAGCTAAATACAACAACATACATCCTAAAATCTCAAGTTCTAAAACTTTAAAACCTCTTTCATTACAAATAATGATAATTACATTATTCTTTACATCTTGCACAAGTGAATTTTATCCGCCACCAAGGATACATAATCATTCATTAAACTATTCTATAGTTTAATTCTATCATTCTATATTACAAGTCTTCACTTGATCTTCACGTTCATTTATCTAATGAATGACACTTCTTCTGGATACCGATCAGCTTGATCTTTACAGGATCCTTAAGTTCTTTCTAACATCGTTCGCTAAAAATGTTTTTATTTAAAGCAAGTGTGAGCATTTAATTGCCCAACAAGTCATAACAGTTGAACAAACAACTTTAAGAATTCAAACATTTTTAAGACTTCAATAACTGAACAAAGGTTATGAAGCAACTTGAATAATATGAATAATCTCTATTCCTATCATTTTAAAACATTAGTTACGTTCACTTTGAAATACTTTCATTCTCTACTCTCTTTCATACACATTTTCTCTGGCTAGAATCAATAGCACAAACTTAACAATAACGGTTCATGTATAAACAGAACATGATCATATTGAATAGTTCAATCACAGAACAGTTCATATCATAGAAACACCGAAGTGTTCACATTGTGGCACAAGGCCTCATACGTTCTACCACCTTGTACAAATATCACATATTTGCACATAGACAGAACTTCTCAAGTTCAACATCTGAGAAGTTTTAGAGACTAGCATTCATTTAAAATATGAATAAAATTAGGAAACTTGCCTTACGTACAACTACAGTGTAACGCCCCAGAAAATTGGGATTTTTGAGAATAAAATTTTTATTTTTATTATGTGGATTAAATGAAGTTAATTAATTAATTATGGGAGTAAGCTATTTCAAGGTCGTTCTATGACCTAGATATGTCGGAACATCTTAGTATTTTGGCTACGTGGTAGAATTAAAGTGTTTGAATTTCTAAGACGAAAATAAAAGCTTTTCGAGAAATTTTCTGAAAAATACTATTCACGCATTTCTGCTCGGAAATTATTTTTGAACTTCCGAGAAATACGTAATGATAGAATATCGAGGTGAGATAGAATATCCAATAATATTTCAGTTATGGCAAACACAGTTTTTCGCATGCGGACTTAAAACCTAACGATTAGGGAAAATGAATTCCGAGAAGGAAATGAAGTGTGTATGATGAATTAATGCAATGATCGTATAATACGTAGGTATTGTACGAAGTAATGAATACGAGTGTGATACGAAGTATCATACGAGTATGCATGAATGATGGTATGGTGTACATAAATAAGTAGACGAGTTAGAATACGAGATTAATACGCAAATTATACATTATAAGGTTTTAAGCCAAATGTAATGGACTTGTAGGATTGAGTAAGAAATTGTAAAGTCCAATGAGATATTGATAAGGCCCAAGTGTAGAGATGTGTATGCCCAATGCAAGCTAATGATAAAGCCCAAAGAATTATTAATGCAAGCCCAATGTATAAGTTAGGATTAATTAAACCTTAAGACTAAAGTAAGAATCCAATGGATTATGAGGATCCATGGGGGGACCCATGATCACATGGGTGATCTTGGCGACCAAGAAATAAGTGTGATGAGCAAGTAGACTTAAGGATTAAGCCAAGGATAAGTTAAGTAACTTAAACACTAAGTAAAGTGCTTATGTGTGATGAACAAGCAAAGTCCTTATATGTGATGATTAAGTAAACTTAATGGCTAAGTGTAGTGATGCCCAAGTACTTTATGTGATGATCAAGTGTTGTGGTTAACAAGAAATTAATGTGGCTAGCAAGTTTACTTAGAGCCAAAGTATTGAATAATAAGGAGGTGGGATTAAGGAGGTGGAGGGCCTAAATGACTATTCTACCCTCACTTTGTCAAGCCTATAAATAGGGAGCTCATAATTCATTTGTGGCTTGATCAAATTCCTTTCAACTTTCTCTTACAAAGTAACTTAAGTGTTAGAGAGAATAAGCACTTTTAAGTCAAAGCTTCCTTTGTTAGATTTTCCAAGAAGAAGGAGTTAAACATCAAAGATATTGATCTTGTGTCCAATATTCTTCCATCTCTATCATAATTGGATGATAAGAGAAGTGTAATTAATGAACACGTATGCTAAGAACATATAAGAATTGAGTTATGAATGGACTTAAGCCGAATAAGTTATGAAGAAGCAACTTGAACCTAAATAAGTTGATAACTTATGATGAACTTGTAATATGTTTGTCATATGAAGTTAGTATGTGGGATATGATATGAGAACATTGAGTAAAGGATTTAAATCAATAATAAGTCATAAGTAAATGAAATCATGAAAGTTATAAGTTGATAAGCCATGAACTTATGAAGAATATGTCAAAACCTAATTTGAAAATAAGTTAATGTAATAAGTAGTTTGAAATGTTTATATGATGGCTAAAAGATTTAAGCTATGATAAGTCATGCAAAGTAAATTCATAAGTAGTTCATACTTTTACAAGTTATAGACTAATGAAGAACAAGTAATAACTTATCATGTCAATAAGTTAATGAAGTATGTATGTCAAGATGTTAATATGATGGATAGAATCCATTTAAAACGATGAACAAATCATAAGAAATGAAGTTAAGGCGAAATTTACGAGTTTGGACGATAATCGTCGAATTCGTGAAATTCTCGGAATGGAAGTCGAATTTTGATATTGAGCTTGGAAACATTGGTTTTCAATGGAGACAAGTCATATTTGGCATTATAGAGTTGCAGACTCAAAAATGACCGGATTCCGACTTAGAACGAAGAAACGAGCGTTGAACGTTCACGAACGTTTATCGTTTTCGTTAAAATAAACTAATAGGTGAAATTTTAGTAAACGAAGTCAAACAGATAAAATTCATGTATGAATGCATAGAGTATGTAATTTGTGAACCGTAGGCTTTTGAACGAGCCAATTCGGACTTATAACAAAGAAGTTATGTGTCCGGGAAGTTCACAAAATTTAAAATCTGAAAATTTTTTCTAAGGCACAGAGTTGGTGCTTGCGGCCAAACCAGGCCAAATGGTGTGCGCCCGCCAATACTGCAATAAAGATGTCAAGGCATATTGCTAAAATCGCATAGCATTCTGACGAATGAAAAGAAACTAAGTGTGGCGCCATGATGTGCCAGTCCTAGAGTTTTGATAGACAAGAATGTTTACAAGTATAGAATGAAAGATAATTCATTAGTAAGGTGTAAATATAACATTGTTAAAGCATTGTTAGACACTTAATGTATGATGATTAAAGGTTAATAATCAATTGAAGATGAACATAATGAGAACAACGTAATGTGCTAAGCCGGCTGTAGAAATTTGTTGACCAAGTTGATTATGAATCCAATGGTTTGCAATACCAGTATGGGTTATGTAATTACTTAATGAACATGATAAGACCTTTCCTAAATCACTGTTATAGTGATGACTTTAGGAATTTAATGTTGTTTAATGAGTATTTAAATGACGAACGTAAAGTATAAGGAACGTGTACCATATTCAATAATGATAAGGCCTATAACATTAAGAGTTACAACTAAAAGTTGTTAAGTAATACGTGAACGTAAACGGAATGCAATAAAGTGTACTTAACAAATGACGATCGAGTTTCGAATAACGTAGGAATGTTAATAAGCCGTGAAGAAGGATGATTAACTCGAAACGAGTTCTATTAATGAAGTAAATCTACGTAAGACATAGAAGAGAAAGAAGTTGGTAAGAATAATGTAAAATATAATGGCAAGCCGGAACCAATAGTAACAAATCTAATATATGATTAGATTGAGAAGAAGGGTAAGATTCATTAGGAACCATGTATGTTCATTCATGACCTAATGTGGTATGTTATGTGGTTATGTATTGTAGAGACCGTAAAGACTGAAAGGAAAAGTTATTTTTATTGTAGCAGACGCTGAAGGAAAGTTTTTCTTAAAACGCTTGTCTAACCTTCGTGTTAGCCAAGTTTTCTGTGATTCATGTTATGAGATGCATGAAGTGTTTTACTAAAGGATCGATGCAAGTTTTATCTAGGCTAGACTAATCTTTAAGAGTTGATTGATTTATTTACAAGTCTTTCAATATAGAATTGCTAACGCTATCCTACGCCAATTGTTTGGTACAGATTCAAGGTAAGCTTGAGTATGAATAAACAAATGTATTTTTTTCATCAATTATTCTATGGGCACGCGAGGTTGCCAAAACAGAAACGTACATACATTTAACAGGATGTAGTATTGATCAACATAGAGTACTATGGGCTGATCACCCAGAAGTGCTCGTAAGATATGTCGGACTTACGGACTTAGTGTCGGGTTGTCGTTTTCAAAGAAATTATGAAATGCTCATGATCTTGAGCCAGAATTGATGTTTTACTGAATATTGTTATTGTAAAATGTTTTGAAGGAAATGAAATGCTATTTTGAATTATTGGTAGTACTACATAACTATTATCCAGTTATTGAAGATATACGATTCCTATGTTTTAAGCATGTTGTTTAAAAGAAATTATTGTATTTGCTGAGCTTGTTATGCTCACTCTTGCTTGAACCATATGAATGCAACTAAGACTGATCAGACCGAGGAATCTGATAAGAATAAAGGGAAGACGAAGAGGAACAATTAGTTTACCTTGTAATAAACTAGTGAGTTGTATATATTATAGTATGATAAACAAAGAATGTAATGGTTATAGAACCTTGGAACGGGATGTAATATTATTAATGTAATAAGAATGTTGTTGATACACACATTTTGATTTCGTTTCAATAGAATGAATGTGCGATTATGAGTGCAGTGTAGCACCATCACATCCGGGTTGGAAGATACCCGGATTTGTGGGTGTCACAGAGTTGGTATCAAAGCATTAGGTTATAAAACTTAAGGGGAAGAACCTTGGGCTAATAACCTCGTTAAGGAAGAAAAAATTTGAAGGAAGTAAACTCAAGCTTTACTTGATCCAAATGAGTTAATAAGGTATTGAGGAAACTCGATCTAAAAAATTTAAAAGATGGAAAGTAACCTAAATAAATTAAATGTGATTTGTGCTTATACTATGGTGTGTTATGTACTAATCAACATGTTATGTGTTATTGAAGGATGTCGATCGATAGCTTGATGTATAGAGATATACACGCGGTGAGCAAAGAAGTTGTGAATAGAGTAGAGCCTGTACCTATGCCGGTGGCGGAGGTACCATTAGTGATTCTAGAGGAGTCGGAGACAGTGGAGTACTTTTTTGAGGAGGACTACTCCAAGGGAGATATGGATATAACGTCATATCTTAATATTATGGTCTATGTGGAGGAAGGGATGGAGGTAACATCGGTTAATATGGTGGTACCTACACTAGAGTCAATACTTCCAGATGCAATGAGAGAATTGTATCTGGCAGTGCTTGACAGGAATGTGCAATTGAGTACAGTTGTGCAGAATCAGAATGAAGAGATTAGTGCTCTTTATGAAGCGAAGGAGTCTCCAGAAGCAGATTTTGAGTCTGAGCATGATGAGAAGGTGCTCATGATAAATATGGCTAGGGATTATATGAACGAGGTGGTAGAGCTTCATAGGAAACTGGAGAAGAAGGACCGGAAGATAGCACGGATGTCTTACATCCATAAGAGTGCTAATAAGGATTTCAAGCTTAGAGTTGCTTGTTATTCCATAGAGTCGGGGTAGACTCGACATACTATTAGTCAGGATACTATAGCAAAGATTGCGAATGAGAAACACGAGGATGCTGTTATGCATTATTAGAAAGCTAGAATTATAAATATGTGTGTAGTGACGTAAAACCCTCTTTTTAATAATAGGGTAGTCTTTTTGTAAATCCCAAAATTTTGAGAAGTTCAATTACGGGATAGAAATGTAATAGCCTTGGGCTATGTAAGTAAATTGTAAATAGTTTTGACTATGAAGAAGCATATGAATATAATGAAGTTTTCATTTAATATGCTTTGTTATGGTATGAGTTGTTATGAGACGAATAATAATGAAATAAGTAAATAGATAATAATGAAATTCTATTTAATCAGAAAATGCCGTCAAGGAGAAGACAACATAATCTAGAAGCAGAATCAAGTAATGATAATCAAAGGGGGGGGGGGGGGGTAAATTAACCCTATGCAAGAGTTCGTTAATTTATTAACTGCTGCATTTAACTAAACCGGGGGTAGAGTACCTGCGGAACCTAGGTTAGCCAGAACGACTACCTTTAAAGAATTTAAAAGCATAGGTCCGCCGGAGTTCAAAGGAACGACTAACCCATTAGAAGCCCAGACATGGGTAATTGAAATAAAGAAGGCGTTTGTTATTATAAAACGTAGGTGAGGCATAAAAGATTTCTTTTGCGACTTACATGATGAAAGTGGAAGCCAACTTTTGGTGGGAGGCTCACCAGGGTGGGGCTAGAACAGATGGGGTAATGTGGGAACAGTTCAAGAAGGTTTTCTTCGAGAATTATTTCCCTACAAGCATGTAAGGGAGAATGGAGATTACGTTCTTAGAACTTAAACTAGGGGATATGACGATTCCCCAATACGCGGCCAGATTCAATGAATTGGCAAGGTTTGCTCCACACCAAGTGGACACTGAGGAGAGGAAGGCTCGTAGGTTTGAGCAGGGCCTGAAACCCTGGCTCTATAGTAGGTTTTCTATGTTCCAGAGTGTTTCCTGTGGGACCATTTTGGAAAAGGTAATTATAGCCGAGGGTAGTGAGGCGTTGACTCAATATCACAAAGAGAGGAAAGATAAGAGCAAGAAAGAGGGAGGAACTAAGGCAGAGAATGCCAGTGGAAGTGGCATTATGCCAACAATAAAGAATTTTAACTTTGGGAATACTGGAGTGGGACAAGGGGATCCTAAGCGTAAGATCGAAGTGTGTAAGACATGTAGAAAGACTCATCTAGGAGTCTGTCTAAAAGGGATTATAAGTATCTTTAAACATTACGGTAGAGAATGGGGAAATAACTTTCGTTAGTTATATTCATGGAAATGGTTTCATGAATAAGGAATGTAAGCAAGTATTGGTAGATAAGTACCGATAAAGTTGAGAGAATTTGAAGTAATTCTCGGTATGAATGGTTTGATTAACCACAGAACTTTAATAAATTATTAGAATAAAAGTTTGAATCTTCGGTTTTCTAAGTAACCCAAGGTAGTATTTTATGGTAATAAAATACCGCGACGCTCTTGTTGTCTAATGATGAAGCAAGTTAGGAGGATGTTAAGGAAAATGATGAGTCATTACGGTTGCGTATCGACTATCATAATAGGAGTAAGTTAGCGGTTAAGAATGAATACCCATGGCCCAGGATCGATGATCTATTTGATCAGTTAAAGAGGGCAAAGAATTTTTCTAAGATAGATTTGCGTACGGGGTATAGTTTGTTGAAAGTAAGGAAGAAGGAGGAGGTACCTAAGATGACATTCAGAACTCGTTATAGTTATGACAAGTTTCTAGTTATGTCAATTAGGTGGACTAATGTATGGAAGTTAGATTTTTCATAAGAGGCGGTGAGCAAGTCGGGGGTAAATTGATAGGTACCCTTATGAGGTGCTATGATTAAAAGTACCATTAGCGTCACAGGTTGGTATTGTCGAAATGGGAAGTGAGAAAAAAAATAGTTTTCAGGAACTAAAAAGGAAAGTTAAGTGAGGTACCTGTATTGTCTCTATCAGATGATATGGGGAATTTTGTAGTGTATCTCAATGTTTCGCATAGATGACGAGATTGCGTTCTTATGTAGCATGACAAAGTCATTAGGTATGCATCACGCCAGTTAATGGATTATAAGGAGGCTTATGATCTATAATTGGCAGCTGTAGTTTTTGAATTAAAAATTTGAAGATAGTATTTATACGGTGAGAAGTGTGAGATATACACGGACTCTCTAAGAGTCAAAAATATATCTCCACCACGTAAGGAGTTTAATATGAGGTAGAGAAGGTAATTAGAATGGATCACGAGATTTCGACGTTGATATGTTATATCAATCCTGAAAGTTAACGTGAAAAATTTAATGTTAAGTAGGAAGGGTAGGGAAAAGCTATCGATGTTAACAACTCAGAATGAGTTAATAACGGAAATGGCGAAAACGGTGTTAGAGGTTAAATTGTGGAATAAAGTGGTAAAAATGTTATTCATAGCGTAGACTCAATCCACGATACTTGAACGAGTTAAGTAACTACAACTAGGTAATGAGGAATGTACGCAAATGAAGAAGGGGATGCATGATGAAGAGAAGATCAAGTATAATCTTGTTTTGAAGGAGGAATTTGAGTTTCAAATAATTTTAAAGTTAAAAGAAGAATTAATCTGAGGA
Source organism: Panax ginseng (assembly GCA_020205605.1). Lineage (NCBI taxonomy): Eukaryota > Viridiplantae > Streptophyta > Magnoliopsida > Apiales > Araliaceae > Panax > Panax ginseng. Next base: position 43,438,507 of record CM035144.1, read on the forward strand.
AGATAGCATAATATGTTAATAAGTATTTAAACTTCCAACTCAGAGTATTGATAAGAAGTGACAAGTCATGAAAAATAAGATAATAGTTTCGTTGAAGGTGAAATGAAAGAACCACAATGTCGAAGAAGCATTGTGGGAACTTGAGCTTAAAATAAAGGAAAATGTTTCCTCAAACGGTGTATGTATTATTAGCGTGATTCTGGGGACAGAATCCTTATAAGGGGGGAAGAGTGTAACGCCCCAGAAAATTGGGATTTTTGAGAATTAAATTATTATTTTTATTATGTGGATTAAATGAATTTAAATAATTAATTATGGGAGTAAGCTATTTCAAGGTCGTTCTATGACATAGATATGTCGGAACGTCGTAGTATTTTGGCTACGTGGTAGAATTAAAGTGTTTGAATTTCTAAGACGAAAATAAAAAACTTTTCGGGAAATTTTTTGAAAAACACTATTCACGCATTTCTGCTCGGAAATTATTTTTGAACTTCCGAGAAATACGTAATGATAGAATATCGAGGTGAGATAGAATATCTAATAATATTTCAGTTATGGCAAATGCAGTTTTTCGCCTGCGGACTTAAAACCTAACTATTAGGGAAAATGAATTCCGAGAAGGAAATGAAGTGTGTATGATGAATTAATGCAATGATCGTATAATACGTAGGTATTGTACGAAGTAATGAATACGAGTGTGATACGAAGTACCATACGAGTATGCATGAATGATGGTATGGTGTACATAAATAAGTATACGAGTTAGAATACAAGATTAATACGCAAATTATACGTTATAAGGCTTTAAGCCAAATGTAATGGACTTGTAGGATTAAGTAAAAAATTGTAAAGTCCAATGAGATATTGATAAGACCCAAGTGTAGAGATGTGTAAGCCCAATGCAAGCTAATGACAAAGCCCAAAGAATTGTTAATGTAAGCCCAATGTATAAGTTAGGATTAATTAAACCTTAAGCCCAAAGTAAGAATCTAATGGATTATGAGGATCCATGGGGCGACCCATGATCACATGGGTGATCTTGGCGACCAAGAAATAAGTGTGATGAGCAAGTAGACTTAAGGATTAAGCAAAGGATAAGTTAAGTAACTTAAAGGCTAAGTAAAGTGCTTATGTGTGATGAACAAGCAAAGTGCTTATATGTGATGATTAAGTAAACTTAATGGCTAAGTGTAGTGATGCCCAAGTACTTTATGTGATGATTAAGTGTTGTGGTGAACAAGAAATTAATGTGGCTAGCAAGTTTACTTAGAACCAAAGTATTGAATAGTAAGGAGGTTAATAAGGAGGTGGGATTAAGGAGGTGGAGGGCCTAAATGACTATTCTACCCTCACTTTGTCAAGCCTATAAATAGAGAGCTCATAATTCATTTGTGGCTTGATCAAATTCCTTTCAACTTTCTCTTACAAAGTAACTTAAGTGTTAGAGAGAATAAGCACTTTTAAGTCAAAGCTTCCTTTGTTAGATTTTCCAAGAAGAAGGAGTTAGACATCAAAGGTATTGATCTTGTGTCCAATATTCTTCCATCTCTATCATAATTGGATGATAAGAGAAGTGTAATTAATGAACACGTATGCTAAGAACATATAAGAATTGAGTTATGAATGGACTTAAGCCGAATAAGTTATGAAGAAGCAACTTGAACCTGAATAGGTTGATAACTTATGATGAACTTGTAATATGTTTGTCATATGAAGTTAGTATGTGGGATATGATATGAGAACATTGAGTAAAGGATTTAAATCAATAATAAGTCATAAGTAAATGAGATCATGAAAGTTATAAGTTGATAAGCTATGAACTTATGAAGAATACGTCAAAACCTAATTTGAAAATAAGTTAATGTAATAAGTAGTTTGAAATGTTTATATGATGGCTAAAAGATTTAAGCTATGATAAGTCATGTAAAGTAAATTCATAAGTAGTTCATAATTTTACAAGTTATAGACTAATGAAGAACAAGTAATAACTTATCATGTCAATAAGTTAATGAAGTATGTATGTCAAGATGTTAATATGATGGACTGAATCCATTTAAAACGATGAAAAAATCATAAGAAATGAAGTTAAGGCGAAATTTACGAGTTTGGACGATAATCGTCGAATTCGTGAAATTCTCGGAATGGAAGTCGAATTTTGATATTGAGCTTGGAAACATTGGTTTTCAATGGGGACAAGTCATATTTGGCATTATAGAGTTGCAGACTCAAAAATGACCTGATTCCGACTTAGAAAGAAGACACGAGCGTTGAACGTTCAAGAACGTTTATCGTTTTTGTTAAAATAAACTAATAGGTGAAATTTTCGTTAACGAAGTCAAATAGATAAAATTCTTGTATGAATACATAGAGTATGTAATTTGTGAACCGTAGGCTTTTGAACGAGCCAATTCGGACTTATAACAAAGAAGTTATATGTCCGGGAAGTTCACAAAATTTAAAATCTGTAAAATTTTTCTAAGGCACAGAGTTGGTGCCGCGGTGCCAACCCAAGGCCAAATGGTGGCGCAGCAGCGCCGTAATAGTGTTAAGGCATATTGCTAACTTGCGCCGCAACGCGAGATGAAGAGCTAAGTGTGGCACCGCGGTGCCAGTCCTAGAGTTTTGACAGACAAGAATGTTTACAAGTATAGAATGAAAGATAATTCATTAGTAATGAACTAAGGTGTAAATATAACATTGTTAAAGCATTGTTAGACACTTAATGTATGATGATTAAAGGTTAATAATCAATTGAAGATGAACGTAATGTGCTAAGCCGGCTGTAAAAATTTGTTGACCAAGTTGATTATGAATCCAATGGTTTGCAATACCAGTATTGGTTATGTAATTACTTAATGAACATGATAAGACCTTTCCTAAATCACTGTTATAGTGATGACTTTAGGAATTTAATGTTGTTTAATGAGTAGTTAAACGATGAACATAAAGTATAAGGAACGTGTACCGTATTCAATAATGATAAGGCCTATAACATTAAGAGTTACAACTAAAAGTTGTTAAGTAATACATGAACGTAAACGGAATGCAATAAAGTGTACTTAACAAATGACGATCGAGTTTCGAATAACGTAAGAATGTTAATAAGCCGTGAAGAAGGATAATTAACTCAAAATGAGTTCTATTAATGAAGTAAATCCACGTAAGACATAGAAGAGAAAGAAGTTGGTAAGAATAATGTAAAATATAATGGCAAGCCGGAACCAATAGCAACAAATCTAATATATGATTAGATTGAGAAGAAGGGTAAGATTCATTAGGAACTATGTATGTTCATTCATGACCTAATGTGGTATGTTATGTGGTATGTTATGTGGTTATGTATTGTAGAGACCGTAAAGACTGAAAGGAAAAGTTATTTTTACTGTAGCAGACGCTGAAGGCAAGTTTTTCTTAAAACGCTTGTCTAACCTTCGTGTTAGCCAAGTTTTCTGTGATTCATGTTATGAGATGCATGAAGTGTTTTACTAAAGGGTCGATGCCAGTTTTATCTTGGCTAGACTAATCTTGAAGAGTTGATTGATTTATATACAAGTCTTTCAATATAGAATTGCTAACGCTATCCTACGCCAATTGTTTGGTACGGATTCAAGGTAAGCTTGAGTATGAATAAACAAATGTATTTTTTTCATCGATTATTCGATGGGCACGCGAGGTTGCCAAAACTTAAATGTACATACGTTTAACAGGATGTAGTGTTGATCAACATAGAGTACTATGGGCTGATCACCTAGAAGTGCTCAATAAGATATGCTTAGGACATCTGGACTTAGTGCTTGGGTTGTCCTTTTCAAAGAAATTATGAAATGCTCATGGTCTTGAGCCAGAATTTATGTTTTACAGAATATTGTTATTGTAAAATGTTTTGAAGGAAAAGAAATGCTATTTTGAATTATTGGTAGTACTTCATAACTATTATCCAGTTATTGAAGATATACGATTCTTATGTTTCAAGCATGTTGTTTAAAAGAAATTGTTGTACTTGCTGAGCTTGTTATGCTCACTCTTGTTTGAACCATATGAATGCAGCTAAGACTGATCGGACCGAGGAATTTGACAAGAATAAAGACAAGACGAAAAGGAGAGATTAGTTTACCTTGTAATAAACTAGTAAGTTGTATATATTATAGTATGATAAACAAAGAATGTAATGGTTATAGAACCTGGGAACGGGATGTAATATTATTAATGTAATAAGAATGTTGTTGATACACACATTTTGATTTCGTTTCAATAGAATGAATGTACAGTTATGAGTACCGTGTAGCACCATCTGTCAAGTTGGAAGATACCCGGATTTGTGGGTGTCACAGGTTGGTATCAAAGCATTAGGTTATAAAACTTAAGGGGGAAGAACCTTAGGCTAATAACCTCGTTAAGGAAGAAAAGGCCGAAGGAAGTAAACTCAAGCTTTACTTGATCGAATGAGTTAATAAGGTATTGAGAAACTTCGATGCAAAAATTTAAAAGATGGAAGTAACCCTAAATAAATTAAATGTGATTTGTGCTTATACTATGGTGTGTTATGTACTAATCAACATGTTATGTGTTATTGAAGGATGTCGATCGATAGCTTGATGTATAGAGATATACACGGAGTTAGAAAACCCTAACGTCTGATAAGAAAACCTAGAAATCGGTTCGAAACCCTAGTTTTCGATTCGTGAGTCCGAAACCCTAATTCGGATATTAAAACCCTAGATTGGGATTGCAATGCTATATATAAGGTTTAATGTTATTAATTATAAATTAATTAGGAAAACCCTAATGAATTCTTGAAACCCTATTTGAGTATTAGAAAACCCTAATACCATATCTCTGAAAAATACTAATTTGATTTTGAATATTGAAACCCTAATCGAGAATATAACGAAGAATTATAATGCTCAAGTGATTTAGATTATAAGTTTAATAGGGTAAAGCTTAATTATTTAGCAAACCCTAATTTCCAAAATTTGAACCTTAATTATTCTCGTAAAAACCCTAAATCGGGATATTAAAACCCTAAGTGGGAAGCTTGAAGTTAAGTATAGAGTTCTATGTTATTAATTGTAAGTGTAATTAGGGATAACCCTAATTGATTAATTGGAAAGCCCTAATTTCAAATATAGAAAATCCGGATATGCAATTAGAGAAAACCTAATTATTAACTTATAGAGTTTAATGTTAATTAGGAAGCCTTAACCCTAATTAGCAAGCTTGAATGAGATTAGTAAACTTTATTGTAATTAGGAAACCCTAATCTAAATTAGGAAACCTAATTTCTAAATTGAAAGATTATTTTCTATGTAAAATCCTAATTAGTGGGTTATAAACTCTAATGACCAATTATGATCCTAATTGCTAAATTAGCAAATTTAATTAGGAAATAATAATCCTAATTGGCAAGCTTAATTTATGATTAGGAAATTATAATATAATTATCAAATCCTAATTATAATTTAGAATATTAAATTTTAATTTTTGAAACCTAATGATTATGGGAAATTACCAAGTTGCCATGCACTTTATGAGCCAAATGACCAAAATGCCCTTTTAGCATTATTTAATATGATAACTTGTGTAGGTTGCCATAACTTTAGTTGGTAACCAACCTTTGTTAGGCATGTGGTCTATGGGCTAGCCTTTAATCAACCAACATGATCAGCCATTGCATCATATCATATTATATATAGATTGAGAGAGATAAAATGCTCACTTTAATTTTCAACCTATCCAAGTCTTCTCTCTCTCTCCCATCCGAAATTTTAGAGTGATAGTGAGTGATAAGTTAAGCTAAGATCAGGTGTTAGCTTGCCAAGAACAAACATCAAAGGTCAGAAATCAAGATCAAAGCCTAATAAAGGTATAAACCCTAAATTTTAGAAATCTGATGATTTGATGTTAAATGTTGTTGTTGATTGGTTAAAGTTGTGTAATAGGGTGTCAATTGATGATCTGGGTTGTCAAAACACAGATCCATAACATCAAAGTGCTCGAAATTAAAGTTTTTCAAAATCTGGAAAATGTCAATTTTTGTGCTCTGACAACGAATGTCAGATGCTGTAGATCTCAGCCTGTTAAGTGTTTTTGATGTTTAAAGCTTGCAGCATGTAGTCTGTTATATGGTATTTACACTGGAATTGAAATCAAGCCTAGTTGATGTCTAGATTAAAAGATATGAGCAGTCAAACATGGTTGACCGGCCATGACCGGGTCAATCTGGGCAAGCCCAGAAATTGAATGTAGCGTCTGACAAGTTTTGTTGGGTCCGGATCTGTCAGTATGTTTAGCTTTTGTTGTTGTTAATTGGTAAATGTTGTAGCTTGTAGGATGGACTACCGATCTGGGTCAATAGAACTCTTATAACTGCTTCGGATTGATCGTAAAGTGTGGTCAAAGTAGGCCTCACGATCTGATATTTAAAATCTGGGAGAAACCCAGAAATCTGGGATAACGAAATTTCTGACAGCTTGGACCGTTTGATAAGTTGTGATTTTGATGTTGTTAGACCTAGATCTTATTATGATGTTGTTCCTTGACATAGTGACTACACATTTGAACCATAAAACCACCAAAACAACGACTAGAACCTGTGTTAATCTTGGCTTGAAAATGGTCGCTTTCGTGTTACGGGTTTCAAGAAACCAGTGGGTCCTGACGACTTCTTAGAAGCTTTAGATCTTGCAAGGTTGTTATTGTTTGATCACGATGATGATTGTGGGTTGTAGTATTACATTTTGACTACACAATCACACTTGAAACAAGTCCGTAAACGATTTGAAAGGAGAATTAAGGCTAGGCCAAACATGACACCATGAACATTGACCTTGTCAGTGTTCTTGAGGCTCAAGAACACCTAAGGCGACAGATAAGCGTCGCTAAAGCCTTTAGCGACGGGTTTTAGTTATTTTATTTTTGTAATTTCCGAAAATGATTAAAAAATAGAAAAAATTAGATTTTAATTATTAAAAATAAATATTAAATTATGAAAATTATTTTAAATTAAAAAATAGTTTTTAATTATTTGGAGTATATTTCAAAAATATTTAATATTTTTGGAATATAAATGGTATTATTTATTTAATTATAATATTAGATAAATTATTTAAAAATAGTTTTAATTCATGAAAAATCATGGAAAATTATATTATGGTGTTAGAAAATATTTTAAGTTATTTTTGATGACTTTAAAAATATTTTAAGTTATAAGATATAACTTTTGATATTTTGTCATGAAAATATTAATATTTTAATAATTATAGCAATTATCGGATAATGGATTTGATTGTTTAAAAATCAAAGAAATGTGATTTTAAGGTATTAAAATACTTTGTGATGTTATAATTATATTATAATATTATGTTATGATTTTCATTAATATTTGGTATTTAATAATATTAATGATCAAGAAATAATGTGGTACTTATATTAATATCGGTTATTGATTAATGTTTTAATTACATTAAAAACATTTAAAGGAAATAATAATGTATTGAGATATTATAATATGATATGATATTATGGCATGTAATTCATTAATGTTTAGCAATAAATAAATATTAATGACTAAGGAATTATGTGGTATTTAATTCATTTAAATACGAGTTTAATGATTGGAAATCGTGATAAATGATAATAGTTACTTGAAAATTTTTATGAGCCTATGGAAAATTATTCTGACTGATTAGAAAATTATCTGTGATAATTGTTAAGTGTTTAAGCAAGAGTTTAATTGAACTTAAACTCGAGTATTAATGGATTAAATCTTCTGGATGATAGAATTGTGTCGATTCAACTCGGACCGAAAATAGTCTGACTTGATGCTAAGTCTTATGTGTTGTATAGACTGATAGGATTATGTGATAATGTGTTTAGGTTATTTTATACTGTGATGATATTATTCTAATATTTGGAGATCGGTATTATCTGTATTAGGTCTTCGGATAAAGCTAAGTTATATTTCGTATCGGTAATCAACGGAACAGGCAAGTTTGTTCTACTTAACGCTACTAAGAGTGTTTTATTCAGATATGCATATGGTTAATCATTGCTGATTGCCATGTTGAATTGTACTCTGTATATATTGCACGTATAAGTCAGGTATGAAAGGCTGATCACCTTCATTACCAAGTTGGTCCAGATATATATTGTTCATGTATTACTTGTTCAGACAAAAGTTTGTTCATGCTAATTCACAACTACATTGTGAATTATAGCGGTAGATTATTCTAAATCTTTCAATCATGATATATCCTTAAATTGTATTTAAACTTGTCAAGGCAACTTTCATGCTCACCCTTGCTATATCATGATAAAACATTGCAGATTAAGACGAATGCTTCGGAGACAAGGAAAGTTAAAGACAGTTCCAGCTTAGAGTTAATATGCGCGATTAGATTTGTAATACTCTTGTATGATGATAATATCATGTGTCAGATAAGTTATGAATTGTGTATAAGTTATGGTTACTCGACCTTGGGGATAGTGTATAATGTTTAATGTATAAACAATTTATGTTTATATCTTCCGCAACAGTTATAGAAATAGCGAACCCGGATCCATGGCGATTCTAAAAGCTACAATTGGTATCAAAGCTGTTGGTTATAAACCTAGGGTAGAGTTACCTTAGACTAATAACTGCAGTGATTAGGATAAGATCTAACTCACATAGAGTTAGTGTGTCGGTAAGATTCAAAGACGAATCTCGGCGAGTTATAAAGGTACGGAGTTCCCTAACTCTGATAAAGAAGTTAAGAATCAAAAGGTTATATGTAAGTATGGTACAGTTGTACTCTTTAATAGTTGATGTATGGTATCTGGGCTAAACGATTCCTTCATAGAGCGGAGGTATACGAACTAGCAACTCGGAGCCTAGTTTGTTGGTTGTTTGTGGGAAACCACTCAGCGTACCATATTGAAACTGTTAGAGACTCGATGTGTACCAAGTATAGAAAGTGGATAGATCAAGTCTAAAAGACTGAAAGTGTAGGGATAGGAGATCGTAAAACAAAACGATCAAGTCATAGAATTGAATCGAGATATATACGATGAGATCACCCCGTGATCTGATAAGGTTATGACAGTCAGAAAGAATCAATCTAATGATTGAAAAGTCTACAGCAAAATGCTGTGTATCAGTTGTACTATGAAATGGTACTATGAAAACTCATGAAAGAGTTATGGATTATGAATACTGAATTAAATGAAATTACATATGGTAAAGGGAGTAAGATTAGGTGGGAATTTCAATTGAGGACTCACGTTAGTAAAATGAGTTGTATGATTCCTTGTTATGGGCGGGGAATTTTACTTGGTGTAAAAACTACTTAGTTTCTAGCATTGATAATCATTGAAATGTTCGTGTCACGCTATTTGTTAAATGCAGGTTAAGAGGGTGATTCCTTTCTCATGTGTATAACAGATAGATAGGTCATAAGTAGAGGATATAAGATTAAGTACGAGTTTTTAAAACTCCTACTTATGTGACATTCTTGACTTATAGTTATATGAAATGTTTATGAACCCCTCAGCGAATGGACGTCAAAGGTCTGACTAGGGTAAGTTCTTAAACTCATATGATCGTGGCAATTAATGAACTCATAAGTGTGGTTTTATGAACTGGGTATAGTTTTGTGTGAATGGAGTGTTATGGATTATAGGAACAGATAGAAGGTTTAAGCAAATGATTGTTAGTGGAGGCATTAGGTTTCCTAAACTCCTAGTTATGCTAAACTTCAAATTTTGACATCAAGCTAAATACGCACTATATGCCTTTTAAAAAAAAATATGTAGACCCGTAACCATTTTTGAAACGGTTTAAAGTACAGTCTATGCTACTTATTTCGGCTAGACGCAAATGATTTGAAATATCAAAATTTGTTTTTAATTATCACTCATGTACCATGTAACCTGGTGCAGAGATGATAAAAACGATGGAGTCATCAATGCAGTATTACTTAGTGTTGGATGTGATCTAAGGATCGTCAGCCCACTATGGTATGATGTAGTATGATAAAATCACCAAATGACGGAATCCTCAAACTGATTTATTAATACAATGATGGCATCATGACGTCATTCTCGAAAATGTTTTCAAAAATTTTTAAGTGTTCATTGAAAGAAATTTCCCGAACCAAATTATTTGGTGCGGAATCCTATGATAAGACTGGGTTGAACTATGTTGTTTGGATAAATAATCCAATCTAGTAGCGTAAATATTCGCTAGACATGATTAATACGTTATGCATGATGTAAGAGTACGATAGGCTAATCACCTAAAGTACTAGCAATGGTAGTTTACCTTCTTCGTGATTGTAAACCTACTGTTAACCTTTATAAGGGGTAGATTACCTTTTTCTTAATGGAAATAGGTAGCAGGTAGTAATACCTATAAACCTCAATAGTTCATGGTCTATATGACCCCTCAGTACAAATTGAAAACTTTTGCTTTTGTGAGTGGTGTATTGGGTAGCATGTGATGATGTGTGAACGGTGTAATGAAACTTTTGCTCTTGTGAGTGGTATATTGGGTAGCATGTGATATGTGTGAATGGTGTAAGCTATTTGGTGTAAGGTGTAAGGTGAATTTCGAGGACGAAATTCTTATAAGGAGGGATGAATGTGACAACCCGAGAATTTAGACAATTTATTAAAATCTTAAATGATTGATTTAAGGTCAAATATTAGACCTAAATAGAAAATAAGTGTATGCATTTGATGTTATTGGGAAGGAATTTTGAGGATTTCAAAATTTTGTGAAGGATTTAGGTGAATTATTCAGGATTAAGGATTTTGTAAATATGTTCTGTGTTTATGATTATGTATGTGTTCAGAACCTGGTTAAGGGTCATGGGTTGACCAGATAAATTATATCTATGACAAACCATAAGTTTATATTAAGAACGTCAACGTTCAATTAGAAAACCCTAACGTCTGATAAGAAAACCTAGAAATCGGTTCTGAAAACCCTAGTTTCAGTTCCGTGAGTCCGAACCCTAATTCGGATATTAAAAACCCTAGATTGGGAATGCAATGTTATATATAAGGTTTAACGTTATTAATTATAAATTAATTAGGAAAACCCTAATGAATTATCGAAACCCTATTTGAGTATTAGAAAACCCTAATACCATATCTCGAAAATACTAATTTGATTTTGAATATTGAAACCCTAATCTCGAGAATATAACGAAGAATTATAATGCTCAAGTGATTTAGATTATAAGTTTAATAGGTAAAGCTTAATTATTTAGCAAACCCTAATTTCCAAAATTTGAACCTTAATTATTCTGTCTGAAACCCTAAATCGGGATATTAAAACCCTAAGTGGGAAGCTTGAAGTTAAGTATAGAGTTCTATGTTATTAATTATAAGTGTAATTAGGGATAACCCTAATTGATTAATTGGAAAGCCCTAATTTCAAATATAGAAAACCCGGACATGCAATTAGAGAAAACCTAATTATTAACTTATAGAGTTTAATGTTAATTAGGAAGCCTTAACCCTAATTAGCAAGCTTGAATGAGATTAGTAAACTTTATTGTAATTAGAAACCTAATCTAAATTAGGAAACCTAATTTCTAAATTGAAAGATTATTTTCTATGTAAAATCCTAATTAGTGGGTTATAAACTCTAATGACCAATTATGATCCTAATTGCTAAATTAGCAAATTTAATTAGGAAATAATAATCCTAATTGGCAAGCTTAATTTATGATTAGGAAATTATAATATAATTATCAAATCCTAATTATAATTTAGAAATATTAAATTTTTATTTTTGAAACCTAATGATTATGGGAAATTACCAAGTTGCCATGCACTTTATGAGCCAAATGACCAAAATGCCCTTTTAGCATTATTTAATATGATAACTTGTGTAGGTTGCCATAACTTTAGTTGGTGACCAACCTTTTCTAGGCATGTGGTCTATGGGCTAGCCTTTAATCAACCAACATGATCAGCCATTGCATCATATCATATTATATATAGATTGAGAGAGATAAAATGCTCACTTTAATTTTCAACCTATCCAAGTCTTCTCTCTCTCCATCCGAAATTTTAGAGTGATAGTGAGTGATAAGTTAAGCTAAGATCAAAAGTTAGCTTGCCAAGAACAAACATCAAAGGTCAGAAATCAAGATCAAAGCCTAATAAAGGTATAAACCCTAAATTTTAGAAATCTGATGATTTGATGTTAAATGTTGTTGTTGATTGGTTAAAGTTGTGTAATAGGGTGTCAATTGATGATCTGGGTTGTCAAAACACAGATCCATAACATCAAAGTGCTCGAAATTAAAGTTTTTCAAAATCTGGAAAATGTCAATTTTTGTGCTCTGACAACGAATGTCAGAGGCTGTAGATCTCAGCCTGTTAAGTGTTTTTGATGTTTAAAGCTTGCAGCATGTAGTCTGTTATATGGTATTTACACTGGAATTGAAATCAAGCCTAGTTGATGTCTAGATCAAAAGATATGAAGCGAATAAACATGGTTGATTGGCCGCCATGGCCAAGGGTCAATCTGGGCAAGCCCAGAAATTGAATGTAGCGTCTGACAAGTTTTGTTGGGTCCGGATCTGTCAGTATGTTTAGCTTTTGATGTTGTTAATTGGTAAATGTTGTAGCTTGTAGGATGGACTACCGATCTGGGTCAATAGAACTCTTATAACTGCTTCGGATTGATCGTAAAGTGTGGTCAAAGTAGGCCTCACGATCTGATATTTAAAATCTGGGAGAAACCCAGAAATCTGGGATAACGAAATTTCTGACAGCTTTGACCGTTTGATAAGTTGTGATTTTGATGTTGTTAGACCTAGATCTTATTATGATGTTGTTCCTTGACATAGTGACTACACATTTGAACCATAAAACCACCAAAACAACGACTAGAACCTGTGTTAATCTTGGCTTGAAAATGGCTGCTCGGTGTTCTGGGTTTCTGAAGAAACCCAGGTGGGTCTGACAGCTTCTTAGAAGCTTTAGATCTTGCAAGGTTGTTATTGTTTGATCACGATGATGATTGTGGGTTGTAGTATTACATTTTGACTACACAATCACACTTCAAACAAGTCCAGAAACGATTTGAGCAGAGAATTAAGGCCGGTCAAACATGACACCATGAACATTGACCTTGTCTCTCTCTATCTCTCATAGAGTAGGATTTTTAAAAGCTCAAAATAATGAACTTAAGCTTTCTATTTATAGAAAACCAAGGCTTAGGGAAATTTGGTCATTTTGCCCCTAACCTCCTTACTATTCAAAGCTTAGCCACCAAGTTTACTTGGCCACCACCCTTACTTGGTGGCCAAGTGGCCGCCCCACATGCCCATGGGTCTTCCCCATGGGTTGCCCCATGGGTTTTACCCATCCGGTGACCCATCGGTTCGATCCGTGGTTTATCTTCTTGGATCGGGCTTAATTAAATCTAACATTGGGCCTTACATTAATTCTTACTGGGCCTTCTCTGGGCTTGATTACACATTCCATTGGGCTTCATATATCCAAGTCCACTTGGATTCTACAAAGTCCATGAACTCAAAGTCCATTTAGACTAATCGTATTCTACGCATTCCATTCTCGTATTCTCTTCGTATGTAGTTTGTACGATATTCGTATTCTACGTCGTACTAATCTTCGTACTATACTCGCATAATAACTAGTATTGTACTCATATTTCTCAAGCATAATAACTCTAATTATTATACGAAATCATAAAATTCTCGGAACTCACTTTTCCTAACCCTTAGGTTTTAAGTCCGCAGGCGAAAACTTTGTTTTTGCCATAACTGAAATATTATTGAATATTCCATCTCTTCTCAGAATTCTATCATTACGCGTTTCTTGGAAATTCAAAATAAATCTCCGAGCAGAAACGGATGAATAATGCCTATTTCGTCCTTTTCCCCGGAAATATTTTTGTTCCCGAAAAAATTTTATTTTCTTCTTAAAAATTCTTACTCGTTCAGTCTAGCTCGTAGTCAGAATCCTCCCGATTAATAATCATTCTAGGTTCTAGAATGATTAATAAACACATAGCATAGAATAGTATTAATAAAAATTCATTTTATTAATAACTAATTCTTTAAACTTAAATTCTGGAAAATCCGATTTTCCGTGTTGTCACATTCGTCCTCCCTTATAAAAATTCCGTCCTCGGAATTTCTTAAAACCACACCCATACCCGGGTCATCACATTCACCCCTTCTTCAGAGAATTTCATCCTCGAAATTTTATCTTACTCATCTTCTCAACTTCTCTTCAAAGAAGTTCTTATCTTTCATACATTTCCTACCCTTCATAACTTATAAAGAATCATGAAGTGAAAGGAATAAATAGGAATGTAAAGATTCCTTTAAAACATTTCATTCTTTTGTTGAGGGGTCAAATCGACCACGAACTCTTACTAGGTTTAACAACATTTCACCGTAGACCCTTCTTACACGGTCAATTTACAATCACAAAGAAGGTAAACTACCTCTTCCATACGTAGGTGATCAACCTATCGTATAACCCCATTTTAGGGTATATTCACCTCAGACTTAATCATTGGATTCCGCACCAAAACAATTTGGTTCGACATAACTATTAAAAGAAAGCTCGATTTTCTTTTAATCATGACATACCATTTGTCTTAGCCAAATCAAGTAGCTTATGACCATACCAATAAATTGGACATCAACTTGAAACATTCGTCTAGTCAACTCACTTGACATCGACCAATTCTTTAAATTCTTTTGCAATACATCAAAACGTTTCATGACGTCATGATACCGTACTTTTCACAGTACGTTGAGGACTTCGTCAGTTTATGACTTCGTCATTATACATCATACCATAGCGGGTTGTTGATCCTAAGATCACTTCCAAAACTAGGTTTAGTTGCATTAATAACTCCATCCTTTTACCATCTTTGCATCAAATGCACTGATGATATAAAATTCATTTTGATATTTTAAATTAATTTCTGTCTAGCCGAATCAACTAGCATAGACACATCAAGAATAGTTCTTTTAAAATCCATTGGTTCCAAAAATCGAACCAATTCTTTCATTTTCCAAAACGCGCACTTCAGCACGAATTCAAGAAACTTCTAAATCTAGCATAGCTAGATGACTTGGAATATCTTATCCTCCATCTTCCTTCATTGTCTTACTTGTGACAATACTTAATCTTCTCTAGCACCTTCAATTCTAAGTCTACAAAAAATAACTCATTTCAGTCTAAACATTCCTATACCTTAGTACAGTCCATCAACTTACCACACATTATGAGTTTAGGAACTTTCCACAATAATATGAGTTTAAGAACTATCCCAGACAGACCATAGGCATCCATTCGCTGAGAAGTTCAAAAACATACCATATAATTATGAGTCACGAACTTACCATAAGTATGAGTTTCAAGAACTCGCACCTTATCTTATCGTTCTCTACCAACCAAGTATATATATGAGAAAAGATTCACCTTCTCGTCATATACATCTTGACAGCGCGACCAATTCCAATGATTATCACTGTAATAAACTGAGTGGTTGTTACACCAAAGCACAAACCTCTGCCCATACAAAGATTCATACAACTCAGCTATCACATGAGTCCTCAATTGAAATCTTACAACTTCTAACTTTCTCTTTACTTAATACGAATTTTCTTTAATTTGTATGTTATCCTTTATAACTCAATCTGAGTTCTTCTTCCCGTACTACTTTGTAGTACCATCCATTCATAGCATTAGCTATAAATCATACATCGTTTAATAGCTCGCCTGTTACTACGATTTACTATGATCACGTGGTGATCTCCTTATCCTTCTCTCTATGATTATAGTCTTAGGTACTCATACCTAAGATTTATAACCTATCAGCTCTGATACCAACCTGTAATGCCCCGAAATCCAGTCTATTTTCACATCTGAATTCCGTACATCACGATCCCATCTTCTTCCCAACATACATCATTATATAGCTAAATATAACAACATACATCCTAAAATCCCAGGTTCTAAAACTTTAAAACCTCTTTCATTACAAATAATGATAATTACATTATTCTTTATATCTTGCACAAGTGACTTTTATCCGCCACCAAGGATACATATCATTCATTAAACTATTCTATCTTCACGCTCATTCATCTAATGAATGGCACTTCTTCTGGATACCTATCAACTTGATCTTTACATGATCCTTAAGTTCTTTCTAACATCGTTCGCTGAAAATGTTTTTATTTAAAGCAAGTGTGAGCATTTAATTGCCCAGCAAGTCATAACAGTTGAACAAACAACTTTAAGAGTTCAAACATTTTTAAGACTTTAATAACTGAACAAAGGTTATGAAGTGGCTTGAATAATAGGAATAATCTTGATTCCTATCATTTTAAAACATTAGTTATGTTCACTTTAAAATACTTTCATTCTCTACTCTCCTTCATACACATTTTGTCTGGCTAGAATCAATAGCACAGACTTAACAATAACGGTTCATGTATAAACAGAACATGCTCATATTGAATAGTTCAATCACAGAACAGTTCATATCATAGAAACACCGAAAGGTTCACATTATGGCACAAGGCCTCATACGTTCTACCGCCTTGTACAAATATCACATATTCGCACATAGACAGAACTTCTCAAGTTCAACATCTGAGAAGTTTTAGAGACTAGCATTCAATTAAAATATGAATGAAGTTAGGAAACTTGCCTTACGCACAGCTACAACTTATAGTTTACGCTGAACTGCTCATTCCAATTCCTATGTAGCACATAAGGAAATAACACATATACCAATTAGTCATATACTTGACTTACGCATTGGTTTACTTTACTTTCACGTTCTTACAAACTAAGTTTATGCGACCAACTTCCTTTACCGGTTAACGGCTTCATGACATACGGAGATGTATTACTTAATACGTTCATCATCTTTGATGATTTACATTCTTATCTTCTTCTTATAACTCTCCTAGGACTCAGCACACATCGTGTCTCTGCTAGTAGTCCATATTGTACTCTGAGTGGTTTCCCAAAAACAACCAACAAAAAAGTTCTCGTCTCATCTACACTGCCCATAACAGTGAGTTAGATAGGTTGCTAGTTTTGTATATACCTTCGCTCTCTGAAGGAATTGTTTAGCCCAGCTCCCATATGTTAACCATCAAAGGTTACGATTGTACTAGAACCTAAATTTATAATAACCTACCTGAACTATTAAACTATTATGTTCGTTAAGTCAATTTCTTATTCCTTATGGCTTTTTGACAAATAATTGTCATACCTCAGGATTTATTCTTATCTTCCAAGTCATACATTCTTTTGTATACTCAGAACGATCATTCCATAATCATTCTACGCATTTATAGTGTTAACCATTTTACATTACCTTATTCTTATCTTACAACGTCCGATTCATTTGACTCGGAACGTTATCCAAGTTATAAACATTAACTCGGCTTCTTTTACGTTATACGCACTTGTCTTTAATTTAGCTTCTTCACCGTTCACAGGTTTAATCATTGGTCTTGATTATCCTACGGTCAAACCATACACGGGGTGTAAGTTCTACCCATTTAATATTCGTGTACACTAAACCTTTACGTCAGTTTAAGTGTTCAACGCTTACATTCCATTCTAACATTCTCATCCAACTCACATTCGGCTTTCATTAATCTTATTACCGTTCATTACGACTTTCTTTATAATTCTTATCTTACTTACTACTCCCGTCAACGTCTAAGTCATACGACCAATGTATACTTAGAACATTCGCTCAACGTGAATACGATTCACGAGGATCGTTTATGTATTCAACATTTATGTTACTTGCCTCTTAATTCTATTCAACCTTCATCCAAGGTTTTAATTACTTTCAATCATTACTCGTCACCTGAACCCCATGTTCATTATTTTTTTCCTAATGTCAAAGCCATACGATTCGTTGTATGCTAAGATCGATCGTTCATCGCAACAACATTGCGTTCACAGCGTCTAAACGCTTTACATTCATCTCTCATAACCATGACATAACATCAAAATGTTATTCATTACCCTAGTCAATCAAAGTTTAAGGAATCACAACTATAACAATCCCTCACGTTCGTTTCATTATGACTACGATTCCTAGACATTGGTTCCGTAACCCGCATCTACATTCTTTATCTTTTAATCTTTTTGTTGAACCTTCATTAAAGGTTTAATACACTTGATTAAGTGTTACATTATTTGAACTACATGCTCATATTTCTTTCTTGCACATCCCCCAGTAATTGAGCACTTAAAAACTCATCACTGGGCATTGCCTCCTGCAAAATATTCTTGGCGCCTCTCTTTCACTAAGACTCATATTGCGATGCGAGTTAGCGATGTCTGGCTCTCCGATGCAGCATCGCTGGCGCTACCTTTCAAGGCATGGCTGGTACCGCGGCGCCAAGCCCTAATCTTAGAAAAATTTTCCAAGTGTTAACTTCATTTTGAGACGCTTACTTTCTGATCTCATAACTTCTTCGCTATAACTCGAAACAAGGACGTTCCAAAGACATTCTCTTCCTTATCTTATGTATTTTGATTACCCACAGACAGAACTTCGTTCTGAATCCATTAACATGCCATTCAATTGGCTTAATCTTCGCTCTTCATTCATTTTACGTTTTTAACGTTCTTCATTCGTTCGTCCGTAATTCGGTCATCCGAACTCAAAATTCATTCGTTCTTGAGTCCATGACTCATGTTTTATACATTCTCTTACATTCTTATGAAACCCTACATGTTTGGGTTCATTTACGAACTTTTTAATTCTCATTTTTTCTTTTACAAATTTTTTGCCATAACTTCGTTATAGCTCAATTTTAATCCGTTCTTCATGAACGTTTCTAACGTTCCTAACCAAGCAGTAAGCAAACGCGATGGTTTTAAACTTGTCCATCAACAACAATTATCCTACAATGGTTTTAAATTTGTCCATCAACAACATTCGTCGCGTTCTTCGCGTGTTCTTCGCGTTCTTCGTTCGTTCTTCATTTTAATCGATATTTTGGATTACGATTCTACTTTTTATTGGAATTTGATGTTATAGAACAGACAACAAGATAACTTGGATACGATATCAACCGTCATAAACTAAGATTACATCACAAGTGTTTTATATTCTTCTTTTTAAGAGAACTTTACACTATAAAAGAAAAAAAAAGTAAATACAAAGCAACATTCAGTAGAACTTAAAATCCAGACATCTGTCAACCCCAGTGCTTTAGGCATATGCTTAACTCAAGCAGAGATCAAATTATTACAATTGAATAATATGGTATCAAACAACAGGCATATATAACCACAGAGATTTGTAATACTGAACTAACCTCAATCTCAAATGGCATTGATGGCCCTCCATTAATATTCTTAGGGTTTAAGCGAGGTAGTAGTGCATCAATAAATGATTTACCTCCTTTACTGCAGTAATAAAAAAAATGATTTGGAGCCAGTATTGGAGATCACTGAATATATATAATGGAGTTTCATAAGGAAATATGTAGCATAAACACTGTCTATATAAATATAATTATTGACCTGAGGAATAAAAAAAGATATAAACACTACACACTATAGCTTGATGCCATACCAGTATAAAAGGCATTGAGTTTGTCAACCACAATGATGGATCAACACTCCGGACATCTCGGGGACGAAGACCTGTTCTAAAAATTATTTATGAATTTACAGTAGGAAAGGAATAAAGAAAGAGGTATAAACATCAAGCATAACTTGTATAGGTTTTCACAAAGGACTTTATATAGTGTAATACGACAATGAAAAAATTATAACTTTATACGGTGTAATAAGGCAATGGCAACAACATAAGTTTATATGGTGAAATAAGGAAATGACATAAATATAACTCAAAGTTGAATGTAGAAATCTGAATAGCAATAAGTTCTGCAAAAATGTGATTTGTTAAGAAGTATGTTAAATTATATAGCAATTAATAAACTCTAAAAACTTAATCACCATATAAGAAATACAATGCTCAATAGAAAAAGGAAAACACTATATTCTTTAGAAACTTTCACTCACCACTTGACTTTAACAAATGTTGTCTATTTATTCTTCTTGTAGACACCATTCCATTTGACTGTACTTCCACAACCTTTAAGTGAAAATAATTATACATATGAAAATGGAATAAGTTATGGAACAAATAAGAAAAGTAGAAATAAAAAAAGAGTTCTAGGTGCAACTACTAGACGAAAATCAATTAAGTTGGTCCTTCCCCATCTATAGAGGTCTATCTTGCATACTCACTCTTCTCCTTCCTAAACTAATGTCATCAATTATAACTACTAATTAATTTCCTCATGCTTAATGTTCAAAGATTTAATTGGTTGATTATCACAAGGAAATGTATAGGCGAAATAATATGGAATCCAATCCTTTGTCTATTTTCCTATTTGTTTACCCCTTGACCTATTCTTGCACTCTGAGTGCTAGATCCAAACGAATATATATACACACAAAACCCACCAGAAGAAGCAGGAAAAGTATCTAAGTTTTAATGTTTCGGCGAAATGAATCACATCATAAAAAATAAAAGGTGAGTGTTATATCAAGGTTTAGATTGCATCACCAAGTTTCTTGTCAGTATGGAACTTGCAATTCATGCAATAGTACGATAATAATTCTTGCTAGCACTATGTCATATATATTTTATCAAGGTTTAGATTGCACATCTCTTGCAGTATGCTTCATGCAACAAATCTACTTTTTTTGCTATTGATCTTACGTCAGCCATAAGAACACATCTACCTACTTCTTCTTTTAAAGAACACATCTAAACAAACATAACATTTAACTTTCTTAAACCCATTCGTGATAAATCTCCATTTATAACCATAGCAAGAAACTTCTGAAATACTTAAATGCAAAGAAATTCACTCCTATTTTTTCAGTAATTAACCACAAATGTTTACACATAAGATTTACCACAAGATAATCCCCAATTTTTATATGTTTTTTTATGTCCTGATTCCTAAATCACCTTATAAGATTTCTTTTCCATATCAACATATTTTCATGGATCAAAAGCTCTCTCTCATAGATAATCATTGTCCATGTTAACCTGGTCATAATTGAATAGCTGAATTTAGAACTCCAAAAGACCGAAGATAAGGAATGGGATAAGGGAAAGAAAATTAAAACTAAATGAATGAAAAAAGAACATGTAACGCCCTGAAATCCAGTCTATTTCCACATCCGGATTCCGTACGTCACGATCCCATCTTCTTCCAAACATACATCATTATATAGCTAAATATAACAATATACATCCTCAAATCTAAGGTTCTAAAACCTTATAACCTCCTTCATTACAAATAATGATAATTATATTATTCTTTATCTCTTACAAGAGTGACTTTCATCCGCCACCAAGGATACATAACTGTTCATTAAACTATTCTATAGTTTAATTCTATCATTCTATATTACAAATCTTCACTTGATCTTCACGCTCATTCATATGATGAATGACACTTTGTCTGGATGCCTATCATCTTGATCTTTACGGGATCCTTAAGTTCTTTCTAACATCATTCGCTGAAAATGTTTTTATTTAAAGCAAGTGCGAGCATTCAATTGCCCAACAAGTCTTAGCAATTGAACAAACAACTTCAAGAATTTAAACATTCTTTTAAGACCTCAAATCACGTTGAGCATTCATTTTGATATTTCAAACCAATTTCTATCTAGCCAAAACAATTAGCATAGACACACCAAGAATAGTTCTTTTAAAATCCATTGGTTCCAAAAATTGAACCAATTCTTTCATTTTCAAAATGCACACATCAGCACGATTTCAAGAAACTTTGAAATCTAGCATAGCTAGATGACTTGGAATATCCTATCCTCCATCTTCCTTCATTATCTTACTTGCGACAATACTTAATCTTCTCTAGCACCTTCAATGCTAATTCTACTGAAAATAATGTGTTTTCAGTCTAAACATTCTTATACCTTAGTACAGTCCATCAACTTACCACACATTATGAGTTCAGGAACTTTCCACAATAATATGAGTTTAAGAACTATCCCAAACAGACCATAAGCGTCCATTCGTTGAGAAGTTCAAAAACATACCATATAATTATGAGTCACGAACTTACCATAAGTATGAGTTTCAAGAACTCGTGCCTTATCTTATCGTTCTCTACCTATCAAGTATATACATGAGAAAAGATTCACCTTCTCGTCATATACATCTTGACAGCGTGACCAATTCCAATGATTATCACTGTAATAAACTGAGTGGTTGTTACACCAAAGCACAAACCTCTGCCCATACAAATATTCATACAACCCAGCTATCACATGAGTCCTCAATTGAAATCTTACAACTTCTAACTTTCTCTTTACTTAATATGAATTTTCTTTAATTCGTATACTATCCTTTACAACTCAATTTGAGTTCTTCTTCCCGTACTACTTGTGACGCCCCCAAATTCGGGTGTCTTCCAACCCGACAGATGGTGCTACACGGTACTACTATTCATATATTCATTCAATTGAAAAGTCTCAAAAGGACTAATATAACTTCTATATATCCAAAATAATATTACATTTCCCAAGTTCTTTGTAACCCATTCATTTGTTCTTGTCATAATATTCAATATATTACAGACATTCAACTATTCTGTTACATAAATAATCTAAGGGTTCGTCTTCGCCTTGCCCTTGTCCTTGCCTGAGCCTTCGGTCCGCTCGATCTTGGTGTGTTCATATGGTTCAAACAAGAGTAAGCATGACTAGCTCAGCAAGTACTACAATTCTAATAAACAACATGCTTGAAACATAAAACTCATTTATCTTCAGTAACTGAAAAATAGTTACGAAGTACTATCGATAATTCAAAATAGCACTTCTTTTCATTCAAACATTTTTCAACAACAATATTCAGTAGAATATCAATTAAGGCTCAAGAATATGAGCAGTTCATAATTTCTTTTGAAAAGGACAACCCGACACTAAATCCGTAAGTCTGGCATAGCTTACGAGCACTTTTGGGTGATCAGCCCATAGTACTCTATGTTGATCAACACTACATTCATTAAACGTGTATACGTTTAAGTTGTGGCAACCTCACGTGCCTATCGTTAAATGACGAAAACATTTTAGCATACTTAGTCTTCGATTGAAAACCATACAAATATAACTCGGTAAACATTAATCATGCTTGACAAAATCATAATATAAGTCTAGCCAAAAGAATTGGCTTTAGACTTCATCGTTAAAAACTTTATGCGAAAGAATACATGAATTACACAGGTTGTCCAGACTAAACTGGAACAAGGGTTAGAATACTTGCCTTCAGCGTCTGCTTCCTGATTATCACACGTACACTTTAAGTCTCTAAGTCTCTACAATACATGATCATTTAACATACCACATTAGGTCTTATATAATCATTTAGGTATATTATTATATCTTACCCTTCATCTCAATCTAAATCCTGACTTAGATCTGTTATTATGGTTTCTGTCTTTTCATTTCGTCATTCACATTACGTTCACATTCAATTGATTATTAACCTTTAATCATCATACATTAAGTGTCTAACAATGCCTTAACAATGTTATATTAACACCTTAGTTCATTACTAATGAGTTATCTTTCCTTCCATACTTGTAAACATTCTTGTCCGTCAAAACTCTGGGACTGGCGTCGCGGCGCCACATTTAACTCTGCATCTCGCGTCGCAGCGTGAGTTAGCAATATGCTTGGTTCGACCTCATGACTATGGCGCGGGCTTTAAGGTCATGAGTCACACACGGCCTTGACTCTCAGGCCTCGAGATAATTTTTTGCATTTTAAATTTTGTGAACTTCCCAGACGCATAACTTCTTCGTTATAAGTCCGAATTGGCTCGTTCAAAAGCCTACGGTTCACAAATTATGTACTCTATGCGTTCATGCAAGAATTTTATCTATTTGACCTTGTTTGGTAAAATTTCACCTATTAGTTCATTTTTAACAAAAACGATAAACGTTCGTGAATGTTCAATGCTCGTTTCTTCATTCTAAGTCAGAATTTGGTCATTTTCGAGTTCGCAACTCTATAATGCCAAATATGACTTGTCTCCATCGAAAACCAACGTTTTTGACTCCAAACACCAAATACGACTTCCATTCCTAGAATTTCACGAATTCGATGATTAATGTCTAATCGTGTGGATTCCGACAAAACCTCCTTACTAATCATTCTAAATGGATTTTAATCAACATATGAACATTACAAGTTACTTATTACACCAACTTATAGTCAAAGTAGGTTTTGACTTATTCTCATAAGTCAATGACTTATTTAACTTATGAACTACAAATTCTCATGCTTATGACTTACTATAGATATAAGTCCATCAATCAATGTTCTCATACTATATTCAACATACTAACATCATATGACAAACATATGACAAGTTCTTCATGATTCTATAAACTTATTAGAGTTCAAGTTGCTTATTCAACTTATTCGGCTTAAGTGTATTCATTAATAACTTATTAACAAACAATCCCCCTTCTCTATCAATCCTATCATAGAAGAGATGAAGATAATAGATATGAGTCTTACCCTTGAAGACTATTACTTCACTTCACTTTGGAAAATCTAGCAAAGGTTGAAGTGGCTTATAAGTGCTTATGTGGCTTATTCTCTCTACCAATTAAGTTTCTTATCTTGAGAGGAGTTGGGAGAAATTTTATCAAGCAACAAATGAATTGTGAGCTAGCTATTTATAGAGCTCTCAAAGTTAGGGTAGAATGGTCATTTAGGCTTTCCACCTCCTTAATCTAACCTCCTTACTATTCATTGCTTTGGCCCTAAGTAAACTTGCTTATCACAACACTTATCCAAAGCTTGATCACCACATAAAGTTCTTGCCCACCAAGTCTACCCAAGGGTTGCACCATGGATCCTAATCAATTGGATCATTACATTGGGCTTATGCTTCATTACTTAGCAAATTCTTATTGGGCTTGCATTACATTAGATGGTCTCTTAATTAACAAACACTAGGGCTTGCATATCACTTCCCATTGGACTTCTACCATTATGCTAATAATCCTACAAGTCCATTCCATTTAATTAAAAGCCTTATCATTATACCACGTATAATTCTCATATGCTAGCTCGTATATTTATTCGTAATATACGTTATTTCATTCTTCATTCTTAATAGTATAATACGTCGTATTATACTTACGTTCATTACCTCGTACAATGCATACGCGTCATATGATTACAACTTTCTTTCCTTAACGCTTAATAAACCTAACGTTCCCAAATTAAGTCCGCATGCAAAATATTACGTTTTTCATACTTAGATTATTATTACATAATCCATCTCACCTTAATATTATAATGTTACGTATTTCTTGGAAGTTCAAAAATAATTCCCGAGCAGAAATCGATGAATAGTGTTTTTCAGAAAATTTCTCAAAAAGCTTTTATTTTCATCTTAGAAATTCAAACACTTTAATTCTCTCACGTAGTTAAAATACTACGACTTTCCAACGTTTCTAGGTTATAGAATGACATTTGTCTTATCCATACGTAATAATAATAAATAATATTATTTTATTCATTATTAAAAGTATTTACAAAGGTTCGATTTTCTGGGGCGTTACACTACTTTGTAGTACCATTCATTCATAGCATTAGCTATGAATCATTCATCGTTTAACAGCTCATCTGTTACTACGAGTTACTATGATCACGTGGTGATCTCCTTATCCTTCTCTCTACAATTATAGTCTTAGGTACTCATACCTAAGATTTATAACCTATCAGCTTTGATACCAACCTGTAACGCCCCGAAATCTGGTCTATTTTCACATCCGAATTCCGTACATCACGATCCCATCTTTTTTCAAACGTACATCATTATATAGCTAAATATAACAACATACATTCTCAAATCCCAGGTTCTAAAATCTTAAAACCTCTTTCATTACAAATAATGATAATACATTATTCTTTACATCTTGTAAAAGTGGCTTTTATCCGCCACCAAGGATACATAATCGTTCATTAAACTATTCTATAGTTTAATTCTATCATTCTATATTACAAGTCTTCGCTTGATCTTCACGCTCATTCATCTAATGAATGGCACTTCTTCTGGATACCGATCAGCTTGATCTTTACGGAATCCTTAAGTTCTTTCTAACATCGTTCGCTGAAAATGTTTTTATTTAAAGTAAGTGTGAGCATTCAATTGCTCAGCAAGTCTTAGCAGTTGAACAAACAACTTCAAGAATTTAAACATTCTTTTAAGACTTCAATAACCGAACAAAGGTTATGAAGCAACTTGAATAATAGGAATAATTTTGATTCCTATCATTTTAAAACATTAGTTACATTTACTTTGAAATACTTTCATTCTCTACTTTCTTTCATACACATTCTGTCTGGCTAGAATCAATAACACAAACTTAACAATAATGGTTCATGTATAAACAGAACATTCTCATATTGAACAGTTCAATCACAGAATAATTCATATCATAGAAACACCAAAGTGTTCAAATTGTGGCACAAGGCCTCATACGTTCTACCACCTTGTACAAATATCACACATTCGCACATAGACGGAACTTCTCAAGTTCAACATCTGAGAAGTTTGAGAAACTAGCATTCATTTAGAATATGAATGAAGTGAGGAAACTTGCCTTACGCACAGCTACATCTTATAGTTTACGCTGAACTGCTCATTCCAATTCCTATGTAGCACATAATGAAATAACACATGTACCAATTAGTCATATACTTGAATTACGCATTGGTTTACTTAACTTTACTTCTTAAGGTTCACGTTCTTATAAACTAAGTTTACACGACCAACTTCCTTTACTGGTTTACGGCTTCATGACATACAGAGATGTATTACTTAATACGTTCATCATCTTTGATGATTTACATTATTATCTTCTTCTTATAACTCTCCTAGGACTCAGCACACATCGTGTCTCTGCTAGTAGTCCATATGGTACTCTGAGTGGTTTCCCACAAACAACCAACAAATAAGTTCCCGTCTCATCTACACTGCCCATAACAGTGAGTTAGATTGGTTGCCAGTTTTGTATATACTTTCGCTCTCTAAAGGAATTGTTTAGCCCAACTCCCAAATGTCAACCATCAAAGGTTACGATTGTACTACAACCTAACTTATCTTAACTTATCCGAACTATTAAGCTATAATGTTCGTTAAGTCAATTTCTTATTCCTTATGGCTTTCTAACAAATAAATGCCATACCTCAGGATTTATTCTTTATCGTCCAAGTCATACAGTCTTTTGTATACTCAGAACAATCATTCAATATTCATTCTACGCATTTATAGTATTAACCATTTTACATTACCTTATTCTTATCTTACAATGTCTGATTCATTCGACTCGGAACGTCATCCAAGTTATAAACATTAACTCGGCTTCTTTACGTTATACGTACTTGTCTTTAATTCAGCTTCTTCATCATTCACATGTTTAATCATTGATCTTCATTACCTTATGGTCAAACCATACACGGGGTGTAGGTTCTTCCCGTTTAATATTCGCGTACACTTAACCTTCACGACGGTTCAAGTGTTCAACGCTTACATTTCATTCTAACATTCTCCTTCGATTCACATTTGGCTTTCATTAATCTGATTACCGTTGGTTATGGCTTTCTTGATAATTCATATCTTACTTACTACCTTCGTCAACGTTTAAGTTATACAACCAATATACACTTAGAACGTTCGCTCGACGTGAATACGATTCACGAGGATCGTTTACGTATTCAACATTTACGTTACTTGACTCTTAATTCTATTCAACCTTCATCCAAGGTTTTAATCACTTTCATTCATTACTCGTCACCTGAACCCCATGTTCATTATTCTTTCTTAATATTGAAGCCATACGATTCGTTGTATGCTAAGACCGATCACTCATTGCAATAGCATTGCGTTCACAGCGTCTAAACTCTTTGCATTCATCTCTCATAGCCATGTCATAACATCAAAACATTATACATTACTTTCGTCACTCAACGTCTAAGGAATTACAACCATTGTAATCCCTCAAGTTCATTTATCGCGACTACGGTCCCCGGATATTGGTTTCATAACCTGCGTCTACATTCTTTGTCTTTTAATCTCATTTAATCTTTTCGTTCAACCTTAATCAAAGGTTTAATACACTTAATTAAGTGTTACATTAGTTGAACTATATGTTCATATTTCTTTCTTTCACATCCCCCAGTAATTGAGAAGGAAAAATCTCATTTCTGGGCATTGCCCTGCACCTGCGCTGCGGCGCCGTGACCTTCCCTTTCATTCGTGTTGTGGCACCATTTAGCAGTAGTTGAGGGCCCAAGCTCACACTGCATGCGGCCTTGCCCCCAAGTCACGACTTCATGATGCTATGGCTGAATCATGAAAAACTAGAAAAATTTTCTAAGTCTTTTACAAGCTTGAGACGCTGACTTCGAAATCTCATATCTTATTCTTTATAACTCAGAATAAGATCATTCCAAAGCCATTTTCTTCCTTATCTTAAGTACTTCGATTACCCTTGGACAGAACTTCATTCTGAATCCGTTAACATTCCATTCAATTGGCTTAATCTTTGCTCTTCGTTCGTTTTACGTTATTAACGTTCTTCGTTCGTTCATCCGTAATTTGGTCATCCGAACTCGAAATTCGTTCGTTCTTGAGTCCACGAATCATGTTTTCTACATTCGCTTACATTCTTATGAAACCCTATGCATTTGGGTTCATTTATGAACTTTCTAATTCTCGTTCTTCTTTTGCGAAATTTTCGCCATAACTTCATTATAGCTCAATTTTAATCCATTCTTCATGAACGTTTCTAACGTTCCTAACCAAGCAATAAGAAACTAACTTATACTCGATGGTTTTAAACTTGTCCATCAACAACAATTATCCTACGATGGTTTTAAATTTGTCCATTAACAACGTTCTTCATGTTTTTCGCATGTTCTTCGTGTTCTTCGTTCGTTCTTCATTTTTAATCGATATTTTGATTATGATTTTACTTTTTCATGGAATTTAATGCTATAGAACACCATTCCTTACTTAATTGACCTACTCATTCATAAGATTCATTCGGATCACTCAAAATCCTTATGAATCTTACACTTCCTTAAGAAATTTATAAACTAAATTTCTTATTTCTTATTTCTTCATTTTTTTACGATTTCAACCATATGAAACCATTCCTAACATCATCTACTTCTTATTCTCATTAAGTTATGATTTAAACATATAAACTTAAAGATAATTATCTAGAAGTTAGGTTTTCGGATTACCTTTCTTCTTTAATCTCATTCTGTCGGACAAAACGTGCACTCGGGCAAGCATTTCCTCTTCCTTTTCCTCTCTTCCCCCATCCGAACTCTCTCTCTCTCTCTCTCTCAAAGTTGCAGGATTTTTCAAAATCCCAAAACAATGAAGTTAGCTTCCTATTTATAGATTTTCAAGGCTAGGGGTATTTTAGTCATTTCCCCCCCTTAATCTCCTTACTATTCAAAGCTTAAGGACCAAGTTTACTTGGCCTCCACACTTACTTAACCATTAAGTCTACTTAGCCATAAAGTCTACTTAGCCATTAAGTTTAC
The DNA here is from genome assembly GCA_020205605.1 of Panax ginseng. Classification (NCBI taxonomy): domain Eukaryota; kingdom Viridiplantae; phylum Streptophyta; class Magnoliopsida; order Apiales; family Araliaceae; genus Panax; species Panax ginseng. The sequence goes on from CM035144.1 coordinate 43,468,165, forward strand.
TTAGCCCTTAAGTTTACAAAACTCTTAAGTTTACTTACTCATTAAGTAACTTATCCTTACTATTCCACCTCCTTACTATTCACGTAGCTTCCCTTGGAAGCTTCGTGGTTCCATCTTTTGGGTTTCGTCTAACAGTATTAAAAACTACGATTCCCAGAATTCAAATATTCTTCGGATTAACTTTTACGTATTCTTTTGGGTTTCGTCTTTCCTTTATCGATTAACTTTTACGTATTCTTCGGATTTTCGAAAAACTAAAAAACACTTTTCCACAATAAGCGTTTTCCTTCACGTTTTCCCCTAACGTAGCTAAACGAGTGAAAAGTACATAACAATACTTTTTTTCATTTTTATTTTATCCGATTTTTACACGTTTTTCGAGAAAAACTTTTATCGGCTTACTTAACTTTTCACGATATATTATCGTCAAATCTTTCGACGGAATGTCATTTCGACATACCGAACTCTCGGAAAGGCTTAGGTTATTCAAACCCTAATCCTTAAGGTTTTGTTGGGTGAATAGTGCCTATTTTGTCTTTTTCCTCTGAAATATTTTGTTCCCGGAATATTTTTTTTTCGTCTTGAAAATTCTTACTCGTTCAGTCTAGCTCGTAGCCAGAATCCTCCCGATTTATAATCATTCTTGGTTATAGAACGATTAATAAACACATAGCACATAATAGTATTAATAAAATTTATTTTATTAATAACTAATTCTTTAAATCTTAAATTCTAGACAATCCAATTTTCTGGGTTGTCACATTTAACGGCTTCATGACATACGAAGATGTCTTACTCAATACATTCATCATCTTTGATGATTTACATTCTTATCTTCTTCTTATAACTTCTCTAGGACTCAGCACACATCATTTCTCTACTAGTAGTCCATATGGTACTCTGAGTGGTTTCCCACAAACAACCAACAAACAAGTTCCCGTCTCATCTACACTGCCCATAACAGTGAGTTAGACCGGTTGCCAATTTTGTATATACCTTCACTCTCTGAATGAATTATTTAGCCCAGCTCCCATATGTCAATCATCAAAGGTTACGATTGCACCAAAACCTAACTTATCTTAACTTATCTGAATTATTAAACTATAATGTTCGTTAAGTCAATTTCTTATTCCTTATGGCTTTCTGGCAACTAAATGCCATACCTCAGGATTTATTCGTCATTGTCTAAGTTATACAGTCTTTTGTATACTCAGAACGATCATTCCATATTCATTCTACGCATTTATAACGTTAAGCATTTTACGTTACCTTATTCTTATCTTACAACGTCCGATTCATTCGACTCAGAACATCATCCAAGTTATAATCATTAACTCGGCTTCTTTTATGTTTTACGTACTTGTCTTTAATTCAACTTCTTCACCGTTCACATGTTTAATCATTGGTATTTATTATCCTACGGTCAAACCATACACGGGGTGTAGGTTCTACCCGTTTAATATTCGTGTACACTCAACCTTCACGCCGGTTAAAGTGTTCAACGCTTACATTTCATTCTAATATTCTCATCCGACTCACATTCGACTTTTATTAACTTTTTACCATTCACTACGGCTTTCTTGATAATTCATATCCTAATTACTATTTTCGTCAACGTCTGAGTTATACAACCACTGTACACTTAGAATGTTCGCTCCACATGAATATGATTCATGAGAATCGTTTATGAATTCAACGTTTACGTTTCATCCCTTAATCTCTCATTCAACCTTTACCTAAGGTTTTAATCACTTTCATTCATTGCTCATCACCTGAACCCCATGTTCAATATTCTTTCTTAATGTCAAAGCCATACGGTTCATTGTATGCTAAGACCAATCATTTATAGCGATGCGTTCACATCGTCTAAACGCTTTACATTTATCTCTCATTACCACGTCATAACTTTGAAATGTTATACATTACCCTCGTTACTCAACGTTTAAGGAATCACCATCATAGCAATCCCTCACGTTCGTTTATCACGACTACGGTCCTCGAGTATTGGTTCTGTAACACGCGTCTACATTCTTTGTCTTTTAATCTCGTTTAATCTTTTCGTTCAACCTTCCTCAAAGGTTTATACACTTGATTAAGTGTTACATTAGTTGAATTACATGTTCATATTTCCTTCTTGCACATCCCCGATGAATCGAAAGCGGTTAAAAGATCATCATCTTGGCACTTTGACTTCACACCATATTTGCGGTGTTGTGCCCCTTCCTTTACCTCACTGCAAATACTATTCTGCGATGTCAAACTACCGAGGTCGCAACTCAAGGCCACTCTCTTCTCTATTTCTTATGTCACGGTGCCACTCAGCAGTAACTGATGGCCCGGGCCTCGCACTGTAGCGCCGCCTCCCAAGGCTTGACTGGCGCTGCGGCGCCGAGCACAAAACCTAGAAAATTTTTCTAAGTCTTAGAAATTGCTTAAGACGCTTACTTCCCGATTCCATAACTTATTCGTTTTAACTCAGAACGAGATCGTTCCAAATCCATTTTCTTCCTTATCATACGTACTTCGATTATCCATGGACAGAACTTCGTTCTGAATCCGTTAACATGCCATTCAATTGGCTTAATCTTCGCCCTTCGTTCGTTTTATATTTTTAACGTTCTTCGTTCGTTCGTTCGTAATTCGGTCATCTGAACTCGAAATTCGTTCGTTCTTGAGTCCACGACTCACATTTTATATGTTCTCTTACATTCTTATGAAACCCTACATGTTCGGGTTCATTTAGTAACTTTTTAATTCTCGTTCTTCTTTTACAAAACTTTTGCCATAACTTCGTTATAGATCAAATTTAATCCGTTCTTAATGAACGTTTCTATAATTCCTAATCAAGCAATAAGCAACTAACTTATACGCGATGGTTTTACACTTGTCCATCAATAACAATTATCATATGATGGTTTTAAATTTGTCCATCAACAACGTTCTTCGCGTTCCTCGTTCGTTCTTTATTTTTAATCGATATTTTGATTATGATTTTACTTTCTATTAGAATTTGATGTTATAGAACACCATTCTTTACTTAATTCACCTACTTATTCATATAATCCATTCGGATCGTTCTAATTCATTACGAGTCTTATACTTCCTTAAGAAATTTATAAATAAACTTCTAATTCTTATTTCTACTTTTATCAATGATTTCAACCATATGAAATCATTCCTAACATCATTTACTTCTTATTCTCATTAAGCTATGTTTTTAACATAAAAACTTAAAGACAAATTATCTAGAAGTTAGGTTTTTAGATTACCTTTCTTCTTTAATCTCCTTCCGTCAGACAAAGTTTACTCCCGAACAAGCTTTTCCTCTTCCTTTTCCTTATCTTTCTCATCCGAAATTTCTCTCTCTCTCTCAAAAGTTGTAGGATTTTCAAAATCCTAAACAAATGAGTTAAGCTTCCTATTTATAGAAAACCAAGGCTAGGGGAAAAATAGTCATTTCACCCTCAAACCTCCTTACTATTCATGACTTAAGCACTAAGTTAACTTAGCCCTTAAGTTTACTTATCCCTTAAGTTTACTTACTCCATAAGTTTATTTACTCCTTACTCCACCTCCTTACTATTCACAAAGCTTCCCTTGCAAGCTTCGAGCTTCCCTTGGAAGCTTCGTGCTTCCGTCTTGTGGATTTCGTCCGACAGTTCAAAAATTGCTATCCTCGGAATCCAAATATTTTTGGATATTTCGTCTTTCCTTTACCGATTAACTTTTACGCATTCTTCGGATCTCCAAAAAACTGGAAAAACACTTTTTCAGGATAAGCGTTTTCCTTCACGTTTTCCCCAAACATAGCTAAATGAATGAAAAGCACATAACAAAGATTTTTTTGTCATTTTATTTCGTCTCGATTTACGCGTTTTCAAGAAAAAACTTTATCTAACTACTTTAACTTTTCACGATATATTATCGTCAAATCTTTTAACGGAATGTCATTTCGACATACCGAACTCTCAAAAAGGCTTAGATTATTCAAACCCTAACCCTTAGGGTTTTGTCAGGTGAATAGTCTGACAACCTGAATTTTTATAAATTATTAAAGTAAGAATTTAATAATTAAAATTCTTATTATGAGATGTTTTGAGTTTGAGTATGTATATGTACATGTTATATATGTTGAAATATATGATCTGGTGTGAAGAGAAATATATATTCATATATTGGGAAAGTGAGGTTTAATAGTTGAGTTAACTATTGAAGGAATTAAATGAATTTAGTAATTAATTTTAAATATTTATTGAATTAAATAAATATTTTAAATTTATTTATTTATTGAGATAAATAAATGGTTGATAAAATTGTGATGAATTAATTTAGTAACTAAATTGATTAATGTAAATTAAATTGAATAATGTTAATTTTATTTGAAGGATTTAATTTAAGGAAATAATTAAATTAAATCAACTGCTTAATATTTAAGAAAATAATTAAATTAAATAAAATGTTGTTTTGATCTAATTTATTAATTAAATTAGATATGTAAAGATTTATTAAGTATATAATTATTTTAATTATAAGTACGAGTTAATTAAATTAATTTAATGGTGTGACATGAAACTATATAATATAAAGATTATTAAAATAATCTAGTTGGGGGAATTGGTGTGTGGCCAAACAAGGCCTTGTGGCCTTTGGTCTAATTTAACTGACGCAAACCTTTGGGGTTGTGACCTGACGTACGTGGGGGTGAGGGAGGCCATTTTATTTTCTATGCATTCTATTTCTTTGCCTAAGGCTAAGTAGATAACAGAGAATTAGAGAGAGAGCTTGGAAGAAAAGAGAAGAAACACAGTGATATTGAGAGTTGGAGAAGAAGGGTTTTGGAAAAGGATTGCTATACTTTGCTATCATACAATCAAAGGATTTAGGTATAATTTACCCCTAATTCTAATTCTCAGTCTTGTAATTTTCTATTCTCTAAAGTTGGGTTTTGTTGAATTATTGTACAAGAGGTTGTTGTTATGTATGTATACTCTTGCAAAATCTGTTAATCATTATATATGATTGTTACTTGCTTGTTAAATACATGAAATTTGGGTTTATAGGGAGAAAAGTAAATAACAGTTTATGTTATATAAAATTAGCTTTAGAAAGAACAAAATTCCATGTTTAATATGTGTGATAATCTGTAAATTGATGTTGGATTATGTTAGTATGTTAAGAAATGAAAACGGTGTAGTTTAAATCATGTTAATTGGTTAAGAAACGAAGTCGTGGCGATCGAATTCGCTAAATGTGTTAAAACATGAAAATAGAGTATGAACATGTGTTTTGGGTCAAATTTTAGGTTGGTTAATGTTTTTCTAAATTATTAGAATGCTAGTATGTTGTAGTTCTATGAATTATGAATCCATAGAATCGAAAATGGACTAATTTGGATGTGTATAACTCAAGTTATGAAGATTAGTAAGAGAAAAAGGGTCAAAAATCGCGAAGAACAAGAGGCTTGAGTCCTGTTTACGCTCTTGCGAGAATTGCCACTTGCACTCAAAGGCTTAATTGGGTGCAAATTGCTACCAAAGAATGTCAGGTGTGACTACTTTGACCTGTTTTAGCAAAATAGGCATAACGTTTTCATACGAACTCCGATTGAGGTGATTCAAGATGATCCGGAACGAGAACGAATAGAACTACAACTTTTATTCTATAAGTTTTTCAATTTGAGGTCGGGAACAGTAGTCAAAATAGTCATCTTTATGACTGATGCGTATTCGGAGGCAATCAGAGGGCGTTGGACATGCACATACACAAGTATAGTGATGTCGACGATAATAGATGTTGTTCTAAGTTATAGAACATTAATATTATGAAGTATAATGATGCTTAACATTAATAAATGATATATTAGATAAGTTGTATATGCATACTAAGCACACACAAGATAGACAAATTGGGCGTGTGACGAATAAACGTCGAAACGCCGTGATAAGTGATAATGAACGTAAAAAGTGTTTTAAATCAAATGAAATAAAAATAATAAGATATTTAATAGTGTTAATATAAGACCAATAATGATTCCTAGCAAGACTTAAACACTTGAATAAACTTCAAATATGAAATACAGTGAGATATAAGTTGAAAGTTAACACAATCAAATTGAGCATTGTGTATTTATGATAGGAAGGGTTATGAGACATATATTAAAGTTTAAATTACAACTACTATGCGTTGCTATGTGACTAATAGTTGATGTACATAATTATATAATTGTGTAGGGCACGTGAAGTGCAGATAACTGTAAGCTGATTAAACTGTTATTGGTAAACAACGATCAAGGCAAGTCTTTTAGTTCCTATTTATTATGTGAACTTAGTGATTAACCATTTTAAATCTTTATTGCAAAGAGCATGTTGTGTTATATATATGTTGAATGTATGAAATGTTAAAGTCAACTTATGACTACGTTGATTGAGTAAAGCATGTTGATTGAGTAAGGAACTCAATCTTTATACTTGGTATATGAATTGTAACTTGTATGTTATGTTAGTCCAATGTTTATGAGATATATGTTGAGCATGTTACTATGTGCTACGTATTGCATGAAAATTGTTAGATTTTGCTGGGCTGTCGAGCTCAACCTTGCAAATAACCATTTGTGGAGGTTAAGGATTGAAGGTAACACTATGTGCTACTTGAATGACGTGGATCAGAAATAATACAGGAAGATTAATATTTTAGCTAAAGTTGTTAATTCTTTATACCATGATTAAGACTCATGAGATGTACTAAATGTTTTATGATGTATAGTTTTATATTGAGTTGTAAAGCTAATGTTAGAGTTATCTGATATATAAAGGTTATCAGATTGAAATATAAAATTTTATAATAACAATGATAAAGTGAATCATAAAATAAGATTGATTCAAAGACATGTAGATGATAAAGGTTTTGATTCAGGGAATTAAAGTAAGAAGACATAAAAGTTTAAATTATTCCGCATTATATAAAGTTTATCATCGAATAATGATGTAAAATCAGAAGGTAGATGTGTTATTAACGACCGAAGATAATAATTAAATTGTATGAATTTTGGGGTTGTTGCAGTTGGTATCAAAGCTGTAGGTTATAAACCTTAGGTAGGAGTACCGTAGGCTATAACCTTAGAGAAAGAAGGTGAAGATAATGAAAGAATAAGCTCAAGTAGAGTTTGAATAATAAGAAGTAATTTAAAAAGTTTATAAAGAAAGGATTAAAACATGCGCGAGAGGATTCAAAGAAGAATCTCGTTGAGTTATAAGGAGTATGAATGTTGGGTTACCCAACTCCAATAATAAGGATGTAAGGTGATAATAAATAGACAATGTCTATAAGAAGAGAATGATAAAGAAGTTAAGAATCAAAAAGTTATATTTAAGTATGGTACAATTGTACTCTTTAATAGTTGATGTATGATATCTAGGCTAAACGATTCCTTCATAGAGCGGAGGTATATGCGAACTAGCAACTCATAACCTAGTTTGTTGGTTGTTTGTGGGAAACCACTCAGCATACCATATTGAAACTATTAGAGAATCGATGTGTACCAAGTATAGAAAATGGAATGGATATGTATGTTAAAAATGTAGAACTCGAATGAATTGTTGAGCAATGTAAATGAAGTTAGAAATTCTTAAAGGAAGAATTGTTATATAAACAAGAAAATTCAAAGAAGAATCTTGAAGAGATATAAAGATAAAAAATGGGAGTTACCCTAACTCCAATAGACAAGATAATGAATAATGACGAATAGACAAAGCCTGTAAGATTAAAAGCATAAATGAAATCGTAAATGATGAAAAAGGAAAGAAAGAGGATTGTAAAACAAAACGATCACGGGTTAAGAAAAGAATTTTAAGCGAGATGGTTATAGAATAAGATCACGACGTGATCTGTTTAAGTTATAAAAGAAAGATGGTCTATAATGTTTGAATAATTATAGCTTGATGCTATGAAGATAATGTACTATGATATAGTACGAGATAAACTCACGAGGAGTTATAGATAATGTGATACGAGGAATTCGTATCGATCAAAGAGTAAGTTAAGAGTAAGATAGAGTTAGGTGGAATTTTAATTGAGGACTCATGTGATGGCTGAGTTGTACAAATTCTTGTATGGGCGAGGGTTTTGTGCTTGCACTCAGTTTATCACATTGATAATCATTGGAATATTGGTGTCGCGCTATCGATGTATATTTGGCGAAAAGGTGATTCTTTTCTCATGTGTATGTTTGATAGTTAGAAACTATTAAGATTAGTCAGATATTATTAGGATTAGGTGCGGTTCTTAAAACTAATGCATATGGTAAGTTCGTGACTCATAATAATATGGTATGTTTTGAACCCCTCAAATGAATGGACGCCATGGTCTGACTAGGATAAGTTCTTAAACTCATATTATTGTGGCAAGTTCCTGAACATCCAATGTGCAGTAAGTTTGATGAACTATATTGGGGTATAGATAAGCTATGAATGAAGAATTGAGGATTATGGAAATAGATATAATTATTAAGCAATGGATTAGTATAGAAAGTGGAGACATAGGTTTTCCAAATCTTCTAGCTTTGCTAGATTTTCAAAATTTATTGACTTCGTGCCGATGGTTGTACTTTTAATTTTTGAAAAATGTTGGGTCACACTAGTGAACCAAAGAATTTTTAAAACAGTGCTATTATTCGCGTATCTATGCTATTTGTTTCGACTAGAAAAAAAATAATGATTTTTAAATTTTCAAAATATACTTTAATTATATATATCGGGTGATATGATAAACGATGGAGTCATCAATGCAATGGAACTCCAGTGTTGGATGTGATCATATGATCGCCGTATTTCACAATGGTGAGATGTAGTATGACAACGCCATAATCATGACGCCATAAAAAAGGATTTTTGAGATTTCTTTAAGATAGAATAATATATATATATATATATATATATATATATATATATATATATATATATACGTATATTTATATTTTGATTGATGCCCAATTGTTGTAGAAGTCTATGTTATTTGATTTTGCTAGATTAATATTGAAAGATGTTCATGAAATTCAAGCGTTTCTTGAGAAGTTATGCCAAACCAAATTGTTTTGGTGCAGATTCAGATGTTGAAAAGCTGAGGTGAACAACCCTATAAAAGGGGACATGTTATCGGAGACAATGGTTCCGAAAGTAACGCATATAGTCGTCACGATGTTAAGATGTAATACGTTGTGCATGACGTAGGGGTACGATAGGCTGATCACCTAGAGTACTTGTAAAGAGTGTTTTCAATCTGTGTGATTGCTAAACATTCTGTTAAATATGGTTTATGGTGGTGATGCACTATTAAACCTGGAGAAGAGTTCAAGGTCCGTATAGTCTTATGACTGTTAAAGGTTTAAGTCGAGATACTTGATAACCTAGCGACGTAGTTCAAGGTCTTATGACCCTTCAGCATGATTTGGAATCTTTTAAATTCTTGTTATTCATATTGCTTCTCAATTATTAAGCAATCGTGGAAGATTCTTGTTATTCTGAAAGGTGAAAGTGGAAAAGATGAGAAAATTAAGCAAAACATAATAATTTTGATTTTTTTTTTGAAATTCCAAAAGGAAGAGAAATGTGAAACTCCTAAAAGAGGAAGAGGTGAGGAATATGATGATCTTAGAAAGATCCTTAGAGAAAAAATTTGGTTGCAGAACCCAATGAATGAATAAAGTATTAACGTAAAATCTATTTTGATAGATTGAATGAATGAAGATTAATAAATAAAATTTCGAGGACGAAATTCGCAGAAGAAGGGGTGAATGTAATATCCCGAGTGTTTATGATAACGATCCTTAGAAAATGAAATGAATGGGTTAAAGAATATATAATATTTGATATATGACTATGTTTAATTGAATGATATGTAATAAAACCTAAAAGTTGTTGAATAAATGAATGAAGTATATATGTATATAAAACTTTTTTTTAAGTTAACGTGTTGAAGTTATTCGACGATAATTGTTAAAGAGATTTTGTGAAAACCTTAGTAAGGTAGGGTTTTGGTGATTCCGAGGACGGAATCCTTATAAGGATGGAAGGATGTGACAACCCGAATTTTTATAAATTATTAAAGTAAGAATTTAATAATTAAAATTCTTATTATGAGATGTTTTGAGTTTGAGTATGTATATGTACGTGTTATATATGTTGAAATGTATGATCTGGTGTAAAGAGAAATATATATTCATATATTGGGAAAGTGAGGTTTAATAGTTGAGTTAACTATTGAAGGAATTAAATGAATTTAGTAATTAATTTTAAATATTTATTGAATTAAATAAATATTTTAAATTTATTTATTTATTGAGATAAATAAATGGTTGATAAAATTGTGATGAATTAATTTAGTAACTAAATTGATTAATGTAAATTAAATTGAATAATGTTAATTTTATTTGAAGGATTTAATTTAAAGAAATAATTAAATTAAATCAACCGCTTAATATTTAAGAAAATAATTAAATTAAATAAAATGTTGTTTTGATCTAATTTATTAATTAAATTAGATATGTAAAGATTTATTAAGTATATTACAATGGGAATTATAATTATTTTAATTATAAGTATGAGTTAATTAAATTAATTTAATAGTGTGACATGAAACTATATAATATAAAGATTATTAAAATAATCTAGTTGGGGGTATTGGTGCGTGGCCAAACAAGACCTTGTGGCCTTTGGTCTAATTTAACTGACGCAAACCTTTGGGGTTGTGACCTGACGTACGTGGGGGTGAGGGAGGCCATTTTATTTTCTATGCATTTTATTTCTTTGCCTAAGGCTAAGTAGATAACAGAGAATTAGAGAGAGAGCTTGAAAGAAAAGAGAAGAAACACAGTGATATTGAGAGTTGGAGAAGAAGGGTTTTAGAAAAGGATTGCTATACTTTGCTATCATACAATCAAATGATTTAGTTATAATTTACCCCTAATTCTAATTCTCAGTCTTGTAATTTTCTATTATCTAAAGTTGGGTTTTGTTGAATTATTGTACAAGAGGTTGTTGTTATGTATGTATACTCTTGCAAAATCTGTTAATCATCATATATGATTGTTACTTGCTTGTTAAATACATGAAATTTGGGTTTATAGGGAGAAAAGTAAATAACAGTGTATGTTATATAAAATTAGCTTTAGAAAGTACAAAATTCCATGTTTAATATGTGTGATAATCTGTAAATTGATGTTGGATTATGTTAGTATGTTAAGAAACAAAAACAACGTAGTTTAAATCGTGTTAAGAAACGAAAACAGCGTAGTTTAAATTGATGTTGGAATATGTTAAATCGTGTGTTATTAACGTCCAAAGTTAATAATTAAATTGTATGAATTTTGGGGTCGTTATAAATAATGCCTATTTTGTCTTTTTCCCAGAAATATTTTGTTCCCGAAAATTTTTATTTTCGTCTTGAAAATTCTTACTCGTTCAGTCTAGCTCATAGCAAGAATTCTCCCGATTAATAATCATCGTAGGTTCTAGAATGATTAATAAACACATAGCACAGAATAGTATTAATAAAAATTCATTTTATTAATAACTAATTCTTTAAACTTAAATTCTGGACAATCCGATTTTCCGGGTTCTCACATTCTTCCCTCCTTATAAAAATTTTGTCCTCCAAAATTCTAAAACCACACCCATACCCGAGTGCCTACAACCTTTAGCAACGATTTAATCTCAATTCATCCTTCTCACAAGGATCATCTATTGACATACTCGTCATTAGTTAAACCTCACGCTTAACTATACTTTCAATCTTTCGGGTCCTCACATTCACCCCTTTTTCACAGAATTTCGTCCTCGAAATTTTAAATTACTCTTCTTCTCAACTTCTCTTCAAAGAAGTTCTTATCTTTCATACATTTCCTACCCTTCATAACTTATCAAGAATCATGAAGTGAAAGGAATAAATAGGAATATAAAGATTCCTTTAAAAAAAATTCATACTTTTGCTGAGGGGTCAAATTGACCGTGAACTCTTACTAGGTTTAACATCATTGCACTGTTAACCCTTCTTTCACGGTAAGTTTACAATCACAAAGAAGGTAAATTACCTCTTCCATACGTAGGCGATCAACCCATCGTATAACCCCATTTTGGAGCATGTTCACCTCAGACTTAATCATTAGATTCCTTACCAAAACAATTTGGTTAGGCATAACTCTTCAAAGAAAGCTCGATTTTCTTTTAACCATGACATACCATTCATCTTAGCCAAATCAAGTAGCTTAGACCATACCAATAAATTGGACATCAACTTGAAACATTCGTCTAGTCAAATCAATTGACATCGACTACTTCTTTAAATTCTTTTGCAATACATCAAAATGTTTTATGACGTCATGATACCGTACTTTTCACAGTACGTTGAGGACTTCGTCAGTTTATGACTTCGTCATTATACATCATACCATAGCTGGTTGTTAATCCTAAGATCACATCCAACACCAAGTTTAATTGCATTAATAACTCCATCCTTTTACCATTCTTGCATCGAATGCACGAATGATATAAAATTCATTTTGATATTTCAAATCAATTTCTATCTAGCTGAATCAACTAGCATAGACATACCAAGAATAGTTCTTTTAAAATCCATTGGTTCCAAAAGTTGAACCAATTCTTTCATTTTCAAAACGCGCACATCAGCACGATTTCAAGAAACTTTGAAATCTAGCATAGCTAGATGGCTTGAAATATCTTATTCTCCATCTTCCTTTATTGTCTTACTTGCGACAATACTTAATCTTCCCTAGCACCTTCAATGCTAAGTCTACTGAAAATAGCTCGTTTTCAGTTTACACATTCCTATACCTTAGTACAGTCCATTAACTAACCACACATTATGAGTTCAAAAGTTTTCCACAATAATATGAGTTTAAGAACTATCCCAGACAAACCTTAAGCGTCTATTCGCCGAGAAGTTCAAAAACATAACATATAATTATGAGTCACGAACTTACCATAAGTATGAGTTTCAAGAACTCGCACCTACCTTATCATTCTTTACCTATCAAGTATATACATGAGAAAAGATTCACCTTCTCGTCATATACATCTTGATAGCGTGACCAATTTCAATGATTATCATTGTAATAAACCGAGTGGTTGTTACACCAAGCACAAACCTCTGCCCATACAAAGGTTCATACAACTCAGCTATCACATGAGTCCTCAATTGAAATCTTACAACTTCTAACTTTCTCTTTACTTAATACGAATTTTCTTTAATTCGTATGCTATCCTTTACAACTCAATCTGAGTTCTTCTTCCCATACTACTTTGTAGTACCATTCATTCATTGCATTAGCTATGAATCATTCATCGTTTAACAACTCGTCTGTTCCTACGATTTATTATGATCACGTGGTGATCTTCTTATCCTTCTCGCTACGATTATAGTCTTAGGTACTCATACCTACGATTTATAACCTATCAGCTTTGATACCACTTTATAACGCCCAGAAATTCGGTCTATTTTCACATCCGGATTCCGTACGTCACGATCCCATCTTCTTCCAAACATACATCATTATATAGCTAAATATAACAATATACATCCTCAAATCCCAGGTTCTAAAACCTTATAACCTCTTTCATTACAAATAATGATAATTACGTTATTCTTCATCTCTTACAAGAGTGACTTTCATCCGCCACCAAGGATATATAATCGTTCATTAAACTATTCTATATTTTAATTCTATCATTCTATATTAAAAATCTTCACTTGATCTTCAAGTTCATTCATATGATGAATGGCACTTCGTCTGGATACCGATCAACTTGATCTTTACGGGATCCTTAAGTTCTTTCTAACATCGTTCGCTGAAAATGTTTTTATTTAAAGCAAGTGTGAGCATTCAATTGCCCAGCAAGTCTTAGCAGTTGAACAAACAACTTCAAGAATTTAAACATTCTTTTAAGACCTCAATAACCGAACAAAGGTTATGAAGCAGCTTGAATAATAGGAATAATCTCGATTCTTATCATTTTAAAACATTAGTCACATTCACTTTGAAATACTTTCATTCTCTACTCTCTTACCTACACATTCTGTCTGGCTAGAATCAATAGCACAGACTTAACAATAACGGTTCATGTATAAACAGAACATTCTCATATTGAACAGTTCAATCATAGAATAGTTCATTTCACAGAAACACCATAGTGTTCAAATTGTGGCACAAGGCCTCATATGTTCTACCACCTTGCACAAATATCGCACATTCGCACATAGACAGAACTTCTCAAGTTCAACATCTGAGAAGTTTAAGAAACTAGCATTCATTTGAAATATGAATGAAGTTAGGAAACTTGTCTTACGCACAGCTACAACTTATAGTTTACGCTGAACTGCTCATTCCAATTCCTATGTAGCACATAAGGAAATAACACATACACCAATTAGTCATATATTTGACTTTACACATTGGTTTACTTAACTTTACTTCTTAGGGTTCAGGTTCTTACAAACTAAGTTTATGCGACCAACTTCCTTTACCGGTTAACAGCTTCATGACATACGGAGATGTCTTACTCAATACGTTCATCATCTTTGATGATTTACATTCTTATCTTCTTCTTATAACTTCTCTAGGACTCAACACACGTCATTTCTCTGCTAGTAGTCCATATGGTACTCTGAGTGGTTTCCCACAAACAACCAACAAACAAGTTCCCATCTAATCTACACTGCCCATAACAGTGAGTTAGATCGGTTGCCAGTTTGGTATATACCTTCGCTCTCTAAAGGAATTATTTAGCCCAACTCCCATATGTCAACCCTCAAAGGTTACGATTGCACCACAACCTAACTTATCTTAACTTACTTGAACTATTAAACTATAATGTTCCTTAAGTCAATTTCTTATTCCTTATGGCTTTCTGGCAACTAAATGTCATACCTCAGGATTTATTCTTCATCGTCTAAGTCATATAGTCTTTTGTATACTCAGAACGATCATTCGATATTCATTCTATGCATTTATAGCGTTAAGCATTTTACGTTACCTTATTCTTATCTTACAACGTCTAATTCATTCGACTCGGAACGTCATCAAAGTTATAAACATTAACTCGGCTTCTTTTACGTTATACGTACTTGTCTTTAATTCAGCTTCTTCACCGTTCACATGTTTAATCATTGGTCTTCATTATCCTACGGTCAAACCATACACGGGGTTTAGGTTCTACCCGTTTAATATTCGCGTACACTCAACCTTAACGTCAGTTAAAGTGTTCAATGCTTACATTTCATTCTAACATTCTCATCCGACTCACATTCGGCTTTCATTAATCTTCTTACCATTCACTACAGATTTCTTGATAATTCATATCTTACTTACTATTTTTGTCAACATCTGAGTTATACAACCACTGTACACTTAGAACGTTTGCTCGACATGAATACGATTCACGAGAATCGTTTACGTATTCAACGTTTACATTGTTTATCCCTTAATCTCTCATTCAACCTTTACCAAAGGTTTTAATCGCTTTCATTCATTGCTCATCACCTGAACCCCATGTTCAATATTCTTTCTTAATGTCAAAGCCATACAGTTTATTGTATGCTAAGACCAATCATTCATCGCAACAGCGTTGCGTTCACAGCGGCTAAACGCTTTACATTCATCTCTCATTACCACGTCATAACATTGAAATGTTATACATTACCCCCGTTACTCAACGTTTAAGTAATTACCATCATAGCAATCCCTTATGTTCGTTTATCATGACTACGGTCCCCAGATATTGGTTCTGTAACTCGCGTCTACATTCTTTGTCTTTTAATCTTTTTGTTTAACCTTCCTCAAAGGTTTAATACACTTGATTAAGTGTTACATTAGTTGAACTACATGTTCATATTTATTTCTTGCAAATCCCCTAGTAACTGAGAAGTTAAAAGCTCATCATCAAGCATCGACTTGCACTTATCAGTCTTTAGTATACCGTGCCCTTCCTTTACCTCATACCTGCAATTTCATTCTCATGTTGTCAAATCGCCGAGGTTGTGTTCATATTTCACTCTCTTTTCTAATTCTTGTGTCGCGGCGCCCACTCAAAGATGAGTGATGGCGGATGGCATATTCAACGCCTACGCCTCCTCCCAAGGCTTGATCAAGGCTGCGACACCGAGCACAAAACCTAAATTTTTTTTCTAAGTCTTAGAAATTGCTTAAGACGCTTACTTCCCGATTCCATAACTTATTCATTATAACTCAGAACAAGATTGTTCCAAAGCCATTTCTTCCTTATCATACGTACTTCGATTATCCATGGATAGAATTTTGTCCTGAATCCGTTAACATGCCATTCAATTGGCTTAATCTTCGCCCTTCATTCGTTTTATGTTTTTAACGTTCTTCGTTCGTTCGTCTGTAATTCGGTCATCCGAACTCGGAATTCTTTCGTTCTTGAGTCCACGACTCACGTTTTATACGTTCTCATACATTCTTATGAAACCCTACTCGTTCTTCTGTTACAAAATATTTGCTATAACTTCGTTATAGCTCAGTTTTAATATGTTCTTCATGAATGTTTCTATCATTCCTAACCAAGAAATAAACAACTAACTTATATGCGATGGTTTTAAACTTGTCCATCAACAACAATTATCATACAATGGTTTTAAATTTTTCCATCAACAACGTTCTTCGCTTTCTTCGCGTTCTTCGTTCGTTCTTCATTTTTAATCAATATTTTGATTACGATTTTACTTTTTCTTGGAATTTGATGTTATAGAACACCATTCTTTACTTACTTCACCTACTTATTCATATAATCCACTCGGATCATTCTAATTCATTACGAATCTTATACTTCCTTAAGAAATTTATAAAATAAACTTCTAATTCTTATTTCTTCTTTTATCAATGATTTCAACCATATGAAATCATTCCTAACACCATTTACTTCTTATTCTCATTAAGCTATGTTTTTAACATAAAAACTTAAAGACAAATTATCTAAAAGTTAGGTTTTCGGATTACCTTTCTTTTTTAATCTCCTTCCGTCAGACAAAGTTTGCTTCCGAACAAGTTTTTCCTCTTCCTTTTCCTTCTCTTTCTCATCCGAAATCTCTCTCTCTCTCTCTCTCAAAGTTGTAGGATTTTCAAAATCCTAAACAAATGAGTTAAGCTTCCTATTTATAGAAAACTAAGGCTAGGGGCAAAATAGTCATTTTGCCCTCAAACCTCCTTACTATTCATGACTTAAGCACTAAGTTAACTTATCCCTTAAGTTTACTTAGCCTTTAAGTTTACTTAGTCTTTAAGTTTACTTAACCCTTAAGTTTACTTACACATTAAGTTTACTTACTCCTTACTCCACCTCCTTACTATTCACAAAGCTTCCCTTGGAAGCTTCGTGCTTCCGTCTTGCGAATTTGTCCGACAGTTCAAAAACTGCTATCCTCGGAATCCAAATATTTTTAGATATTTCGTCTTTCCTTTACCGATTAAATTTTACGCATTCTTCGGAGCTCTGAAAAACTGAAAAACTCTTTTCCACGATAAGAGTTTTTCTTCACGTTTTCCCCTAACATAGCTAAACGAATGAAAAACACATAACAGTATTTTTTGTCATTTTTATTTCGTCCGATTTTTGCACGTTTTTTGAAAAAAAACTTTTATCGGCTTACTTAACTTTTCACGATATATTATCGTCAAATCTTTCGACGGAATGTCATTTCGACATACCGAACTCTCAGAAAAGCTTAGGTTATTCAAACCCTAACCCTTAGAGTTTCGTCAGGTGAATAGTGCCTATTTCGTCTTTTTCCTGGAAATATTTTATTCCCGAAAAAATTTTATTTTTGTCTTGAAAATTCTTACTCGTTTAGTCTAGCTCGTAGCCAGAATTCTCCTAATTAATAATGATCCTAGGTTCTAGAACGATTTATAAACACATAACACAGAATAGTAATAATAAAAATTTATTTTATTAATAACTAATTCTTTAAACTTAAATTTTGGACAATCCGATTTTTCTGAGTTGTCACAGAACAACAATTCTTAAATATAAAAATTCAACAGCCTTTTGGCACATCCAATAAAAAGTTCTCCGATAATAATAGTATCAAGTGTAATGGCCCATCACCCCCTTTCTGTATCTTTTCAAAAGTTCCCAAACAAAGCCAAAATCTATATTTTTACAAATTATGTTAGTTAAGGACCTAAATAATCAACTGTCAAATAATAAATAAACCATATACAAAATAATATAAAATTAGCTCATAATTCCAAAATTAAACACAATTCTACCTCATAAACCGGCTCACGAATTCTAAGGGACGGATAATCAGTCAAAGAGGCTACAATCCTCTGCGAACCATTCAAAACTTCCGAACGGCCGGCATCAACAGAGTTCTGATCTAACTCAACTTTAAGATCATCTCCGGACTCATCATCACCTTCACTTTCTAGAGTCTCTAGCTCACTCTCCTCCATCAATTTAGTCAAGCAATTGATTTTATGAGATAGTTTAATCGAGACTGGATACAGAGAAGCATTGCTCTTCTGTAAGGAGAGCAGATATGAAGGCTACGTTAATCGGAACAAGGAATAGCCGGTGAAGAGGATGTAGTGAGACGAATGAGATGGAGAGTGAATCGATAAATGTAGCAAGTGAGAAGGAAATGATTGTTCCGCCATTTTCGTTAATGTACAGAGAGAGAAACTAGGGTTTTGGTTT
Source organism: Panax ginseng (assembly GCA_020205605.1). Lineage (NCBI taxonomy): Eukaryota > Viridiplantae > Streptophyta > Magnoliopsida > Apiales > Araliaceae > Panax > Panax ginseng. The sequence goes on from CM035144.1 coordinate 43,486,890, forward strand.
TGTGAGCGAAAGAGAGCAGAGAAAGACATATAACTATGCTCTGTTCCGTGTTTTAATTTTATGTTTTCATTTAAGCGCGATTTTTTGCTCTGTGTTTTTTACATAGATAACATTTTTTTTAAAAAAACGTTATCTATTTAAAATAAAAAATTGCCCTTATAAATAGATAACATTTTTTCATATGTATCTACAATGTTTTGTTAAAAAATGTTGTGATAAAAAATACTACAACGTTTTTTATAAAAATGTCATCTTGTAAGTGTTGTCTTTTTATGGTTTTGTACTAGTGAACCCTCTTTGATGGGGAAATTATATAATTGTTGGGAAACCGACTTGCGCACATACTAGCATGTTGAAATGTTATGCATAACGTAGAGTACTCTAGGCTGATCACTTGTTGTACTCGTTTATATTGCAATTATAGTATAATATTGTTAATTCTAGTAAGAGTTCTTAGTCCTTAGTGACTGCTCAGCGTTTAGTCTTATTGAACCTTGAAATGAATAAACTTTGAAATCTTGTTGATATATTTTAGTCTATAGCGGCACTTATTGAGAACTCTTGACACTTATTGTTATCCTTGAACTATTATTTACTGTTATACCTTTGAGATTCAAATGTTATAACTGCTTATTCTTATTGCTATATTACTTGCTGGGCAAACTTGTTGCTCATTCTTGCTTCCCTAAAAACATTACAGTTAAGCCATAGCAAGGTGATACTTCAGAAAATGACAAAGAAAAGGTCAAGGCTACGGAATAGCTTAGTCCTTTAAGTGTAGAGGAATTATTATTATTATTATGCTTACAATGTTGTATTAAGGAATGATCAATTTATGTTTCAGTCATGTTAAGTTATATTACTAGAATGTTTTAGTAACAGTCACGAGATCTTGGGACGCGAATATTTATATTATATCAATGTAAATTATTCTATTATTCCGTTGTTGATGATTTTAATATGATATTTCAATTAGCATATGAAGAACCAAATTCGAGATATGAGTGTCTGAATTTGGGGGCGTCATTGGTTGGTATCAAAGAATTAGGTTATAAACCTTAGGAGCGAGAATCCTTAGACTATAAACTTAAGAAGAACTTAGAAGATAAAAGGAGATAAAACTCATATAGATTTTTCCTAACGATTTAATGGCCTTATGAAATATATTTTCATTCCATGCAATGAAATGTTCTGATGAAGTTTGTTGTTTGTTTGTCTTATGTTTGTGGTTGTAGGATGACAGACTTTGGAAGACCCAGTCGAGTAGTAGAGGAGGAGCCACGTGACATACACGTGTTGTATGAGGCACCATTAATAGCTGAGCCCATTTCGGCGGTGGCTCCTATCGATGATGAGGATGAGGAGGAGGAGATGGAACCATTTTATGTCACTACTAGAAATTTGACCTATAGTGATGATCTATAGCGATGATCAGGACGGAACCCTAGCTATAGGATATATATAGCGACGGTCATCGTCTGGCCGTAGGTATAGATGGATTTTTCAAATCATTTTCCTCCTCTCCACCCAGGACCACGCCGAGATGGTGCTCTTGCAACATCTTCTCCACCCAGACCAAGGTTTAGCTCTGTTTCTCCTTCTTGCAAGCTAACAAATCCAGAGCCAAACTTGAAAAACTACTTTAAGAGAGAAAGCTGCCATGGACGGGGAAGATGGCAAACAACAAGCACATCTAGTGTTAGCCCACAAGCTATTCCTGCTAACTCAACCCGATGTTGACGATATCGAGAAAGTTGGCCTCTATGATGAAGTCTTAGTGGCCGTTGTAGCTGACGGTATTATTTTCACAATTATATGTTCTAATTTATTGATTTGCACCTGTTTTGAATTCAGGGTTTTTGAAATTGCAATTTTTGGTTGCAGATATGGCCCCATTGTACGAAACCCTAGCCTCAAGTTTCGTGCTGAAATTGGATCAGAAGATTCTCGATTCGATGCGTGCTAAGATCGACGATGAGCTCAAGAAGCTCGACGAGAAGTGAGTATCTTTATGTATGTATATAAAGCCTAAATTTAGTTTGTCTTTTTTTTTTTCCCACTGAATTTGAATTGAATGGTGGGTTGATGATTTCAACTGTAGGTGTTACTTTATATGCTAGCTAATCCATTTTTTTGTTAAATTTTAATAAGAAATTAGTAATCTTTGTTCCTGGGATTTTGTTTATTTTTGTGTAATTTGGCAATTTTGTGATGTTAAATTATTATGTTGTGTTGCACTTGAGCAAGTATTTAACCTTTTCTGTTCGAATCTCCAAATGATGGTAGCTCAAACTTCTAAAACCTAGCTTAAGCTGAAATCATGCTTATACGGATACATCCAGGTTCCTACACCTAGAAGCAAATTCTCAATGTGTTCACGAACCAACATGACATTCGGTGCACCAAATTTCGTAGGAATGAGGTTTTGATTTCAGTATTTAGATACATGTGTCCGCTGATCTCAACTGCAACTACTCTAAAAAAAATTGTATGCAGAGTAGTTATAGAATATGACTTCATTTAATATTGCACTCTAAACTTTGATTGGCTTTTGGACAATTTTGGAATTAGTTTATTGCAGATCTGAATCTAGAATTGGTCTTGGGGGTGTGCTGGGGGGTAATTGTTGATGTTGTTCTTCATGTATGCCTTACAGTTAGTTATTTACGTACAAACAATATTATAGCAAAGATGATAGAATCAGCAACTTGTCATAAACCTTCCCAGTTAAATCGATCCGAAATACAAATGATAGGATCGGATGATGATTTAAGGTCTCAAGTGTCGTTTTGATGGGTGCTCTAACTGGCATCATGACCCCCTCTTATTTTTACAGGCTTGTATGTTCCTTTTACTATGTGTTTTCCCCCAGCCAAGTGAAGTGTTTGATTTTGATCATTAGAAATGATTATTTTGTTGGTTTCTTGAGACACAAAACTAGTTGTTTTTTTTTGTTAGCCATGGACTGTAGGTTTGATGATCCTAGACATTTATATTGATCTGACATGGAAGTATCAAGTATGACAACTGATTTAATTTAAACAAATTTATTGCAGGGTGGGAGTTCAGAGCAGCTATATAATTCAGTGCATTCACAGGTAAGGACATGAAAATAGTATGTTCTAGTTGGTAGTTAAAAGAGAGAGGAGTAGGAAACTCGCAATGATATACCATAAATTTTTACTTATCAGAAAAATAAACATATGTATGAATGTATGATAGATCATAAATATGCTTTTAACTATGTGCCCTCATTTTCCGTTATCTCATGGACCAGATATTTACATTACCCAAGGAAACATTTGTGTATCCTGCTCATGACTACAAAGGGTTTATTGTAAGGATACATCTAATGCCTTTTATATCTTGGATATTCAATATTGAAAAGTAACTGCTCATTAAACCTGATCAATTTTCAGGTTAGTACCGTGGGGGAGGAAATGCGATATAATGCTCCCTGACAAAAGATGAGGTGATTCTCCAGAATTGTGTTTCATACTATAAATACAGTAGTGCACTGATCTTGGTTGTATATATGTATGAAGTTGAAAGAAGTCGAGAAGCCTCAAAAATTGGGTGCTTTCTGGTATTTAGGAATCTAAATATCGAAAACGGTTCTTCAGAGTGACCTGTAACCATGTAATTCGTTTCATATAGCTTTGATTGAAGCCATATTTAATTTAAAATCAACCTTTTTCACCTAGGACAACTTCCTTTCGAGCTCAATATGAAGTATGCAGATGGCATATAGTTTTCTTCATGTATTTTTTTATTACGAGTCCTATTTTTTTCAAAATATTTTCTAAAATTGATGAATTTTTCGTATGCCAAAATGACAAAACTTGTTCACATGCAAAATATGATGATATTTATAGTTATAGGGTGTAGATTTGGAACACTGGTAGTGGATGCTTGGACAGATACAAAAAAAAACTAGAAGTTTATTCTTTGGATTGGTTTTTCATTAATCTCTACTAAAGTAATCTATTGGATGCATGCACATATCTTCTTTTCATATTTGTTAATGTTTTAAGCTAATTTTTTTGCAGGAATCTTTCAAGAATATCATGGAAAGTAAGTATTTAGCCTTCATCAACTTTTGGAAGCTAATATTACATATATATAAATCCCAAAAAAGTAAATTGCTAATAAGCACATACTTATTTGGACAAACGTTGGGTGTTATTATGTGGTGGGAGTCCCATTGGGTTCACTACTCGGATTTTACTTCAAACTGGGTGCCAAGGTAAATTATCTCAAATGGATGCAGGGAATATGGTCAAGGATGATCGGTGGTACAATGATACAAACTATCATTCTGTTGTGGGTAACATTTCGAACAGACTGGAATAAATGATCTTTTCAAGTCTTCCTGGTCAAAACTAATTGCTAGTTAATTGTGATAAGCTGATACATATATATCATATTATTGGTCGAGGAGGTGAATGGTGAGAAAAGTTTATTTGCTCATTGCAGAGGACAATTAACTCTCAAAATAAGTTTTCCATAAAATTAATTTCTTAAACTTATCTAGACCTCCTTTGGGAATCTATATAATTCTGGCAGGTCCTCGCCCTTGCTGTGCTAGCATAATCTATATGTTGCAGGAGCATTCCTTGACCTAGATGTATGACATTGCTGAATTCCTGAATCAATATATTGACTGACAACATGACTGTAACATTTGGATCTCATAATATATCATTTATGTCTTTATGAATTTTATGCTTTTGTAGATGCATTTTAGAACTAAATAGAAGAGAAGTGGATTTATTTGCCATTCAGATGACTGTTGAACAAATACAAGAGCGGGATCAGTTGCTGACTGCACAAATGAAATGTTGAAGGTCTTAACTTGTTTGAATCTGTTCATTTCTTGTTATTTTTCTTAATCTGTATGTTTGATTTTATTTCATCTTCTAGTGAGTCAAATGTTTCCTTAATTTTCTATCAAGGTCTTGTGTTAAAATTCCTTTTATGTTTCCTACAGGTGGACAAGACCAATTTACAAAGGAAGGTTGCAGAACTGGATGATATGGTTAAGAAACTGTGTGGAGCACAAAGTACCCAATCAAGAGTTCAACAGCAAACGAATAGCTTTTTGAGGTCAAGTAATACTGATTTTAGCAAGCGGTTAACTAATTCAGAAAAGCAGCTTCTACGCGTCAATGATGAACTTTCTCAGTATTACAAATCTGAGAGCAGTCACCCACATACCAAACTGTATGGACATGGCACTGAAAGTACGTCAGTGGTCATACTGAGAAGAAATATGAAGGAGGGTTGATGGAACATTTGTATTGTGAAAGATTGTATTGTGAATGATTGTAATGTTGTAAAGTATCTTCTTATATTGTAATGTTGTAAAGTATCATTCACAGTATTTGAGACAGAAAATAGGTGAATGGATTTGAGATTTCTAGAAAGAAATTTTATGAATTTAAAATTTTTTGTGGTGAATTATTCAGGATTACGGGTATAAATGTATATGAATATTATGTGATGGTTTATATTTGTTTATTATATAAACAAATAAAAGAAACTAAGGATTAAGAGATTTATTTTATACATCTCAATTAATTAATCTTATAACCTAATTATAGAAAGTCTAATTGGGTTAAGAAATTAAGTATACATGAGTAAGGATTTAAATTATGATTGAAAGAAATGAAAACCCTAATTAAATAATTAGGGAAAGATAATATTAAAAGTATTTGACCTAATCTTTTTCCATGGTCCAAATATTTTATTGGAAAGCCCAACGAATTAAATTTAAAGTCCAAAAGATTATTTATGGGAAGCCCAAAACATCAATTATATATGATGGCCCAAACTTGGAGCCCAATTGAAGGAGGGACATTTTGGATATTTGGTATATTAAGTAAGCAATAAAAATCAAAGCAAGACTTGGTAAAATAAAGGCCACTTGGCGGGATTATGTAGGAAGAAAAGGAGAGGAGAAGAAGGGGTGCACATCACCATCTCAAGCACCACATGTTGGAAAAGATATTTCAAAATAAGTTAGGTGTCACATATAATATGAAGCCACCACATTTAATTGAGTCATTAAGTATTATGTGGTTATTAATAAGAGAGAGAGAATTAGTGGAGAAGAGAAAAGAAATGGCTAAGAATTGGCCACAAGGAAAGGTTAGTGGAGGAACATGTGGGACAATTAATAAAGCATTAACTAAGGAACTAAACCAAATATAGGAGAAATGAAGGCCACATGGTCGGATATTTGAAGAGAGAAAAGAGGAGTGCATGTCATCATTTTACACCACACATTTGTAAAAGATCTTCCACCAATTAAACTAGGTGTCATTTATTTTAAGGAACCACCTTGCCTAATAGTCTTCCACATATTTATGTGATGATTAAGTGCGAAAGAGAGAGAGAATGTGGTGGAGGAAAAAAAGGCCACATATGGCAGGATGTTTTTGTGAGAGGAAAAGAAGGATGAGTATAGATATTTGTTATATAACTATCTCTAATAATAAGCTATCTTGGTTTCTTTCTCTTTCATCCCTTCCAATTAGCTAACATTAGAAAAAAAATCAAATAGAGGGAGAGAGAAGAGAGGCCATTTGGCAGCCATGGAGGAGAGTTAGAGGAGTTTTTGGTGAGACATCAAAGTTCCATAATCAAGCTATGAAGAAGAAGAAGGAGAGCATGGTAATCAAAGGTATAAATACCTTTTGTTTATGTAATTTGTGATTATTGTAAATCAAACCTTGAATCTATGTTTATAAACTTAAATACCATGAATATACTTGTTAATGAGTGTTTTATGTTTAGATATACCAATATTGGGTGTTATTTTAGTTGGAAATCAAAAGTAAAGAAAAGTGATTTTCTAGTTTATAAGCCATAAAATTTCTATGTACTTGGGATTTCGACCGTTTTTGATCTACACCTTCTTTTTGTGATCCGTCAAAGAGAGGTGCTAGATATGTAAGTTAAATACTAAACCCAAGCGGTAGTACTCAAAAATATTGAGCACACAATCCGTAGTGACTGTTTTAGCCAAAACAGTTTTGACTTTAGAAAAGAAAGAAGACTGTTTTTGGACAGTCAAGGGTAGGGGTAGTTTCATCATTTTTCTGACATTCAAAAATTCTGGAAAAATTTGGGTTGACAATATGATAAGTTTTCTAACATCTCCAAGTGAAATCACTTAAAAAGGAGTAGTAGATTTCCGTATGGACTATTTTTAACAAAGCACGAAAAACTGCAAAATGACAAAAAGCAACTGCCCAGAAGTTTAAAAGGGAATTTTCGGCCACTTAGTTAATGAAATAAATTCCGGCCTTTTGGGACATGAAAATATATGGTATAAAGTAGCTCTTGTCCAAAAATGAGCTCATTCCAACTTAAAATGACCATTTCAGTTTTTGTGATTTTCCGACAAAAACAACTATAACCGGAGTTCTATAACTCCGATGGCCACGAAATTTAAACTGGAGGCTCACGTTAACACGTATAAGATTGTGTCAAGAGTTGGGAATTTTTGGAGGAATTAACTAGAAGTTGATTTTTGAAAAATACTTAAGGGAGTTGAAAAATTCCAGAAAAATACTTTTTGTGTATGGAATACATGTGTATATGATTGGCCAAAGGATAGAAAAATAATAAGTTGATTTCATATTTTCGTGATTAGTGTATTTCAGCTTCCTGAAAGGAACATTTCTGGTTACTGAAATGAGAAACCAAAATGTCAGAAGAGATGTCAGTTTTGTTTTAGCTTGCTGAGTTAGAAATTGAAATGATATATTAAATTTTCTAAAGTCATAAATAGTTTAGCAAGTTATATTAAGAACTTATAATATATAATATTAAAGTATTTAAATCATATAAATATGATAGTAATGATTGAAACAAAAATCATGATAAATGATAATTATTATGTAAAAATTATTACAAGACTTGGAAAATTATTTTGATTGATAATATAATTATCTATGATAATGGTTAAGTGTTTAGGCAGAGTTTAATTGAACTTAAACTCGATAATTATCCGACTAGACTGTCGGGATGTCGATATCGTACCGGATTCAACTGAGACTGAAATAGTTTGAATTGATACCGAGTCTTAGGTAGTTTGTGGACTAATAGGGTTATATGTTATGTGTTTAGGATTATTTTATAATTATATATAATAGTATTATACTGTGATGATATTATTTTAATATTGGAGATCTATATTATCAACAATAGGTCATCGGATAAAGCGATATAAACTGTGTAGCAGTAGTCGGTGATACATGCAAGTTACTAACCTTGAACTTCTAATTATAGTACAAGTTTTCTCTAAACTCGACCCCGAGTTGTTCTTTCAATTATGCTTATGGCTAATCATTGCTGATTACCATGTCTATGAATTGTTAAATAGTTTTCTGTGCAAATAATGCATGTGTTCATCAGGAATGAAAGGTCGATCACCTTCATTACCATTTAGTCCAGTTATAAATTGTTCATGTTCTTTCTTGACCATTCAATTCCTATTGACTTGGTCGTTCAGTTATAAAAATTTATTCATGCTAGTTCACAACTATATTGTTGAATGTTAGCCAGCTATTATTCAAATTCTTTCAATCATGATATATCCTCAAATAAACTTATACTTGCTGGGCAAACCTGTTGCTCACCCTTGCTATATCATGATAAACATTGCAGATTAAGACGAATACGTCGGATACAAAGAAAAGTTAAAGACAAGTCCAGCTTGGGAATTATGTGTGCAGTTAGATTTGTAACATTAATTTATGATAATAACATTGTATGTTAAATAGGATATTGATTCAGGTATTATGTGAAGGTTTTCGACCTTGGGGTTATGTGTAAAGCGTATTGTATAAACAATTTATGTTTATATCTTCCGCAATTAGTTATAGAAATAGTATACCAGATCAGCGGTGTTTGATACCGTGGATTCGGGGTTATTACAGTTGGTATCAAAGTTGTTGGTTATGAACCTTAGGTAGGAATACCTGAGACCAATAACCGCAGTGATTAGGATTAAGTACTAACTCAAATCGAGTTAGTGTGTTGGTATGATTCAAAGATGAATCTCGGTGAGTTAAAAAGATACAGAGTTCCCTAACTCTGATATTAAAGGTTAACAGTAGTGATGAATAGATCGAGTCTAAAAGACTAAAGATATTGGGATAGGAGATCGTAAAACAAAATGATCATAGTATAGAAATGAATCATAATATATATGATGAGATCACCCCGTGATCAGATAAGGTTATAAAATGGAGAATGATCAAGTAAATGATTGAAAAGTGTACAGCAAGATTGTTGTGTGACAGTTGTACTATGAATTGGTACAGATTCAGGAAAAGATTATGAATACGAGTTGAATGTAATTCGTATTGAGAAGGGAGTTAGGATTAAGTGGGGATTATGAAATGTTTGTGTCGTACTATTTGCTATATGCATATTGAGAGGGTGATTCCTTTCTCATGTGTATAACAGATAGATAGGTTATAAGTAGAGAATATAAGATTAAGTACGAGTTCTTAAAACTCATACTTATGTTACGTTCGTGACTCATAGTTATATGAAATGTTTATTAACCCCTCAGCGAATGGACGCCAAAGGTCTGACTAGGACAAGTTCTTAAACTCATATACTTGTGGAAAGTTCTTGAACTCATGAGTGTGGTTTGACGAACTGGGAATAGTTATGTGTGAATGAAGAATTAAGGATAATAGGAATAGATAGTAATATTAGGCAATGGATTATTAGTGGAGACATTAGGTTTTTCAAATCTTCTAGCTATGCTTGACTCGAAATTTTTGACATTAAGCTAAATACGCACTATGTGCTTTTGAAAAATGAATTTTTATTCTCAACTCTTGGTGACTATTGTGTATGCCTGAACTTTGGGCCACCTACACCTCGTTACCTGTTGAGATGATAAAACAGATTTGTAATGATTTTTGAACGGTTTAAAGTATAGTATATGCTAATTGTTTCGGCTAGACGATAATGATTTGAAATATCAAAATATATATTTTATTCATCACTCATGTACCATGTAACCTGGTGCAGAGATGATAAAAAGTTGATGGAGTTGTAAATACAGGAATACTTAGTGTTGAATTTGATCTAAAATCGTTGTTCCACTATTGTATGATATGTTATGACAAAGTCATACAATGACGGCATCCTCAAACGAACAGTTAAATACAGTACGACATCATGACGTCATTTTCAAAATATTTTCAAAATTTTAATTTGCCAACGGTATTTGGCTATACACACTCGTATTTCGATTGAAATTGATTATTGATATGGGTCTATGCTATTTGATTCGGCTAGATCAATGTTTTTCAAAAACTCTAAGCGTTCTTTGAAAATTTTCTCGAACCAAATTGTTTTGGTGCGGAATTCTATGATAAGACTGAGGTGAACTGTGCAGATTGGATAAAATTATTCAATAGCAAGAATATTCGCGAGAAATGTTTAAAGTATACGTACTAGTAACAGTAGTTTACCTTCTTCGTGATTGTAAACATACTGTTAACCTTTATAAGGGGTAAAGTACCTTTTTCTTAATTGAAATAGGTCAATGGTAGTAATACCTGTAAACCTCAGAAGTTTATGGTCTATATGACTCCTCAGTACAATTTCAAAATTTTAACTCTGGTGAGTGGTGTATTGGGTAAGCATGTAATGATAAGTATGAATGATGTATGGTGCATGGTATAAGGTGTAAGTTGAATTTCGGGGACGAAATTCTTAGAATAAGGGGTGAATGTGACAACCCGAGAATTTAAAAAATTATTTAAATCTTAAATGATGGATTAAATGTTGAATAATAAACCTAGACAGAAAATAATTGAATGGATTTGAGATTTCTAGAAAGAAATTTTGTGAATTTAAAAATTTTTGTAGTGAATTATTCAGGATTGAGGGTATAAATGTATATGAATATTATGTGATGGTTTATATTTTTTTATTATATAAACTAATAAAAGAAACTAAGGTAATCCTAATTATATATTAGGAATGAAGAATTGAATAACTTAAGGGTTATGATACGGGAGAATATTAGTATATAAATTATATACTAATTTAAAGAGATTTATTTTATACATCTCAATTAATTAATTTAATAACCTAATTATAGCAAGTCTAATTGGGTTAAGAAATTAAGTGTACATGAGTAAGGATTTAAATTATGATTGAAGGAAATGAAAACCCTAATTAAATAATTAGGGAAAGATAATATTAAAAGTATTGGACCTAATCTTTTTCCATGGCCCAAATATTTTATTGGAAAGCCCAAAGAATTAAATTTAAAGTGCAAAACATTATTTATGGGAAGCCCAAAACATCAATTATATATGATGGCCCAAACTTTGAGCCCAATTGAAGGAAGAACATTTTGGACATTTGGTATATTAAGTAAGCAATAAAATCAAAGCAAGACTCGGTAAAATAAAGGCCACTTGGTGGGATTATGTAGGAAGAAAAGGAGAGGAGAAGAAGGGGTGCACATCACCATCTCAAGCACCACATGTTGGAAAAGATATTTCAAAACAAGATAGGTGTCACATATAATATGAAGCCACCACATTTAATTAAGTCATTAAGTATTATGTGGTTATTAATAAGAGAGAGAATTAGTGGAGAAGAGAAAAGGAATGGCTAAGAATTGGCCACAAGGAAAGGTTAGTGGAGGAACATGTGGGACAATTAATAAAGCATTAACTAAGGAACTAAACCAAATATGGGAGAAATGAAGGCCACATGGTCGGATATTTGAAGAGAGAAAAGAGGAGTGCATGTCATCATTTTACACCACACATTTGTAAAAGATCTTCCACCAATTAAACTAGGTGTCATTTATTTTAAGGAACCACCTTGCCTAATAATCTTCCATATATTTATGTGATGATTAAGTGCGAAAGAGAGAGAGAATGTGGTGGAGGAAAAAGAGGTCACATATGGCAGGATGTTTTTGTGAGGGGAAAAGAAGGATGAGTATAGATATTTGTTATATAACTATCTCTAAGAACAAGCTATCTTGGTTTCTTTCTCTTTCATCCCTTCCAATTAGCTAACATAAGAAAAAAAAACCAAATAGAGGGAGAGAGAAGAGAGGCCATTCGGCAGCCATGGAGGAGAGGAAGATGAGTTTTTGGTGAGACATCAAAGTTCCATAATCAATCTATGAAGAAGAAGAAGGAGAGCATGGTAATAAAAGGTACAAATACCTTTTGTTTATGTAATTTGTGATTATTGTAAATCAAACCTTGAATCTATGTTTCTAAACTTAAATACCATGAATATACTTGTTAATGAGTGTTTTACGTTTAGATTTACAAATATTGGGTTTTATTTTAGTTGGAAATCAAAAGTAAAGAAAAGTGATTTTCTAGTTTATAAGCCATAAAATTTCTATGTACTTTGGATTTCCACCGTTTTTGATCTACACCTTCTTTTTGCGATTCGTCAAAGAGAGGTGCTAGATATGTAAGTTAAATACTAAACCCAAGTAGTAGCACTCAAAAATATTGAGTACACAATCCGTAGTGACTGTTTTAGCCAAAATAGTTTGGACTTTAGAAAAGAAAGAAGACTGAACATATAATCACTCATAATTAACCTTCCTCTTACTAACTATTTCTCTTTTAATTCACTTAGTGGATTTCCTCATTCCACACTATGCCACACAAGACATTTCACAATTCTTATCGTCAATTCCACACTTCTCAATTCTCATACTAATCGAATTACTCATTATACAACACATCAATATTTATATTCAAATAAATATTCTGTTAATATATTCATTTAATAAGATATGGAAATTCTCAGTTATTACAGTTGCGCCATACCCTGATCAGAGGCAGTGATGCATGTTACTTATGTAGACCTTGAAAATCTATTGTAACCTAGTCTAATGAGATGTTATGTGATAAACATGTAATGAAGAGATTAAAACAGAATTGTATCATATAATTAGTGATTCCAAAGTTGTAAAAAGATTAGTAACTTATGAAAGCGATACGTTATGATGTAATGTACACATGAGTAGTGAATAAGTATTTTGAAGTTAACACTTGTGATTTCTGAAATGCATATGGTGTAAAGTAAAACTTGTACTAAAGTAACAAGTTTAACTAAAAGTGAGTTCTATTTTGGAAAGTGGATGTTAGTATATCTAATAGATATTGTTATTCTAATTATATGTGTAGGTGAATGTGAGTTATAATTTATAGCTTACACACGAGGCAAGTTCCTTACCCTAAACTTTGATTGAGCAAGTTCCTTATTCATAAACTTTATTTGAGCAAGCTATAACCCTAATTTTATTCGAGCAAGCTTTGAACTCTAATAGTTGTTTGATTTATCCTAACTTGTTTATAGTTAAACAAGTTTTCTTAGTTCTATTCTTTTATGATAAATGCAAATTCTTAAACTCTAATCTCTAACTGAGTTGTTTTATTTCATTTACTTAACACAAATCGAAATCTTATTATTATTTTGAGCAAGTTTCATTCTCAACTTGTTATTCATTAATGCATGATTTAATAACTTAATTCTTTTACTTGACAAGATCATAGCCTTAGCTTAATATTGTTCAAGCAAGGTTTATTATTTTATTCAATGCTTATGCTTTTTAGTTATTTCTAAGCATGAGTTTAATGTATACTTGGTTCACCTATGATTCTTAATCATTTATATTAAATTGTTATTAATCACTCGTAGTGCTGTTAAGTTTTGTTGATTCAACTAATCCTTTAGTTGATGATCGTGAAACTCTAAATTACCCTTGAAGCTTATCCAAACTAAACTTCCTTTGGTGCAGACTTGTACTCTAAAACTGAGAAGAATAACCATATTATAGGGGAGTTATTTTACACGATGCGTTTAGATGTTTGTGCACAATACATGGTACGAAGGGCTGATCACCCTAAGTACGGGGAGTCCCTAGAGTATGACTGTTTAGGTTAAAGTTGAAAGATTACTTGTAACCTTGGACATAGTTTGTGGTCTTGTGACCTTCATTTACATTTTGTATGTTGATTCTAGTTTTTGATTATCATTGACAGAGTATTATTCGGCTCTGATGAGCTTATTCATTGGCAATTATTATGTTATTGTTATTCATTGTTATTTCATGTGAGCATTTGTTTTGCTCACTCTTGCATAAATATAATTATTGAAGCTAAGGTTTAGAAGGTTGATGAACCTACCACTAGTAAAGGAAAAGGAAAAATGAGCAAGTGATGAAGACTTGGAATTTGTTTAATGTCATGATGATAGACTTTATATTTAATGATGTGATGTAATTATTTTATTTCCGCACTTGATTTATGTTAAAGGTTAGATAACCTGGGAGACTTATTGATTTAATGATGTAACCCCTTTAATGGGAGGATTTATGGTTTAATTTTATTATAATTGGGTAGTTAGATATGAATGAATGGAAAGTGAGCACCAAATCTTGTGGGAATAAAGTACCCAGATTTGGGGGTGTCACAAGAAAACTACTGGTGGGAAGCAAATCAACAGAGGGCGGGAGAAGGGACAATAACCTGGGAAAGGTTTAAGACTTTGTTCTTCGAGAATTACTTCCCGAAGATCATGAAGAATAGGTTCGAGGTAAAGTTTCTAGAGCTTAAACAAGGGGAGATGAGGGTGACACAGTACGCGACCAAGTTCAATGAACTCGTACATTTTGCAGCGCATCAAGTAAACACCAAAGAAAGGAAAGTTCGATGCTTCGAAGTTGGACTGAAACCTTGGTTGTTCAACAAGGTTTCGGTCCTTCAAATTGACTCGTTCGCCACATTGTTGGAGAAGGAGATAATTGCTGAAGGAGGTAGCGAGACCTTGAGCCAATACAACAAGGAGAAGAAGAACATGAATGTTGAGGGAGAAACACGTGGAGGGAGTAGGAGTGGTGGAAGCAATCTGGGAAAGAGGAAATGGGATAATAACAAAATAACAACAATACTAACAATCGACACATCAGCCAGTCAGGAAGTTATCAAGGAGGGTTTAAGAAAAGAAGTGAATCTGTAAAAGGCCACGAAATAAACTCTAGGCAGGACGAAATGTAAATAAAGCTGTAAAAGGCCACGAAGTAAACTCCAGTAGGGACAGAATGTAAATATATATATATATATATATATATATATATATATATATATATACAAATATATATATAAAAGTAGTAAACGCACCGGATGTGAATCCAGGCTCATCGGATATGTCCGACAACAATTATATATAAATATATATATATATATATATATATATATATATATATATATATATATAAAAGCAATTAAACGCTTAGACCAAGTCTTGGCTCAATCGAGGCATAAATCGATAATGTTAGTCCATATATGAAATATATACATATATATAAGTATGTATATACAGACAGAAATGAAAACCACAAACAGAAGTCCAGGCAAACACACTCACACGACTCTTAACGTGTACAACAA
This sequence comes from Panax ginseng, assembly GCA_020205605.1. NCBI lineage: Eukaryota > Viridiplantae > Streptophyta > Magnoliopsida > Apiales > Araliaceae > Panax > Panax ginseng. Next base: position 43,502,369 of record CM035144.1, read on the forward strand.
TGTGTGCTAATATGAGAAGAAGGCTTTATAGAATATGAGAAGGCTTACAGTGGGCTGCCAAAGTAGACTTCAATGACTTTAAATGGATAAACACTCAGCTCCCGCCGGATAAAAGATAGCTATATGTGAGCGAACTAGTGTTTAGAAGTGAGGAAACACTAAAAAGATGTGTATGCAGAGCAAAATGGACAGGGCTTCCTCACCTTTTTCCCTCCCTCTTCTTCTCAAATGGCTAACCCCAAGGCTTGTATATATAGACGGATGGCCACACAGGTACACCATGGCGCTGGCATTGTTTGTACTATGCTACTGGTCGTCATCATGATCCGAGCCTCAAGGTCTCATCGTCTCGTAGTACGTGCACTCATGCACTATAATGTCCGTTCGAACTTGTAGAACTTCAATCCGAGCATCCAAACGAGGTATATCTGACCTTCTTCGAACCGCTTGTGTCGAGAGTTACGCAATGACATGGATTAGAGGTCTTACAAAGTCAGGCCCATGGTCTTCAAGCTTCAAATTCTATCCAAAGTACTGCCACGCGTAATAGTCACTCGGGATTGTCAATCCTCGGCTCTTGTGGGACATTGTTGGATGTTTGTATGTATGAAGTGTTGAGACGACGTGCCATTGTTGAAGGAACAAGATGACGTTTGACTCCTCGCTGGGGTTATCGCCAATTTGAGTTAAAAGTAGACGTTCCTCAGGGTTACAGCTGAGATTGGACTACTTGTTGGTATACTGCGATATCATCTTGTTGATATGGTAAGATGAAGTTGTGACTCCTCACCGGGGTTATCGCCGGTTTAAGCGAAAATCAGACGTTGCTCAGGGTTACAGCTGAGATTGGACTCCTGCTTGTTTGTATGTATCACTGTCATCTATGGATGTTTCTGTCTGCCCGTTGTCAACTCCAGGTCTGAGGTGTATGTGCCTCAACAGGATGTCTGTGGTTGAAGATGATTGCATATGTTTGAAACAAGCATTTTCGGGGTTGTCACCGGAACTGCAATGGCATCTCTTGGGGCTATCACCAAGGATGGGGTTGCTACTCCAATGTTGTCTCTCGGGATCGGAACCGAGCGTCATGGTGTTATCGGCGGAGAGTAATTATCCTCTCCGGTGTTGTTCTGCTTATCTTTTGATCTGCATATCTCGGTTATCTCCGAGATTGGAAATGACATTCCTGTGTATGTTCCGTGTTTGAGATGATGTTCCTGGTTTGTGTTACGGGTTGAAATCCGAACTTCCTAGAGTATCCGGAATGGATGTAATCTGTCTTTCAGGGTTATCTCCAAAAGACGAATCTACCCTCCTGCAATGTTAGTAATAGGAGTGCAGAAAATTTTGAGTGTCTACAATACTAACATCTTAACATACATATTTCATTAACTTATATACATGATAAGTTCATACTTGTTCTTCATAAGTTCATAACTTAAATAAGTGTTAAATACTTATTCATGGCTTATTAAGGCTTAAGTCGTTTGATTAATCATTCTCTTTACTTCTTAGCATACATACTCCACTAATCAACACTTCTCTATCAAACTACAATTTAAGAGATGGAAGATTAATGATATAGGATTCTTACCCTTGAAGATCACTTGGTTCTTCTTCTTTTCTACTTGAATTATGAAAGTCCAGCTTTTCTAACTTTTTTATCTCTAACCAATAAGCACTTAAATGTTTGTTGGATGAAATCCAACAAGTGAATTATAAGCTATCAAGTCTTCTATTTATAGAAAAACCAAAGTTAGGGTAGTTTAGACATTAAACCAATCCCACCTCCTTAATTAACCTTCTTACTATTCATTACTTAGTCATCAAGTTTACTCGTGTGATAACCCGGGATTTCGAATAATCCAAATTTTACGAATAAATTTTTTTTATTTAATATTGGCATTGACTGTTAATATTGTATTGTGTATTTGTGATACGAGTCTCGAGAATTAGTCAACTTGGGTATTGACTTAGAAAATAGGGTAGAGTTGTGCTTAACAGCTTTAGAAACCCTAACCCTAATTTCTAGATAGGGATTCGATAAAAAATATAATTAAAATAATTGTACTGATGTGTATGTATTTGTACTTTATAAAAATTTTGATCAATGATTGATTGGATATGGATTAAAATTTATAAACCCTAATAAGAGATTAGAAACCCTAATCTCAGGATTAGAAACTCTAACGTGCAGTTAGAAGCCCTACTCGAAAGCCGAGAAACCCTAATTTCATATCCGGGATTCCTAAACCCTAATTAGGAAACCCTAATCGTAATTGGCAAGCCTAATGTGTTTATTAAACTTAAATATGATTAGAAAACCCTAATTATACTTTAGTTATCTTAATTTCTATTTTACAAACCTTAATTGTAATTTAAAAATTTTATTTTTCTAATTAAAACCCTAGTTAGGAAATAATCCTAGAAACTAAAGTTTTAAAACTTAAGGGTTGGGACCTTAGGGTTAAACCCTAAGGGTTTGGATAATTGACCATCATGCCATTAAATTTAGAATGCAAATGACAAAAATACCCTTTTTACATTTTTAATGAGCTAACTTGTAAAATTGCTAAAACTTTAGTTGGTAACCTAATGCCTTGACTTTGTGACTCAAATCTCAGCCATATCTGATCCAACATTGACACCTAGCCATTATAGATACATTGTATCACATTGTAAGAGATTAAGAAAGGAAAGTACTCTAAACTTAGTCATTTTGTACACAAGCTCTCAACAACTCATTCTCTCTCAAACCCTTCGAATTTGCTAAGTATCTCAGTCCTACAAACAGACCTTTGATCAACCAAGATCAGTTAGGAAGATCAAGATAAAGAATTTAAAGCTAGAAGGTATAAACCTATTTTGATTTTTGATACTTATTGTTAAGAAAAATTTTGTGTTTGAGTGTTTATATTTGTGTTAAAAGATGTTTTTAGTTGATCTATGTTGATCCATCATGGATCCATAGCATCAAAGTGCCTTAAAATGGTGGTTTTCAGAGACTGTTCTTGAGTTTGAAATATGGTCTGACAAGAAATGTCAGTTACCTTAGATCTTTATGTGTTTATGTTTTGAGTTGTTTTAAGCTTTATATTTGTAGTCTGACATGTTGTCTTTGATCTGGAAGTGGTATCACAACCATTGGATGTCTAGATCGTGAGTTATTAACGGTCAAAACCCGTTGACCGGGAATGACCAGGCCAAATCTGGGTAACCCAGAAAGGCTAAAACAGCGTCTGACAAGTTTTTCTAAAGTCTAGATCTGACAGTTGTGTTATGTGATATGATAATGTTATGGTAACCATGTTGTAGACTGTAAAAGGGACTTTATATTCATGTCTTTAGATCCTTTAAACAATCAACAAATCGAATGTAGCAAGTGGTAAAAGTAGCCTACTTGACCATGATAGTCGTTTTCTGGAATTTCCAGAAAATCGGATGAACAGCCCTCTGACAGGGTTTGACCGATTCATATCTTGTGGATCTGTTGTTGTTAAACTGATGTGTTGCTTTGTGAATGTTCTATGACATAAGGACTTCATATTTGAATCATAATAACACATAAAGAATGACTGGAACCTAGATTAAATGCGACATGAAAGTGACTGGTCGACTACATGGGTTTCTGGAAAACCCAAGAATGCTATGACAACATATTTGAACGCCCAGATCTCCTTGTGTGTTTGTTGTTTGACCTAGATATTGGTTGCTCGTTGATTGATGCTTAAGTTTACCCAGAAACAAATTAAACAAAGAATTGCAAGCGGTCAAACGAGCAAGCTTGTTAACTGTCTGACAGTGTTCTTGAGGATCAAGAAAACCTAAGACGACTGAATGTGTCGCTAAAGGGCTATAGCGACAGTTTATTTATTTTCTAATTTTTGATTTTCCGAAAATTATTTAAAAATAGAAATAAATTATAAAAATTACCAAAAATGGTTTTAAAAAAATCATTTTAAATTATGAAAAATAATTTTTGATTAATTGGGATAATTTTCATTAATATTTATAATTATTGGAATATTAATAGTATTTAATTTATTTAATTAGTTTATTAAATAAATTAGAGAAAAATGATTTAATATTATAAAAATCATTTTAAATAAGAATAATGTATTTAAAAATATTTTGAGTTATAAAATATAACTTTTAATATTTTTAGAGAATTTTCATTAATAATTTAATATTAATGATATTAGATTTATTTAATTATTGTATTAAATAAATAAGATAAAAATGATTTTATTGATTTAAAAATTATTTTAAATGAGAATAAAGTGTTAGAAAATATTTTGAATTATAAATATAATTTTCAATATTTTTGAAGAATTCTCATTAATAAATTAATATTAATGATATTAGATTTATTTAATTATTATATTAAATAAATGAATTAAAAATGATTTTATTGATTTAAAAATGAGAAAAAAATGATTTAAAAATATTTTAAGTTATAATTAATGACTTTTAATATTTGGATGATAATTTCATTAATATTTAAATATTAATGGTGATGATTTAAAATAATTTTAATTATTTTAAAAATTATTTAAGTGGAATATTGTTGATTTAAAAATATTTTAAATTATTGATAATAACTTTAATATTTTGATAAGTATGTCATTAATATTTTAATATTATTAAATATTAATGATGATAAGATTATTTGATAATTAAATCATTTAAAATTGATTTCGTTGTTTGAAAAATTATTATAAATTATAATAATTGCTTATAAATTATTAAAAGCTTCCGAAAAATATGATTAATGATATTTGACTTATCTAAAATAATATTGAAGCTTAGAAACCGAATTTACTTGACAATAACTGTGTTAATTGTCGGGTAGGATTACCATAACACCGAGAATGGACCAAAATCCAACCAGACCGAAATAGTTAGACTTGTTATGTGTTTATATAGTTTATAAACACTGATGTGACTATGTGGTATTGTGTTTAGGAGAAGATTGACTGTGAATTACAGTGTTATATGTTATAAATTTTGTGCTAATTGTGAGACCGATATTATTGGTTATAGGTCTTACGAACGCAGATAAGTTTATTGTGTAGCTGTAATCAACGAAAGAGGCAAGTTTTCTATCTCAACCTTGAGTTAATATTGTTTAATTATTATGGTGATTAATTATTGTTAATTAGACCACGTCCAAGAATTTATTGTTGATTATTCACAGTTAGTGTATGTTTAATAATTCAAATTGAATTACTGATTCAGAAAATATATATTCATAGAATTACTGTTATTGGATATTCATATCTGTAGAAGCTAATATTGGCAGTACAGATAATTCCTGTTTATTATCGAATTATGTTGAGAAATGTCTTAGCTAATTATTCTGGCTAGACGAACATTTATTAGAACTTGATAGGTTCGAGAAGAGAATTTAATTATTATTGATAGATCAATGCCAGTTGTATCGGCCAGATCAAAAAAGAAAACTTTATAGGTTTGAGAAGAGAAGAGAAGAGAAGTGATTAGATATTGAAATTATTGAATTTCGTTGTTAAATCAAATTTTGATTCTAAGACTGAGAAGAACAACCTTTTATACAAAGGGAACATTTTTGATCATATATTCGATCATTGCGCGCGACTTAAGTATTATGCATATTATAGGGTAGAAGGAGTTGTCCATCTCTTAGTACTTGCAGATGGGTATGATTTAATCTTTATGGTTATCTGATACACTGTTGGTCGATTTCACAATCAAATATACGTGCAAGGGTACACAGTCAACAAGTAATAAAGTGATAAGATAAAGTGTCGATCCCACAGAGAATTTCAATAAATATATTCCAACTACTAGCTCTATACCAATTCAATTTTATTTAAACAACCGTAAAGTGTGATTTTTCAAATTACAAGATCTAAATTAATTAATTAAAAATAGATTACTCTAAAATTAAATCAACTAAATAAAAACTAAGACTTGATGAATGAATTCAGATAAATAAGGTTAAGACTCCAATATCCCCAATTATGAACTATAAACCAATTATCCCAATTATTATACCTACTGAATTGGTAACATGAATTTGAAGTGTTAAAAGCCCTTTCCCAAGTGATCAATTAACTTTTATTTAATCTAATTAATCCTGCGATATTCCTATGCAAAATAATTAAATTAAACTCATTAAATTCCAATTCCCAACTTGTTACATGTAGTGAATAGATATTCCTATTCAATTCATGACCCTAAGTATTCGTCATCCAAATAATTAAGTATATATGTTATCATATCCAGTTCTAATCCTAGATTTCCTCTCCTGAATCCTTCTAGAGTAACAAGGTAATTATTGGCCAAATAATTAATCAATAAGCACAAGACATGATAAACAATTCACTTTAACAAAAATAATTGGAATAAATCAAATAATTAATTCATAGACATAAAAGGTTCCATTGGTAGTCTTAATAAAAGAATTAGTTCATAATAGAAATTAAAACTAACAATCTCATGAAAAACATCCTTAAGGAATTACACAATTTAAAAATAAGATGAAGAAGAAACTCTAAAGAAAATCCTTCAATCTTCAATCTTCAAGTGATCCCTTGATTAGCCTTCAATTATGGTTGATCATCCTTTTTATTTCATCAAAGGAGCATTTATATACTCTTCTCATTTAACTACAATCCTATTTAAAATCAACATCTCAATTAATTCTCACATCCAAGTCAAATCTTCATCCCACGCAAGATCCGGTCAACATAAGCCGTGCTCCAAAGACTTTGCATTACCGAATTAATATCTCTAATAGCGCCCAACAAGACTTTTAACTTATTTACGAAACTACCATTAAATTGCTCAAATCCCCCAGTTTGCCCCTATATCTCCCGAATCTGTAAAATAACAACTAAACACGGTAAAAATGCTTCTAAAAGATTCGAGAATACAACAATTTAAGCCCACGAATATCCAATTCATGGGTATATTACCCAATAATCAAATACCCCCAAACTTAAATCGTTGCTTGTCCTCAAGCAACAAAACACAGGACAACACGACAAACTAAACAAAACATGCAAATGCACCTAAAACTATCTACATGTTTGTAATTCCAGCAATCGAATAGTCACACCGTATATTCATTAGGCCTCAGAAAAATCACAATAACACGCTAGTACATCATATCAAAACGGATCAATAATATCCCAACAATCAACAAATCTAAATCTGTTATTACTGATATCGTGTGTGTGTTCAACAACCATGCTAACCGATGAAAAGCAAAATATGAAACATAATAGATCTCTTAGAAGGCATCATACAGTGTAAACTCGAGAGCTTGTCAAATAAACTAGATTCGGCTAAAATCAGACAGTTACCAAAGTTCAAGAGTCAAAATGGAATACTTATGCTTTATTTTTTTTAACGGGTGCTTTTTGCACCTTTTCCCGTTCTATTCATTTTTTTTATGACTGTGCAATGTCTCATTCCATTAGGCTAACAGCTACCCCTTAGCGAGTTTTAGACCAACGACTCCCAGACCATATAAGACCTTAGGGCGCTAGGTCTAGAGACACTCCCTCGGGCTTACTTGCTCAAGTAACAAAGGCCCCGAAACAAAAGTAGCCACTATTTTTTATAGCTTATATACTCCAAATATTTCCCCCCCAAATTTGAATTTATGTCTAAATTCAGCCGTCACTAGCTATTCATATTTTTCTTTCATTCCACTAGCATTTATCCTTTAGAACTCTATTATCTATCCATTTAAACTTTCTCAGCTAACATGGTCATTTCTTAACACGTGCTATCATGATAATATCAGTTTCAAACAGATAAAGATTTAAATCATGTCAAGAGAATCACATCACCATCTTAACAATCCTAACTAGACTTGTTCATGCAATTTGAATTTCATCATTGGCCCCTAATATACTTAACTATTAAACAACTGGAATTAATGTCAAATCCTAAATGCAACACTTAACGAAAAAGTAAACACATGATATCCACAAGCTACTATAAACATGATACCTAAAAATGCACATAAAAACTAAACTACCCCCAAACTTATAAAAAGCAATGTCTTACTGCGAAAAATATAACAATATAGAACAGAGGACTTCCTTGACGAGCTTATTCCTCGGGTGCAGCATCATCATCTTCGCTCATCTCTTGATCAAAAGGGGGAAACACAGACAAACACATGAGCAGTAGGAAAACGACTAAGATTAACTCCCGGGTATAATTGAGCATTTATAGCATTCTGGGCGGCGAATTGGTCGACTAAAAATTTATATATCACATCTTGAAATTCAGACAGGCGGACATTCTGGGATTCGAGATTGTAAAACCAACCATCAATTTCACGCTGGACGACCTCAGGAACAACACCAAGGTGAGCAGCATAGGAATGGCCATATGTGGGTGGAGCCAAAGGTGGTGAAGCATGCAGAGTTTCAACTTGGGGAATTACAAAACCTAATCCCCTAGTGTGGTTCGCCCCACCAGTCCATACTTTATACCTGCTGATCAACTTATGGTCCAACACCGACATTGGAGTTTGAATCATCTCATCCGATTTCCATTTGACCCAAAATTTCGCACATAACACGCAAATGAGAGATGGATGGGGTAAACCTCCAGTGGTACCTCCTCGTGCAGCACACATAATTGATTACTGAAGGACGAGGCCGACATCAATTTTCAAGCCTTAAATAATGGAATACAGCAGTACAGCCATCTCCTTGGTGACATGGCTCACATGTGTACATGGCATGAGTTTGGCGCATATAAAGGCATACCAAGCCTTTCCATATAAATGTAGGTGCGAAAGAGGGAGTGTCATTGTAATACCCGAGAATTTCCACGTATTAATAAATGGAAATAAATATTTATTTAAAATTAAACAATTTTAATATTTTGAAATGAGTTCACTCAATTATATTAAATAACTGAATAATTGAGAATATGTGGAGTTTGTGGTAAACTCGTTGAAAGCCTTGTGTGGCATGGTGCTGGGAAATACTAACAGTAATATTAATTAACGAAGGAATTATAAAGTAAACAATTAAATAATATTAATTGTTAATTGTTGATGTAGTATATTTATGGATTGTTAATTGATGTCAAGGAGGGTTAATTAATATGTGATAATTAATTGTTATATTAATTAATTGACAATGGTTGTGGTAGAATATTGATTAATTAATAATGGTAGTTAATTAATAATATATGATTGTTAACAAATGTGATAAGGATTAATGACTATATACAATAATCAATAAATAGAATGTTATGATTTATTTAATTTATGAAGGCATGTGATATTATATAATTCTTACAATTAATAAGAAGATGTGGTGTGACGCATTAGTATGGCTATGTAATATATATAAACTATATAATAAAATGTAAGGAATTATAAGTTACATAAACAATTATTTATGTGACAATAAGTATGAGTGGAAATATTAAAAGATATACTCTGTCAAAGAATTATAAATTATTTCAATAAATGAGTCTACTTAAAATAATAAAGTTTTAAGGAGATATTAATTACTAGTGGGTAATTAAATGGAGTCCATACATATAATAATTAGACTGGACTAATGTACATGGATTATTTGATGTGAGTACATAAATAATCCCTAACTCTCCATTGTGCAGTACGATTAACACATTAAAATTACATTTTGGGAATGAAAGGAACCCATGTCCCATATTCAGTGACCCTCATAGTACATAAATAGTAGTCTACTCCTTCATTGCGTGAAATCAGTTGCTACAACTCCATGGTTATGATGGCTACAAGTTTGGGCACTTGGCCAACTCTTCTTTATCCTACATTTCTTCTAAATTTCTGTTAGATCAAACCATGGTGTAATGCCATGAACTAGACACTCTATTCTCTATATATAGCACCATTCCTTCTCCATTCTCTGATTGCTTGAATTGTTTGTTAAGTGTGAATTGAGGGTGTGAGTTGCTGAGCTTTGTAGAGGTATAATCAGAGTAGTGAGAGAGTTCAATTTAAGCATCAAGGAGGTATAATCCCTAATTTTGTTCTTAGTTTGAGTTTTCTCTAAATTCTTACAATTGTATGAAATCTCTGTTAATTGATGTAGAATAGCATGCCATTGTGTTATTTGAGTTGGTACACATGTTTTGGAACATGGTAGTTTGTCTTGTTGCAGGTTTTACATCTCATGTGTTAAGGCTCTGCAGAAGTAGAGCCATTTTTTTTCAATCAAAGTCAAAGCGGCGCGCCGCCACTTCCATAAACTAATACTGCTGCAAGGTGTGTGCTGCTTATTATTAGATCTTTGAGTTGAGGTTTTTGATTTCTTCTGAGCATGCTATGATAGTTAGGTTAAGCATATAAATAACCCCAGCATGTGGTTAGATATTATTTTGAATATAGTACGTTGTTTTAGCTTGATTTAAGTTAAGTTTTCAAGAAAACTTCAAGGTTTGGAAAACTAGAAATCATGAACTTGAAGTAATGCACATTCTGATCTTGCAAGCATGTTAGTATGGTTTTGAAATGCGTGTCGGACATACTAACTCAAGTATAGGGATTTTGTATTGAAGTATGATTATGTTGGACTTAGTAATAAGCTTTGCTAATAAAAATGCGAACTTTAAACATGAATGTTAACGTGCTACTTGAAAGTTAGAATTTGATATTTGTGAACATGTTTGATGATACTCTTAGACTCACTTAAGTACAATAAATGTATATATACCATGCTTAGGTATTGTAACTCAAGGAAGCATAAACGAAGCATTTTCAAAACAAAACAATGTTAAATACACATATGTGATATGAATACTCACAAGCATGTCTAATATGAATTATATGACTATATGTTTAAAAATCAAGCATGTGGACTTTGTGATTTCATAACCTTAAATGGCCTTAATTTGTTGAGATGTCCAACTTATAACTGTATTATGCAAGACGGGACCTAGATTAAACTTGAAAAGTGCAAAAGGACCCTTAATATGTTAATATGTTAATATGTGTTATGTATGTAAGGATGTGCAAGCTAGGCAAAGCAAATAATTGCTCAGTTCTGGTTTGAACTAGGAGCCGCGCAGTAGTGGGGCCGCGCGTCTCCTTAGTACAAATCAGGCGTGGCCGCGCCATTATGCAAACTTGGAAAGTAACTTCTGTGATTTCTGAAGTATGTAGCATGCTAGTATAACTTCATTATGATTATGTCTGTTCATGACACACTGACAAAGGTAGCTTTCCATGTTAACACCTACCTTAGCTTGAATTGACAAGGTGTTTTTAAAATGATGAAGTCTAACGATAGATCCGAGCTACGTAATAACATACGTATAAGGTTTCTTGATTGAGTTGTGTGCGTATACTTGGACTATATTTATCAAGATTGTTTATCGAATATGTTTAACTAATGAATATCTTATATGCGTATCACATTATGATAGGATTCGAAAGTGTATTGATAAGCGATATTTCGATAAACTATGCTTAAGGCAAGTTCCGTAAACTTACTCTAATTATTATTGAGCGAGTTTCCTTGAACTTCACTCTTGATTGTGCAAGTTCCTTGAACCCTACTTTTGAACTTATCTTGTGAATGTAAGTTATCCCGCTTATTCGTTCAATCAAGTTAGTATGCTTAAATTCTTGTGAAAGTTATTATTCATTTTGAACTTAGTATTGTTCTTGAATATTGTGAAAGAGTCGATGCCATTTGATTCGGCTAGACTATATGCATGTTTATAAAAGCTATCCAAACCAATTGATTGCTGTGGAAATCTTGAAAACTGAGTTGGACAACCCTTTTGGTAAGGGGAGTGTATGTCGTTGGAAACTCCAACACATGATTAAATATTATGGTGGTGTTATGCATAACGTAACGTATTGTAGACTGATCATCTATAGTACTTGATATTTTTGGTAATCAATTTAATATTGGTAACTCTAATAGAAGTTCAATAGTCCTTGGTGACTACTCAGTATAAATTGTTTATTAAGTCGGATACATTGATAGTCGTTGAATTCATATATCTCTATTGATTTATATTGAATTATCGTTCTTATTCCAAGAATTATTGATATTCATTATTCATGATATTATCCTAAAACTCTGAACTATCTTAGAGATGATACTTCGATATTTCAAACTTATGTTATGAGACTCTTTACCCTTGTTGTATATTACTTGTTGGGCAATTTGTGCTCATCATTGCTTATTTAAAACCTTTCAGTTAAGGAGGAACATGGAGGTGTCTCTGGAACGGACAAGGGCAAGGGCAAGGCTACCGACTAGCTTGTCCCTTTATGTTTAAGATCTATTATGTTGTATTATGACTATGTTTAAACTTAAATAGGGTTATGTAATAATTCTTTATCTGATATTATTATGTAATCTATTAAGCACCGTAGGTTACGAGACTTGGGGGAATAATTATAATAAATCATTATATATTATTCTAAATTAGTTTTTCTGTTGTGAATGTGTTATTTTAGTTATTATGGTTTTACCATGAGAACGTGATGAACCGAATTCGAGTGACCAAGTGGAGGTCCGAATTTGGGGGCATCACAGGTTGGTATCAAAGCTATAATTATGAACCTTAGGAGCGAGTGACCTTAGATTTTAACTTAAGAGTGTAGAGTTTTCCTTGAGAGACTTCGTGTGTTATGAAATGTAACTTAATTTTATACAATGAACTTATATTTATTTAACATTTTGATCCATTTGTTGTTTGTCTTGTCTTATGTTTGTGATTGTAGGATGACTGACATGGGAGGACCTAGCCGAGTAGTAGAGTAGGAGTCGCGTGATATCCACGTAGTATTTGAGACACCCTTGATAGCGGAGCCTATTTCAGTAGTGGCCCCTATTGATGATGACGATGAGGAAGAGGTGGAGTCTGACCCTGAAGATGAGCCTATGGAGGAGGATCCCAAGCCTATGGAGGACTCCGACGAGGCTACTTTTGAGGATCGGATGAGGAGAGTATGAGGAGCAGATTTTAGAGTTAGGGTGTAGAGTGGAGGAGCTAGAGGCTGAGACTAGGGAGAGAGAGTCTGCATTCCAGAAGATGAGGGACGAGGACCATCAGAGGAAACTAGTGATGCAGGAGATGGAGGTGGAAATTGCTCACCGTAAGGAGGCAGGGATCCAGATGGGAGCTTTGTTTCACCGAGCAGTGGCGAGGTATGTTGAGGTGGCAAGAAAGCTAGAGGATTTAGAGTAGAAGGTTTTGAGTGAGAGGACAGAGAAGGAAGCTCTCCGAACTTAGTTAGAGATGGAGGTGATGGATAGGATTCACTTCGAGGAGAAGTGGGAGGAAGCCAATGATAGGGCAGATGATCTAAAGGATGAGGTGCGGTGTAAGAGGAGGAAGATGAACAAGATGGGATATGCTCTACGCACGACCATGGAGAGATTGATCGATGGGATAAATCATTACCCAGCTGAGCAAGGCCAGACCCGACATACTATAAGTCGGGATATGGTAGTGCATATTACGCAGAAGGAATATCAGAGCGCTGTGGAGCGTGGGATGTTAGATTGAGTCTAGAGGATGAAGACCAGTAGTGTAGTAGTTTTATCTATGTGTTGTTAATATGTTGTTGTAATCTCAATCTTTTGTGTAAGATGTGAGATAGTGGTAAACCCCCAAACTTTTAAAAAGTGTTAGAGGGGTAGTAAGTTAGTATGTCCTCGTGTTTTGTGATACTAGGGTGAAATTTAAGTAGGCACACTTAGAAGGGGGGGTTGAATAAGTGTGGGAATAAATGGTGTCAAAATTTTGATTCAATAAAAATTCTTTTGGATATTCAATGTAGGAGGCTGGATTCTAAATCCTTATAAAGTAAAATGTTAAGACAAGATGTTTAGTTGATGTAAAACTTTGCAAAATGCTTAATTTAGAAACTTAGCCTTTTTCAGAATGTGATTATGTGAAAACAAGTTGCTGAATTAGATTTGTAAGTTTATAAATATTGAATGCAGCTTGCTGGATAGTTAGCAGAGTGATGGGATAATTTAGCACAATAAGCAATCACATGAACACAAGGAATTTTTACGTGGTTTAGCCCCTATCCTCTATTCTAGTGGCCTAATCCACGTCCAATACAAACTAGTATTGGAGACTCTCTTTATTTATTAACTTTGTTTATAATTAAACCCATTTACAAGACAAGTTTCACAACCTTTGAGTACTTATACTCCCCGAGCACCTTTGCTCCCCATGCACCTATGCACCCTTAAGCACCTATGCTTCCTTGAACTTGCTTGCAAAACCCCTAATCCAACCCGGATTAAAATCCTTAGACTAACAACTTAGTCTACCACATGTTTAGAGAATTGATCAAATATATGACAACAAAATAAACTATGATCAAAGCAATAATTATATCAATAATTCAAGGCTCAACTAATATGCAATGATCAATATGAAAGATAAATATATCACCGATTTAAGCTCACGAGACTTAGCTGAAAATATATTCGATTTAATTACCTAGCAGCTTGTATGCTTGCACTCAAAATAATAAAATATCTTTCAAGTATATTAGTGCAAAGATTAATCTTAGTGAATAAAGAATAGAAGAGATATCACCAATTAGATATTCACGAAGTAGCTGAAAATATATTCGGTAGAATTGCCCAGCAGCTTGTATGCTTTCACTTGAAATAATAGCTTATAAGTGTACTAGTTCAAGGATAGACTTCAGTGTTGTGTCTTAGCATCCTAATATCTCTATGCATTTTATAGCCTTAATATATTACCGTTGCTTGTTGTCCATTCGTAATATAGTCGTTAGAAACAATATGCACAAGTCACGCAATATTTAGACTGTCATCCGGAGATTGTGCCAAGGATCAAGACTCCTTATAGTTGTATATAGGAAGATAACACATCATGATCAGTATATACTATAGGAGAATCTTATTGATGACTGAGGATATTTTGCTTAAGAGAGAGCCCATCATGTGAGACTGTATCTTATATAATTTCTGCATTTAATACCCACCTTGTCATATGACAACTTTCTTTTTGGCAAGTTTCGGATATAATCAATTACCATCACGAAGCAGGTTTTCTTTAAAATAACAATCTAGTGATGTTCCTTAACTTAAGCTTTTACATATTAGCTAGATACCTTAATTAAGGTCCTTGATTCATGAAGCATAATTTATGATGCATGATTTATGATATGCTAGACCATAACTTAATTTATTTATATGAAGAGGATCAAGAACTTTCACCCCACAGACATATGTGAAAGATTTCCTTTGGATGAGCATATCAATTTGGACAACTTTATCAACACTAAAAAAAACTTATTATATGGAAGGAAAGTATTTGAATATTCCATACTCCTCCAATTAATTTGTTCCATAATTAATTACTTTCATGATTTATTGCAATCCCAATAATGGAAAATCCATATCCCAAGATTTATGGAAACAATCTTGATTATAGATAATGATCTTTTAAAACTCATTTGCTAATCAACTCCATTAATTATGGAGAAGTATCAATATTAAAAACATATTTCCATATTTTTGAAATCCCAATTTATTTAGATTTTTCCTCACTAATTAGCTTTCCAAAATTACTCCAATTAATTGATCCATGCTAATTGATTCTCAAGATATGAATATTTATTTGCTTAATCAATTTTAAGAAAGTTCAATCAATTAATAAATCATGGAAAACATAATGAATAAATCAATCCCAAGATATATGATATAAATTTATTAAAATATATTTAATTAATTCCTTTAATTAAGGGAATGTTTCAAAATTAGCTTTTCAAAATTACTCCAAATATTGATCCAATAATTGATTACGAAGATATGATTTGATTTGCTAATAAATTTTAAGAAAGGTTCAATCAATTAAATATCATCATAATGAATAAATCAATCCCAAGATATGTGCTATAGATTTATTAAATCCTTTAATTATGGGAAGACTTCAAAATTAGCTTTTCAAAAATTACTCCAATTTAATTAATATTTGATCCTTATTAATTTTGAAAGCTTAATTAAATATTTTCATAATTATTCTTTAATTACTTAATCATTTTAATTTATTCAACAATTAATTAATGATGCAATGCAATGCAAATCCTAGAGCCTTGATTGAGAAATAATTAAAGCTAGGATCTTACATTTATTTCCTAATGACGCAAGCAATTCTTCAAGCCTTAATGTCTTCAATCCTTTAATAAGTCAAAGCTTCAAGAATTCTTTTAATATCCTGTAAATGCATGAGTAAACATTTTAGTACAATAGGAAAGTCATCATCAAAACCTAAGGTTGGAATATGACCAAGTCAACATTCTCCCCCTTTTTGATGATGACAATATAATAATTATGGCTTCCCCTAAAACCATGCATATATTAAAATATTCTTGACATTATAGAATAAGACCATAAAATTAGACAAGAGATATTCAATATGCACTCATCTTGATATTCAATATGAACTCATCTTGTACCTTAATCTATTTCAATATGATTAGACAAAATATATCATAATTTCTCTCCCCCTTTGTCATCAATCAAAAATAATAACATATGATTTTTCTCCCCATTTATCATTAATCAAAAAGAAAGGAAGGACATTGAAAAATGATGTATACCCGTAGAAAGAATCATGGTGCTTTTAAGGACTAACAATGGTTGGCAAATATGAGTCTAAGAATCTTTTCTGTTAACCCAAGTGATTAAAAGATTTAAATATTTTCTTAATAAAGTAAGCTAACCACATAGATTCAAGTAAGCAGTCATACCTTCATATTTAGTTACCTCTACGTCCAATACCTTTATCATATAATGTGAATTTAATTGACATATTCATTTGTAGCCTTAAAGATTTCCATTTTTGATAAACTCTTTTGTGTATTTGGTTTGATGTATATATGTCATCCTTTATTTTCTTTATTTATAGTCCCAAACAAAAATAGTTAAGTTCTCTCATTAAGCTCATGTCGAACTCCTTCTGCATACACTTAGAAAATGACTCTCAAAGAAACTCATTAGTAGCACAAAATATTATATTGTCTACATATATTGGCATAATGATAGAATCTTTATTTGTATGCTTAAATAATATAGAATCGATTTTACCTTGAGTGAAACCATTTGAGATGAAATACTTACTTAACCTCTTGTATCAAGCCCTTGGAACTTGTTTGAACTTGTCATGATTTGGGTAGTTCTCATACTCAAATCTGGAAGTAATATCTTCAATAATATTCTCGGGTGGATGATTTTTAAGATATTTTACTGCTTTCGGCATTTCAACTTTCTTTTCTAAGAATATGGTTTGATGTTTCTTCTTATTAGCTAATGGCCACTTGTTGTTTCTTCTTCTTCTTGTAATTCTTCCTTTGGCTTACTCAATCTGCTTTATTTTAAGAAGGACCTTTGGCTTTGAGATGTACCTAAAAAAAATTCATCCTTTTGGTACCCATATCTTTTGGGTCCTTTTGGGTTAGTCACATACAAATCACTTTTCTTAATCCACACACTTTTAACTTTTATATTCCTTTTATTTGATGAACAATCTAAATGTCCCTTTAAGCCACATGTTTTACAAGTAGTGAAAGGAGAGCAATAATTTAATTTTAAATGTGATTTAGATTTTAAAATTTTTACATCACTCTTTTTATGTGTTGGATTATATCCAATTCCTTGTTTTCAAAGCTAGGTCTTTGTTTACCCAACATAATGATAAGTTTTCTTCCCTTGGACAAATTTAGCCAAAGATGATTTTAGTGAGTCTATTTCTTTTTGTAGTTCATTCGTTGAAGGATTTTTAATATGAGAATCATCATTAAAAGCATCAATACAAACATCTCTCATTGTTGTTTCTTTGTTTAATTTTTCAACTTCTTTATTTAAATCATTAACCTTGTTGGAAAGAAATTTGTTATGATTTTCTAAAAAATCATTTTTAGCAATTAAAATATTTTCTTCCTGTGATGATGTATCTTGTTCAACTTCTTTCTTTTCATTAATTAATATATCAACCTCATTCATTAAAGTATTTACTAAATCTTTTAAGTATACATTCTTTTCTCTTAGTTTTTCATTTTCATGTTTCAAAATATTATAATCAGAAATGGTTACCTCACTCGATTCATCACTTGATTCCTTTCCAACTCCCATAAAGCATACTTGGGATATTTCTTTGTTTGCATCGACTTCCACTTCGGACTCATCATCACTCCAAGTAATAAATGCTTTGTTCCTTTTGTTATCCTTGTAGCTTGGTTTGCTTTTGTTCGTTATTTTGAAGTAATCCTTTTTGAAATGTCCCGGGCGTCCTCATTCAAAGCAACTGTCTTCATTTTGTTTTCCCTTGAATTTGTTTGAAGTGATTGCATTCTTTCTCTTAATCTTTCTTTGTAACAACCCTTTGAGCCTTTTTGAAAGTTTTGCAATTTCTCTCATCCAATCATCCTCTAGTTCATCTTCATCACCGCAATAAGAGCTAGAACCTTCTTTCGAGGAGTATCCTCCTCATCATCATATCTCTTTAATTGATGTTCAAATTCTTCTAATTCACCAAATAGAGTTAATGTATTCATAGAAGAAATATTAGGAGAATCTTGAAGAGTTGTAACTTTAGAAGCAAACCTCTTGGGCATAGCCCGAAGTAACTTACGGTTGATCTCACTTTGCAGAATTGATTTATCAAAAAGTTTCATGGAATTCATTAGTACTAGGAACCTTGCTTGTGCCTCGTTGATAGTTTCATCTTTCTCAAGCTTGAACATTTCATAATCATGCATGAGCATACTAAGCTTGACTTCGCTTACTTTCTTTGATCTACCTTCATGGCTTACTTTTTAAAGTATCCCAAATCTCCTTAACCCTGTTGCATGAGGAAACTTTGTCACTTTCGGATTGCACCAATCCACTAAGGAGTGTGTTCATTTCTTTTGAATCATAGGAGACCATGTGAGTTTCGGTTGAGTCCATTTCCATTAAGGACTTTGGAGTGCCATCTTTTTTTCTTGGAATAACAGGACCATTCTCCACGACCCACCATTCCCAAGGGTCTCTTTTAAGAAATATCGTCATTCGAAACTTCCAAAAGTTGTAATTTTTAGCTCCATGAAGTAGTGGAGGTCTAACAGTTGATTGACCTTCTTGAATGATGTTCCCAAGTTTTGCCATGCTAGAATCTTTCCCTACAAGTCACCTTTAAGACCAAGATAAGTATAGCCAAGCTTTGATACCAAATGAAATTTAAGTAGGCACACTTAGAAGGGGGGTTGAATAAGTGTGGGAACAAACGGTGTCAAACTTTTGATTCAATAAAAAAAAAATTGGTTATTCAATGCAGCAGGCTGGATTCTAAATCCTTATAAAGTAAAATGTTAAGACAAGATGTTTAGTTGATGTAAAACTTTCCAAAATGCTTAATTTAGAAACTTAGCCTTTTACAGAATGTGATTATGTGAAAACAAGTTGCTGAATTAGATTTGTAAGTTTATAAATATTGAATGCAGCTTGCTGGATAGTTAGCAGAGTGATGGGATAATTTAGCACAATAAGCAATCACATGAACACAAGGAATTTTTACGTGGTTCAGCCCCTATCCTCTATTCTAGTGGCCTAATCCACGTCCAATACAAACTAGTATTGGAGACTTTCTTTATTCATTAACTTTGTTTACAATTAAACCCCTTTACAAGACAAGTTTCACAACCTTTGAGTACTTATACTCCCCGAGCACCTTTGCTCCCGAGCACCTTTGTTCTACGTGCACCTATGCACCCTTAAGCACCTATGCTTCCTTGAACTTACTTGCAAAACCCCTAATCCAACCCGGATTAGAATCCTTAGACTAACAACTTAGTCTACCACATGTTTAGAGAATTGATCAAATATATGACAACAAAATAAACTATGATCAAAGCAATAATTATATCAACAATTCAAGGCTCAACTAATATGCAATGATCAACATGAAAGATAAATATATCACCAATTTAAGCTCACGAGACTTAGCTGCAAATATATTTGATTTAATTACCTAGCAGCTTGTATGCTTGCACTCAAAATAATAAAAATATCTTTCAAGTATATTAGTGCAAAGATTAATCTCAGTGAATAAAGAATAGAAGAGATATCACCAATTAGATATTCACGAAGTAAATTTGAAAATATATTAGTAGAATTGCCCAAAGACTTGTATGCTTTTCACTTGAAATAATAGCTTATAAGTGTACTAGTGCAAGATATAGACTTCAGTGTTGTGTCTTAGCATCCTAATATCTCTATTCATTTTATAGCCTTAATATATTACCGTTGCTTGTTGCCCATTCGTAATATAGTCTTTAGAAACAATATGCACAAGTCACACAATATTTAGGTATCGTCATCCGGAGATTGTGCCAAGGATCAAGACTCCTTACAGTTGTATATAGGAAGATAACACATCATGATCAGTATATACTATAGGAGAATCTTAGTGATGACTAAGGATATTTTGCTTAATAGAGAGCCCATCACGTGAGACTGTATCTTATATAATTTCTGCATTTAATACCCACCTTGTCATATGGCAACTTTCTTTTTGGCAAGTTCCGGATATAATCAATTACCATCACGAAGTAGGTTTTCTTTAAAATAACAATCTAGTGATGTTCCTTAACTTAAGCTTTAACATATTAGCTAGATACCTTAATTAAGGTCCTTGATTCATGAAGCACAATTTATGATGCATGATTTATGATATGCTAGACCATAACTTGATTTATTTATATGAAGAGGATCAAGAACTTTCACCCCACGGACATATGTGAAAGATTTCTTTTGGATGAGCATATCAATTTGGACAACTTTATCAACACTAAAAAAACTTATTATATGGAAGGAAAGTATTTGAATATTCCATACTCCTCCAATTAATTTGTTCCATAATTAATTACTTTCATGATTTATGGCAAACCCAATAATGGAAAATCCATATCCCAAGATTTATGGAAACAATCTTGATTGTAGATAATGATCTTTTTAAAACTCATTTGCTAATCAACTCCATCAATTATGAGAGGTATCAATATTAAAAACATATTTCCATATTTTTGAAATCCCAATTTATTTAGATTTGCCCTCACTAATTAGCTTTCCAAAAATTACTCCAATTAATTGATCCATGCTAATTGATTCTCAAGATATGAATATTTATTTGCTTAATAAATTTTAAGAAAGTCTCAATCAATTAATAAATCATGGAAAAATATAATGAATAACTCAATCCCAAGATATATGGTATAAATTTATATAAAGAATCAAAATATATTTTAAATTAATTTCTTTAATTATGGGAATGTTTCAAAATTAGTTTTCAAAAATTACTCCAATTATAATCCATGATAATTGATTGAAGATATATTTTGATTTGCTTAATAAATTTGAAAGGTTCAATCAAAATAAATCATGGAAAACATAATGAATAAATCAATCCCAAAATATGTGCTATAGATTTATTAAATCCTTTAATTATGGGAAGACTTCAAAATTAGCTTTTCAAAAATTACTCCAATTTAATTAATATTTGATCCTTATTAATTTTGAAAGCTTAATTAAATATTTTCATAATTAATCTTTAATTACTTAATCATTTTAATTTATTCCACAATTAATTAATGATGCAATGCAATGCAAATCCTAGAGCCTTGATTGATAATTAAAAGGATAATTAAAGCTAAGCAATTCTTCACCTTTATTTTTCCTAAATAAGTAAAAGCTTCAAAATTCTTTTAATTCTTCAAATGCCATTTTATACAATAGTCTCATCAAAACCTTTAATAAAAGTCAAAGCTTCAATATCGAATTCTTTTAATAATCCATTTGGCATATGAATATGATCTTATTTCGTAAACGTATAAAACATTTTTTTCTATACAATATTATAACTAGAAAGTCATCATCAAAACCTAAGGTTAATAATCCCAAATTATTAATGATGAGAGAGGACCAAGAGATCCGATATAGCATGAGTATGAAGAGTAGGATGGAAGTAAAATTCCTAGAGTTAAAGCAAGGTGATATGATGGTGGCGCAATATGCTACTAAGTTCAATGAACTAGGGCAATTTGCGGAGCACCAAGTGGTGGATGAGGAGAGGAAGGTGAGACATTTTGAGCAAGGGTTGAAACCATGGTTGTATAATAAGGTATCAGTCTTCCAGATTTATACCTTTACAATGTTGTTGGAGAAGGCAATCATTGCGGAAGGTGGCAGTGAGGCCTTAAGTCTATATCATAAGGAAAAGAAGAATAAGAACGCTGGTAGTGAGCATCGTGGAGGGAGAAGTAGTGCAGGAAGTAACTCCGGAAAAAGGAAATGGGAAAATAACAACAACAAAAACAATGACGAAGGTGGGAGTCACCAGGGAAACTTCAAGAAGAGGATCGAAGCATGCAACAAATGTGGAAGAAGTCATCAGGGAGAATGCTGGAAGAGGAAAAGCACTTGCTATCATTGCGGCCAAGAGGGGCACATATCGCCAAATTGCCGAAAGCCGAAGAAGATTAGAGGATGTTTTTCTTGTGGATCAACAGAGCACCAGATAAAGGATTGCCCGAAGAAAGGAAGCAATGGAGTTGGCAGAAGCCAGGGAGGAGGAAGTAAGTTAATGATTGGTGGAACCATGCAACCCAACCGATCGACCGCTCGAACCATTAATATAACCGTCCAAGACGTCGTAACTGCAAAGGACATGGTGTCAGGTATAATTCCAATCAATAATATAAATGCTTACATATTATTTGATTCGGGTGCCACCTGTTCGTTTGTATCCGAAGAATTTTCTAATAAACTTAGTACACCCTGAGAAGG
Organism: Panax ginseng; assembly: GCA_020205605.1. Lineage (NCBI taxonomy): Eukaryota > Viridiplantae > Streptophyta > Magnoliopsida > Apiales > Araliaceae > Panax > Panax ginseng. The sequence goes on from CM035144.1 coordinate 43,525,207, forward strand.
TTTAGAAGATCCTTTGAACATAGAAGTTGCGAATAAGGAAATAATACCTGTAGAATACATCTATCAAAAGTGTCACGCAAACATTAGAGAACATAAACTGAGCGTAGACTTGATTCATATTAGGCTAGGATAATTTGACGTAATACTGGGAATGGATTGGTTATATAACCATGCGGCAGTAATTGACTGTCAGAACAAGTGAGTGAACCTTCAGACTCCGAGTAAGTCTAAGGTAGTGTTTTATGGTAGCTCATCGCTTAAGCAATCGTGTTACGTTACGATGATGCAGGCCAAGAAATTGTTAAAGAAAGGATGTGTAGGTTATTTAGCTTACATCGTGGATACTCGGAAAAAGGGAGTAGAGATTAAAGATATACTTGTAGTGAGTGAATTTCAGGATGTATTTCCAGACGATCTGCCTGGCCTTCCTCCAAATAGAGAAATCAAATTCATAATAGACTTAGCACAGGGAACGACACCAATTTCGAAAGCCCCATATCGTATGGCGCCAATAGAAATGAAGGAATTGATGATACAACTTCAAGAGTTATTGGATAAGGGTTAAATTCGACCGAGTGTGTCTCCTTGGGGCTCACCAATGTTATTCGTTAAGAAAAAGGACGGATCGATGAGGATTTATATCGATTATCGAGAATTTAATATAGTAACGATACAGAACAGATATCCGCTACCGAGGATAGATGACTTATTTGATCAACTGAAAGGAGCAAAATATTTCTCAAAAATTGACTTGCGGACGGGATATCATCAACCAAAAGTGCGGGATGAGGACATACCAAAGACTGCGTTTAGAACCCGTTATGGACATTACAAGTTTTTGGTAATGTCATTTGGTTTGACTAATGCTTTGGCAGCATTCATGGACTTGATGAACCGAGTTTTCAAGCCATACTTAGATAAATTCATAGTAGTTTTCATCGACGATATTTTGATCTACTCGAAGATGGAGGAAGAACACGCCGAACATCTGTAGATTATCTTGGAGGCACTACGAAAGGAGAGGATGTATGCGAAATTTTCTAAGTGCGAATTTTGGATGAAGAAGGTTCAATTCTTAGGCCACATGGTGGATAAGAATGGAATCTCAGTAGACCCCGAGTCGGTCGAAGTAGTGAGTAACTGGGAACAACTGAGAACACCGACGAAGGTGAGAAGTTTCTTAGGGTTAGCTAGGTACTATCAAAGATTCATCTAAGATTTTTCTAAGATAGTAACCCCGTTGACTAATCTGCCGAGGAAGACGGTGAAATTTATATGGACCGATAAATGCTAAGAGAGTTTTCAAAAATTGAAGTAGCGATTAAGCGAGGCGCCTGTATTATCATTACTAGATGATATAGGAGGATTTATGGTGTATAGTGATGCGTCACATAGAGGATTGGGCAGTTTGCTTATGCAACACGACAAATTCATTGCGTATGCATCACGATAATTGAAGGATTATGAAAAACGATACCCTACCCATGATTTAGAGTTAGCGGCAGTAGTTTTTGCGTTAAAGATATGGATCCATTATTTGTATGGGGAGAAATGTGAGATATACACGGACCACAAAAGTCTGAAATATATCTTCACACAGAAGGAGTTGAATATGCGGTAAAGGAGATGGTTAGAATTAATAAAAGATTATGACTGTGAGATTCTTTATCACCTGGGGAAGGCAAACGTAGTTGCCGATGCTCTGAATAGGAAAGGAAGGGAGAAATTATTTCAACTAATAACTCAGGAGGGGTTAATAAGAGATATGGAGAAGCTAGAAATAGAGGTGAAGGGACCTGAGAGATTTAAAGAGAAGTTATTTATAATGGAAGCTTGTCCGACATTATTAGATAGAGTAAAAGAAGCCCAGGATAAAGATGGACAATGTGAGAAGATCAGAAAGAGTATCACGGAAAATGAGGTAGAAAAATTTTGAATAGATAAAGACGGTATCTTAAGATTCGAAGGAAGAGTGTGGGTACCGACGGTAACTGAGTTAAGAGAAGAGATTTTGCACGAAGCACACAATACGACATATTCCATTCATCATGGAAGCATTAAGATGTACCGGGACTTGAGGCAACATTTTTGGTGGCCCAATTTGAAACGAGAAGTCGCCGAGTGCGGTAGCAGATGTTTGACTTGTCAATGCGTAAAAGTAGAGCATCAGCGGCCGAGTGGTTTACTACAATCGTTGGAAATACCGGAGTAGAAATGGGAGCATATCACGATGGATTTCGTGGTAGGACTACCGGTCACACAGAAAGGTTTTGATGCCATTTGGGTTATCGTGGATCGACTTACAAAAACTTCACATTTTCTACCTATCAAGATCCGCTACAGTTTAACTCAATTAGCAAGTCTGTACGTAAAGGAAATTATTTCACGACATGGAGTGCCGGTATCGATTGTTTCTGATCGAGACTCGCGTTTCATATCAAAATTTTGGAAATTTTTGCAAGAGAGGATGGGAACACAGTTGAGGTTGAGTACCACATATCACCCTCAGACAGACGGACAGAGTGAGAGAACAATACAAATGCTAGAGGACATGCTTAGGACTTGCGTGATGGACTTCAAGGGAAATTGGGACAACCACCTACCCTTAGTCGAATTTGCTTATAATAATAGTTACCATGCGAGTATCGGCATGCCACCGTATGAAGCTCTTTACGGGACGAAGTCGGAGAACGACGAATACTCGGACCAAAGTTGGTACAACAAACCACAGACGTGGTGTAGCGCCCCCAAATCCGGGTATCTTCCAACCCGACAGATGGTGCTATACTATACAAACTTTCATACATTCATTCCATTGAAAAGTCTCAAAGAACGAACATAACGTCTATATATTAAAAGTAATATTTACATTTCCCAGGTTCTATACCCGTTATAAAGGTTCTTTGTCATAATATTCATTACATTACAACAATAGACTTATACCATTACAAGACAGCTTAATAATCTGCCTTAGCTTTTCCTTTATCCTTTTTCGATCCTTCGGGACATTCAGTCTTAGCTGCATTCATATGGTTCATGCAAGAGTGAGCATAACTAGCTCATCAAGTATAACAATTTCAATAACAACATGCTTGATACATATGAATCGTATATCTTTGATAACTGAACAATAGTTATGAAGTACTATTGATAATTCAAAATAGCACTTCATCTTTCTTTCAAAATGTTTTACAATGAATAATATTCAAGAAAACATTCACTCGTCAAAGACCTCGAGTATTCATTCTTTCTTTGAAAAGGACAACTCTAACTAAGTCTCAGAAGCCTTAGGTATTACTTACGAGCACTTCTAGGTGATCACCTATTGTACTCTATGTTGATCAACACTACATCCATTAAACGTATGTACGCTTTAATCATTTAGCAACCTCAATGCGTGCTCGCTGCTTTTCTGGACAAAACTTTTGTTTAACATTTCAGTCTTCTTTTGAAAACCATATCAAGTAGTTGACAAAAGATAATCACATTTGATAACAGATGAATAGATCATCAACAATCCACTCAATATGTCAAGTCTAGCCAAAAGAACTGGCTTTAACTTCATTGTACTTCAATTCATGCGTAAGGATACATGAACTTCAAAAACTTGTTCAGATTGAACTGAGACAAGAGTTAGAATACTTGCCTTTAGCGTCTGCTGCTCGCGTGTAATTACTTTACGTTCAAGTCTTTCAAGTCTCTACAATACATGATCACATAATGCCTTACATTAGGTCACATATAATCAAGTATGTATTTGACTATATCTTACCCTTCATCTCAATCTAATTGTGTATTAGATTTCGTTATTACTGCTCGCTTTATCATTCTATTTGCATTCATAAATGGATAAGTTATTATCAACCTTTACACATTACTCTTAAGGTCTAACAATGTTTTAATAATGTTACTTCAAGTTTCTTAAAGTAGGTTTACTTCAAACTAATTACATTTTCTTGCTTTACATTCATGTCTATTCTTCACTATCTTCCATCAAAGACCGGCGTGACACCAAACTTTATAACTGACTCATTGCGGTCTGCAAGTTAACAAGATGGGAGTCCCGGACTTGGCCTGCACATGAAGTCCTTACTTAATGGGTTGCGCTACAGGCCCGAGTTTCCAAAGTGCTTCGGACATCGCTTTCGTGCTATGACGTATGACCAATTTGGTCTAGGGTTGGCGCTGCGGCTCCAACTCTGTGCACCAGAAAAAAATTCAGTTTGTGAAATTTTGTGAACTTCCCGGACGCATAATTCCTTCGTTATAAGTCCGAATTGGCTCGTTAAAAAGCCCACGGTTCACAAATTACGTAATCTACGCATTCATGTAAGAATTTTATCTATTCGACTTCATTTGTTAAAAATTCGTCTATTAGTTCATTTTTAACGTAAACGATAAACGTTCGTGAACGTTCAACGATCGTTTCTTCGTTCTAAGTCGGAATCGCTCATTTTCGAGTCCACAACTCTTAAATGATGAACATGACCTGTCTCCATTGGAAAATAACCTTTCCGAGTTCAAACTCAAAATTTGACTTCTAATCCGGGAATTTCACGAATTCGACGATTATCGTCTAATCGTGCGATTTCCGGCAAATCTTCATTCTTATAATTTGTTCAACATTACAAATGAATTCCATTCATCATGTGAACATCTTAATATACTTATACCAACAACTTATACACATGGTTGGATTTTGACTTTATTTCTTCATAAGCTCATAACTTGATAAATTATAAACTACTTATGAACTTATCATTCATGACTTATGATAATTAAAGTTTCTCAAGCATCATACCTATATGTTCTCAACATATAGCTTTACTTATGTATACTTGATACATATGATCATACAAGTTCTTTTTCTCCCATATTACTTCACTAATAAACTTATTACAAGTTCATAATACTTTGACACAAGTTTATAACTTATGCTAGCTTAAATGACTTATTACCAACTTATATGGCTTAAGTTCATTACTTACACATACTTCTTACTTTTTATCATTCATGTTCCTTAATCCAAACTTTTCTTATCAACCTATCATGATAGAGATAGAAGATAATTGGAGAAGGAGTCTTACATTTGAAGTCTTTGGTAAATAGTCTTCTTCTTTTTATATAAGTAGCTTATTTGCAACTTAATCTTCCTAACAATTAAGCACTTTAAGAGAGAGTGTGTGGATTATTTGAACAACTATTAAATGACTTGCCAACCTTCACTATTTACAGAATTCCTAAGGTTAGGGCAATTTAGTCAATTCCATCATCCCACCTCCTTTTGCACCTCCTTACTATTCATTACTTGCAAGGCACAAAACCTATCCCTTGCTTGGTCATTACTCATTTAACTTGGTTACCACTTAACTTGGTCACCACTTTTAATACTTAGTAACCACACATTTACCACATTAATATGGTTTACCCCATGGGTTTGCCAACCTATAGATTCTAGCTTGGGCTTGGATTACATAAATCCTTGAGCTTTGCTTTAACAAACACTCACTTGCTTATTAATTCAATAATTGGGCCTTAACCTTAATTGACTTGGGCTTGTACAAAATCCTAACCAATCTTTACAAGTCCATTAATATTACATAATACATATACATATAGTTTATGCATCATTCTCGTATTCTAATTCATATAGAATTTATATACAATAATTCATCCTTCATACAAACTCGTATAATACTTCGTATTACACTTGTTTTCATTCATTTGCACAATACCAAAGTATTGTACAATTATTACTTTACTCATTCCTACTTCGCTTTTCTTAACGTTTATAATTTAAGTCCGCAAGAGAAATATTATGTTTTCCATAACTAGATTATTATTACATAATTCATCTTACCTTAATATTCTATCATTACGTATTTCTCGGAAATTCAAAAATAACTCCCGAGCAAATACCGATGAATAGTGTTTTTCAGAAAATTTCTCGAAAACTTTCATTTTCATCTTAGAAATTCAAACACTTTAATTCCTTCATGTAGCTCAAATACTACGACATTCCAATATTAATTGGTTATAGAATGACAACTATCTTGATAACACATAGAATATAATTTTATTAGTATTTAATCTAATAAAATCATTTTACAATAAGATCAGAATTTCTTGGTCGTTACACGTGATGACAATAATAAGGGCCAGGCTAGTGGCAGCTCAAGATCGCCAAAAAAAGTACACAGATTTGCATCGGCAAGATCGAGATTTTGAAGTCGGCAGTTTTGTATTCTTGAAAGTATCTCCGTGGAAGGGAAAAATCAGTTCGGGCCAGAAAGGAAAAATGAGTCCAAGATTCATAGGACCGTTTGAGATACTAAAGCGAGTGGGCAAAGTAGCGTACAAAGTTGCACTACCACCTGAGTTGGAGCACATCCATAACGCGTTTCACATATCTGTGTTGCTCCTGTACAAGCCTGACTACAAGCACATGATTTCTTATGAACCCATTCAAATGGAGAAGAAATTTACGTATGAAGAAATTCCTGTCCAAATTCTAGATAGGAAAGAGCAAAGTTTAAGAAACAAAGTCATTTCTTCTGTAAAAGTGTTTTGGCGTAACCACAATGTCGATGAGGTAGCGTGGGAGTTAGAAGATAGGATGATGAGGGATTATCCCCATCTGTTTATGTAACCTTGTAGCAATTCCGGGACAGAATTTTTATAAGGGGGGAGGATGTAATACCCGATAATTTCCACATATTAATAAATGGAAATATCAATGGAAATAAATATTTATTTAAAGTTAAACGATTTTTATATTTTGAAATGAGTTCACTCAATTATATTAAATAACTGAATAATTGAGAATATGCGGAGTTTGTGGTAAACTTGTTCAAAGCCTTGTCTGGCATGGTGATGGGAAATACTAACAGTAATATTAATTAACGAAGGAATTATAAAGTAAACAATTAAGTAATATTAATTGTTAATTGTTGTTGTAGTATATTTATGGATTGTTAATTGATGTTAATGAGGGTTAATTAATATGTGATAATTAATTGTTATATTAATTAATTGATAATGGTTGTGGTAGAATATTGATTAATTAATAATGGTAGTTAATTAATAATATATGATTGTTAACAAATGTGATAAGGATTAATGACTATATATAGTAATCAATAAATAGAATGTTATGATTTATTTAATTTATGAAGACATGTGATATTATATAATTCTTAAAATTAATAAGAAGATGTGGTGTGACACATTAGTATGGCTATGTAATATATATAATAAAATATAAGAAATTATAAGTTACATAAACAATTATTTATGTGACAATAAGTATGAGTGGAAATATTAAAAGATATTATCTGTCAAAGAATTATAAATTATTTTAATAAATGAGTCTACTTGATATAATAAAGTTTTAAGGAGATATTAATTACTAATGGGTAATTAAATGGAGTCCATACATATAATAATTAGACTGGACTAATGTATATGGATTATTTGATATGAGTACATAAATAATCCCTAACTCTTCATTGTGCAGTAGCATTAACACATTAAAATTACATTTTGGGAATTAAAGGAACCAAAGTAAGCTTTATAAACACAATTGCTGAGATTTAATACCCATGTCCAATATTCAGTGACCCTCATAGTACATAAACAGTAGTTTACTCCTTCATTGCGTGAAATCAGTTGCTACAACTCCATGGTTATGATGGCTACAAGTTTGGGCAGTTGGCCAACTCTTCTTTATCCCACATTTCTTCTCAATTTATGTTGGATCAAACCATGGTGTAATTCCATGAATTGGACAATCTATTCTCTATATATAGCACCATTCCTTCTCCATTCTCTAATTGCTTGAATTTTTTGATAAGTGTGAATTGAGGGTGTGAGTTGCTGAGCTTTGTAGAGGTATAAGTAGAGTAGTGAGAGAGTTCAATTTAAGCATCAAGGAGGTATAATCCCTAATTTTGTTCTTAGTTTGAGTTTTGTCTAAATTCTTGCAATTGTATGAAATCTCTGTTAATTGATGTAGAATAGCAAGCCATTGTGTTATTTGAGTTAGTACACATATTTTGGAACATGGTAGTTGGTCTGGTTGCAGGTTTTGCATCTCATGTGTTAAGGCTCTGCAGAAGCAGAGTCATAACTCAAGGAAGTATAAACGAAGAATTTTCAAAACAAAACAATGTTAAATACAAAAATGTGATATGAATACTCACAAGCATGTCTAATATGAGTTATATGACTACTTTATATGTTTAAAAATCAAGCATGTGGACGTTGTGATTTCATAACCTTAAATGGCCTTAATTTGTTGAGATGTCCAAGTTAGAACCGTATTATGCAAGACGGGACCTAAATTAAACTTGAAAAGTGCGAAAGGACCCTTAACATGTTAATATGTGTTATGTATGTAAGGATGTGCAAGCTAGGCCAAGCAAATAATTGCTCAGTCCTGGTTTGAACTAGGAGACGCGCGGCCGCGCGTCTCCTTAGTACAAATCAGGCGCAACCGTGCCATTCTTCAAACTTGGAAAGTAACTTCTGTGATTTCTGAAATATGTAGCATGCTAGTATAACTTCATTATGATTATGTCTATTCATGACACACTGACAAAGGTAGCTTTGCATGTTAACACCTACCTTAGCTTGAATTGATAAGGTGTTTTTAAAATGATGAAGTCTAACGGTAGATCCGAGCTACGTAATAACATACGTATAAGGTTTCTTGATTGAGTTGTGTGCGTACACTTGGACTATATTTATCAAGATTATTTATCGAATATGTTTAACTAATGAATATCCTATATGCATATCACATTATGATAGGATTCGAAAGTGTATTGATAAGCGATATTTCGATAAACTATGCTTAAGGCAAGTTCCCTAAACTTACTCTAATTATTATTGAGCGATTTTCCTTGAACTTCACTCTTGATTGTGCAAGTTCCTTGAACCCTACTTTTGAACTTATCTTGTGAATGTAAGTTATCCCGCTTATTTGTTCAATCAAGTTAGTATGCTTAAAATCTTGTGAAAGTTATTATTCATGTTGAAATTAGTATTGTTCTTGAATATTATGAAAGAGTCGATGCCATTTGATTCGGCTAGACTATATGCATGTTTATAAAAGCTGTCCAAACCAATTGATTGGGGCAGAAATCTTGAAAACTGAGTTAGATAAACCTTTTGGTAAGGGGAGTGTATGTCATTGGAAACTCCAACACATGATTGAATATTATGGTGGTGTTATGCATAACGTAACGTATTGTAGACTGATCATCTATAGTACTTGATTTTTTTGGTAATCAATTTAATATTGGTAACTCTAATGGAAGTTCAATAGTCCTTGGTGACTACTCAGTATAAATTATTTATTCAGTTGGATACATTGATAGTCGTTGAATTCATATATCTCTATTGATTTATATTGAATTATCGTTCTTATTCCAAGAATTGTTGATATTCATTATTCATGATGTTATCCTGAAACTCTGAACTATCTTAGAGATGATACTTCGATATTTCAAACTTATGTTATGAGACTCTTTACCCTTGTGGTATATTACTTGCTGGGCAATTTGTGCACATCCTTGCTTATTTAAAACCTTTCAATTAAGGAGGAACAGAGAGGTGTCTCTGGAACAGACAAGGGCAAGAGCAAGGCTACTGACTAGCTTGTCCATTTATGTTTAAGATCTATTACGTTGTATTAAGACTATGTTTAAGCTTAAGTAGGGTTATGTAATAAGTCTTTATCTGATATTATTGTGTAATCTATTAAGCACCGTAGGTTACGAGACTTGGGGGAATAATTATAATAAATCATTGTATATTATTCTAAATTAGTTTTTTCGTTGTGAATGTGTTATTTTAGTTATTATGGTTTTACCATGAGAACGTGATGAACCGAATTCGAGTGACCAAGTGGAGGTCTGAATTTGGGGGCGTCACAGTCATGCTGCCACGTTCATGCAATGTCCATGTGGTGCTCGGTTGATAAAGCTCGTGTATTATGGTTTCATAGTCTGGTCCTTGACACACAAGACTGGCATACTTGTTATGTTGTCCCTCCAATGGCAACTAATAACACCCGTTGATGTCTTCTTCGTCGAATTCAACGATTTTACCTCGCATATACACTCCATAGTGTGAATGCTCTGAAACGTTGGCGTAGAACTCTTTAACAACTGCAATCACTGCCAGGTCGGGTTGTGCGGTGAGTGTGAACCAATTCCTCTCAGCAATCATGACCGCCATGTCCCCATCCTTTGATTGATCAGGCCTTAAACCACGTTCGGGGACTAGTGAGCGGGTAGCCATACGGTTATAGCGATCTTGAGTCGCGACACTAACGAACTATCAGCTGTCAAATTTTGGAGGAGCCGAGGCTGATCCAGAACCTTCTCCATGTTGACGCTTCGAGGTCATTTAGAGAATTCTGCAAGAAATTCGCATTCACACGTATTAGAATTGGGCAGAAATATAATATAGACAAACGTACCCATAGCACTACCCCCAAAATTCAAGATAAGTGGACGTTGTGGAACATGGTTGTGGGTGTAGTGAGATACATAATAGCATGAAAGTACACATTTGACCGAGTAGTCTCATTTTATGTCTTCATAGCATAATTGGTCAAAGAAGTGCATGGTACGCCCAAAAGATGTGACATGTAACAATATTATGGCAAATGATCGCATACATTTGGTACATGGGTAGCAAAAAAAAACTATGGACATGACATGTAGGCAAAAAATTTGAGCAATTATAAGCAAGTAGTCAATGTATGTGCAAATTCGGCAAAACAATAGTCCCATAGGAATAGGACCCCCCAAGTATGCATCAATAAAGTTTAGCCTCTCATTCCTAATTCAATACATACCTGTCTCCTAGTAGACCTATGTTAGTGTGATGACAAACATGCAAGTAAATTAAGAGGTGGATAAGTTGTTGTGTGAATTAATCAAGACAATTGACTCAGACAAAATATCAAACACCTTGTGGGAAGTTTAAAATTCATCTTTGAACACCATTGTTATCATAGCAATCACACCCCAAGTACATCAATCACCCTAGAATACAACATAGGCATGACAGTCCAATCTCAGGTGAGTCATACGCATGCAAGAGAGGGTAAAAAGAAATAAAAAATAAAGAAAGAAAGTATAATACATACCTTAAAGACAGTAAGAGAGAACAAAATCAAGTAGAATAAAACCCAATTGAAACAAGATACTCTTATCTATCAAAGTATGCAGTGAATTTAACTTGAATGGTGAAGGCGGTTACACAAAAGTGTATGACAAGGGTTCAAGTGAAGCACGTAGGAAGCAGTTAAAAAGAATGAGAAGTCACCAATGCAGAGTTTTAATCTGTTTAAGATTCTACACCGAACCCAAATATTCGGGCGTTGGGATTGAATCGATGGGAGCGCAAAATGCTTAGTTATGCAGAACTCAATTGAGTGGGTCTAGCGCCGGGGCACTGCATTGAGACTAAAGTCAAGTGCCGGGGCATTGCTATGTAGAGGCTTTGGAACATTTCAACAAGGGCTCGAGGGCTAGGTCAATTTAGGCGTATTGAAGGTATTTTGCATGTTCTCATGAATGCAATGCTACTGATTTCTATTGATATCAAGCCACCGGTATGACCCTTATGCCCCTTATGTGGTCGATTGCTCAAATTGCAACTTTTCTGGACACAAGTAAAGAATGCAAGAAGAATGTTATGCAGAGTATATACTAAAAAAATAAAAAAATATAATAAAATAACAAAATAAAACAAAATAAACTAAAACTCTTGGGGTTGCCTCCCTAAAGCGCTTGGTTTATAGTCGTCAACCCGACTTAGCTGTGTTACTCAATTGTCCACTGGATCGGAGAGGTACATGGTCATAGATTGGCTATCGATGGGCTCACTCCAATAATGCTTGAGTCGTTGGTCGTTCACCTTGAATGATCGCTTCGAATTCGGTTCCTCGACTTCAACATTTTCGTGTGGAGCGACGGAGATGACCACAAAAGGTCCGGACCAACGAGATTTTAATTTACCGGGAAATAAACGCAATCTAGAGTTGAAAAGCAAGACTTGTTGGCTCAGTTCAAACTTTCGATCAATGATTTTCTTACCGTGCCAGGATTTGACTTTTTCCTTGTACAACTTGGCATTCTCATATACATTGTGCTGGAATTCATACATCTCATTTTATTGAAGTAACCTTTTCTCACCCGCTGCTTGTAGGTCGAAGTTCAGTTTCTGAATAGCCCATTATGCACTATGTTCTAATTTGATTGGGAGATGACACGCTTTTCCAAAGACCATCCTGTAAGGTGACATACCGATAGGGTTATTGTAAGTTGTTCGATATGCCCATAAGGCATCATCTAGTCACATGGCCCAATCTTTTCGTGTCGGATTGACAACCTTCTCCAAGATCCTATTAACTTCCCGATTCGAAACTTCTGCTTGTCCATTGGTTTGGGGATGGTATGCAGCTACAATCTTATGTCGGACGCCATATTGTGTAAGTAATTTAGTGAACTGCTTATTACATAAGTGAGTTCCCTCATCACTGATTATTGCCCTTGGTGTTCCAAATCGTGTGAAAATATTCTTCTTCAAGAACCGAAGTACCACCTTAGCATCGTTTGAGGGTAAGGCTGCAGCTTCTACCCATTTTGAAACATTGTCTACCGCCAACAGAATGTAGTGATTATTGAATGAGGATGGGAAGGGTCCCATAACGTTAATTCCTCACACATCGAATAACTCCACCTCCAAAATGGTATTAAGTGGAATTTCATTCCGTTTGGAGATATTGCCCACTCGTTGACACCGATCACATTTTAGCACATAGAGATATGCATCTTTGAATAGGGAAGGCCAGAAAAAACCCAACTGTAACAGTTGTAGACACTCAAAATTTTCTGCACGCCTGTTACTGACATTGCAGGAGAGCAGATTCGTCTTTCGGAGATAACCCTGGAAGACAACTTACATCCATTCCGGATACTACCGGAAGTCAATCCCAAAACCCGGGACACACACCAGGAACATCATTTCCAAACCCGGAAGACACACCAGAAGGATCATTTCCAACCTTAGAGATAACCTCGAGTTTCGTCCTTAGCAATAACCCCAAGGAGTGTTGTTGCAGTTCTAGCGATAACTCCAAAAATGCTTATTTCAAATGCATGCTATCAGCTTCAAGCTCAGACCTCCTGCCGAGGCACTCATACCTCAGACCCGGAGCTAACACTGGGCAGATAGGCACTCTCTCATAAGATGACATTGCGATATACAAACAAGTAGTCCAATCTCAGATGTAACCCTGAGCAATGTCTGCTTTCAACTCAAACCGACAATAACCCCGACGAAGAGTCAAACGTCATCTTTCCCCTTCAGCACCTGCGCGTCGTCTCAACACTTCATACATACATGCATCCAATGATGTCCCACAAGAACCGAGGAGTTACAATCCCGAGTGACTATTACGCGTGACAGTACCTTGGATAGAATTTGAAGCTTGAAGACCATGGGCATGGACCCCTCTTCCTGACTTCGTACAACTTCTAATCCATGTCATTGCGTAACTCTCGACACAAGCGGTCCGAAGAAGGTCACATATACCTGGTTCGGATGCTCGGATTAAAGTTCTGCAAGTTCGAGTGGACATTACAGTGCACGAGTGCACGTACTTTGAGACAACGGGACCCGCGAAGCCCAGGGACACCTCGACCAGCTGCAGGTGTAACTACGGCTGCCGCAGGTACGCCTGCGGCCATCAGTCTATAAATATAGACCTTGGGGTCAGCTATTTGGGAGAAAAAAAGGAGAGAAAAAGGCGAGGAAGCCCTGTCCAATTTACTCTGTACACACCCATATTGAGTGTTTCCTCATTTGTAAACATCAGTTAGCTCACATATAGCTATCTTTTTATCCGGCGGGAGCTGAGTGTTTATCCATATAGAGTCATAGAAGTCTACATTGGCAGCCCATTGTAAGCCTTCTCACATTCTATAAAGCCTTCTTCTCATATTAGCACACACTGTTATACACATTGAGAGTCGTGTTGTGTGCGTTTGCCCGGACTTCTTCCGTGGTTTTCATTTTTGTCCGTATATATATACTTATATATGTATATATTTTATATATGGACTAACATTATCGAGTTATGCCTCGATTAAGCCTAGACTTATGTCTAGAGCGTTTATTTGCTTATATATATATATACTTATATATATAATTTTTGTCAGACATATCTGATGAGCTTGGATTTTATATCCGGAGCATTTACCTGCTTATATATATATATATATATATATATATAGCTATTATCGGACATATCTGATGATATATATGTATATGTACATATATATATTTACATTTCTGTCAGGCCTGGAGTTTACTTCGTGGCCTTTTACATCTTTATTTACATTTCGTCCTGCCTGGAGTTTATTTTGTGGCAGTTGATCGTTTTTATAGCTTTATTTATATTTCGTCCCACCCGGAGTTTACTTCGTGGTGGTTGATCATGTCCATATATATATATTTACCGCTTTTATATATTTACATTTCCGATCCCCCATGGAGTTGCTTCGTGGTGGTTGATCAAGTCTGTATATATATATATTTATAGCTTTTATATATATAACTGCTTACTGTTTTCCATACAAAATTGCAGTATCATGTGAGCCTAGGAATTATGTGATCACAGATTCAGTTTACTGAATCTATATTCGGTTCCCATGATGGACATTTTTCAGCTGTTAGCAGCTTGTACATTATTTTACAGTGTCTGAATTTCCTTGGATAACTGTCATGCCCATGAGAAGTTCAGCACTGCTGTATATTATTTTCTCGAGGATGCTTCTCATCTTGAAAATAAAAGCAAACAAGCCGAACATTTAATAATAAAATGAAAGTATCAAAGGCCTCAATTACTATTGAGCACAGGGTTTGAAAAACCTCTTTTTATAAAACCTCATTGCTATATTCTGTTTAAAACTGAATTTTTCTATAAATTCAAACCCTTTGTATATAGGTGTGAACGAGGTGTAGCACTACTTCTAAATAATTGCATATTGATCCACACACACACATACACACACACATTCATATAACAGTTTCTTTGAAAAGTGGCGGTCACCGTGGCAACACGGATGTCAGGGAGTGCCTAACACCTTTCCTCCGCATAATCAAGCCCCCGGACCCAAATGAATCTCAGTTTCACAGACCCGTTTAGCAGTGCCACATCACTGGGTCAATGTGCAAACCTTTTTCAGTTGCGTTGGTGCAACCAGTTAAATACACCAACTGGCGACTCTTAAAGTCAAATCGTCGACATTATACATGTCAGACCCTTTTCACTTGTTTTTTCAATAAATCTCACATTAACATGAGAACACCAAAGAACAAGTAACGAAAAGGGACACCAAAAAATCCCGACGTCGACAGGTGGTGACTCTGCTGGGGACTCCAGTAAGAGAGCTTAAGCCGCTATTACAACTTTTTAAAACTGTTATATGCTTGTGTGTGAATGTTGCATTTACATTAATGATGGATGTGTACGAATGCATTTTACTTATTGCACTATACTATATCTATATGTGATATTAGTGCTTCTCACATGTCATCATTTTCATAAACGGTGAGACACGTTGTATGTGAATGTATGTTATGTGGTTCCTCCATCAGGAGGCTATCCCGTCGGTGTTTGATTACTGGACTTGTAGGAAGAATAATTCCAACGGGGCTCAGGAAAGGCACCACCCAGATTCGCTCTAGTTGAAAGACCAGATTAACTTCCCGTCAAGTAGATTGCGATGATCTGGCAACCTTCATGCCAAAAATCCGTGAGAGAAACCCTAAGATAGATCAACCTCTGATAAACCAAACGCGGAGGAAAGTCTCTTCATGCTTTCCATTTTTAATTACTTGTAAAAGCATTTACTTGTAATTTTATTCCATGCTCATCTTTATGTAATGGAAAATATGAAGATTATCTATGCATGCATGTTATCAATTAACACCTGGTTTTGTAGGACAATATTCCTAAAACGAACATGTTATGATAACATTTAAATTACCCTAAGACTAAACTACATAAGTCTATTGTAGGGAAATCATTGGGCCTGTTACCCGCTCAAAATCTAAAAAGGCCACGAGCCTACGACCAATCATGTCTTCGTCTGACCAGTCTAATCCTATTTCTCGTGAAGAATTTAACGGATTAAGTCAGCAAATCACAAATTTGGTTGTCTTGCTTAAAGAATTGCATCAATCCACTCAGTGTACAAAGATGCTTCCACATACAGAATCCTCTACACAAGGAGGAATACAAGGTTTAGATAAAACAAATCTAGAACCTCCGTTGGATACGACCAACAAAGACCCTGGAACCACCCATCTTAAAAGAGATCCAGACACCGGTGATATCAGGAAGAAAGTACTCCAAATGGAGGAAACTATCCGTGTTCTCAAAGGGATTGGAACACATGGAAGTGTTTCATATGCTGACCTTTGCATCTTCCCTGGTGTCCATTATCCAAAGAAATTAAAAACCCCTGATTTTGAAAAGTATGACGGATTAGGTGATCCTTATACACATTTAAAGGTGTTCACTGGAGAACTTGGATCGTACGCTGAAAATGAAAAGCTCGAATGCAATGCTTTGAGGAAAAGTCCGACTAGAGAAGCTTGGCTTATGGTATACCAGATTAGACGACTCAAAGATCTATAGCTGGGAAGAGCTGGTTCATGCCTTCCTCACTCAATATAGTTTTCAATCTCAGATGGCTCCTAACCGGTACCAAATCACCAAGGTCAAAGCGAACAAATGAATGAGTTCGTCAGAGAGTATGCTCAAAGGTGGAGGCGCCTTCTTTCTCAAGTTATTCCTTCCATGACGGAATCGAAATGGTCATGACGTTCATAGATGTCTGAGAAGCTCCTTTCTATGAGAGAGTCTTAGCTGGTATTGACAAACCATTCTCTGAAATGATCAAACACGGAGAGATGGCTGAAATGGGATTGAAGTCTGGTAAAATTCAAGACCTAGCCGCTCCTACAGCCGTTGATGAGCACATCCACTCCGGATCTTATAGAAACAACCCCCAGAGGGTCTATAAAAAGATAGAAGAGGATGTTTCCTTGATATTACAAGGTCAAAAAGGCAATCAAAGCGTGCCTCTACAGAGGAGAAATTACTCCCCTTTTCAAGAACAATCTTCAAACCCTCCATTGCCTAAAGGTGGAGAAATAAAGCATCCTCGAACATTCACACCCTTAGGGGACTCGCTCGAGAATATTCTTGATCTTCTAACTACTCAGAAGAAAATTACACATCTTCTTCCGCCAGTCAACCCTAATGGGAGGGGTTTTAATGCTACTCGAAAATGTGCTTATCATGCTGGAGCACCCGGACATGATACTCAAGATTGTTGGGCCTTGAAACACAAGATCCAAGATTTAATAGACAACAGTGAGATCGTGGTCACCAAACTAGATCAACCTCATGTGCAAGACAACCCTCTTCCTCAACACAAAGAAGAAGAGGTCAACATGATCAGTTAGAGCACTTGACAGAGTTCCAATTCTAATGGTGAATCATCCCAAACCCTCAAAGACGGTGTTGATAGATGGGATTATGCAAAGTTCTGGTTTACTATAGAACGAAAGATGAAAGCTCTTTGCAAACAAATTGAGCAACTGGCAGAACTGGTGACCCACCATCATTAAGTCACACGCCAATTAATCAGGCAGGAGCATGCCTATCTCCTTCCTTTTGTTGTGAATGCTCCATCACCACCTTCAGAAAGCGAAGCTATGGAGGATAAGGTTGCAAAGAGAGCCAATGCTAAAGCACATCGGGATTTTGCCAATCAAAGGGAATTTACCTATCTTGGCCAATCTATGGAGGAAATATTGCAAATGTTGATTAATGAAGGAAGAATTACCTTCCTTCTGCCTCCAATCAATCCCCGCTCAGGATGGTTCAATTCTGATGAAGTGTGCCAATATCATTCACATTCTCGCGGTCATAACACAAAAGAATGCTGGGCACTCCGCCATCTCATTCAGAATCTTATTGATAGCGGTGTCCTGCAAATAGCAGATGATTACACTGTGCAACTCAAGGGTGGGAATGCATGTCCTACCAAATAGAAGGGATCAATAGCAGTTATATCCGAAGTGGATGATGAGACTGTCATAGTATTTTCCATACAACCAATTCAACTCAAAGGAGCTGACAATCCTTTGGAAGTGGGCGCACAAGAGCCAATTTCTTTAACCTTCAGACCACAACATCCTGTTATTAGCTTACACAAAGTTCCATGGAATTATAGAGAAGCTGAAGGATCCAATTCTCATATCTCTGTTACCGTGTCAAGGGAAAATCCACTATATCTTCCTCAACGGGTTATGAAACCTACTTGCGAAGCAAAGCGTAAGATTCCCATGGAGAAGATTGAAAAATTCCTCCGCACTATGGGCCACAATGAAGCCAAGGTGGTTTTAAGCTTACGAGAAGCTCCACACCAGATATCTATACTGGACTTGGTTTTCTCTTCCGAGGATCATCGGAAGATCTTATTGAAGGTTTTGGAAGAAGCCTACTTGCCAAAATCAGTGGATGTGTAAAAATTTCAACATCTGGTTGATCACATTTTCAACAACAATGTGATATCCTTCACTGATGATGACATACCTCCCGAAGGGACCGGTCAGTGCAAACCATTACACATTGCGGTTTTGTATTCCGAGTATATGCTAGCTGGAGTTTTGAATGATGGAGGTTCATCTCTAAATATATGTCCTTATGCCACCTTGGTGAAGATGAATGTCAATCTCAAGCAGATCCAAAGCAGCCATACGATTATCAGAGCTTTTGATTGATCCTGACGAAATTCCGTTGGAAAGATTGAGTTGCCAATTGAGATTGGTCCAAATACATTCAATGTATCCTTTCACGTCCTCAAGATAGATTCAGGATACAACCTGCTATTGGGGAGATCATGGATACACATGGCTGGAGTCGTTCCCTCCACGCTACATCAACAACTCAAATACATTGTCAATAATAATGTCATCGTTAACAACCTTTGGCGGAATGTCACGAACAAGAACTTTACCAATCATCAGCTTCAATTCAGAAGTTGAACCGACCAGTTTTCATACTTTGGAAGTGAGTACCACATAATACCATTCTATTGAAGCGCCACTTCCCGTACCCAAGATTTCTGCCGAGGTTATGTCGGCCACTCAAGAAATGATGTCATTGGGTCATCAACCTGGACAAGGTCTTGGTAAAGATAAGTAGGGTATTAAGCACCCTATTCAAGTGTCCAGTCAAATTGGAACAGTCGGACTAGGCTATTATCCCAGTTCCAGTCACAGGAATCCTCATAAGCACAAACAGATTCCTCAGGCTTTCGCCTCACGGTGATTTTCTATACCTTTACCACATGAGTTGATACAGTCTACAGTAAAGGTGCCAGCCCATGTTGTGACCATGCTGTTTCCTAAAATAGTGCCAATCAAATCAAAAGAGGTTCTGATTCATGATCCCGAAGTGGAATAAAAGGAACGGAAACATAAACATGACATTGCCTTGATGATGGCAGGCATAGGCGTCATTATTCATGATGAACATACAAACAGATACACCCCAGACGATGATTGCCCAGATGTCATGGTTATCATTTGGGAGAAAGAGGACAATGACGATCCTTCCATCACTTCAATCCATCAGGACATTGCCCTCGACAATTGGAGCAGCACTCCATGTATTGGTCGACGAGGGTAAAATGGGCAGAAAAACCCCTTTGCCATGTAGATAACTTTAATTGCTTGCTTTTCTTTACAGTACTAGCAGTTATTTTATCAAGTACATGCTAACACTTTTGTATGATCGAATAGTTGCATATATTAAGTTAAAGAATATTCTGTTTCAGGACTCTGAATTTAGATGTTCCTGTACTTGTTGATGAGGTGCCTTCTCTCCACAAGGGCTGTAACTTTGATGCAAAGTTGGACTCAGACTTGATGGATATACAAGAGGACATTTAGACACCTCAGGAGATTAAGGAATTGGTTGCAGACAAACCCAAACCCAATCTTGATCAAACCACTTCTTTCAATCTTGGAACCTTAGAAAACCCTAAGCTAATCCAAATTGGTTCAGACCTTACCACAAATAAACGGAATGACATTGTTGTACTATTAACCCAATTCCAGGATGTGTTTGCATGGTCTCATGAAGACGTGGTGGGTTTGTCCACTGACATTGTTCTTCATTGCCTTCCCATTAAAGAAGGATTCAAGCCAGTTAGGCAAAAACTCAGGTGATTGAAACCATAGTGGAGTTTAAAAGTTAAAGAAGAAATTGTGAAACAATTTCAAACTGGCATTATCATGGTGTTACATATCCGGAGTGGATATCCAACATTGTTCCCGTGCCTAAACTAGGAGGAATGGTGTGAGTCTATGTGGATTACCAGGATTTGAACAAAGCTTTCCTTAAACATAGCTTTCCCGTGCCATTTATCCACATTCTTATTGACAATACTGCTCAATACTGCATGTAGTCCTTTCCTGATTGCTTTATGGGGTACCATCAAATTATGATCACTGAGGAGGACCATGAGAAAACTGCTTTCATCACGCCTTGGGGATCTTTTCACTACAGACGGTTGTCATTTGGCCTCATCAATGCCGGGGCAACCTATCAGCGAGCTATGATGGCTCTTTTTCACGATTTAATGCACAAAGAGATAAAGATCTACGTGGATGACATCATTGTCAAACCTCGAAAGGAGGATGACCACTTAGACCATCTCAGAAAACTTTTCAATAGGTTGCGTAACTACAACTTGAAGTTGAATCCAGCCAAGTGCGCCTTTGGTGTTAAGTAAGGCAAGTTGTTAGGTTTCCTAGTCAGCCACAAAAGGGATTGAACTAGATCCTACCAAAATCTAGGCCATCAAGGAAATGCCCATTCCTCAAACAGAGAAGGAAATACGGGGATTTTTGGGAAGAATCAACTTCATTATCAGGTTCATTTCTTAACTCACAGCAACCTGTGAGCCAATCTTCAAGTTGGTAAGGAAGATCTCCTCCATGAAATGGAACGATGACTGTCAGAAAGCCTTCCTCACAATCAAAGAGCAGCTGATTAACGCTCCTGTTTTGGTACGTCACAGGGATTATGTTCCCCTATTCATGAACCTGTCCATAAATGACAATGCCATGGGTCTTTGAGATGTCAAAAAAAAAGACGATAGAGGCCAAAAATGAGCTATCTATTACCTCAACAAAAGATTCAGCATCAGTGAACATAATTACACTCTAATTGAGAAGACTTGTTTTGCTTTAGCATGGGCTTCCATGAGGTTACAACATTAACTCCATGGTCACACAACCCATCTCATATCTCGCGTGGATCCTCTCAAGTATGGGTTCAGTAAGCCCATACTGAATTGTCGACTGTCTAGATGGCAGTTGATCTTACAGTAATTTGACATCGTCTATGTGACGCAAAAGTCTGTCAAAGGTCAAGGAATTGCGGATCAACTGGCCGCCGCACCTACAGGGGACTACAAACCCTTGGAAATATACTTCCCTGATGAAAGGGTAATGACAGTTCAACAACAACATCAGTACGATACATACCGTACGTGGGAAATGTATTTTGATGGAGCTATTAACGCAAAAGGTTCTGGAGCTAGAGCAGTTCTAGTATGCGATTCGGGGGAGCAGTATCCCGTCGCCATCAAATTACAGTTTGTTAGCACCAACAACACAGCTGAGTATGAAGGCTGTATCATGGGGCTAAAACTTGCCCGTTCAATGGGGGTCAGGCGGTTAACTATCTTTGGGGATTCCAAATTGGTAATCAGATAATCCACAGGAATCTATCAAACCAAAGAATTACAATTACTGCCTTACCATTGGCAAGTTCTACAGATGGCTTTGGAGTTCGAAGAAATCTCCTTTCTACACATTCCTCGCAATAGGAATGATTTTTCGGATGCATTAGCAACGTTGGACTCCTTGGTTCACATACCTGACAAGGAAAACATGCCAAGCATCACGTTTACTTTGCAAAAAGCCCCAGTCTATGGGAATTATGTTGGAGAAGTATCGGATGAACTACCTCCCATCCACAACCCTTGGTATCAACACATCAAGGAGTATCTGCGAAATGGATCTACACCCGCTGAGGCGAGCCTAACTAAGAAGAGGAGGATTCATCGACTTGCTATGAAATTCTACCTGAGCAGAGATGCACTCTACAAAAGAGATGTAGGATTAGGTCTCCTCAGATGTCTGGATAAAGACCAAGCTCAGAGACTCATGGATGAGATCCATAGTGGAGTATGTGGCCCTCACATTAGCGGACCCCTACTTATCAAGAAAATCCTCATAACAGGGCATTATTGGCTTACACTCAAACCTGACTGTGATGATCACGTCAAGAGGTGCTATCAATGCCAAATTCATGGAAATTCCATCGACGCCCCTCCAAGGGAACTCCACAATATGAGTTCGCCATGGCCCTTCTCAATGTGGGGAATGGACGTGATCGGGCCCATCGAGCCCAAAGCCAGTAATGGACATCGATTCATATTCACCATGATCGACTACTTCACCAAATGGGTAGAAGCAGCATCCTTCCCAAGGTTACTAAAGAAGTCATCATTTCTTTCATCAGAAACAATGTTGTCTGTCGATATAGAAAACCAGAGGTCATTGTGTCAGACAATGCTAAGAACCTCAACAACAAAATGATGGAGGAGTTATGCAAAAAATTCCACATCAAACACCTTAACTCCGTCATCTATCGTCCAAAGATGAATGGTGCTATTGAAGCGGCTAATAAAAACATCAAAAAGATCATGCAGAAAATGTCCACCAATCACAAAGGATGGCCTGACCTCTTGCCTCTGACTTTATTAGCCTACAAAACTTTTATGCGTACTTCCACTGGGGCAACCCCCTACTCATTAGTCTATGGGATGGAAGCAGTGCTCCCCATAGAGGTGGAAATTGAATCCCTCCGAGTGTTGATGGATGCTCAGCTGGATGAAGACCAATGGGTACAAGACATGTATCACCAATTGTCTCTAATAGACGAAAGGCGAACCGCAACTATCTTCTATGGTTAGTTACATCAGCAAAGGATCCCACGATCCTACAACAGAAAAGTCCGGCTACGACAGTTTAAACAACATGACTTGGTTTTAAAGAAGATCATTAACAACCAAGATCAATCTAAGGGAAAATTCGCTTCTAACTAGGAAGGCCCATTTGTTGTCAAGGAGGTATTGACAGGAGGTGCTCTCAGATTGTAGGAAATGGATGGCGATGAATTTCCATAGCTTATCAACTTGGACACCGTGAAACAGTACTATGTATGAGGTTAACATCAAACAAACATCCTAGTTTTGATCATCAAATCACCAGTCATTCTAGTTTTGAACCCTTCCTTTCTACATACTCTTCTGCCCCTCAGGGAAATATACACTTTAAACTAGCAGCCTGGTTTCACTTCATTTCAAACCTTTCATACAATTTTGGTTATCCTGAAGACGGGATTGAACCTTTAACACTTGCAGTTTATCCTGAAGACGGGATTAAACTTTTTCACACTTGCAGTTTATCTTGAAGAAGAGATTAAACTTTTCTATGCTTGCAGTTTGTCCTAAAGACGGGATCAAACTTTTTCCACACCTGCAGTTTATCCCCATTATGGGATCAAACTTTCTTCTTTCCGCAGTATAGCCTGCACATGGGATTCACATTTCTCTTTAGCTGCGATTCGTCCTGAGGGGCGAACTACGTCGACCTGATCTCCCTGATATCGGGGGTACGTAGGCAACTATATTCTATATGGCCCGGTCGCAATAAATAACAAAAATAACAAAAACATTTGTAGACACTCGAAATTTTCTGCATGCCTGTTACTAACATTATAGGGGGCAGATTCGTCTTTCGGAGATAACTCTGGAAGACAGCTTACATCCATTTTGGATACTACCGGAAGTGAAGTTCCAACCCAGAACATAAACCGGGAACATCAGTTCCAAACCAGAACACAAATCGGGAACTTCATCTCAAACTCGGAACACACACCGGGAATGTCATTTCCAATCTCGGAGATAACCCTAAGGTTTGCAAGATCAAAAGACCGACAACAACACCGCGATGTTCAGTTCCAGTCCTAGAAGCAACACTGGGAGTAACAACTCCATCCTTGGTGATAGCCCCAAGGGATGCTTTTGCAGTTCTGGCGATAACTCCGGAATTGTTTGTTTCAAACACATGCAATCAGCTTCAAGCACAGACCTCCTACCGAGGAAATCATACCTCAGACCCGGAGCTAACAACGGGCAGATAGGTTCTTTCATAGATGACCTTGAGATATTTAAACACTTGCAGCAGTCTAATCTCAGATGTAACCCTGAGCAACATCTTCTTTTCGCTCAAATCGGCGATAACCCCGGTAAGGAGTCAAAAACGTCGTCTTACCGCCTCAACAAGATGATATCGCGGCATACCAACAAGTAGTCCAATCTCAGATGTAACCCTGAGCAACGTCTACTTTCAACTCAAACCGGCGATAACCCCGGTGAGGAGTCAAACATCATCTTGTCTCTTAAACACCTGCGCGTCGTCTTGACACTTCATACATATATACATACAACAATGTCCCACAAGAACCGAGGAGTAACAATCCCGAGTGACTATTACGCGTGGCAGTACTTTGGATAGAATTTGAAGCTTGAAGACCATGGGCATAGACCCCTCTTCCTGACTTCGTACAACCTCTAATCTATGTCATTGCGTAACCCTCGACACAAGCGGTCTGAAGAAGGTCAGATATACCTCGTTCGGATGCTCAAATTGAAGTTCTTCAAGTTCGAGCGGACATTCTGATGCACAAAGTGCACGTCTTCTGACGAGACGACGGGACCATGAGGCTCGGATGATGCACCATGACCAACCCGCGGTACAACCAAGGCTGCTTCTTGAATGTACTTAAGGCCATCCGTCTATATATACAAGCCTTGGGGTCAGCCATTTAAAGAGGAGGAGAGAGAGAAAAGGCGAGGAAGCCCTGTCCATTTTACTCTGCATACACATCTTTTGAGTGTTTCCTCACTTTTAAACACTTGTTAGCTCGCATATAGCTATCTTTTATCCGGTGGGAGCTGAGTGTTTATCCATTTAAAGTCATAGAAGTCTACTTTGGCAGCCCATTGTAAGCCTTCTCACATTATATAAAGTCTTCTTCTCATATTAGCACACACTGTTGTACACATTGAGAGTCGTGTGAGCGTGTTTGCCCGGACTTCGGTCCGTGGTTTTCATTTCTCTCTGTATATATACTTATATATATATATATATATATATATATATATATATATATATATTTCATATATGGACTAACATTATCGAGTTATGCCTCGATTGAGCCTGAACTTGATGCAGAGCGTTTATTGCTTATATATATATACTTATATATATAATTGTTGTCGATTATATCTCGATGAGCCCTGATTTTACATCCTAGACATTTAGTCGCTTTTATATATATATATACTTATATATAATTGTTGTTTTACATATTCGATGAGCCTGGATTCACATCCTAAGTTCTTTGCTTTTATATATATATTTGTACATATATATATATTTACATTTTTGTCGTGCCTAGAGTTTACTTATTGGCCTTTTACATTTTTATTTACATTTTCGTCTCGCCTGAGTTTACTTAAGTGGCGCTTGATCGCTTTATAGCTTTATTTACATTTCGTCCCCACAGGTTTACTTCGTGGTGGTTGATCATGTCCATATATATATATATATATATATATATATATATATATATATATATATATATATATATATATATATATTTACCGCTTTTATATATTTACAATTCCGATCCCCATGGAGTTGCTTCGTGGTGGTTGATCATGTCGTATATATATATATATATATTACAACTTTTATATATATAACTGATTACTGCTTTCCATACAAATTGTAGTATCATGTGAGCCTAGGAATCATGTGATCACAGATTCAGTCTACTGAATCTAGATTCGGTTCCCATGATGGACATATTTCTCAGCTGTAAGCAGCTTGTACATTATTTTAGTGTCTGAATTTCCTTGGATGGCTGTCATGCCCATGCGGAGTTCGGCACTGCTATATATTATTTTCTCGAGAATGCTTCGCATCTCAAAAATAAAAGCAACGTCTACTTTCAACTCAAACCGGCGATAACCCCGGTGATGAGTCAAACATGATCTTGTCTCTTAAACACCTGCGCATCGTCTCGACACTTCATACATACATACATACATACAACAATGTCCCACAAGAACCGAGGAGTAACAATCCTGAGTGACTATTACACGTGGCAGTACTTTGGATAGAATTTGAAGCTTGAAGACCATGGACATAGACCCCTCTTCCTGACTTCGTACAACCTCTAATCCATGTCATTGCGTAACTCTCGACACAAGCGGTCCGAAGAAGGTCAGATATTCCTCGTTCGGATGCTCGGATAGAAGTTCTGCAAGTTTAAGCGGACATTACAGTGCACGAGTGCACGTACTACGAGACAACGAAACCCGCGAGGCTCGGATGCACCACGACCAGCCGCAGGTATAACCGCGGCCGCCGCAGGTGTACCTGCAGCCATCCGTCTTTATATACAAGCCTTGGGGTCAGCCATTTGAAGAGGAGGAGAGATAGAAAAGGCGAGGAAGCCCTGTCCATTTTACTCTGCATACACATCTTTTGAGTGTTTCCTCACTTTTAAACACTTGTTAGCTCACATATAGCTATCTTTTATCCGGCGGGAGCTGAGTGTTTATCCATTTAAAGTTATAGAAGTCTACTTTGGCAGCCCACTGTAAGCCTTCTCACATTATATAAAGTCTTCTTCTCATATTAGCACACATTGTTGTACACGTTGAGAGTCGTGTAAGTTTGTTTACCCGGACTTCGGTCCGTGGTTTTCATTCTTATCAGTATATATATATATATATATATATATATATATATATATATATATATATATATATATATATTTCATATATGGACTAACATTATCGAGTTATGCCTCGATTGAGCCTGAACTTGATGCAGGCGTTTATTGCTTATATATATATATATATATATATATATATATATATATATATATATATATATATATATATATATATATATATATATATATATATATATATATATATATATATAATTGTTGTCGGATATATATATGATAAGCTGGATTTTACATCCTATATTTACTCGCTTTTATATGTATATATACTTATATATATAATTGTTGTCGGACATATCCGATGAGCCTGGATTCACATCCAGTGCGTTTACTACTTATATATATATATATATATATATATATATATATATTACATTTCTGTCAGGCCTGGAGTTTACTTAGTGGCCTTTTACAATTTTATTTACATTTTCGTCTCACAGCTTTGAGTTTACTTGGCGCTTGATGATCGCTTCTGACTTTATTTATATTTCATCCCACAGAGTTTACTTCATTGGTGGTTGATCATGTCCATATATATATATATATATATATATATATATATATATATATATATTTATCGCTTTTATATATTTACATTTCTGATCCTCCATGGAGTTGCTTCGTGATGGTTGATCATGTCTGTATATATATATTTACAGCCTTTATATATATAACTACTTACTGCTTTCCATACAAATTATAGTATCATGTGAGCCTAGGACTCATGTGATCACAGATTCATGCCCATGAGGACATATTTCTACTGAATCTAGATTCGGTTCCCATGATGGACATATTTCTCAGCTGTAAGCAGCTTGTACATTATTTTACAGTGTATGAATTTCTTTGGATGGATGTCATGCCCATGAGGAGTTCGGTACTGCTGTATATTATTTTCTCGAGAATGCTTCGTATCTCAAAAATAAAAGCAAACAAGCCGAACATTTACTAATAAAATGGAAGTATGAAAAGGTCTCAATTCCTATTGAGCACAGGGTTTGAAAAACCTCTTTTACAAAACTTCATTGATATATCTTGGTTAAAACTGAATTTTTCTACAAAATTCAAACGTTGTGTATATAGGTGTGAACGAGGCCTCGCACTACTTTCAAATAATTGCACATTGATCCACACACACATACACAAACATTCATATAACAATTTCTTTGAAAAGTGGCGGTCACTGTAGTAACACGGATGTCGGAGGGTGCCTAACACCTTCCCTTCGCATAATCAAGCCCCCGGACCCAAAATAAATCTTGGTTTCACAGACCCATCTAGCAGTGTCAAATCACTGGGTCAATGTGCAAACCTTTTCGGTTGCATTGGTGCAACCAATTAAATACACCATCTGGCGACTCTTAAAGTCAAATCGTAGACATTATACATGTCGGACCTTTTTCACTTGTTTTTTCAAACAAATCTCAAATTAACATGAGAACACCAAAGAACAAGTAACGAAAAGGGACACCCAAAAATCCCGACGTCGACAACATTTCTACCCTTTCTCTACAAAAAATAACAAAAATATTTCTACACCCATCCGCCTTTCACATTCAACGTTGAACCTCTTACACTAGGTTCGAACTACGCAGACTTGATCTCCTCTTCAATAGGAGTACGTAGGCAGCCATTTATGGTTCAGTCTAACCCCTATCAAAACAAAAATTCTTGTCACAGGGTACTGGGATCAACCTTCAATTCACCACATTTCATCGATTTTAGATCAAAGGGATGGAATTACCCAACCTCTTCTCACAAATAGAAGATTCGGTGACCATCTAAGCTGCGGTCGTGCCTCAAAGAGCAATACCAACCCATAAGAGATGGAATTAACTAGGCTTCTCACAAATAGAAGTATTGGCGACCATCTGTGGTGCGGTCAATCTCAGAGAGGAAAAATCACCCTCCTCTCCACTTTTCCATACAGATACCAGTCCCAAGACACAAAAGATGGTAGGGATATACAGAAATCAATGATCCGTTCTGAGAGATCTTGCGATGTCTTAATGTCCACCTATCAAGGATAAGTTCAAAAAGCATCAAGATAACAAGGCCCTGAAGAAACATGCAAATATCAAGCAAGTATCAAGACATAACTAAAAGGGAAGTGAATCAAAATATATTTCCCTGCCATACATAATACTGTTTGATATATACATGTGTTGTACATGACAAAATGGCTAAGCTAGTCTATACAGGAAAATACAAAGCTATCTACAGATCTGTATATATGCGGACTATCAGATCTAACATGGCATCCCTCTCTGAAGACGGAGGTAACGCTGCAAGCTCTTGCCCAAGGGTATCTACACGAGCTAGTAGGTCAGAGGCTAACTGTATGGTGGCGTAATGCTCATCAATGTAAGCACTCATGTCGGCAAAGACCCAGCGGTCATCCGGGATCTCACTGAAGTTCTGTCTGCAATGGCCACATCCCTAGCAGATAAGGCGGCATCCCGCTCCGCAATCAATGCATCCCTGGCTGATCTAGCCTCATCCCTCTCTAACAGAGCGGCGTCTCTCCCATCAAGAGTTATCAACATTGCAGCCCTAGCCTGATCTCTATCATAGGTCATTAGATGCAAGCTCTGCTCCAAATGTTGTGCCGAATACTGGGTAACAGTGGCACTCGGAGTGGGAGAAACCATCACAAATGATGGCAACCCAGCAGTCAAGTCATCGATGAGAATATCAGCCTCCTCTATAGTCTCCTCATCATCAGAATCAGTCTCCTACACTGTGGATACTACCGTAGCCAATGCAGTCTATGTCTCCATCCATGCGAAATACTATGCAGAATAACCCGGATGACTGACAAAAAATCTAGCCAGCTCTCGCGGATCCCAACAGGCATACAACCTGGATCATCCTCACCGATAAATCTGGTGTGAAAGCAAAGCAACGACTCACCGCTTCTCATAAAGGTGAAAATCAAATCGGTCAAACTAACACATCATGGCCATGGATGGTAAGTAATCATGCCCTCAATCCACCAGGAGGAGATAATACATGCCCGAGCATGAGTAATGAAGTCAGAGGGTGAGCTAAGCCCTGGACATGGCAATATAGCAAACGGATCTCTAATCCCTGCCAGGAAAGCTGACCACGATGCAACATCTATACACTCTGCAGGCTGAAAGGAGTACAACATGGCTATATCATGGGTGAAACAAAACCCCTGCCATCTAAGTGTGCCAATCGGTCTCAAGTGTGACATAAACCACACATACAGCATGACCGAGCTAACTGTGAACACTCCTGCCGAATAAGTGCAGTAGTATGTAGTTGACCTCAGAGTCTCTGTAATGATCATCGGTATAATGGTTTGACCCTCCCTAAGAGCTCTCACTGCCATAATGACGCCGATATCCAACTCATCTATGTACCGCGGCATGAAGTCGTATGACAATACGCATAAAAGTAGTACATCCACCCTGGTTGAACGCCAATGGTCCTCCGGTGTGGTAAAATCCCCAGAATGTCATGCATGACTATCCTCAGAGCCAAATCTGTCAAACAGAAAATGCTGGGATATCACGTGGCCGGATGTAATCTCGTCATGTACCATTCTACGTCTCAAACCGGTGAGGGTCATGAACTATCTGCTCATGTCTCTGTTAGCCATATGCACGCAAGGACTGTCCAGCGGCAGCATCGTCAATCGTGCATACTCCTCCAAAGTAGGAGTCAACTCCTGGGTTCCAAATCGAAAAACATGCCTCTCCGATACCTAGTGCTCTAGCATACCCTCTATAAATCCTGTGGGAACCTGAAACATCAACAGGGTCATAGTATGATACAACAAATCATCTACGATCACCATGTCGGATGGTGATATACTATCATACCATGAGCGCATACCAAATACCACCAAAAATGGTGGGGTATGATCAATACGGCTAACTGTCGAAGAAAACATATGTACGGGCCATGTCATAAGACCATCCAGGGGTCAATGTTGAATATCTTTGGACATACATATGCATAACATAATAACATGCATGATACAATAAATGGCAATATGATATAAGGAATGGAAAACTGTGCATACATTCCTAAGTATATCATCATCTAATACATCTCTGTACAGCTAAAATACAGGGAAATGGGGCGAAGCTACCCAACATCTAATAGAGGCCTATCAAAAGGTATAGCAAGAATGGGGCGAAGCTACCCAACAGCTAATAGAGGCCTATTAAAAGAGATAACGAGAAATACATCAAAAAAAGTCAATGGTGTCGATGTCTACATCATCGATCCTATCCACCTGATGTAACTCCTCCTGAGTCACTGGATCTCTATCTACAGGGATGTCAGGCCTATACAATGGAGGATCTGCACCGACAAAGCTATATGGGTCACCTAAGGGGCCAGCGCCAGAGCTGGAAGGATCAAAAGTATCTACCTCTGAAGGATCTCTGCCAAAATGCCGAATGAAAAGATGTGTCCGGTCTAGCTGCCGGGTCAATCTATCAATCTGTGTTGCATGAGTCGGATCTCTGACACAGCCTAGCCAATTTGTCATCATCATGGATCTTGGAACCATATCCACCATAAACTGTGTGGCGCGGGTCTGAGCTCCAATAGTAAAAGGGATCCACCAATGCTGGAACATCTCCTGAGACCAGGGGCCCTCTAACAATGTAAAACTGTCAATCCCCATCAATGGGATGTCAATGATGGGTGACTGCGAAACAGGCCAATAACGCCTGGCAGGAGGCAAGATCGGCATACAGATTTCTCCTATAGTGCTCTTGATAGCACGCTCTCCTAAATAGAGCTCCCATCCTCCATATGTGAAGAGAGGAATCATGCGGGTGGAAATGACGTACTCAACTCCAGTCGGGTACCCATCCTCAAATCCAACTCCCAAATGCTCTCTAGAGTAGGGAACCCATGCGATGACATTCGCTGTCAATAACTCCAGCTGCAGGCGACAATGAGTGAAACCCTCAGCAACAGGGACCTCGGCCAGTATGGAATGATGCCATCTCCATCCTCGTGGCTAGGTGTCTAAACCTAGCACGCTCACAGGACGCAAACATGGAAGCCTCTCATAGGCCCAAAACTGCCAACACAAACGTAACAGCTGCTATCAGTCAACACTCTTAACCTATACATGGGAAAAGACAAGAGAAACACTCACCAACAGAAACGGGTAAAATCCTAACCACGCCTCGGTCAAGCCCTGCAATCGCATGCGCATTCCCCTGAGGAAGTAGGCGAATGTATAGGAACCCCAATCATACTCTCCTATACGGTCCACGTGTCGAGTGGCGTTGATCAAAGCGAAGGACGCCATAGAGGAATTATATGCTATGAAGTAGCCCCTAATGATCATCAGGAATAATCGCCGAAGAATGCGATCCCTGACTCTCACATCATCGGGTATGGGCTCACTCAACAGCCCGCTCATAGCATCTACGCTCAAAGGACCTGTACGAACAGTCCTGCCCTTGAGCGCCTCCGCCGGAACTCCCAACAAGGATCTGACGGTAGTAGGGGTAATATCCGTTGTGCAAGGCACTGGATCCCCTCCAAACTCCATACTTGTGATAAACTGCGAATCCATCGGCGTCATCATCACCTAACAATCCTGCAAATGAGGTGACTGAGTCTGGTGAAACCACCGCTCATACAATGCCCTGAGGTAACCCCAGGGATAGCGACGGGGAAGAATAGAGAAGAATGTCCCAAATCCCCAGCCATGTACAATCGCTCTGTAGTCATCATGCAAAGCCTGATACATAGAGTGGATGCTAAACCAGTTCCCTTGAGGCTGTGTGAAGCCAGGAACCTACATCAAATGCAGATCAACATCAGAATCCTTGACTCCTCATCAATAGGAAATAAGGAAGATTATAGATCTAACTTCATACCTCATTTTTTTGCAGGTATACTGAAGGATGCCTACTCAAGTCACCCAGAACTAGGTTTACCACTTGAATACCTAGCAATTCCCTATAGGGAACACGTACAGCAGGAGCAGGAACCTCGATCGGTACATCCTCATCCTTGTCCTCGACATTCAGCACTTCAACTCGAATAAGATGTATCACCGCCTCCACCAAACGATGAGGCTGTCTAACAGACTGGCATTGAGTCTCTTCAGAAGCCCTCCTCCATACACCAGAAGTAGTCCTACGGGAACTACTTGGCTGATCCGGATCCATAATATCTGGACAACAAGTCTCCGAATCACCTTAGAAAGGGTGTGGTAAATTCTTACCTGGAGCTTTTCAAAATGTATTTTATGATTACATGCATGCATGTATTGTTTTAACATACATCTATAGTAGAGTTAAAAATGCATGACTACCCAATGCCTACATTTTGGGAAAATTTTGCCATAGCCCCCTTTGTAAATGGGACTATCAACATGCACATAGGCATGACTAGGTGGCCATTCAGTAGCACACCTATACACAGTCATATACATCCTACATGCATTATCCCATCATAGTAAAAAATCAGTAAGTGTAGTCTAATTACCAGGATTATTTTGCTTTTCTACCTTTACTCATTTGTCCTCAGATAGGATAAGAAATGACAGTAAAAGGTGCCAATTTGACTGTTTCAAAAGTCAATTTTTTTTTCAAATCATTATGTTCAGCATGGTTTATTACTAACATTTGCTATGTTGAATATTTTTTATCAAGTCATATCAGCATGCATATTCACTACTATGTGTCTAAATGCATTTTATGTGATAAGTCATTTTCCAACAGATAGAAATTGGAAAAAAATACATGCATGTGTTACCAGGACAGTGAAGAACGCTTGTACGATGGCAGAATATGCAAAAAGTTGCCCGAACTCAACAGATCTGAAGAAGAGCTCTTAGATTTCCTTTGCAGCGCAGCTTGAAAATGACTTATGAAAGCAACCTTTGGGCTTTACATAGCCATGGTTGGTCATGAGTCCACTGCGGTACTACTGAAATGTACTGCGGCACTCCTACGTGGGTCCCACACCTCTGGCTCACTCCAGTTAGAGTTACAAAGGAGGTTTCACAAGATGAAAAGGACAAATCAGGAATAAAAATGCTACACGATTGAGCGAAATAGCCTAGAATCCTTGTTTCGTACGGCTCAGAATTAACTCCCGTCATCTCATTAGTATTCGCCTGAATGAAGGGTATACTCTACCGATGAGCTCAGATTTCATAAATCATGCTCGGCAATAGCCCACAAAGGTCTGATGCAGTCATTGCAGGGTCACAACCCTAAACCTCCCCGGCGGGGGTTACAACGCAAAATCGTGAAATGCTAAACCTCCCTGGCGGGGGTTACAACGTCGAAGTTATCAACTGATGAAGTATCCCCGGCGGGGGTCACAACGCACATCCTTCAATCATCCACGTATCCCCGGCGAGGGTCACAACACACATCGTTCAATCATCCACGTATCCCCAGCGGGGGTCACAACGCACATCCTTCAATCATCCACGTATCCCCGGAGGGGGTCATAACGCACATTTTTTAATTATCCAAGTATCCCCGGCGGGGGTTACGACGCAATGCGACCATTGATACACACATCAATGAAGGTCAAGCAACCTTAACGTCATGTCAGCCGATGGCAAGTAAACTCATCGAAGCAGCTTATACAAGTATCCCTGGCGGGGGTTACAATACAATGAGACCATTGACACATACATCAACGAAGGTCAAACAACCTTGACAATGCACCCAGCAGGGATCTATCCGGTGATACACACATCAACGAAGGTCAAGCAACCCTGACGGCGATAGACTGTTGGCAGTAACTCTGCCAGAATGAGGGAATATGTTATAAACATCCTCAAATAGACAAAGCTTTATTCCCACAGATCTCTTATACACAAGAGGTACCTCTATGGAATATAAGCCAGTGTCTAGGATTCAAGACTTTGGTGATAGCCCCAATGTCAACATCCTTGAAGACTTGGATCGCATGTCCAAGCCATCATTGATTGTCATCCCGGCAGGATTAGCAGGGAACCGACAATCATTTCCATTATGCATTATACATTTGCATCATGTTGCTGCACATAATATCATGTTTACCTTACTTGAATTTCAAGTGTCTAGAATTCTTTATCCTATCCATGTATTGCATTGCATGAATATGATAAAGAGGGGCATCGGTAGACACTCGAAATTTTCTGCACGCCTATTACTAACATTACAGGAGGGCAGATTCGTCTTTCGATGATAACCCTGGAAGACAGCTTACATCCATTCCGAATACTACTGAAAGTCAATCCCAAAACCTGGGACACACACCGGGAACATCATTTCCAAACCCAGAACACACACTGAAAGGATCATTTCCAACCTTTGAGATAACCCTGAGTTTCGTCCTTGGCGATAACCCCAAGGAGTGTTGTTGTAGTTCCGGTGATAACTCCGGAAGTGCTTATTTGAAATGCATGCTATCAACTTCAATCTCATACCTCCTGTCGAGGCACTCATACCTCATACCCAGAGCTAACACCGGTCAGACATGCACTCTCTTATAAGATGACATTGTGGCATACAAACAAGTAGTCCAATCTCAGATGTAACCCTGAGTAACGTATGCTTTTAACTCAAACTGGCGATAACCCTGGTGAAGAGTTAAACGTCATCTTGCCCCTTCAACACCTGCGCGTCGTCTCAACACTTCATACATACATACATCCAACGATGTCCCACAAGAACCAAGGATTTACAATCCCGAGTGACTATTACGCGTGACAGTACCTTGGATAGAATTTGAAGCTTGAAGACCATGGGCATGGACCCCTCTTCCTGACTTTTTACGACCTCTAATCCATGTCATTACGTAACTCTCGTCACAAGTGGTCTGAAGAAGGTCACATATACCTCGTTCGGATGCTCGGATTGAAGTTCTGCAAGTTCGAGCGGACATTACAGTGCACGTACTTTGAGACAACAGACCCGTGTGAAGCACAGGGACACCTCGACCACCCAGTGTGTAATCTGCGTACGCCATGTACACACTGCGGCCATCAGTCTATAAATATAGACCTTAGGGTCAGCCATTTGGGTGAAAAAAAGGAGAGAAAAAGGTGAGGAAGCCATGTCCAATTTACTTTGTACACACCCATATTGAGTGTTTCCTCATTTCTAAACATCAGTTAGCTCACATATAGCTATCTTTTTATCCAGCGCGAGCTAAGTGTTTATCCATATATAGTCATAGAAGTCTACATTTGCAGCCCATTGTAAGCCTTCTCACATTCTATAAAGCCTTCTTCTCTTATTAGGACACACTATTATATACATTGAGAGTCGTGTTGTGTGCGTTTGCCCGGACTTCGGTCCATGATTTTCATTTCTGTCTGTATATATATACTTATATATATATATTTTTTATATATGAACTAACATTATCAAGTTATGCCTCGATTGAGCCTAGACTTATGTCTGGAGCATTTATTTGCTTATATATATATATATACTTATATATATAATTATTGTCAGACATATCTGATGAGCCTGGATTTTACATCCGGAGCATTTACATGCTTATATATATAGTTATTGTCGGACATATCCGATGAGCCTGGATTTACATTCGGTATGTTTACTGCTTTATATATACATATATATATATATATATATATATATATATATATTTCTTTCAGGCCTGGAGTTTACTTCGTGGCAGTTGATCGCTTTTATAGCTTTATTTACATTTCGTCCCACACAGGAGTTTAATTACGTGGTGGTTGATCATGTTCATATATATATATATATATATATATATATATATATATATATATATATATATTTACCGCTTTTATATATTTACATTTCCGATCCCCATGGAGTTGCTTTTCGTGGTGGTTGATCAAATCAGATATATATATATTTCTGACTTTTATATATATATACTCGCTTACTACTTTCCATACAAATTGCAGATATCATGTGAGCCTAGGAATCATGTGATCACAGATTCGATTTCTTGAATCTAGATTCGATTCCCATGATGGACATTTTTCACCATGAAGCGACTTGTACATTATTTTTACAAAGGTCTCAATTTCCTTGGATGGTTGTCATGCCCATGAGGAGTTCTAAGATCGTTGATATTATTTTCTCGAAGATTCTTCGCATCTCGAAAATAAAAGCAAACAAGCCAAACATTTAATAATAAAATGGAAGTATCAAAGGCCTCAATTACTATTGAGCACAGGGTTTGAAAAACCACTTTTTATAAAACCTCATTGTTATATCCTGTTTAAAACTGATTTTTTCTATAAATTCAAACCCTTTGTATATAGGTGCGAACGAGGTGTAGCACTACTTCAAAATAATTGCACATTGATCCACACACACACACACACACATTTATATAACAGTTTCTTTCAAAAGTGGCGGTCACCATGGCATCACAAATGTCGGGGGGTGCCTAACACCTTCCCTCCGCATAATCAAGCCCCCAGACCCAAATGAATCTCGGTTTCACAGACCCGTTTAGCAGTGTTACATCATTGAGTCAATGTGCAAACCTTTTTCGGTTGCATTGGTGCAACCAGTTAAATACACCAACTGGCGACTCTTAAAGTCAAATCGTCGACATTATACATTTCAGACCTTTTTCACTTTTTTTTTTCAAACAAATCTCACATTAACATAAGAACACTAAAGAACAAGTAACGAAAAGGGACACCAAAATATCTGGACGTCGACAACACTTTGGTTGCTGTTCTATAACCCGCGTAATGACCTCCGTAATCTGATGAGTGGCAATGACTTAATATGCTATCCATCTCCTTTTGTGGCACACATCGTCTAATCATTTGGTCTGCACAAGTCTTAAACAAAAATGGTTCTTCCCAAAAGTATTATCAGACATCATGGCGGTACTTTTTTCGTTGTTGCGAGTTCAATTCCAGAGGTAACACATGACTAACCAGATAATTCACAAAATCTGCATACCAAGGCACGATTGTTGCTACTTGAAGAAGATGTTCATCAGGAAACCTCTCATTAATCATAACTTCATCTTTTTGCTGAACCTCCGCATTTTCTAAATGAGAAAGATGATCCGCCACCTGGTTCTCGGTAACTTTTCTATCTCGGATCTCTAAGTTAAATTCTTGTAGCAAAAGTACCCACCGTACTAACCGCGACTTGGCATCCTTCTTCTCAATCAAATACTTAATAGCAGAATGATCAGTGTAGACAATTACCTTGGTCCCTTTGAGATATGCTCTGAACTTGTTGAAGGCAAACACAACCGCAAGTAATTCTTTTTTGATGGTCGTGTAATTTAACTAAGCATCCGTCATCGTCTTGCTGGAGTAGTAAATAGTGTGAAAAAATTTATCGCGACGTTGTCCCAATACTGCTCCAACTGCATAGTCACTGGCATCGCACATCAATTCAAGCGGTAAAGACCAATCGCGAGCCATTATAATTGGAGCTGAAACCAATTTCTTCTTCAATACTTCAAAAGCATCGATGCATGACTGATCCATTTTGAATGGTATATCTTTCTCCAAGAGGGAACATAAGGGTTTTGAAATTTTTGAGAAATCTTTAATGAAGCGTCTGTAGAAACCCGCATGTCCCAAGAAGCTCCGTATTCCCTTCACAAATGATGGAGGAGGTAGTTTCTCAATCGTCTCAATTTTTGCTTTATCCACCTCTAGCCCTGCTGCAGAGACCTTATGCCCCAAAATTATCCCCTCTTGTACCATGTGACATTTTTCCCAGTTAAGAACTAGGTTAGTCTCCACACAACGCTTCAACACTAAGATCAAATTTTTTAAGCATAAGTCAAAATTATCACCGAACATGGAGAAGTCATCCATAAATACTTCCAAATTTTGTTCTACCATATCTGAGAAGATGGCCATAATGCATCGTTAAAAAGTTATCAAAGCATTACATAAACCAAAAGACATATGACGGAAGGCAAATGTACCATAAGGGCAAGTGAATGTGGTTTTTTCTTGATCTTCCAGGGCTATGGCAATCTGATTATATTCGGAACATCCATCCAAAAGATAGTAGAACTGATGTCCCGCTAACCTATCCAATATCTGATAAATGAACGGCAAGGGGAAGTGATCCTTGCGTGTGGCTTTATTCAATTTGCGATAATCCATACATACTCTCCATCCTATAACGATTCTAGTAGGGACGAGCTCATTAGATTCATTTTTCACCACTGTCATGCCCCCTTTCTTTGGTACGCACTGTACAGGACTTACCCATGAACTTTTCGAGATTGGATAAATAATACCGGCATCCAACCACTTTATGATCTCCTTTTTCACCACATCCTTCATAATGGGGTTTAGCCTTCTTTGCTGCTCAATGGTTGATTTTGTTCCCTCTTCCAATAAGATCTTATGCATACAAAATGATGGACTAATTCCTCAAATATCCACTATAGTCCATCGGATTGCTGTTTTGAACTCTCGTAATACCCTCAACAGTTTCTCTTTTTACGTGTCAGTCAAATTTATCGAAACAATAACTGGTAGGGTAGCATCTTTTCCCAAATAGGCATACTGCAGATGAGATGGTAGAGGTTTTAATTCCAACTTCGGTGGTTCTTCTATACATGGTTTGAACTTTTTCTCTTTCGTTTCAGGCCGATCAAGAGTGTCGAATGATTGTTTAACCTTCACGGCAGTCGGTAATGCATCTAACCATTTGACATACTCAATATCATCCTCAATATCATTGTCATCCAACCCGAATAAAACAGATTCTAGTGGGTCCTCTAAATAATTTCCACTGATCTTATGATTAACTAATTCATCCATGACATCCACCAGCAAACATTCACCTTTTTTTTTCGGATAAGTCATTGACTTAAATACATTAAAGGTGGCATGTTGGTCTT
This sequence comes from Panax ginseng, assembly GCA_020205605.1. Lineage (NCBI taxonomy): Eukaryota > Viridiplantae > Streptophyta > Magnoliopsida > Apiales > Araliaceae > Panax > Panax ginseng. The sequence continues at coordinate 43,565,132 of CM035144.1, forward strand.
CAACTCGCATCGTCAATTCACCTTTTTGTACGTCAATCAACGTTCTCCTCGTTGCTAAAAATGGTTGCCCGAGAATGATGGGAATTTCCCTATCCACTTCATAATCCAAGATAAAGAAGTCCGTCGGGAAGATGAATTTATCCACTTTTACTAAAACATCATCAACAATACCTCATGGATATATAACTGACAGGTCCACCAACTGTAAACTAATAGTTGTCGGCTTTGGTTCCTGAAGACCAAACTGGCTGTAGACGGATAGTGGCATCAAATTTATACTGGCCCCTAAATCACACAATGCTCTCCCCGAAAACTGATTTCCAATTTCACATAGAATAGTAAAACTACCTGGATCTTTTAACTTTGGAGGTAACTTATTCTGGATAATTGCGCTGCACTCTTCGGTTAACGCCACTATTTCAAAATCACCCAATTTTCTCTTCTTTGACAAGACCTCCTTCATGAACTTGGTGTAACTAGGCATCTGTTCCAAGGCTTTGGCAAAGGGGTATGTTAATATGCAGTTTTTTGAAAATATCCAAAAATCTTGAAAACTGCTTATCTAACTTGGATTTCTAAAACCTCTGCGGGTATGGTATGGGAGGCATTATGAGGCTTTGTTCAGGTGCTTTCTGCTCTAACTCCTCATCCTGTTGTTTTTCGATTTCTGAGACCTCCTCTTTTCCCAATGTTGCTTTGTCCATTTTTTTCGTGCCCTTGAGTGTCTCTTGCAATTCCTTTCCACTACATAAAGTCACAGCCTTGCAATGCTCATCTCTAGCTGGATTTATCTCTGTATCACTAGGGAGTGATCCTTGTGGACGGCTATTCAACGCATGTGCTATCTACCCCATCTGATTTTCCAAATTCTTAATCAAAACCGCTTGACTTTTCATATTCATATCACCTTGACTCAATAACTTGTCTTGCTCACTTATTCTTTTATCAGTAGCTGCAATAAATTTTTCCAAAGCATCTTCCAAACTTGTTTTCCTCTCTGGCTGTTGTTGAGTATGATTCTGAAATCTAGATAGGTTTTGCTGTCTAGGTGCTTGAGCTTGATTGTTACTCCAAGAAAATCCCGGGTGATTTCTCTAACCCGGATTATACGCATTTTGATTCGGATACGGTTGGACTGATCGATTATAGCTCCCCACGAACTGAGCTGATTCAGAATTGATGGCACATTGATCTGTAGCATGGCTCCCAGCACATTACTCACAAACCATTGCTACTTGTGGCGCAGATATTGGACCCCATGTTTTAATTTTCTTAGCTATTATGCGAAACTTTGTCTTTAACAACGCCATCCATCATATCCACTTCAAACTTTCCCAGTGTTTTTGGAGGATTAGACCTAGTCATGGGCCACTAGAAATTATTGTTGGCCATTGTTTCTAACAGTTGATAAGCCTCATCAAAGTTCTTAGCCATGATCGCTCCCCTGCTGCTGCATCAATACTGGCTCTTGTGGAAGCGTGCAAACCATCACAAAATATCCCTACCTACATCCACTGTGGAATTCCATGATGTGGACATTTGCGGAGCATATCCTTAAATCTCTCCCAGGTCTCATATACTGTTTCGGAGTCAAACTTTGCAAAAGTACGAATATCGTTCCGTAGTTTTGCTGACTTTGTTGGTGGGAAAAACTTAGCTAAGAATTTTTGAGCTAAGTCATCCCAAGTTGTGATTGAACCAGGCGACAAAGAATGTAACCAACTCTGAGCTTTGTTTTTCAATGTAAACGGAAACAACCTCAACCTTATAGCATCTTCTGAGACATTATTGAACTTGAAGGTGTCACAGATTTCCAAGAAACTCAAAATATGCTCGTTTGGATCATCCGTCGAACTACCCCCAAACTGCACTGCATTTTGAAGCATCTAAATTGTTCCCGGTTTAATTTCGAAACTGTTTACGTTAATCGCCAGCATCCGAATACTCGACTGTATATCCGTGACAGTCGGCATGGCATAATCCCTAAGTGATTTTTGTTCTTCCCCTGCCATGTTCACTGGTATTTCTTGTGCCGCCAAATCTTCTTCCACATGTAATACCGTTCCAGTCAACTGTAATTTCAGGAACTTCCTTTCGATATCGTCTGTATAAGGAAAAAGTTCCTTCTTAGCCCTTGATCTAGTGTGCATACACTCACAAAGAATTCATGCAAACACCAGAAGAAAAATAAATAACGTTTAAATTAAGACTGAATTGATTATAACTAATATGGAATTAATATTAATAAAGAATTCTCCGGCAATGGCGCCAAAAACTTGCAGTCAACAAGTAATAAAGTGATAAGATAAAGTGTCGATCCCACGGAGAATTCCAATCAATAAATTCCAACTAATAGCACTATACCAATTCAATTTTATTTAAACAACCGTAAAGTGTGATTTTTCAAATTACGAGAACTAAATTAATTAATTAAAAATAGATTACTCTAAAATTAAATCAACTAAATAAAAATTAAGACTTGACGAATGAATTCAGATAAATAAGGTTAAGACTCCAATATCCCCAATTACGAACTATAAACCAATTATCCAATTATCCCAATTATTATACCTACTGAATTGTTAACAGAAATTTTAAGTGACAAAAGCCCTTTCCCAAGTGATCAATTAACTTTTATTTAATCTAATTAATCCTGCGATATTCCTATGCAAAATAATTAAATTAAACTCATTAAATTCCAATTCCCAACTTGTTACATGTAGTGAACAGATATTCCTATTCAATTCACGACCCTAAGTATTCGTCATGCAAATAATTAAGCATACATATTATCATATCCAGTTCTAACCCTAGATTTCCTCTCCCGAATCCTTCTAGAGTAACAAGGTAATTACTGGCCAAATAATTAATCAATAAGCATAAGACATGACAAACAATTCACTTGAACATAAATAATTGGAATAAATCAAATAATTAATTCATAGACATAAAAGGTTCCATTGGTAGTCTTAATAAAAGAATTAGTTCATAATAGAAATTAAAACCAACAATCTCATGAAAAACATCCTCAAAGAATTATACAATTTGAAAATAAGATGAAGAAGAAACTCTAAAGAAAATCCTTCAATCTTCAATCTTCAAGTGATCCCTTGATTAGCCTTCAATTATGGTTGATCATCCTTTTTATTTCGGCAAAGTAGCATTTATATATTCTTCTCATATAACCACAATCCTATTCCAAATAAACATCTCAATTAATTCTCACATCAAAGTTAAATTTTCATCCCACAGCAGCATATATGGTCAACATAATCGCTCCAAATACCAAATACCGAATTAATACTCGAATAAGCGCCTCGCCTGCATTGACTTCAACTTATTTATGAAACTACCATTAAATAGCTCAAATCCCTCAGTTTGCCCCTACATCTCCCGAATCTGTAAAATAACAACTAAACACAGTAAAAATGCTTCTAAAAGACTCGAGAATACAACAATTTAAGCCCACGAATATCCAATTCATGGGTATATTACCCAATCATCGTACACCTGAGTATATATCAAAGTAAATCTTTGATAGATACAAGAGAAGAGAAGTTCAAGATCCAATGGATCGCTCAGCATAAATCTGGAAAATATTCCACTTTGTTATTTCGTAGAATTAATTCTTGATTATTCATTTGAATATCGTAGAAAACCTTGAAAGCGTTGTACTCTTTCATTATCAGATTATTTTTGCATAAAAGGCAAGAAGACTTGTTATTGATTCTTATACATTTATTGTATGACTTAACTTGCGGGGCAAACTTGTTGCTGACCCTTGCTATATATAAAACTTTTCAGATAGTGACGAAGTTGCAGAAGGTGATGTGAAGAAGAACAAAGGAAGAGGCATAGTGATAAACTAATATAATGAACAATATTATTATTATGTTGTATTGTAAACCATTTTTGTATAACTAAGGGGTATGTTTGTAATGTTAAGGTTAACGGACCTGGGACTAATGTATTAACAACATATATTAATGTAGTATGTATTATTATTTCTATATGAATGGGTAGTTAGATGGTATTATATTGTGGATCATGAACACCAAACTCGGGGGTCAGGTAACCCAGATTTGGGGGCGTCATAACTCGGTCATCACAACTCTTATCCTTTGTTTGCCCACAAAGATCACCCATGTGATCATGGGGCCCACATGGGTTGCCCCATGGATCATCCTTACCCATTGGATTCTTAGTTTAGGCTTTATGTTTAATTAACATAACTTATGATTTGGGCTTACATTAATCCACATTGGCTTATACATTAACAAACATTTGGGCCTTAACCTTTAGTTAGCATTGGGCTTAATCATAATCCCAATTGGACTTTACACTTCCTACACAATCCTACAAGTCCATTACATATGGCTTAAACCCTTAGAACGTATTGTTTACGTATTAATCTCGTATTCTAACTCGTATACTCATTAATCATATACGACATACCATCATTCATACATACTCGTATAATACCTCGTATCATACTCATATTCATTACCTCGTACAATACCTACGTATTATACGATCATCACTTTAACTAGTTAACGCTTTACTTTCCCTAACATTCTCGAATTAAGTTCGCAGGCGAAAAACTACGTTTCCATACTCGAATTATTATTAAATAATCCATCTCACCTCGATATTCTATTGTTACGTATTTCTCGGAAGTTCAAAAATAATTTCCTAGCAGAAATTAGTAAATAGTTTTTTTCGGAAAATTTCTCAGAAAACTTTATTTTCGTCTTGGAAATTCAAACACTTTAATTCCTTCACATAGTCAAAGTATTACGACATTCCTATAGGATTAGGTTATAAAACATCCTTCAACTTATTAACACATAATAATAACATATAATATAATTTTATTCATTATTTAATTAAATAAAATTATTTTACAATAAATTCAAATTTCTCGGTCGTTACAAGGAAGGGGGAAGTTATTCAAATTGACAACTCAGGAGGAATTAATAAGAGAAATTGAAAAGTTTGAAATAGAGGTGGAGGAACCGAAACAAGTAGAAGGAAAATTATTCGTAATGGAAGCTCACCCGACGTTATTGGATAGAACAAAGGAAGCACAAGAGAAAGATGAAGAATGTGAGAAAATAAGGAAGAGAATAATAGAAAATGAGGAAAAAAAGTTCAAAGTGGATAAGGACGGTATATTAAGATTTAAGGGTCGAGTATGGGTGGCAGCTGTAACCGAACTGAGAGAGGAAATCTTACACGAAGCACACAATACGACGTATGTTGTTCATCCAGGAGGCACAAAGATTTACCGAGATCATTGACACCACTTTTGGTGGCCTAATTTGAAATGAGATGTTGCAGAGTGCGTTAGTAGATGTCTTACTTATCAAAGAGTTAAAGCAGAACACTAGAGGCCATATGGACTACTTTAACCGCTGAAAATACCAGAATGGAAATGGGACCATATTACGATGGACTTCATTGTTGGACTTCCGATTACACAAAAGGGTTATGATGCTATTTGGGTTATCGCGGACCGACTAAAAAAGACAACTCATTTTCTAACCATCAAGATCTGATTCAATTTGAATCAGTTATCAAATTTATATGTAAAAAAAATCGTATCGCGATATGAAGTATTAGTGTCAATTGTCTCCGATCGAGATCCGAGTTTCACGTCAAAATTTTGGAAAAGCTTGAAAGAATGAATGGGAACTCAATTGAGATTAAGTACAACATATCACCCTCAAACTGATGGACAGAGTCAAAAAACTATACAAACATTGGAGGACATGCTTAGAGCTTACGTGATGGACTTCAAGGGGAATTGGGACGACCATTTACCATTTATAGAATTCGCTTACAATGATAGCTATCATGCGAGTATCGTTATGCCGTCATATGAAGATCTTTATGGGAGAAAGTGTAGAACACCATTGTGTTGGGATGAAGTCAGAGAATGAAGACTTTTTAGACTGGAATTAGTTCAACAAACGGCTGATGTGGTAACAACGATAAGAGCCTGATTGGTAGCAACTAAAGTTCGCCAAAAGAAGTATGTCGATTTGCATCATCAAAATCGAGACTTTGAAGTCGATAGTTTTGTGTTTTTGAAGGTGTCTCACTGGAAGGGAAAGATTAGATTCAGAAAGAAAGGGAAGTTGAGTCCGAGGTTCATAGGACCATTCAAAGTATTGAGGAAAATAGATGAAGTGGCGTACAAGGTAGCTATAGCACCTGAATTGGAAAACGTCCGCAACATGTTTTATATTTCGGTGTTACGTTCATACAAGCTCGACTATAGACACGTGATCTCCTACGAGCCCATTCAAGTAGAGAAAAATCTATCATATGAGCAAACATTGAGGAATAAAGTTATATCTTTTGTAAAAGTAGTTTGGTGAAACCACGACACCGAATAGGCCACGTGGGAATTAGAAGATAAGATGCGAAGGGATTATCCTCATTTATTTGTGTAACTATGTACCAATTCTGAGGATGGAATTATTATAAGGGGGGATGATGTAATACCCGTAAATTTTAAATGAATTATATTAATATTGAGAATAAAGATTTTTTGTGAATATTTATTTGAATATAAATATATATAGTGTTGGCATGAGTTGTGGTAATAAATTTGATTAAACAAACATATGTTAAGTGAGCAAGGTAGTAGAAGTAATGAGAAGCTTAGTTTAAGCTTGTGAAATTATGCCTAGTGTGGCAAAATGGTGGAGTGAGAAACTTACTAATTAAATTAAGATGAAACAGATGAAATTAATTAGTACTAGTAGTAATAAATAATTACATAATGTGATTGACTAATTCCTATTATTATTCATTAATTATCGTGAACAATAGCATGTAAGGTGTAATCTTATATTAGAAAGTTTCTTCATTCAATATAAATTGAGGTGTGACATTGGAATGTGAATAAGTATTATAGAAAACTATATGATAAAAGTAAGCTTTTTATTATGTAATTTGCTAAGTTGTATGGAAGAGCCTTTATGCGACCTCATGATGTGTATGGAACAATTAAATGAGAGAAATTAACTTTGATTAAATAAAATATTTATTATTAAATGTTTATTTCAAATATTATGTAGAATTGGAATAATAAGTTTTATGGAAAATAATATTGGTACTAAACTAAATTATATTCTAGTCTAATGAAAATATTATTTGAAATAAATCAATGTACATGAGTTATATGATTATGTGTATTTGTACTCTTAACTTATCACAGTATAATAATATCAACTCATTAAAAATTCATTTGTTAGACAAAAGGAATTACTTTAGTGCAACTAGTGACCATTTTAACTAAGGTAATAATATAATTTGCCTTGTCCCAAAATCATAGTCCCATTCTAAAGTCTCAGTCGTGTTTTGATAAAATTCCATGGCTCTATATTTGCTGAAAACCAAGATGGAGATGATGACTGTGGGGAGGGGAGAAGATGGAGTTGGTGAAGCTTTTCACCAACTTCTTGTTGCACAATGGTTCCTTCTATCTACCATGGAAACAATCCTTAGGGCAAAACCTCCAATTGAGCAATAATCCCATTATAAATAGAAGTCCCTCCTCTCAAATGTTAATTGTTGATTTCTCTGTGAAGTTCAGAAATTATGTGTGTGAGTGTTGTTGAGTTGAAGAGGAAGCCTGAGATTGAAAGTAAAGAATCAGCTTCACAAAAGGTAATGTCCATTTACATGTTCTTAAGTTCAAAAGTTGCAAGTTCTTAGGAAATGCTAGAATACTTGTTTTTAAGTCGAAAACTTTATGGTTGAAGCATGATATAATCTTTAAATTGGTGTTAGACATTGTTAATATGATCGAATACGAAATCAACGAAAGTTAAATGGAGTAATTTGGTTAAGTAACAAATACTTAGTGAAGAGAATCACTAAATATGTTAAACTTTGGAAAAATAACATAAATCTTGAATTTGATTCACTAAAAAAAATGGACCTTTAGCAACGATTTTTCGGGCAACGACTTTATAAGTCGTTGCTAAAAGTATATGTTTAGCAACGAAATTTGTCCTTCGTTGCAGATTGTGTTAGGCTTTCACTTTTTGCAACAAAATTCATAAGTCGTTGCAAAATTTCGTTGCTAATTCATTGGCAGGAAAAAATTTCGTTAGAAATTCGTTGCAAAATTTTTGGCCACTTGATTTTCCGTTGTCGTGGGCAACGAAAGTTTTTTTGTTGCTAAAAATGGGGCTTTAACAACGATTTTTTAGGGCAACGACTTTATAAGTCGTTGCTACAAGTGTATGTTTAGCGACAAAACTTGTCCTTCATTGTAAATTGTGTCAGTCTTTCACTTTTTACAATGAAATTCATAAGTAGTTGCAAAATTTGAAAACAAAATTCGTTAAAAATTTGTTACAAAATTTCTAACCACTTGATTTCTCCTCATCGTGGGCAACGAAAGTTATTTTGTTGCTATATTTCGTTGCCTAATATGGACCACATTCATTGGCAACAATTTTTATTTTCGTTGCATATTTTATACAACTTTTTGCAACGTGTTGCCTTAAATTAAGATAATAATAATAACAGTCATAATAATAATAGTACTAATAATAATAATAACAATAAAATTAATAATAATAACAATAACATTAATAATAATAATACTAGTACTACTACTACTACTACTACTAATAATAATAATAATAATAATAATAATAGTAATTATTATTATTATTATTATTATTATTATTATTATTATTATTATTATTATTATTATTATTATTATTATTATTATTATTATCACGCAATTAGTTATGTACATTTATGTATGTACGTAACAGATTTAAGGAAAAGAGATCTGTTTTATCTCGAGGGAAATGATTTGTTTAGTTATAAATACTAATCCTTGTAAAATAATAGCAACTAGGTCCATGTGCTTGGGTGGTCATTGGATCAATATTCCAAACTGGAGGTCTTCAATTCGAATCTGTGCATTAACATATTTTTTGGGATGAAGTTCAATATTCGCCACGTCAGCCCGTCCACGTGTAATATTCGCCACGTACGCAGGTCAACGAACATATGGCGCCTGGGGATCGAAGTCTAAATTTTTTAATAGAAAGGAGCTCAATTTGCGTTGACCAACTCAATACCCAAAAACTCCTAAAGTTCAGTGGTCAACTTTACATTTTACCTTTATAATATATTGTGTATCTCTTCAAAAAGTCTACGGAATAAAAATTTTAATTAATTTAACGATATTTTAAACATGAACAAATAAAATGTTACATAAGATTAAAACTAAATTGTATGTAGTTAATCAGGTTATATGTATATATAGGGCAAATGTTCAAAAATGCCCCTGATATTTACATGGATGTCCCACTTCCACCCTAAACTATTTTTTTTTTCAAAAGTACCCTTAACGTTTCAAAAAGCAGGTCACTCGTGCCCCTGCCGTTAACAGAAGACAAACGGGGTTAAAATGTGATAACGTGGCAGGCTTAAATATAAAACATATTCTAAATAAAACAATATATCATTTAATCAAAACAAAAAAAATACTAAAATTCAAAATAAAAAAAATATAACATATTTACATCATTTAATCAAAATAATAAAATTCAAATTATTTTGTTAACTAATCAAAACAACTAATTAAATAAAATAATTTGTATAACATATTTACATCATTTAATCAAAATACTAAAATTCAAAATATAACATATTTACATCAAATACTAATTAAAAAAAATACTAAAATACTAATTAAAAAATACTAAAAATATTAAAAAATATTAAAACTCAAATTATTTTGTTAATTAATCAAAACAACAAAAATTCAAATTACATCATTAAAATACCTAAATCATAATATTAAATAATAATTGATATAAAAAATTTAAATTACTAAAATCATAATACTAAATAATATTTTTAAAATACTAAAATATTAAAAATATTAAAAATTGATATGATTTTAAATTTGACAATACTAAAATATTTTTAAATTGATATGATTTTAAAAATTAATATTAAAAATTACTAAAATAATCATAATACTCCGGTTTTGAATTTTAAAGAAAAGATTCCAACGTCAGTTAAAGTGATGTTACATCTTACTCTTTTTGTTTACAAATTTGCTTTATAAAATTTTTTTAAAAAAGTTACAATAATGGTTAGTTTGACATTGGATCACATTTTTATTTTTTTCAATTTTTTTTAAAAAAATAAATATAATTATTTTTTAAATTCGTTTTTAAAAAAAATACTTGTTTAAAAATAAAATCGTTTTTAAAAAAATTAAAGCTTTTTTTATAAAAAAAAAAGTATTTTTTATTTATAAAAATTATTCTTAAATTAATTAATTTGGTTAAGAAAAGAGCTTATTCCAAGAAAATTTGAACAAAATGGATATAATTGAGTATATTTAGGCAAAGGAACGAGTGATCAAAGTTGTTTATATTATAATTAAGAGATTGTTGATGTTGATTATGAAATTTATTTTTACTCATATTTTTCTAAAATAGGAATTTTGAAATCCAACAAAGAAAAAAGAAAATGGTGTTTACATAATTATGGACACAAATAGGGACCATTTGACAACTTACCCCCACCTTATAAATCACATATGTTTTCAGAAACTCTAGGGTTTTCAGTGAACTGAGATATAGAGCGGCCAAAGCATATAAGAGCGAAAATGGTGAAATCCTTCATGCTCAATGGCCGATTCGCTAGTCGTAAAGGCGTTATCATCAAGTCGTTCGATGACGGAACCCGTGACCGCCCGTACGGCCACTGCCTCATCGCCGGCATCTCCAAATACCCAAAGAAGGTGATTCGAAAGGACTCGATCAATAATACCGCTAAGATGTCTCGCGTGAAGGCATTCATCAAGCTCGTCAACTACAAGGGATATATTCTTTCTTATCTTTGCTCTGCGTTTCGTGTTCTTGTTGAGAAAATGGGACTTCACGATAGTCTGGGTTCAAATTCATCCTCTGCTGGTGGTGACGTTCAATGTATGTCACTAGCTTGATGTTAATTGTGACGCCCCCAAAATAGGTCCACACGACCCATTCTGAGTTGCCAGATATCACTCTATAAAAATCAAATACAAACTTCATTTATATTAATCGTTGAACTGTCGTGCGAGTACGACACAAACAGATAAGTCTGTGAGTTTTAATACAATATTGTCTCGTAGACAGTATCCAACTCAAATTGTTACAATGCCATATAAAATACAGCAGCAAATATTTTAAGAACCCAAAGAAGAAAGAGAAGATTACTATCATATTCATTCTAATGAGGTGCACTTTTGACGCTTTCAAAGTCGGGTTCTCATCACCCTATTGTTGTTCGCCAAAATCAATTATTAAGTGACGTATAAAATACGACACACGCATCTTAGGTCCTCAATACAATTATTTGTTGCATGTCATGCCGTTTTATAATGTATTGAGAAACATCGACAGTCTCGAACCATCACATTATCCCCCTGTTTTCCCCGCTCGACCCAGCTACACTCTTATTACTTGAAAGGAATTGTGAAGCAAAAGGGTGAGCACAACTAGCTTAGTAAAGAATATCATGACTAAAGATAATTTACATCATCAATAGCCTTCATCAGTAATAAATCAGAGATTTAGAACATATGGTAGATGATAAAACTTTTCAACCATAGTTGCAGCGAAACGAGCAATCCATTAGAAGAGTCAAATAGACCATAAAGTCTATTATCTTCTCCACGTTAAAAGTCCACCAACAATGTTTTATCCCTGTAACATCAATCAACAGTTCCTTTCCACAATCATATGAATAACTCATAATCATATTTCTGGTTCCAAATTCCTTTTCTCATCCAAATTTCAGTGTTGGATAGAAATATCCATTACTGTTAGGAAGTCAAGGAGTTGAAGGCAGAGCTCCAGATCGTTAGAGAGGAAAAGACTGATGTCGAGTCCATGTGGGAGCAAGAACACGATGAGAGGATTTTGGCTAAGGACAAAGTCCACGATTTAAAGCATGAGGTCTTTGACCTCAAGGAGGAGCTAAAGACCAAGGTGCGGAAGATAGGGAGGATGTCCTATATCTATAGGAGTTCTCATACAGATTTCCAGCAGCAGGTAGCTGGATATCCTGTGGAGGTGGGGCAAACACTCATACATACTTATTAGCCGTGATATCATTCTTTGTTTGCCAAGGCAGATTTCGAGAATGCCTTGAGGCAGATGTAGACTAGTAATAGTCAGAGTAATATATAAATATTTTGTAAGTAGTAGTGACATAAAGCCCTTTTTGTATAGTAAAGGGTAGTCTTTTGTAAATCCCAATTTTTGGAAAGCAATAGCGGGAAAGTAATGTAATCAGCTTAGGCTGTGTATGTAACCAATGTAGTATTATACTATGACGAATAAATATAAGTCCTTTTTATGGAAAGAAATGAGTTATGGATGTTGGAGTTATTGTTAATATTAATGTTAACTAATAAAGAAAGGAATAATAACGAAATATGTTTATTGTATCAGCAAAATGCCGCCAAGAAGAGTGTAACGTAACCAAGGAAGGAATGTGAATCAACCGGAGGGAGGTTCGGTTAACCCGATGTAGGAGTTTGTTAATTTAATAACAGCCGCATTTAATAGAATAGGGGCTAATATTTCCGTAAATCCAGGAGTAGCACGAGCTACTACCTTTAAGGATTTTAAGAGCGTGGGTCTCCGAAGTTCAAAGGAACTACGGACCCTATTGAAGCCCAAACGTGGGTTAAGGAGATAGAGAAGGCATTTATAATAGCAAATGTCGACGAGGCCCAAAAGGTTGCCTTTGCGACCTATATGATGAAGGGAGAGGCCAAATTTTGGTGGGAAGCCAATCAGGCTAGGGTTGGGATAGCGAATCTAACGTGGGATAGGTTCAAGGAGATATTCTTCGAGAACTACTTTCCCAGGAGCATGCAAGGGAGGATGGAGATGCGATTTCTGGAGTTGAAACAAGGGGACATGACGGTTCTCCAATACGCCGCCAAGTTTAATGAACTGGCAAGGTTTGCTCCACATCAAGTGGATACTGAGGTGAGGAAGGCACAATGGTTCGAGCAGGGCTTGAAACCCTAGCTCTATAACCGCATATCGGTGTTCCAAAGTACTTCTTTTGGGACCGTTTTAGAGAAGGCGATAATCGCCGAAGGTGGTAGTGAGGCGTTGAGCCAATACCACAAAGAAAAGAAAATTAAGGGTAAGGTAGATGGGGGAGTAAAGATCGAGGGAGCCAGTGGTAGTGGCGAGGGTCAGAAAAGGAAGGTATTTAGCTCTGGGGATACCAAAGTGAAGCAAGGAGACCCGAAGAAAAGAATGGAGGCCTACAAGACATGTGGGAAGACTCACTTAGGAGTCTGTCTCAAGGGGAAGGATGTCTGTTATAATTGTGGATAGGAGGGGCACCTTGCGCCTAATTGTCCGAGTCCGAAGAAGAATCATGGATGCTTTATGTGTGGGTCAACTGACCACATGGCAAAGAACTGTCTGAAGAAGGGGATGGACGGGAATCGGGGCGCTAATAGCGGTAAGTTAGTTATTAGTGGGCCAGCACAGTCGGGTAGGCCGATGGGCCGTACCTTTAACATGACAGTCCAAGATGTAGCTGCATCAGGGGATGTCGTCGCAGGTATTATTCTGATCAACAATATCAATGCGTATGTGCTGTTTGATTCGGGTGTTACTTGTTCGTTTATAGCATGTGATTTTGCTAGACGATTAAGATTACTTCCCAAAAAGTTGCCTGTACCTTTAAATATTAAGGTAGCAAATGAAGAGATAATTCCTGTTGAAGATGTTCATAAAAGTTGTTGTGTAGATATACGTGGTTGTAAATTATCAGTAGATTTGTTACCGATAAAGTTAGGAGAATTCGATGTAATTCTCGGAATGGATTGGTTAGTAAACCATGGGGAAATTATAGATTGTCAAAAGAAATGTGTGAACATTAAGACGTTAGAACAACCTCAGGTAGTATTTTACGGGAATAGATCACCGGGACGTTCGTGTTGTCTAACCATGACACAAACTAGGAAATTACTGAGAAATGGATGTGTAGGTTACCTGTGCCATGTTGTGGATACCCAGAGAGTGGTAGAAACCATTGAACAAATACCTGTTGTGAGAGAATTCGCCGATGTATTTCTGAGTGAATTGTCGGGTCTTCCGCCGGATAGGGAGACCAAGTTTGTGATAGACATTGTGCCGGGGCGGCACACAGCTTCTGAAACACCGTATCGTATGGGCGCCAAAGGAGATGAAGGAGTTGATGGTGCGATTACAAGAGTCATTAGACAGAAGTACATTCAACCGAAAGTGTTTCACCGTGGGAGCACCCCAAGATCGCTTTGTCAAAAAGAAGGACGGATCGTTAAGACTGTATATCGACTATCGAGAGTTGAACAAGTTAACGATAAAGAATAAATACCCATTGCCCATGATTGATGATCTCTTTGATCAGTTGAAAGGGGCTAAGTATTTTTCTAAAATAGATTTAAGAATGGGGTATCATCAGCTGAAGGTTAGGAAGGAGGATGTGCCAAAGACAGCATGCAGGAATCGTTATGGTCATTACGAGTTTCTGGTGATGTCGTTTGGATTGACAAATGCACCAGCTGCATTCATGGATATGATGAACAGAGTGTTTAAACAATATTTGGACAAGTTCATCGTGGTGTTTATAGATGATATTCTAGTCTATTCTAAGATGCCAAAAGATCATACTGAACACCTTAGATTAGTGTTAGAGACACTAAGAAAGGAGAAATTGTATGCGAAATTCACTAAGTGTGAATTTTGGTTGAAGAGGGTGCAGTTTTTAGGTCATGTCATTGACCATGAGGGAATTTCAGTAGATCCAGCGAAGGTGTAAGCCGTGATGAATTGGGAACAGCCAAAAACGCCGACCGAGGTGCGGAGTTTCCTAGGGTTAGCGGGTTACTATTGAAGATTCATCCAGTACTTTTCAAAGATAGCTACTCCGTTAACTAACTTGACGAGGAAGACGGTGAAGTACGCTTGGACTGACAAGTGCGAGGATAGTTTTCAAGAACTAATGAAGAGATTGAGTGAAGCGACTGTTTTGTTATTGCCTGATGACACGGGAAATTTTGTAGTTTATAGCGATGCTTCGGATAGAGGACTTGGTTGTGTGCTCATGCAGCATGGCAAGGTCATTGCATATGCATCTAGGTAGTTGAAGGATTATGAGAAAGTTTACCCTACTCATGATCCGGAACTAGCCGCAGTAGTTTTTGCTCTAAAGATATGGAGACATTATCTTTATGGAGAAAAATGTGAGATATACACGGACCACAAAAGTCTAAAATATATCTTCACCACGTAAGGAGTTGAATATGAGGCGAGAGGAGATGGTTTGGAGTTGATAAAGGATTATGATCTGTGAAATCTCAGATGCCTCGAAAAGCCAATGTAGTTCTTGATGCCTTAAAGTAGGAAGGGTCGGGAAAAGTTGTCTTTATTGACTACTCAAATTGAGTTGATAACAGAGATGGCTAGGATGGAGTTAGAAGTGAAGCTGCCAAGTGAAGGAGGACAAATGTTGTTTGCAACAGAGATGCAATCTACCATCGTAGAGAGAGTTAAAGAGGTACAACTCAAAACGGATGAGTGCGACCGGGTAAAGGAGCGGCTAGCCAATGAAAAAGATACTAAGTACAGTCTTGATAATGAGGGATTATTGAGATTTGAAGGAAGAATTTGGGTTCCGAATGAGACGGAATTAAAGGAGCAGGTGTTGCAAGAGGCTCATAGTTCGAGGTTTTCGATTCATCCTAGTAGCACTAAGATGTATCAAGATCTTCGACAGAGTTTCTGGTGGCCGAACATGAAGAGAGAGATCGCCGAATATGTGTGTAGGTGCTTGACTTGTCAGAGAGTTAAGGCCGAACATCAACGACCCAGTGGCTTGTTACAGTCATTAGAAATTTTGGAGTGGAAATGGGAGAATATCACAATGGATTTTGTGGTGGGACTTCCGACTACTCAGAAGGGGTATGATGCGATTTGGGTAATAGTGGATCGGTTGACAAAGTCGGCTCACTTTTTGCCAATTAGGGTCAAGTATAACTTAGACCAATTAGCTAGACTTTATATTAAGGAAATAATCTCCAGACATGGAGTACCAGTATCGATTGTGTCAGATCGTGACCCATGATTCACATCGAATTTTTGGAGAAGTCTATAAGAGCAGTTAGGAACGCAGTTGAATTTGAGTACAGCATATCATCCACAAACGGATGGACAGAGCGAGAGGACAATTCAGACGTTAGAAGATATGCTAAGATCTTGCATCATGGATTTCAAGGGTAGTTGGGATGATCATCTACCATTAGTGGAGTTTACGTATAACAACAGTTATCATGCAAGCATAGGTATGCCGCCTTACGAAGCTTTGTATGGGAGGAAATGTAAAATGCCACTGTATTGGGATGAGGTAGGAGAACGCCGAATATTGGGACCAGAATTGGTGCAATAGACAGCGGATATTGTCAAGAAGATACAAATGCGTCTTCTAGCAATTTCAAGATGAATGTAAGAAGTTTACTGGATCCGCATAGAGAGAATCGGGAGTTTGAAGTAGGTTCATACGTATTCCTAAAAGTATCTCCCTGGAAAGGAAAGATACGTTTTGGAAAGAAAGGAAAGTTAAGTCCGAGGTTTATAGGACCTTTTGAGGTATTAAAACGGGTAGGTGAGGTAGCTTATATGATAGCATTACCTCCAGACCTAGAACGAATACATAATGTATTTTACGTATCCGTGTTACGTCCTTATAAGCCAGATTATAAGCACGTGATAGAATATGAGCCTATTCATATCGAGAAGGACTTAACGTACGAGGAAACGTCGATTCAAATTGTCAATAGAAAAGAACAAGATAAAGTCATATCTTCCGTGAAGGTGTTATGGAAGAACCACGATGCAGAAGAAGCAACGTGGGAGTTAGAAGAAATGATGAAAAAGAATTACCCTCAATTATTTGTGTAATTTTTTTTTATATATAGCGAGATTCTGGGGACAGAATCCTTATAAGGGGGAGAGAATGTAACGCCCCAGGAAATCGAACAATTGTAAATACTTTTAATAATGAATAAAATAATATTATTTATTATTATTACGTATTGAGAAGATGAATGTCGTTCTATAACCTAGAAACGTAGGAATGTCATAGTATTTTAACTACGTGAGTGAATTAAGGTGTTTGAATTTCTAAGATGAAAATAAAAGCTTTCCGAGAAATTTTCTGAAAAACACTATTCATCAATTTCTGCTCGGGAATTATTTTTGAACTTTCGAGAAATACGTAACGTTATAATATCAAGGTGATATCGATTAGGTAATAATAATCTAAGTATGGAAAACGTAATATTTTGCATACGGACTTAATTTGGGAACGTTAGGTTTATTAAGCGTTAAAGGAAGAAAGTGTGATCGTATAATGTGTATTCATTATATGAAGGTAAGGAATGTAAGTATAATACGACGTATTATACTATTATGTATGAAGAATGAGATAATGTATATTAAGAATTAATATACGAGCTAGCATACGAAGATTATATGTGGGGTATATATGTTAAGTTGTTTAAATAAGAGGTAATGGACTTGTAGGATTATTAGCCTTATGAAGGGAGTCCAATAGAATGTGATAATCAAGCCCAAGTGTTTGATAAGTTATGAGTCCAAACTATGGTAGTACAAGCCCAATAAGGAATTAACTAGATTAATTAGCAAGCCCAATGTTAAGCCATGATCCATGGGGCAATCCAAGTGTA
The DNA here is from genome assembly GCA_020205605.1 of Panax ginseng. Classification (NCBI taxonomy): domain Eukaryota; kingdom Viridiplantae; phylum Streptophyta; class Magnoliopsida; order Apiales; family Araliaceae; genus Panax; species Panax ginseng. The sequence continues at coordinate 43,582,932 of CM035144.1, forward strand.
AAGTGGGTAGTCTTGATGGGCAAATAATATGTGTGGTGACCAAGTGATGTGATGAGCAAGGAATGAATAGTAAGGAGGTGGAGGATTAAGGAGGTGGAATGAGGAGGTGGAATAAGGAGGTGGGATAGTGTAATCACCATTTTACCCTAGCTTTGAGTGGCCTATAAATACCAAGCTTCATTTCATTTTGTTGCTTGATCAAATTTCATCCAACTCCTCTCAAGATAAGCTACTTATTTGGTAGAGAGAATAAGCCACTTAAGCACTTATAAGCCACTTCAACCTTTGTTAGATTTTCCAAAGTGAATTGAAGTCATAGTCTTCAAGGGTAAGACTCATATCTTTTATCTTTATCTCTTCTATGATAGGATTGATAGAGAAGGGGGATTGTTTGATAATAACATGTAATAAGTCATTAAGGAATGAACTTAAGCCGAATAAGTGAATAAGCAACTTGAACTCTAATAAGTTGTTAGAATCATGAAGAACTTATCATATGTTGTCATATGATGTTAATATGTTGATTATAGCATGAGAACATTGATTGATAGACTTAAGTTCATAGAAAGTCATAAGCATGAGGAATTATAGTTCATAAGTTAAATAAGTCATTGACTTATGAGAATAAGTCAAAACCTACTTTGATTATAAGTTGGTGTAATAAGTAATTTGTAATGATCATATGATGGTTGAAATCTGTAAGACCCCAAATTATTAATAAATGAAATTTATTTTCCTCTATTTATTATTTTGAAATAGTAAGGGTTGATTTGATTAATGTGGATAGTTATGGGTAAAACACGCAAATATTTCGAATAAGCAAGTGGTTATAAAATATTCATTATTATTAGGAATATTCGTTTGGTCGTGGAATATTTGTACTGTCGGGAATATTAAATGCACGACCTATGCAGCTTTTTGTGGGCCCCATAACGAAAAGCTATTGGATGAAGAAAACAACAAGTATAAGTTGTTTATAAATAACGGCGCAGTTGTTACCGTTAATATTGTTGGAATATCCGGTGGTTAAAACACAAATATACGGCGTTGTTGCACAAGAGATACATTACCAGTATTGCATCAATTATTGATTCTTACGTAAGAAGGCACTACTCAATAATTGTTACGGTAATTACTTTGTCAAAGATTTTATTTTATTGATTCAATAATTCTTTGCATTGATATTTTATATTACTTGTTGTTTCAATAAATTGTCATTACACATTATTTTTCATTATCGAGAAATAATTCATATTATCTGAATAATATTATTGGATAACATTATTGGCAATGTCTAGAAAGTTCATCTAAGGAGAGGTTTGGTCACCTAATTGCGCCGCCAAAGAAGGAGAGATCCTTATTGGAAAGCCTCTCTTTCTGAGGAACTACCGTCACAAAGCGATCTTGTGATTCTCAGTAATATTATTTGTGAATAATTAATTATTGATTTATATGATGAGGAAAATATTAATTTTATGTGGATATAGATGGAGAAAATTTTTAATGTGACAATTGTTGAAAATTAATATTTTATCTTTTTGATAAAATAATTCATTTAAATATATTATTTTAATAATATAATAATGGTGATATTTTTACAACGAATGTGGGATATATGAGTATACGAGGAAGAAGAGTATTTTTGTTGCAATAAATGTTTAAAACATGTTAAACATGTCGGTTGGACCCCATTTATTGATTGAAATTTGATTATAGCTGTGTAAAATCGTCTGCTTATGGATTTCGGTCAATTTTTGTTTGAATTTCAAAACTTCCTTCCTAAAGTTAGAGATAATGGAATTTCCTATGGAAATTTGTGAGTTTCAATTTTTTACGATAAAAGAGCTATTTATTATAAATTATTTAAGTTCAAGCTCAAAAATAATTGATTTTTGGAAGTTTTAATTATGTTTTTTAAGAAAAACGTTTTTCAAATGTTGGTGGCCATCTTTAACATGTGCTTGGTGGCTGAAATCAGATTTCAAAGTGGGCGTAGGAATGTGTTTTGTAAATATTAATATTATATTAAATTTTCTGCTTTGGTGTTCTAAGCATTTTCCTATAAATAGGGTGCTTAGGTTAGAATTGAAAATCACACCAGAAACTGAAGTTTTCTCTCTCTATATTATCGAGCGTATTCTTGTGAGTATTTTGAGTATACTTTGAGTATTGCTATACGGTGCAAGTTCAAGTTATAGCCTATATCCAGTATTCCAGTTAGAAGTATTGTCTTTCCGAGGTAAGGGATATTTTTTTTTTCGTAATGATATTATTTCTTCAATATCATTATCTTTGAAATATTGATCCAAGTTCTTATCAAATTTGGAATTTTGGTGTGAGAGTTACTATTCACGTATCGTCACTATTCACGATATCACGACCTTTATTCACGCGAATACGCAGACTATTCATCTAAAATGAAAATTTTTCTTTTCGTCCAAAATATCTATTACGGATACTAGCTTTGATTGTATCCATGTTTTGATCATTCTTGAATTTTACACCACTATGATTATTTTGAGGTATTTTTGGACATGGATAAAACAAAGTACGAATCCTTAATCCTTGTCATTTTGTTTCAATTGGATTCGTTTCTTTAAAATATTTTCATCATCCTCGGTCTTAAATGATGATATTATTGAATATCTTTGGCACCTAGTGCAAAGATGAATGATTTCGATGAATATCTTTGGCCCGTGGTGCCAAGATGAACAGTGTTTAGATGAACATGACCAATCGATGAATATCTTTGGCACATGGTGCAAAGATGGATATTTGATTCGAGATATATATTCATTGATGTTACAGGGATAAAAGATAGACGATGAACTTTAAAATTCATACATAGAAGATAGTAGTTTGCATTCTCTACTTAACTCTTCTAATGAATTATTATTTCCTTGCGAATATTGATTTAAAACTTGTTGTCTATTGTATTCTATTGGATTTTTCCCTGTTGAAGACTAACGATAATTTGTTGTATATTATCTTAGTCATAATATTCTTTACTGGGCTAGTTGAGCTCACCCTTTTCCTTTTGTTCCATTTTTCTTCTCAGGAGGCGAGAATGTAGCGAGTACTAGTCGGGGTATGGAATGAAGGTTCTAGAGAGAGTTGTTTAGTAGTCCTCACCATTTTTGTAAAATAATGTATCAATAATTATGATTGAAATTTATTTGCGTGTGGATATTGTCTAGATGACAATATCTGTATTTAAACTCATAGTATATATGTTGTCGTATTTTGCACGACAAATGTATTAATAAAGTTGTAGTTATTTTTGTACCATGTATTTGGCGACTCAGAATGGGTTGGATGGAATGGACCTATTTTGGGGGAGTCACAAAATCCATTTAGAATCATTAAGAATGTAGTTTTGCCGGAATTCACACGATTGGACGATTATCATCGAATTCGTAAAATTCTCGAAATGGAAGTCGTATTTTGTGTTTGAAGTCGGAAACGTTGGTTTTCGATGGAGACAAGTCATATTTGGCATTATAGAGTTGCGGACTCGAAAATGACTGAATTCCGACTTAGAACAAAGAAACGAGCGTTGAACGTTCACGAACGTTTATCATTTTCGTTAAAAATGAACTCATAGGTGAAATTTTAGCAAACGAAGTCAAATTGATAAAATTCTTGCATGAACGCATAGAGTATGTAATTTGTGAACCGTAGGCTTTTGAGCGGACCAATTCGGACTTATAACGAAGAAGTTATGCATCCGGGAGTTTCGTGAAATTTTCAAAATTTTGCAAACTGTCTGAGGCACGATCAGTCATGTAGCTGACGCGACTCATGACACAGAAAGCGTCGCTGCAACACGAGGTTGAACTGCAGATATCTTGCTAACTCGTGCTTGCGGCATGACACGAGATCAGAGAGTTAAGTGTGGCGCTTGCATTTCTTCGATCCTAGAGTTTTGTTGGACAAGAATGTTTACAAGTGTAGAATGAAAAGGAACTTGTTAGTAATGAACTGAGATATAAACATAACATTATAAGGTACTTGTAAGACACTAATGCATAATGATTAAGAGTTAATAATCAATTGAAAGTGAACGTAATGTGAATGACACAATGAAAGCCGGAAACCCATAATAGTAGATCTAAGTCAGGATTTACATTGAGATGAAGGGTAAGATATAATAGTATACATACTTGATTATATATAACCTAATGTGGTATGTTATATGATCATGTATTGTAGAAATGTAGAGACTTAAAGTGTACGTGTGTTAATCAGTAAGCAGACGTTGAAGGCAAGTATTCTAACCCTTGTTCCAGTTCAGTCTGGACAAGTTTTGTAATTCAAGTATTCTTTCACATGAAGTTTTGAACGATGAAGTCTAAAGCCAATTCTTTCGGCTAGACTTATATTATGATTCTGTCAAGCATGATTTATGTTTACCGAGTTATATTGGTATGGTTTTCAATCTAAGACTAAGTATGCTAAAATATTTTTTCGTTTAACGACAGTACGCGTGAGGTTGCCACAACTTAAACGTATACGCTTAATGAATGTAGTGTTGATCAACATAGAGTACTATGGGTGATCACCCGAAGTGCTCAAATAAGCTATCTTGGGACTTCGAACTTAGTGTCGGGTTGTCCTTTTTAAAAGAAATTATGAAATGTTCATAGTTTCGAGACTTAGTTGATATTCTACTGAATATTGTTGTTGGAAAACGTTTTGAATGAAAAGAAGTGCTATTTTGAATTATCGATAGTACTTCGTAACTATTGTTCGATTCTCAAGATATATGAGTTTTATGTTTCAAGCATGTTGTTTATTAGAATTGTAGTACTTGCTGAGCTAGTCATGCTCACTCTTGCTTGAACCATATGAACACAGCTAAGATCGAGCGGACCGAAGGCTCAGGCAAGGACAAGGGCAAGGCGAAGACGAACCCTTAGATTGCTTATGTAATAGAATAGTTGAACAATTTGTAATATATTTGATATTATGACAAGAACAAATGAATATGTTATAAAGAACCTGGGGAATGTAATATTATTTTGGATATATAGAAGTTATATTAGTCCTTTTGAGACTATTCAATTGAATGAATGAATGAATGGTAGTACCGTGTAGCACCATCTGTCGGGTTGGAAGAGACCCGAATTTGGGGGCGTCACATGTCCTATGTGATTCGATAAATGACAACCTAGTAGTCCTTGGCCAAGGCAGAATGAAATTAGAAAGGAGTTTCTAATTTGCATTATTTTGGAGTTGTGCATTTAAAAGTCGAAATACATATAATTAAATAAAATAAAACTTGACAGTAATTCTATGTCTTATATTTAATTGGGACATTGTATGGTGGAAGGGTTGAATTGTACGGTAACTATTTATTCAAAGGTTCTTTTATGATTAATGTTGAAATCTATATTATCTGGAAAGTCGTTGATCGCTAGGGAGGCTTATCCCTATTGTAGAATAAATATTATTTATTTAAATAAATTAATAGTTTAATTTATTTATTTAAATAAGATTAGAATTGTTTTAATTGATTTATTCACAACCGATTTAATATGGAGAACCTAAAGGGTCACACCATAAAAGGAAGAATAATTATTTAAGAAGTTAATGCCATAATCGTAATAATAAGTTAAGTGTATTTAATTTAATCTATGGTGATAGAATAAATTAAATAGCTTAATATTATTATTTAATATTTTGGAAATATTAAATATAAATTAATAAGAGGAGACTTATTATTATTATTACTATTATTATTATTTAATTTCTAAAGAAGTTTGGGAATTAATTAATAAATTACTCTCATATATTCTTAATAAGATTAGGAGGTTAAATTAATTAAATCAGTTTAATTAATTATTCCTAATAAGATTGGGAGCCTAATTAATTAAAAGAGTTTAATTAATTAAAATAAAACCTAATTCCTTAATTGTTAAGGAGTGTTGCCTACATCTATAAATAAGAGGAGTCTTATTATAGGTGTAGAGTTATTGTTGACTTTTTCACAACAGACGTGATTCCAATTGTTGGAGAGTATGCTCATTTTCTATGAAAGATAGAAAATTAGGGTTTTGCCAAACACTCATCTTCTTGAATCTTTATTCTTTTTTGGTGGATCACCTCTAGAAGCCAAACACTTGCGTGGCTAACGTTGATCAAAGGAAAGAACCAAACCCGGTGGATTCAAGTTGAACGCGAAAAGGATTGGAGGTGAACTTGTATCTGAGGAAGCTCGAATCTTCAAGGGTATGATTCTTGTTCTTTATATCTTTTCGTTTAATTAATAATTATGCATAAAGGATGATCCGAGTATATGGTTTGTAAAATTTTAAACTCTGATTTTTACACGTTTCCGTTTATTTTGTGCAATTTGATTGCGTTCATAAATATTACAAACTCAACAGTGGCATCAGAGCCAAATCTTTATGCAAATTATTAATTATTCAGATTTGATATGTATATTGATATGTGTTTAGAATAATTTAAATGGACATAATTTTTTTTATATAAAATTAAAAAAAAAATGGAAAATCGCGAACTGATTTTGATTTTACGCTGTCCTTATCCGCGGCTGTTGTTTTTCAAAAAGTCATACGGATATGTATGATTATTTTATATAAATATATATAATATCATTCTTTAGTTATGCATTCAAGTTTGTTTAATACACTTGTTGCTGACGTATCATTATATATTATATATATTATATTAACCAAGCACGTGGGAAGTAATCAGGATATGCAGTATTATATTTGATGTTGCAAAATTAGTTAGTATGATATTTCCTGAATGTTCCCACGTGATTCAAGGGATAGAAACATACAGGATATTAACGTGGCAGTGGCTCAATCCACTTTATATATATATATATATATATATATATATATATATATATATATATATATATATATATATATATATAAATGATCAAGTTCTTATTTTCTTAAAATGAGGACTTTTTTTTTTTTTTTTTAAAACAACTTAAAAAAATTTAATATTTTATGGGCGAAATTTTTCCATAATACATATTTTGGGCGTGTTTTGAATACCTATACCAAAAAAGTGGTGAGTACAGATGCACTTTGGGGTATGCATACATGTTTTGTTATCGTGCACTCCAAATCACACCCAAAACATCAGACATTATGAAAAATTTCAGTTCCATAAAATAAAACTTTTTTTTTAGTTGTTTTAAAAAAAAAAAAAAAAAAAAAAAAAAAGTCCTCATTTTAAGAAAGTAAGGGATCCTTTACACGATCTGACATATATATATATATATATATATATATATATATTTCTCAATTATTTTATAATTAAAATAAAAATTTATTTTAATTTTAAAATAAAAGGTTTATTTTAATATTAATATAAAAATTTATTTTAATTTTAAAATTAGAATTTTATGATAACTAATTAGAGTTGAAATTGGATTCCATGATAACAAATTGGAGTTGAAATTAAATTTCATGTTTCCTTAAATAGAAGATTTTATTTAGATATAAAATAAGATTTTATATAATTCAAAATAAAGGAGTTTATTTGTGAATAGGAAAGAGAATCCGTGTTTCCTTTTATAAAGGAGTTTTTTTTTTAACTTGGAATTGGATTCCATAATTAATTAAAATAAAGGAGTTTATTTTGATTAAAATAAAGGAGTTTATTTTGATTCAAAATTAAATTTTATGCTAACTAAATTTGCCCATTAAATGATATCAATATATATATTGAATGTTTATTATTCATGAGATGAATGTTATTTATTGATGCATATGTGATGTGTATGATAATAAATGAGATTGATTATGGACTATTGACCGATGCGATTGGATTTTATTTTAGTTGAATGCATGAATGTATGTGTTTTATTAAATGGGGTCCACGTACCTCGTCTTCTCTAATTTTTTTCTTAATGAAATTCTATCTTTCTCCTATGTACTTTCCCTTGACTGCTGATCAAGGTTTCTATTTATTTTAAATAATTTTGTAATAGGAATAGTTAGAATTAATTTTGAAGAATTGGAGATCAAGGATCAAGGAGCGCTTGAAGACCCGTTTGTAATGGAGCCCGGGTTTAAATGTAATAGTTATATTTAAATATTAATTCTTGCACCCTTAGGGTTTGACCTTTTTGGTTCACTTGGTGGCTCTAGTGAACCAAACTAGAATAAAAGTCCATAATCAATTTAGGTAGAATATAGTATTCTATATGTGCATGCTTATACAATATATATTATATATTATGACCAATGTTTCAATGTAATTTAATCCTTTTAACCTTGACATCCTAGATTAAACTCGAGTCGTGGAATGTGTCATACTTTTCATAATTTAATCTGTGTTTTCTTGATCAATGAGTAGACTATATGAAACAAATCACTATTTGAGCATGGCCATGCATTTCATAGTCATACTTAATCAAGAGGCCTATGGATATCACCCCTAATATATAGGAGGGTTAAATTCCATCTGGATTCATGATGTACCCAATAATCATCTTTATAGTCCACCCTATTAAAGGTGACATTTGATGATATCAAAATACATAAATTCCCGTGTAGTAATATAGTGATTTCAGGTCGGAGGACCATTACATCATTGTCACTATGAGAATCGCTAATGACACTTTGTATCTTTTTCCCATGTAGAATTATCATGGTGGAGTCCATCCGATAGACATCGTTCTCTAACATGTACTATGCATTGACTTAATATCTCATATATTTATGACCAATGAGATTTGGTCATCAGTCAATCCACATACTAGTCTCAATGCATCATTGTTGTCCCATCTACAATGATACTCAACTAGGGACTTTTAAGAATAATGATACTAATTATAATTATATAATCTCATGTTCAAGTAACATACTTGAAACTATATAATTTGTATCACTATTCTAAGAAATTTTATTATGTTAACATTTATATAACGCAGTAAATAAAACCATAATAAAATCATTTATTTATTCAATCAAATATAATATCAAAATGTTAAGCAATTATATCAAATAATTAGCCTCTAGGGCACAAACTCTAACATCCCGGGCTTGCAGAGCCGCCTAATGATATCCTCGAGATCATAGCTGCGGAGTCCCGGCTGTAGATAGTCCCCGCCCTGATAATTGGGTGTCGTAAACAGTTCATTGATTGCTTGGCTTCCAAAAGCCACTAACTTCCCCCAAACTTGGACAACAGTTGGACCATCGGGATTGGCGTTGGCATAAAACTCCCGAACCACTGGTACTATGGCCGACGCAGGTGGTTTTGTGAAGTGGATCCAATTGCGTGCAAGTATCATGGTGGTTAGCTCACCATCCTTTTTGTCGGGCCTCAACCCCCGCTCAGGAATCAGATTTCGTGTGCCAAATGTGGTTTTGTACCTTTTCCAGGCCTCCTCATTGATAAACTTGATGTTGTCCCAAGCCATTAGTGGTGGCACGGCGGACGAAGACCCTCCGACACTGAGTCGTTGCCTTTTGGGTGCCATGTCAGAAATCTCAGTTGGTTTGATGCAAAAGCAGCCCTAAGTAGTGCCAACATTTCCCAAACTTAGGCCAAGTAGACTCCAACAATTGCCAATGTCAAAACAGCCCAAAATAGTCAAATTCTTCTCTCAGGCAAACTGTCGAACACGTGGTGTGCGCTCTGAAAACCAAACTTTGATAGCCCTTTCTTTGCGAATACTCTAACCAAATTTCTAGCAGGGGAAATAACACAAATACATAGCAAGTATTTCACAAATACAAACTGTGGCGACCCCAAATCCAACTCGGTTCTCCACGATACCATTTCTTTAAGCTGAATAATACTAAATAATAATATAATTCGAACTTAATTTACATACATCAAAGTTTACTTTCCCAGGTACGTGACCTTCAAAATACATTCCTTACAATACCTGACAATAGATTCCATTGTCTTACTAACTATAACCATTAACTCATACTAAATCTCATTCGAATAGCTTTTCTTTTCCCTTGTTAGTGTTCGAGCCTTGGTCGATCGTCGACGTGAATCGAAAAACATTTAGTTTAAGCAAGGATGAGCATTTGAGTGCCCAACAAGTAATAACAATTATATATATAATTTGAAAGAATATAAGTATTCTCTTTACATAACACTTCTACAACGAATCAAAAGTTGTGAAGTAATCATCTTGATAAAAGATTCACATAACAACTCTCTTCCAAATTATTTAAATTTGGCTCGCTCTCTACCCATGAATAGGGTTTAAGAAACATACTATGAACATTGTTTTCATTTTCAAAAGGTTTAGCGAGAAATTCATCCGCAAAACCGTCATAACTTACTTGCACGGAGGGTGATCACCCAGTTGTACCTGTATTGATCAATACTACATAACTTGAACGAAATTCATCGCTCACCCTTTGTCCGTCAAGTCGATAATAAAATTTTCCCATTATCGGGATGTTCATACATGCTCGCTTCCAAACCCGAAGGTTTTAATCTTGCTCAACAATAATATGTAATTCAACATATATGTATACGGGTAATTGACAAAGGTATATCAACATGTGAATAAATGCCATGATTATCCAAGTGGGGACACTTGTATAACCATTTAGAAATCAACTTAATGTATATATATCCGAGCTAACATGTTGATAATCAAAGCGTGCAAAATCATGCGAGAATAGAATAATTAAAAACTTCTTACTCATGTCCATTGCATAAAGGAAATGCAAAGGTAAGATACTTGCTGATTCTTGATTACAAATCTCAACTTAGGTTTTATCTCTTTATCACAACCTATCAATAATCGGATCATTCGCTCGATTAGAACAATATATCATAACACATAAAATCGCTCTATTACAATTAAAGACATAGTCTAATCACGTCATCACATAATCGCAGTGATCATACTTTTAGTTCATATTCTATACTTGAAATATTTTATACATTTTTCAAATATCTCATCCATGCTCTTACAGTAGCCTTTTCTTTGCTTATTATAGAATTAAACAAATTGTTAAGCGTCGAAGCGACTTTATCGGGTAAATACTAAGTCTAAGACTCTTATCCTATACCTCAACATCTCAGAAATATCAAACATTTTATTTTTAATCATTTTCAAATTTCCGAAAATTGAAAAATTTAAAATAATTCAAATCATTCACTCTAGGGCCTATAGTGATATAACTGCATACTATAGGTGTTCCTCAAAACTTCATAACTTCATAATCTGCTCTCAAGTCAAATTTAGTTTGGTCGGGCTATAACTTTCAAACATCTAATCATAATTAAATGATTTAAACATTAAACAATTCCATTATCATTAATAATTAATTTATATTAAACTATTAATGAAACCATTGCCAAAATATAAAAGTTATTTATAATAACTCAAACTATTTTTAAAACATTTATATTACCCTTAAATGATTTTTAAAACAATTAAAATCATTTTAAATAATAACCATTAATATATAAATATTAATGTACTATTCATCCAAATATTAAAAGTCATTAATTATAACTTAAAATATTTTAAAATCCTTAATATCCTCTTTAAATGATTTTTAAATAAATAAAACCATTTTAAACTATTTATTTAATAATAATTATTAAATAAACTAAATATCATTAATATTATCTTAATATCATTAATATTAAATTATTAATGAAATTATCCTTTAAATATTAAAAGTTATATTTTATAACTTAAAATATTTTTAAATACTTTAATTTCATTTAAAATGATTTTTATAATATTAAAATCATTTTTAAACTAAATTATTTAATATAATCATTAAATAACTTTAATATCATTAATATATAATTAATTAATGAAATTCATCACAAAATATTAAAAGTCATGGAAATAACTTAAAATATTTTCTTATACCATAATATAATTTTTCATGATTTTTCATGAATTAAAACTATTTTTAAATAATATATTTAATATTATAATTAAATAAATAAATACCTTTTATATTCCAAAAATATTAAATATTTATGAAATATACTCAAAATAATTAAAAACTATTTTTCGTACTTTTAACATAATTTTTCATAATTTATTTGGTATTTTTAATAATTAAAAACTAATTTTTCTAATTTTTAAATTAATTTCGGAAAATCGTAAATTAAAATAATTAAAACTCGTAAGCTAAAGGCCCCTATAGTGACAGTAACTGTCATATAGGTGTTCTTGAGCCTACCTGGATCTTCATAAGGCGTAACCGAGTGGCCTACTTTGACCGTGTGAATAACTCTCTCATATTAACGAATTTGGACAATCTATAAATTGGGTCTTGTAGAGGAAATACAAGACTACAAGATCCAACAATCATAACCTCTAAACAAACATCAGATCTGGATAAATCAGCCATCAAAGTAGCTACCAAAGTCGTTCTTCACGAAGAACAGATTCGAGGTGCCTACTTTGGACCTCTATAACTTGATGATCGTGTAACGCGTTTATGTGATCTATCAATTCCAATTAGTGTGTACAACATGTAGCACTACAACTCTAACACTTAACATCATCATAACAACAATAAATCAAGCATTTAAAGTATGGTCAAACCTTGTCGGAAAAATTAACACTTAGAAAATTCTGGGCGCCTGCATTTTTTACGTCAATGCCTTAGATCAACCCACTTTGACCTTAAATAACTCTTAATCCGTAATATATATGGACCTGATTCTTTTTGGAGGTTAAATACCACATAACAAGCTACACATATCAACCTTTAGAACACAAAACACATTAAAGATGACCGAGATATAAGGCCTGACATTTTCCAAAAAAACAATTTCTGGACACTTAGAATATTTTCTAGGTTTGAAAAACAGTCGGTCAATGCCGGTCAACCCACTTTGACCGCTTATAAATCCCGATCTACAATAGATATAGACCTGATTCCTTTTGGAGATTAAAGACCACATATTAGGCTACCTATAACAACTTTTAAACAACAAAACTCGTGATCGACCAAAGAGTTATAGCCTCTGACATTTGGTGAAAAATAACAGAATTCGGTTTTTCCAACTTGTTTAAATCTTCAAATTCGTGCACTTTGATGTTATGGGTTCATGATTTTACAACCCAGAACATTAATAGACTCTCTATTACACTACTTTAAACAATCAATTGCATCAATTAACATCGAATCGAAGGATTTCTAGAATTTAGGATTTCCTACCTTTTCAAGCTTGATTTTTGATTTCTGGCTTCTTGATGCTTCTGATTTGTTGTTTGTGATGGTTGGGCTTTGTTTAGGGACTGATATGCTACAATAATTCGTAGGTTTTAGAGAGAGAAGCTTAAGGATGAGAGTTGGATGAATTTTAGTGTACAAAAAATGCTAACTCTCTCCAATCTATTTATAGAATAATTCAAATGCCTTGGATGCTCAATTTGGTTGTATAATTGAGGTGTAATGGTATAGTAGCATGAGGGAATTCTAGAAGGTGGTGGTTGGCTAGCTTTTGCAAAGATTCTAGCAACAATGCTACTAATAATACACTAAAATGGACAAAAAGGGTATTTTGGTAATTTCCCATATAATTTCATGGGCATTCTTGTACATAGCAATTAAATGTAATATTTAATCACTAGATGGTAATTCTTACCATTTTCCAATTACTTTCTATCCTTTGGTAAATTAAAACATTTATACAATAACATCGTAATTAAACCCAATAATTTTAAATTAGGGTTTTGATTGAAAAATTAGGGTTTTCTAATTAGGGTTTCTTAACGCCATCAATTAGGGTTTCTAATTGACCATTAGGATTCTCTAATTATCTGTGTATGTTCTAACACAGTCATTACAATCTCTAACTTCAACCGATTAGGGTTGTAATAATTAGGGTTTGTCCTAATTATCGACAAACAACGATAATTAGGGTTTTCTTCTAATTACTGAGCATCTTATACACAAAGAACCTTCATATACACAAGAAACTTCATATACACATCACTACTACGGTCATTTCTCATAACTAAGTTTAATAATTAGGGTTTCACAAAGACGGTAATATCTTATGACCTAATTGACCATCATTGCTCAATATTATCTCGTCTCACATACATACACATGATATAATTATTGTAATCAGAAAATCATTATAACAATAATATAATATTATTATTCTCATCTCTTGATCACAATCCCAATTCGTGGTTTGATCTCATATCGACTTCTCTTTCGTGATATCAAGTTAAAATACTTGATTTAAATATTCTGACAATTCATATAATAAAATATATATTATATAAATTCTAATTATCACTTCATATATTATTTCCAATCATGTTTTCATGGAAAATAATTAATAAAACATTTCTCGCTTATAGAAATTAATTACCATAAAAATATAATTTGTAGTAATTAGTAATTCCAAAATTATTTCTAATTTTTCAAGTAATAAATATATTCGCATTTATCGTTCATATTACTAGACACTTATTCTCGTCATTAAATCAAAAAAAAAAAAAAAAAAATATACGCAAATTTTCTTATTTATTTTATTTAAGAAATCTCGGGTTATTACATTCACCCTCCCTTATAAGGATTCCGTCCCCGGAATCACCGCTTTAAAAACTCATACGTAGAAGGGTACATAACATATAATCATTGTACATAGACCTCGATCAATACTTGATCTAACTGTTCTTTAACTATTCTCCATAACGCTTGTCTTTCTGATAAACAGAATTTTGATTAAGAGAACCAAAATTCCTCCTTCAAAATTTCTTTAATAAAGTAATCTACTATATGTATATATACAGGAAAATCATATAAAATATTTAAGTTATTCGAATAGAACCTGGAGTTCCATTTCCAGCTGCCACAGTATCCTCAACTGCTACGATATCTTGAACGACCATAATGAAGACACTTACGGTTTATTTTGTTGTCGCCTATATCTTCTTTGTCATTTCTCGTATTCACATTCCTTATCTCACTTCTCCTTCTTGAATAATCTTTCACCTTATACTCCATTGATTCACAAATAAAACATTCGCTATACATTCTTGAATTGGGACAATTGGAAGAGATATGTCTCTTCTGCCCACAAACTTTCTCTTTATCTCATTTCCCTTTTATCGTATAGATGATAAAAGTTATCTTTTCCCTTTCCGTTATCCTAACTATCATAAACGCTTCTACCGAGTCACTTAATCCTCTATACCCTAAAGAATAGGATTGCTTTAAAGTCTTTGGCGTTCGACATTCAATTATCCGCCGATCTTCCGCTACCGGTTTTCTTTTTTCGTCTTGGTGACATAATCGTAAATTATTCTTCATTTCCTTACATTCTAAGCCTCATCGTATACGTTCGATATATAACACAAAATTTTCTACTCAAATAATCATATATTCCAAAATATTAAATTTTGAAACTTGGTTTACTATATTAACCAATATTCAGATAAATATCTGCTACCTTTATAACAACTTACTTCATTAATCCAACTTGTGACACTCATGGTACTTCCAACCATAGCACTTCACATTAATAGAACTTAACATACCATAGCACATATTGCTTTAAACATCGCCTATCCCTTTGTGACTACGAAAGCCTGGATTTAAAATCTTGACCAACATAAAAGTTGAAAATAGTTCATCACTTATCATACACATTACATCTACTCAACATAACCTAAATCTTTTCTTGGATATCTTTTCGCTTGATGGCCTTTCCTCCTACAAACAAAACATGAACCTCGGTTCTAAATAAGGACAATAATGAGAGGTATGTCCCTCACGTCCAGCAAACATAACATATCTTCTTCCCTTTCTTCTTATCGTGTTTTCCTACCTCGTGGTCTTTTATCTTTCTTTTCCTTTACCTCTCTTGAGTCGAACACGATGTGTTGCTTGAGGCTCCCATCCGGTCAATTTGGATTTTGAGCTTATCTTGCTCTTCCATTGTTTCTTTTAATGCTTTTCGCAGTTGAATATTATGCAACTTTTCTATCTCCCACAACCTTTCTAGTGAAGAAACCTTGTTCTCCAGATCCTGCACCTCCGTTGATGCTTGAGCAGCTTCAACTTTAGTGTCTGAATCACTATTTGTCAAATCCACCATTTCTGGATCTGATGCTACGTTTTTCCACGATAGCCACCTCGTCCGATTTGGGTTCTTGGTAAGCTTCTATTTCAGCTGTTGGCCTCGATATTAGCTCGGGGGTATGGATCTGATCCTTCTTATTCCACATATCTTTTCCACCAGACATCTACATACATAAGTTACCCTGATTAGCATATAGTATATATACACAGCAATCAAGAGTTTTATATACGTTGTCTCTTATTTTGTTTGACGATGAATTTATTCAATCCATCTCTATAAACACATCAACGCCTATCTTTTTGCCGAAAGGCAGCTCCATCCACTCTGCATCGAATCGTATGAAGGCGATGTCTAAAGCCTGCTCCAAGGTATATATCCTGGTGTCTTTGGCTTCTATCTCAACCTTCAATTGTCCTATCTGTATCTCCCTATGCTCCAACCTCTCTCGTAACTCTGCTAACTCCATCTGTGTTCGGTGAGCAGCGTCCTTGTACTGCTGTTCCGAAATCTGGAGAGTACGATTATGTGCCTCACTTTTCCAAATTTCTAACCTTTAAGTTGTCATTCCTAACTATTAAATCTCTTATCATCTCACTGTCTGTGTACTCCTCGCTAGAGTCCATCGTCTCTTGGGTCAAGGAATTACTATCTTGACTTTCGCCATTCATCTTATGACCACAATAAACGAGACAACATTAGTACTGAAATAAAATATGTTCATCGATAAAATGAAGTAATATTTTATTTAGTACCACTAAAACTCGATGAATCTCTTCAACTCATCATATCCTATAACTTCTCACCGTAGTACTTCTCCTCGGTTCATGAATATTTATCTTAACTTTCGTCCTCCATTCTACTAAGGTTATAATTCTTCACCAGAGTTCTTCATCCATTGAATATTTATCTTAACTTTCGTTATCCATTCTACTAAGGTTATAACTCTTCACCAGAGTTCTTCGTCCATTGAATATCTATCCTAACTTTAGTTATCCATTCTACTAAGGTTATAACCTAGGTTTCGCATTCCTAACGTTTATAACCTCATGACTTTGATACCAACCTCAGTATGGCGACCCCAAATCCGGATACTTGAAACCCGAACTTTCGGTTCTCCACGATACCATTTCTTTAAAATTTGAATAATACTAAATAATAATATAATTCAACTTAATTTACATACATCAAAGTTTACTTTCCTGTGCACGTGACCTTCAAAATACATTCCTTACAATACCGACAATAGATTCCATTGTCTTACTAACTATAACCATTAACTCATACTAAATCTCATTCAATAGCTTTTCTTTTCCTTGTTCGTGCTCGAGCCTTGTGTCGATCGACGAATCGAAAAACATTTAGTTTAAGCAAGGATGAGCATTTGAGTGCCCAAAGAAGTAATAATAACAATTATATATATAAGTCAAAGAATATAAGTATTCTCTTTACATAACACTTCTACAACGAATCAAAAGTTGTGAAGTAATCAGACCGATAAAAGATTCACATAACAACTCTCTTCCAAATTATTTAAATTTGGCTCGTTTCTACCCATGAATAGGGTTTAAGAAACATACTATGAACATTGTTTTTCATTTTCAAAAGTTTTAGCGTAAATTCATCCGCAAAACCGTCATAACTTACGGGCACGGAGGGTGATCGACTCAGATTGTACCTCAGATTGATCAATACTACATAACTTGAACGAAATTCATCGCTCACCCTTTGTCCGTCGAAGCGCATAAAAATTTTCCCATTATCGGGATGTTCATACATGCCTGCTTCCAAACCCGAAGGTTTTTAATCTTGCTCAACAATAATATGTAATTCAACATATATGTATACGGGTAATTGACAAAGGTATATCAACATGTGAATAAATGCCATGATTATCCAAGTGGGGACACTTGTATAACCATTTAGAAATCAACTTAATGATATATATCCGAGCTAACATGTTGATAATCAAAGCGTGCAAAATCATACACAGAAATAGAATAATTCAAACTTCTTACTCATGTCCATTGCATAAAGGAAATGCAAAGGTAAGATACTTTTCGATTTGGTTTGATTACAAATCTCAACTTAGGTTTTATCTCTTTATCACAACCTATCAATAATCGGATCATTCGCTCGATTAGAACAATATATCATAACACATAGTAATCGCTTCTATTACAACAAAGACATAGTCTAATCACGCCATCACATAATCGCAGTGATCATACTTTTAGTTCATATTCTATACTTGAAATATTTTATACATTTTTCAAATATCTCATCCATGCTCTTACAAAGAGCCTTTTCTTTCTATTATAGAATTCACGACATTTGTCGGCGCATCGACAGACTTTTATCGGGTAAATACTAAGTCTAAGACTCTTATCCTATACCTCAACATCTCAGAATATCAAACATTTTATTTTTAATCATTTTCAAATTTCCGTAAATTGAAAAATTTAAAATAATTCAAATCATCACCACCGGGCCTATAGTGATATAACTGCTACTATAGGTGTTCCTCAAAAACTTCATAACTTCATAATCGGTTCTCAAGTCGCCTAGTTTGGTCATTATAACTTTCAAACATCTAATCATAATTAAATGATTTAAACATTAAATAATTCCATTATCATTAATAATTAATTTATATTAAACTATTAATGAAACCATTGCCAAAATATAAAAGTTATTTATAATAACTCAAACTATTTTTAAAACATTTATATTACCCTTAAATGATTTTTAAAAACAATTAAAATCATTTTAAATAATCACCATTAATATATAAATATTAATGTACTATTCATCCAAATATTAAAAGTCATTAATTATAACTTAAAATATTTTAAATCCTTAATATCCTCTTTAAATGATTTTTAAATAAATAAAACCATTTTTAAACTATTTATTTAATAATAATTATTAAATAAACTAAATATCATTAATATTATCTTAATATCATTAATATTAAATTATTAATGAAATTATCCTTTAAATATTAAAAGTTATATTTTATAACTTAAAATATTTTTAAATACTTTAATTTCATTTAAAATGATTTTTATAATATTAAAATCATTTTTAAACTAAATTATTTAATATAATCATTAAATAACTTTAATATCATTAATATATAATTAATTAATGAAATTCATCACAAAATATTAAAAGTCATGGGAAATAACTTAAAATATTTTCTTATACCATAATATAATTTTTTCATGATTTTTCATGAATTAAAACTATTTTTAAATAATTTATTTAATATTATAATTAAATAAATAAATACCTTTTATATTCCAAAAATATTAAATATTTATGAAATATACTCAAAATAATTAAAAACTATTTTTCAGACTTTAAAATAATTTTTCATAATTTATTTGGTATTTTTAATAATTAAAAACTAATTTTTCTAATTTTTAAATTAATTTCCTAAAATCGAAATTAAAATAATTAAAATCGTCATTTAAAGGCCCCTATAGTGACGTAACCGTCGCTATAGGTGTTCTTGAGCCTACCCAGATCTTCATAAGGCAGAACCGAGTGGCCTACTTTGACCGTGAATAACTCTCTCATATTAACGAATTTGGACAATCTATAAATTGGGTCTTGTAGAGGAAATACAAGACTACAAGATCCAACAATCATAACCTCTAAACAAACATCAGATCTGGGATAAATCAGCCATCAAAGTAGCTACCAAAGCTGTTCTTCACGAAGAACAGTTCGAGGTGCCTACTTTGGACCTCTATAACTTGATGATCGTAACGCTTTATGTGATCTATCAATTCCAGTGTGTAGACAACATGTAGCACTACAACTCTAACACTTAACATCATCATAACAACAATAAATCAAGCATTTAAAGTATGGTCAAACCTTGTCAGAAAAATTAACACTTAGAAAATTCTGGGCTGCCCAGAATTTTCTGGTCAATGCCGGTCAACCCACTTTGACCTTAAATAACTCTTAATCCGTAATATATATGGACCTGATTCTTTTTGGAGGTTAAATACCACATAACAAGCTACACATATCAACCTTTAGAACACAAAACACATTAAAGATGACCGAGATATAAGGCCTGACATTTTCCAAAAAAACAATTTCTGGACACTTAGAATATTTTCTAGGTTTGAAAAACAGCCGGTCAATGCCGGTCAACCCACTTTGACCGCTTATAAATCCCGATCTACAATAGATATAGACCTGATTCCTTTTGGAGATTAAAGACCACATATTAGGCTACCTATAACAACTTTTAAACAACAAAACTCGTGATCGACCAAAGAGTTATAGCCTCTGACATTTGGTGAAAAATAATGTAATTCGGTTTTTCCAACTTGTTTAAATCTTCAAATTCGTGCACTTTGATGTTATGGGTTCATGATTTTACAACCCAGAACATTAATAGACTCTCTATTACACTACTTTAAACAATCAATTGCATCAATTAACATCGAATCGAAGGATTTCTAGAATTTAGGATTTCCTACCTTTTCAAGCTTGATTTTTGATTTCTGGCTTCTTGATGCTTCTGATTTGTTGTTTGTGATGGTTGGGCTTTGTTTAGGGACCGATATGCTACAATAATTGTAGGTTTTAGAGAGAGAAGCTTAAGGATGAGAGTTGGATGAATTTTAGTGTACAAAAATGCTAACTCTCTCCAATCTATTTATAGAATAATTCAAATGCCTTGGATGCTCAATTTGGTTGTATAATTGAGGTGTAATGGTATAGTAGCATGAGGGAATTCTAGAAGGTGGTGGTTGGCTAGCTTTTGCAAAGATTCTAGCAACAATGCTACTAATAATACACTAAAATGGACAAAAAGGGTATTTTGGTAATTTCCCATATAATTTCATGGGCATTCTTGTACATAGCAATTAAATGTAATATTTAATCACTAGATGGTAATTCTTACCATTTTCCAATTACTTTCTATCCTTTGGTAAATTAAAACATTTATACAATAACATCGTAATTAAACCCAATAATTTTAAATTAGGGTTTTGATTGAAAAAATTAGGGTTTTCTAATTAGGGTTTCTTAACGCCATCAATTAGGGTTTCTAATTGACCATTAGGATTCTCTAATTATCTGTATATGTTCTAACACGCTCATTACAATCTCTAACTTCAACCGATTAGGGTTGTAATAATTAGGTTTGTCCTAATTATCGACAAACAACAACAAGAATTAGGGTTTTCTTCTAATTACCGACATCTTATACACAAAGAACCTTCATATACACAAGAAACTTCATATACACAAATACTACTACTCATCATTTCTCATAACTAAGTTTAATAATTAGGGTTTCACAAAGACTAGAATATGCTATGACCTAATCGACCGTCATCACTTTCGATATTATCTCGTCTCAAGCACATATACACAATACATAATTATTGTAATCAGAAAAATCATTATAACAATAATATAATATTATTATTCTCATCTCTTGATCACAATCCCAATTCGTGGTTTGATCTCATATCCGACTTCTCTTTCGCATATCAAGTTAAAATACTTGATTTAAATATTCTCTAACAATTCATATAATAAAATATATATTATATAAATTCTAATTATCACTTCATATATTATTTCCAATCATGTTTTCATGGAAAATAATTAATAAAAACATTTCTGCTTATAGAAATTAATTACCATAAAAATATAATTTGTAGTAATTAGTAATTCCAAAATTATTTCTAATTTTTCAAGTAATAAATATATTCGCATTTATCGTTCATATTACTAGACACTTATTCTCGTCATTAAATCAAAAAAAAAAAAAAAATATACGCAAATTTTCTTATTTATTTTATTTAAGAAATCTCGGGTTATTACACAAACAGCTAACCCTCTATTAGATTCTGAATGACTTAAATCAAAAAATACCTTGAGGGAAAAAAACCCTAGGTTGAGTCTATCTCCTTTTTCTGCGTGCACTTGGCCTGGGGTCTTGAGGGAATAAGAAACTGATCCTGTGTGTAGTTAGCCTGGGGTCTTTTTCTGGTGTTTAATTAAGGGCTATGGTGTGGCTGTTGGGATCTCTTGTGCTGCCGAGAGGTTGTGCTGTCGAGAGATGCCGACAGAATTGGGGAGAAATGGCCTGAGTGTTGCCCACTTTGGACATTTTAAAAACTGAAACTTCATTTGTAGATCTTGGCATGAGACAACCTTCTTTGTTTAGCCTTCTTCTGCGATTTAGCGATGAGTTGAGGGTCATTGTCATTGGCGGCGGCAAGGCGGCTTTACCCCTTTGTTAGTTGGTCTTCTTGGCATGGTTTAGCAGTGTGTCCTGTCATTTGGTGGCACCACGGTGCAACCGCCTTTGTTCTTTAGCTGCCAAGCATACATGAGATGAGAATCATGTATAATAACCACAGCATTGCGCAAAATCCAAGACATATGTTGGTATTTATACACATGAGCCTTATTTATGAGAATTCCTTCACAGAAGCCATGTTTTAGCCCACATATCTTAAACAGATATATATATATATATATATATATATATATATATATATGTGTGTGTGTGTGTGTGTGTGTGTGTGTGTGTGTGTGTGTGTGTCTATATTAAACACATGATAACTAGCTTAACTATACTACTATGTATAAAATTACAACAGAACAGGAAAACATGTTGCAATCACAAAAACATGCTCAATACAACATGGCAGTACAATATCTGGCAGCCATGTTTGCACAGTAAACATAACAAACAAAAAATATAACTAGACATAAGTCCGAAAAAACAGATAAAAATGATACTGAGATGGGGGTGCCTCCCCAGCAAGCGCTTGTTTTAAAGTCGTCGGCTTGACTATACTGATGCCACTCAATCCGGCTCATAGGCAAAAATGACCATCTCATGCCGCCTGTTTGTTAATCCCTTTAAATTTTTGGCTGACATGGATGATTGACCATTCTCCTTTCCTTCATCCATCTAATCATCCTTTGGCACAAAGAATCTTTCGCCACTGGAATTATCCACTAATTTGCCTATTTCATTAAATTGAAAGCATTCTTCATGTTCTAGTGGGCCCTCAAGGTTTTCACATTTGGGAGCGTGGTTTCTGATTGTAGATCAGTAATGACTATACAACCACTATTTATCCTTTTGTCTCCAACTTTAGACTCCACCGGTTGGCTAGTTTGCACTATGACGTCTCCCTCAACAACTGTGCGAGACTCATCGCATTTTCCTTGCGTATCCACCGTGCAATGCTCTACTGCTTCATCGTCGAGATCAATTAAGACCGGAAGATTTCCTTGTGGTGGATTTATGATGGCATTGACGAGTTGCCCCAATAGATTCTCAAGGCTGTGCAATGTGGCTTCTTGGCTTGCCATCCGAACCTCATTTCTCTCAATAAAGTGGGTGAGAAGCTCCCCAAGTCTGTTCTCTTCTTCTCGTGTTGAGGACTCAGACAAGTTCTCATTGGGTCAAGATGTAACCTTATATTGTGGCGGAGATTAGTATTCAACTTGATAGGCATAATTCGGATCATGATATTGCTCTTGGTTGTAGTCCCAAGAGTTTGGATAACCCTGACAGTTTGGATGACAGGAGATCGGTTCAATGTCAGCTCGTTCCTGACAGTAGGCATTCTAAGTGGAATGACACTCAAGACTATCAAAAAACCTCAAGACATTGGCAATTTGAAATTGCAATTGCTCGAGTCCTTCTTCCGAGCTTGGTTGTGTTGTACTCTCATAAGGCCATTGTTAACAATGATAGTCCATTACCTGTAAACTTAAAAACAAAAAGGAAGATCAAACAAATAAAATAAAGATATATATATACATTCAAATTAAGACATAATTGATTTAACTCAATATTGGACAGTATTAGAATAATAGTTCCCTGGCAACGGCGCCAAAAACTTGTTGGTCGGAAAATCGATCACTAAACACGCGAAAGTATACGCGGTCTAACAAGTAATACAGTGATAAGGAAAGTGTCGAACCCACGAGGAACTATCACTAATATTTACCAAGTACCGACTTTGTATCACTAAATTCTTATTCGAACAACAATAAATGAAAGTGTGATTAATCTAAGCATACTAATTATCAAAGCAAGTAAATGGATAACGAATGGTAATTGAAGGAATTATAAGCTAAGGTTACAACTTCACCCCACTCAGGTATTCTGTCGAACACCTGGCGTGCTATGTTTCATCAAACTACCTACCCTTCTCTCTCTGGTCTTAATGGTCACGACAATTTGTCGACCAAGAACACACAAGTGCTCATACACCTCTGTCGAGGTATGTACAAACATATCCTTTTCAGATCCACCCGTTAGGGAATAGAACAGAAAAGAACGCCCGAGCTAGATACAATCTTATATATGTCTATGTGAATTGATCAGAACAAGGATTTAAGCATAAGTTCTCAAATAGGTCACACGTGATGCATAGATATATATCTATTCTACACACAACTTATACAGTCGAAACCCACAATCACATGCCAATATATTCAGGTGAAAATCTATAATCCTTTTATCGATATCATGTAAATTATCAAAATCATCACTAATGTCTTAGCGAGAATCATTAATCATAAATATATCGAACCAAATCATATGGTGTCAACCAAAGAGATAAGACAGTCAATTTAAATAATAAAGGGTTCCATTATAACCTTAGAGCAAATACTCAGTTTATAGCTATTGAACAAAATATAAGTAGCAATAAAGACAACATTTATGGATTACAAAATTAGAGACAATAAATAGATAAGAAGAAAATGTGTCAAAGCCCTTCAATCTCTAAGCATTCTACTCAAATCAAGCTTTCCAATCCGTGTCACTCATTGCTCGTGTTGCTCTAAGGACATTCCAAACTTCTCCCAAATCTATATTTACAGAGTTTTATCTAAGAACTAGAAAAAGAAAATACAGAAGAAAAACTAAACTAAGCTATTCTCTAGTGTGTTATCTGATCTCAGATCTATTTGAGTATATATTATGCAGAGCTTGCCTTTTCTTTATATATCATTCTCCGTCTCTTTTGCTATGTCAAACCAAGACCTCTCTGCCTGGGCACCGGAGGTGGCTTGCCATGTACGGACAAATAAGATGTGGTTGAGTATTTGTACCCATATTAAGTATGAAGGACATGGAGCTCATGCCAGCCATGAGTCCAAGAAAGGGTCGATGGCGCTTCACTACGCCATGGTGACATCAGCAGGGACAGGGAGGTGGCGCTGCGATGCGAGCACAAAGCTTGGCTTTGGCGCCGCGGTGCGATACCTGTAAAATGACCCTTTTGCCCCTTAAAGTAAGGAAAAGACATAATAAACCCTGCATTGCATTAGTTAAGCGCAATAACACTATAATCATATAAATATATATATAATCAACGAATTCAGGCAATTATTTAAGTCATAAAGTATTTGATTCGCGGGTATAAATCCCACTCATCAATATCACTTATTACATAGCTCATATTACCCTATGTAACACAATACCACATTCCTCGTAACACATTTATATATTCTTGTTTGAACCCATCTCATGCTTTAAGAATTTTATTTACTAAATTCTTATTTTAATGTTTTCTGAAAATTCGAGTTCTTACACTAATTGTTTCGGCTAGACAGAAATTGATTGGAATATCAAAATGAATTTTATATCATCAGTGCATTTGATGCAAGGATGGTAAAAGGATGGAGTTGTTAATGCAATTGAACCTGGTGTTGGATGTGATCTTAGGATCAACAACCCACTATGGTATGATGTATAATGACGAAGTCCTCAACGTACTGTGAAAAGTGCGGTATCATAACGTCATAAAACGTTTTGATGTATTGTGAAAGAATTTAAAGAAGTAGTCGATGTCAATTGATTTTATGAGACGAATGTTTCAAGTTGATATCCAATTTATTGGTATGGTCTAAGCTACTTGATTTGGCTAAGACGAATGGTATGTCATAATTAAAAGAAAATCGAGCTTTCTTTGAAGAAGTTGTGCCAAACCAAATTGCTTTGGTACAGAATCTAATGATTAAGTCTGAGGTGAACAGACCCCGAAATGGGGTTATACAATGGGTTGATAACCTACGTATGAAAAAGGTAGTTTACCTTCTGTGTGATTATAAACTGACCATGGAAGAAGGGTTACGGCGTCATGCTGTTAAACCTAGTAATAGTTCATGGTCAATTTGACCCCTCAGCAAAAGTATGAAATGTTTTAAAGGAATTCTTATATTCCTCGTTATTCATTCTACTTCATAATTCTTAAAAAGTTATGAAGGTGAGGGAATGTTTGAAAGATAAGAACTTCTTTGAAGAGAAGTTGAGAAGAAGGGTAGGTTAAAATTTCGAGGACGAAATTCTGTGAAGAATGGGTGAATGTGATGACTAGGGAATGGGTGTGGTTTTAGAAATTTTGAGGACAAAATTTTTATAAAGGAGGAAGAATGTGACAACCCGAAAAATCAGATTGTCCAGAATTTAAGATTTAAAGAATTAGTTATTAATAAAATGAATTTTTATTAATAATATTCTGTGCTATGTGTTTATTAATCGTTATAGAACCTAGGATGATTATAATGCAGGAGGATTCTGGCTACGAACTAGACTAAACGAATAAAAATTTTCAAGACAAAAATAAAATTTTTCTGGTAACAAAAATATTTACGGGGAAAAGACAAAATAAGCACTATTTACCCGACGAAACCCTAAGGGTTAGGGTTTAAATAAACTAAGACTTTCTAATAGTTCGGTATGTCGAAATGACATTTCATGGAGAGAGCTTGAGATCTTGGAGAAGAAGAAGAAGGAAGAGAATGAGCATGAATGCTTGGATCGGAGTGGATCGTGAAATAAAAAAGCTAGTGAATCGCCGGCTTTGTCTAGAGGAAGAAGAATAAAGAAGAAAGGTATTAAAACCTAACTTCTAAATTGATATCTTCTTTAAGTTTTATATGTTTAAAACATAGCTTAATGATAATAAGAATTAAAAGATGTTAGGAATGATTTCATATGGCTGAAATCATGAGAAAATGAAGAAATAAGAATTTGAAGTTTACGTTATAAATTTCTTAAGGAAGTATAAGATTTGTAATGAATTTGAGCGATCCAAATGAATCATATGAACGATTCGGTGAAATAATTAAGGAATGGTGTTTTATAACATCAAATTCTAAGAAAAAGTGAAATTGTAATCAAAATATCGATTAAAAATGAAGAACGGACGAAGAATGCGAAGAACACGAAGAACGTTGTTAATGGACAAATTTAAAACCATCATAGTATAATTGTTTTTGATGGACAAGTTTAAAACTATCGCGTATAATTTAAATGTTTATTGCTTGGTTAGGAACGATAGAAACGTTCATGAAGAACTGATTAAAATTTAGCTATAACGAAGTTATGGCAAAAATTTCATAAAAGACGAACGAGAATTAGAAAGTTAGTAAATGAACCCAAACATGTAGGGTTTCATAAGAATATAAGAGAACATAGAAAATGTAAGTTATGGACTCAAGAACGAATGAGTTCCGAGTTCGGATGACTGAATTACGGACGAACGAACGAAGAGAGTTAAAAACTTAAAACGAATGAAGGAAAAAGATTAAGCCAATTGAATGGTATGTTAGCAGATTTAGAACAAAGTTCTATCCAAGGGGGATTGAAGTAAGTAAGATAAGGAAGAGAATGGCTTTGGAACGACCTCGTTCCAAGTTATAACGAATAAGTTATGAGATCGGGAAGTAAGCATCTCAAATTAGATTTAACACTTAGAAATTTTTTCAAGAATTAGGGCTTGGCACCGCGGCGCCAGCCATGCTTTGTAAGGTGGCACTACAGCGCCAAATCGGGGAGCTGAGCACTGCAAACTCACGCCACAACGCGAGCAATAGCAAGGAGGGTGGCATTGCAGTGCGAGAATTATGAAGGAACCTACGCCATAGAAGCGTTTGCAGTAGTAAGCAAGCCCCAAAGTGATGAGCTTTTAATTGCTCAAATCCTGGGGGAAGTGTAATGAAAGCTAATGAACATGTAGTTCATCGAATGTAACACTTAAAAAAGTGAATTAACCTTTAATGAAGGTTGAATGAAAAGATTAAACGAGATTAAAAGACAAAGAATGTAAACGCGGGTTACGAAATCGGTATCAGAGGATCGTAGTCGCAATAAATGAACGTGAGAGATTGCTATGGTTGTGATTCCTTAGATGTTGAGTGACGAGGGTAATGAATAACATTTTGATGTTATGTTGTCATAATGAGAGATAAGTGTAAAGCGTATAGACGCTGTGAACGTAACGCTGTTGCAATGAGCGATCGGTCTTAGCATACAACGAACGGTATGGCTTTGACATTAAGAACGAGTAATGAACGTGGGGTTCATGTAATGAATAACGAAAGTATTAAGTAAGATATGATCTATCAAGAAAGTTGTAATGAACTGTAATAAGATTAATGAAAGTCGAATGTGAATCGGATAAGAATGAATCTTGAGGTATGGCATTTAGTTGCCAGAAAGCCATAAGGAATAAGAAATTGACTTAAGGAACATTATAGTTTACTGGTTCGGATAAGTTAAGATAAGTTTAGGTTGTGTTACAATCGTAACCTTTGATGGTTGACATATGGGAGCTGGGCTAAACAATTTCTTTAGAGAGCGAAGGTATATACGAAACTGGCAACCGATCTAACTCATTGTGATGGTAATGTGGATGAGATGGGAACTTGTTTGTTGGTTATTTGTGGGAAACCACTTAGAGTACCATATGGACTACTAGCAAAGACACGATGTGTGCTAAGTCCTAGAAGTTATAAGAAGAAGATAAGAATGCAAATCATCAAAGATGATGAACGTTTTGAGTAAGACATCTCCATATGTCATGAAGCTGTAAAGCGGTAAAGGAAGTTGTCGCCTAAACTTAGGTTGAAAGAAAGCGAACCCTAAGAAGTAAAGTTAAGTAAACCAATGTATAAGTCAAATATATATGACTAATTGGTGTATGTATGTAAGACCCCAACTTATTATAAATAAAATTAAATTTCCTCTATTTATTATTTTGAAATAGTGAGGGTTGATTTGATTAATGTAGTTATTTATGGGTAAAATGCGCAAAATTTTCAAATATGCAAAGTGGTTATAAAATATTCATTTTTATCGAAGAATATTCGTTTGGTCGTGGAATATTCTTAATGTCGGGGAATATTCGTACGACGGCGCAGCCTTGTGTGGGCTCCATAACGGAAAGTGATTGGATGAAGAAAACGACAAATATAAGTTGTTTATAAATAACGACGTAGTTGTTACCATTAATACTGTTGGAATACCCAGTGGTTAAAACACAGTAGCACACGGTATTGCACCAATTATTGATTCTTACGTAGGAAGGCATTACTCAATAATTGTTACATTAGTTACTGTTCAATATTTTATTTTATTGATTTAATAATTGCTACGTTGATATTTTATATTATTGTTGTTTCAATAATTGTCACTACACAGTATTTTCATTATCAGATCAATAATTCATATTATTTGAATAATATAATTTAATAACATTATTGGTAATGTCTAGAAAGTTCTGTCTAAGGAGAGGTTTGGTCACCTAATTGCTTGGCACAAGAAGAGAAATTCTTATTGAAAGCCCCTCTTTCGTGGGAACTAATAAGTCATGGAGATTGTGATTCTATAATATTATTTGTGAATAATTAATTATTGATTTATATGATAAGGAAAATATTCATTTGAAGTGGATATAGATGGAGAAAATTTTTAATGTGACAATTGTTGAAAAATTGTTATTTTATCTTTTCTGATAAATAATTCATTTAAATATATTATTATATTTTAATAATATAATAATGGTGATATTTTTACAATGAATGTGGGATATATGAATATATGAGGAGGAAGAGTATTTTTGTTGGAAAAGTTGTTTAAAACATGTTAAACATGTCTGTGGGCCCATTTCTTGACTGAAATTTGATTATAGCTTATAAAATCGTCCGTTTGTGGATTTCGGATAGTTTATGTTTGGAATTTGGAAAAACTTTCTTCTGCAAAGTTGTAGAGAATGAAATTTCCTATGAAAAAGACAGAAGGTTCGAATTTTTCTGACAAAAGGGCTATTTATTATGAATTATTGAAGTTCAGGAATAATTGTTATTTGGGAGTTTTTATTATTTTTATTAAGAAAAACGTTTTTATTGATTTTGGTGAGGTGGGACCACGTTTTTGTCTGATGATTTGAATCTATGAAAGTGTGCGTAGGAAATTATAATATATATATTAATATTTTATTAAATTTTCTTTCTTGATTATTCTAAGCATTTTCCTATAAATAGGATGCTTAGGTTAAATTGAAAATCACACCCGCTCAAGTTTTCTACCTTTCTCTCTATATTATCGAGCGTTATTCTTGTGAGTATTTTGATACTTTGAGTGTTGCTATACTGGCAAGTTCCTTCAACACTATATCCTAGATTCCAAATTTGTAAGTACGCCTTTTCAAGGTAAGGGATATTATTTGTTTAAAATGATATTATTTCTTCTAATATCATTATCTTTGATTATTGGTAAGATTTTTCTTGTGAAATTCTTGTCTTTTAGTGTCTGGGGTTACTATTCACGTGATACGGCACTATTCACGATATCGACACTATTCACGAATCACGACACTATTCACGTAAAATTAAATTTTTATTTTCGTCAAAATATCTATTGTGGATACTAGCTTTGATTGTATCCATGTTTTGATCATTCTTGAATTTTACTTCACTATGATTATTTATGAAGTATTTTTGAACTCGGATTGTTTAAAGTACGAATCCATAATACTTGTTCTTTTGTTTCATTTGAATTCGCTTTTCTTTAAAATATTTTTCATCATCCTCGGTCCCTAAATGATGGAATTATGAATATCTTTGGCCCGTAGAAGCAAAGATGGTTGATTTTCTTATGAATATCTTTGGCCGTAGTGCAAAGATGTACAAAAAGTTGAGATGAACATGACCAATCGATGAATATCTTTTGCATCAGAGTGCAAAGATGAATATTTGATTCAAGATGAATATTGATTGATGTTACAGGGATAAAATATTGATGATGGACTTTTAAATTCATAGATTATAGTAGATTTCATTCTCTGTGTAACTCTTCTATGAATTATTGTTTCCGCTGCGAATATTGATCTGAAACTTGTTGTCTATTGTATTTTATCAGATTTTTCCCTGTTGAAGACTAACAATAATTTGTTCTATATTATCTTAGTCATAATATTCTCAAGAGGCGAGAATGTAGCAAGTACTAGTCGGGGTGTGGAATGATGGTTCTAGAAGTCGTTTTAGTAGTCCTCACCATTTTTGTAAAATAATGTACCAATAATTGTAATGAGGACTTATTTGGGTGTGAATATTGTCTAGATGGCAATATTTATATTTAAACTCACAGTTTCTATGTTGTATTAATAAAGTTGTAGTTGTTTCTGTACTATGTTATTGACGACTCAAAATGGGTGATGTATACCTATTTTGGGGGCGCCATGATTAATATCGAGCTTAGGGATATGATCTCTCAAGGAGATCGTGAATAGAACTAGGAGGGGAGAGACGACTAAATCATTCGCTAGTGTGTCTTACTTAAGCTTATTTGTTAGTTGGTCAGTATATAGGGATATTATGTGATATGTTGATTTCCTTAATTAACCCTTGTTTTATGGCAGTATTTGAGAATGTCGACTGAGAATGTTAACAGTTGAGTAAATGAGACCGTGGAGACACCTTTACTCACCAACGAGGAGAACGTGCAACAGGCTGGCAATGTTCCTCCTGTGAACAACATCACTGAGCAGATGATGAATGACGGGATGTTTAGAAGCTTTTTGCAGTTCATGCAAAATCAGACAAGGGAGACTCGTGTACAAAATACAGGTGGAAATGATAACAACGCACGGTTTGTCACAGCCAAGCAGTTCAAAGAGTTGGGACCACCAAAATTCTGGGGAAAGCCAGATTCGATTAAGGCAGAAACGTGGGTCAAACAAATCACCAAGATATTCGATGTCTTGGGATGCACAAAGGAACAGAAGGTTCCATTCGCCACCTTTATGTTCCGTAATGAGGCAGATTACTGGTGGGAATCTGTGAAGCGTACCCATCCAGCCGCACTCAACATGTCTTGGGAGACGTTTCAAAAACTGTTCAATGACAAGTACTTTCCTGAAAGTATTCGTCATATGAAGGAAGTGGAGTTTATTAGACTAGAACAAAACAACATGACGGTGTCCCAATACGAGGTGAAGTTTGCAGAGTTATCCAGGTTTGCACCTCATTTGGTGGAGAATGAGGAACGTATGACACGGATGTTTTTGAGAGGTTTAAAACCCGGCACACGTCAGTATCTCATTTCTCATAAATTTTCTCTCTATTCAGATGTTGTCAACAAGGCTCAATTGTTAGAGCGAGATAACGAGTACATTCAACCGAGGGACCATAACCAGGGATCATATCGTGGTGATGCGTGATCATCGAAACAACGATAACCAAATGGAAAGAAGAATATGGACAAAGGCGGTAACTACTCTGGTGGTAATCATGGCCATGAGAATAGAAGAAGCGAGTCGGGAGGAGATTTTAAAAAGAGGAGATTCAACAATGATCATGTGAAGACGTCAACACCAGCAGCAACTAGTTCTAAGGGAGGAGAACGACCACCGGTCGTATGCTATAAATGTGGAAAAGAGGGACATATCAGCTCAAACTTCCCACAACAGTTCAAGGTGTGTTATAATTGTGGAAAGGAAGGACATATCGCTTGAGATTGTACGATAGCAAAACCAAGTTCAGCGGGGATGGTGACTCAAAAGGCTGTCCCAGAAAAGTCAAAGTCAACGGTTCCTGGAAGAGCGTTTGTCGTGACTGGTCAAAATGCGAGGAACCCAAACGAGGTGATCACGGGTAAGCTAATCATAAATTCTTGCGAAATTTATACCTTACTTGATACCGGTGCTACCCATTCATTTATCTCTCCTGCTTGTGCTCAACGTTTAAACTTAACTCCGGAGAAATTAGACTTTGATTTATCTCGTGGAGACTCAGATAGAGAAACTTTCATCACATCCACTATTTATAAATCTTGTTTGATCCAAGTTGGCACCATCACATTACCTATTGACCTTATCTCTTTAAAGATACTTGCTTTTGATTTGATTTTAGGGATTGATTGGTTAACTACTCATCATGCCAAAATTGATTATTTTCGTAAGGTTGTTAGTTTTCATATTCCTAACCAACCTGTTGTATGAATTCAAGCAACTAAACCATTAAAATCAATCACTATTATATCTAGTCATAACGCTATTCGTTTATTGAAAAACGGATGTCAAGCTTTCTTAGCCCATGTTATGGATTTGAATAAAGACACGTTAGATTTGAATAATATTCCTGTTGTTAGTAAATTTCTTGACGTGTTTCCTGAAGAACTTTCTGGTCTAACCCCAGAACGTGAAGTTGAATTCTTTATTGATCTTGAACCTGGTACAAAGCCCATTTCTAAAACCCCATATCGAATGACTCCTATTGAACTTCAGGAGTTAAAGGTCCAACTACAGGAGTTGTTGGACATCGGGTTCATTCGTCCTAGTACATCTCCTTGGGGTGCTCCTGTTTTATTTGTAAAGAAGAAAGACGGGAGTATGCGACTTTGTATTGACTATCGGGAATTGAACCATGTCACCATCAAGAATAGGTATCCTCTACCTTGTATTGATGACCTGTTTGACCAGTTGCAAGGAGCACAATTCTTCTCAAAGATCGATCTTCGTTCTGGATTTCATCAGCTGGAGATTAGAACTGAGGATATTCCAAAGACTGCCTTCAGAACTCGGTACGGGCATTATGAATTCTTAGTTATGTCATTTGGATTGACTAATGCTCTTGCGGCTTTCATGGATATGATGAACCGAGTATTCAAGGACTATTTGGATCAGTTCGTTGTTGTCTTTATTGATGACATTCTCATATATTCCAAAAGCCGTGAAGATCATGAGCACCATTTGAAGCTGGTACTCCAAAGGCTTCGTGAAAATAAGCTATATGCCAAGTTGAAGAAATGCGAATTTTGGCTTGAGGAAGTAGCATTCCTTGGGCACGTGGTGTCAAAACATGGAGTATCTGTTGACCCGGCGAAGATTGAGGCAATACAAAGTTGGGAGCAACCAAGCTTCAGAACCAAAGTCGTAGCTTGTTGGGCTTAATTTGGTTATTATCGGAGATTCGTGGAAGGATTTTCTCGAATTGCTACTCCATTAACTCAGCTGACTCAGAAAGATACAAAATTCGTATGGAGCGAGGAATGCGAGAAGAATTTCCAAGAGCTCAAGAGGAGACTCATTTCGGCACCTGTTCTGACAATACCATCTAGTTCGGATGGATTTTTTATCTACAGCGATGCTTTAGGCAAAGGGTTAGGATGTGTTCTCATGCAACGTGGGAAAGTCATAGCCTATGCCTCGCGACAACTTAAAGAATATGAGAGGAATTATCCTACTCATGATCTAGAGTTGGCAGCAGTCATTTTCGCGCTAAAGATCTGGAGGCACTATCTATATGGAGAGAAAGTGGAGATATATTCAGACCATAAAAGCCTCAAATATTTCTTCACCCAAAAGGAACTCAACATGCGACAAAGACGTTGGCTCGAGCTGTTAAAAGATTATGACCACACTATTCAATACCATCCTGGAAAAGAAAACGTGGTAGCTGACGCGTTGAGTAGAAGATCATATGCAGGAATGAGTGCGATGATGTCAAGTATACGCATAGAACCAACTTTAATCGATGAAGTTAAAGTTGCTCAAGCCACAGACCCGGAGCTGATGCGTATGAAGAAGAAAGTACAAGAGGGTGCTATTCCAGAAGCAAGAATCGATGAAGAAGGAATACTTCGAGTCCACTCCAGACTTTGTGTTCCTAACGATTCTAATTTAAAGAACAAGATCATGATTGAGGCACACAATACACCATTTGCGATCCATCCTGGAAGTACCAAAATGTCGTGATCTTCAACATACATTTTGGTGGAACAATATGAAGAGAGAGATCGCAAAGTTTATCTCGAGGTGTTTAACTTGTCAACGTGTAAAGGCGGAGCATCAAGTGCCTAAGGGTCCATTGCAACCACTTGAGATTCCAAAATAGAAGTGGGAACACATTACCATGGATTTCAAGTACGGTCTTCCCACGGTTTCTCAAGGCATAAATGCTATTTGGGTTATTGTTGATAGATTAACCAAGTCTGCTCATTTTCTTGCCAATACGGGAGACTTATTCCCTTGAACGTCTTGCTCATATGTATGTAAATGAGATTGTGAGATTGCATGGCATGCTAGTATCCATAGTTTTGGATCGTGACCCAAGATTCACTTCACAATTTTGGGTTAGCTTGCAAAAAGCTATGGGCACGGATTTATTGATCTGGCGTATACCATCCTCAAACGACGGACAATCGAGAGAGGACTATTCAAACTCTTGAAGATCTATTAAGACTTTGTGTCCTAGACTTCAAAGGAGTTGAGATAAGTATTTACCATTGGTGGAATTCTCCTACAACAACAAAGCTTATCGTGAAAGTATAGGGTAGCTCCATTCAAGCATTGTATGGAAGAAAGTGTCGCTTCCAAAGATGTTTGGGATGAGGTGGGTGAAGCAACATTGTTAGGACCCGAGTTGGTACGTATGACTACAAAAAAGATCCAAATGATTCGACAATGTATACAAACGGCTCAAGATCGACAAAAGAGTTATGCGGATCTTCATCTAAAGGACGTGGAATTTAGTATTGGGGATCATGTATTGTTGCGTGTTGCCCCATGGAAGGGAGTTACAAGATTCCGGAAGAGAGGAAAGCTCAATCAACGATTTATTGGTCCATTTCAGAATCTTGACCGAGTAGGAAATGTAGCCTATAGACTTGCGTTACCTCCAAGTATGTCTCGTGTTCATAATGTTTTTCATATATCTGTGCTTCGTAAATATGTGAAAGACCCGAACCACGTTATTGAGTTAGAACCAGATGAGATAGCCGAAGCTTAATGTATGAGGAGGTACCTGTCAAGATCTTGGATAGGAAGGAGAATGTCTTACGTACAAAGGTCATACCACAAGTTAAAGTTTTGTGGAGAAACTATGCTATTGAGGAAATGACCTGGGAGTTGGAAACGGAAATGAAAGCGAAGTATCCTCACCTTTTCGAAACACCAAGTACGTACGTCAATTTCGAGGACGAAATTTCATAAGGAGGGGAGGTTGTAAGACCCCAACTTATTATAAATAAAATTAAATTTCCTCTATTTATTATTTTGAAATAGTAAGGGTTGATTTGATTAATGTGGTTATTTATGGGTAAAATGCACAAATATTTCAAATATGCAAGTGGTTATAAAATATTCATTTTTATCGGAGAATATTCGTTTGGTCGTGGAATATTCTTACTGTCAGGGAATATTCGTACGACGGGGTAGCCTTGCGTGGGCCCCATAACGAAAAGCGATTGGATGAAAATAAACGACAAGTATAAGTTGTTTATAAATAACGGCGTAGTTGTTACCGTTAATACTGTTGGAATACCTCGTGGTTAAACACACAAGAAGATTACCAGTATTGCACCAATTATTGATTCTTACGTAGGAAGGTATTAGTCAATAATTGTTACAGTAGTTACTGTTCAATATTTTATTTTATTGATTCAATAATTGCTACGTTGATATTTTATATTATTATTGTTTCAATAATTGTCACTACACAGTATTTTCATTATCAGATCAATAATTCATATTATTTGAATAATATTATTAGATAACATTATTGGCAATGTCTAGAATGTTATGTCTAAGGAGAGGTTTGGTCACCTAATTGCTACCAAAGAAGGAGAAATCCTTATTGAAAGCCCCCTTTCTCGAACCGCTGCTGGTTATCGTGATTGTGATTCTATAATATTATTTGTGAATAATTAATTATTAATTTATATGATAAGGAAAATATTCATTTTATGTGGATATAGATGGAGAAAATTTTTAATGTGACAATTGTTGAAAAATTGTTATTTTATCTTTTCTGATAAACAATTCATTTAAATATATTATTATATTTTAATAATATAATAATGGTGATATTTTTACAATGAATGTGGGATATATGAATATATGAGGAGGAAGAGTATTTTTGTTGGAAAAGTTGTTTAAAACATGTTAAACATGTCTGTGGACCCATTTCTTGACTGAAATTTGATTATAGCCTATAAAATCGTCCGTTTGTGGATTTCGAACAGTTTCTGTTTGGAATTTGGAAAAGCTTTCTTCTGCAAAGTTGTAGAGAATGAAATTTATATGGAAAAGACATAAGGTTTGAATTTTTCTGACAAAAGGGCTATTTATTATGAATTATTGAAGTTCCGGAATAATTGATTTTTGGGAGTTTTTATTATTTTTATTAAGAAAAACGTTTTTATTGATTTTGGTGAGGGGGGACCACTTGTTTGGCTGATGATTTGAATCTATGAATATATTAATATTTTATTAAATTTTCTTCTTTGGTGTTCTAAGCATTTTCCTATAAATAGGGTGCTTAGGTTAGAATTGAAAATCACACCAGAAACTGAAGTTTTCTCTCCCTTTCTCTCTCTATATTATCGAGCGTATTCTTGTGAGTATTTTGATACTTTGAGTGTTGCTATACGGTGCAACTTCCCTTCAACACTATATCAGGTATTCCAGCTAGAAGTACAGTCTTTTCAAGGTAAGGGATATTTTTTTTTAAAATGATATTATTTCTTCTAATATCATTATGTTGGATTATTGGTAAGATTTTTCTTGTAAAATTCTTGTCTTTTAGTATCGGGGTTACTATTCACGTATACGGCATTATTCACGAATACGACACTATTCACAGAAAAATTAAATTTTTGTTTTTGTCCAAAATATCTATTATGGATACTAGCTTTGATTGTATCCATGTTTTGATCATTCTTGAATTTTACTTCACTATGATTATTTATGAAGTATTTTTGAACTCGGGTTGTTTAAAGTACGAATCCATAATACTTGTTCTTTTGTTTCACCGAATTCGCTTTTCTTTAAAATATTTTTCATCATCCTCACCCTAAATGATGGTATTCTCAATATCTTTGGCCCAGTAGTGCAAAGATGGTTGATTTTCTTATGAATATCTTTGGCCCGTAGTGCAAAGATGTACAGGTGTTGAGATGAACATGACTAACTGATGAATATCTTTGGCCTGTAGTGCAAAGATGAATATTTGATTCAAGATGAATATTGATTGATGTTACAGGGATAAAATATTGATGATAGACTTTTAAATTCATAGATTATAGTAGATTTTATTCTCTACGTAACTCTTCTATGAATTATTGTTTCACCAAGTAATATTGATCTCAAACTTGTTGTCTATTGTATTTTATCGATTTTTCCTCATGAAGACTAACGATAATTTATTCTATATTATCTTAGTCATAATATTCTTTACTGGGCTAGTTGAGCTCACCCTTTTCCTTTTTGTTCCATTTTTCTTCTCAGGAGGCGAGAATGTAGCAAGTACTAGTCGGGGTGTGGAATGATGGTTCTAAAAGTCGTTTTAGTAGTCCTCACCATTTTTGTAAAATAATGTACCAATAATTGTAATGAGGACTTATTTAGGTGTGAATATTGTCTAGATGGAAATATTTATATTTAAACTCATAGTTTCTATGTTATATTAATAAAGTTGTAGTTGTTTCTGTACCATGTTATTGACGACTCAAAATGGGTGATGTATACCTATTTTGGGGGTGTCACAATGTATTCCTTATGTGTTATATAGGAATTGGAATGAGCAGTTCATCGTAAGTTGTAGTTGTACGTAAGGCAAGTTTCCTAACTTCCTTCATATTCTAAATGAATGCTAGTTTCTTACTCAGATGTTGAACTTAAGAAGTTCTGTCTATGTGCGAATGTGTGATATTTGTAAAAGGTGGTAGAACGTATGAGGCCTTGTGCCATAATTTGAACACTTCAGTGTTTCTATAAGATGAACTGTTCTGTGATGGAACTGTTTAATAAGAGAATGCTCTGTTTATACATGAATCATTATTGTTAAGTCTGTGCTAGTGATTCTATCCAGACATGATGTGTATGGAAAAGGTAGAAGAATGAAAGTATTTCAAAGTGAATGTGACTAATGTTTTAAAATGATAGGAATCGAGATTATTCCTATTATTCAAGCTGCTTCATAACCTTTGTTTGATTATCGAAGTTTTAAAGGAATGATTGAATTCTTGAAGTTGTTTGTTCAACTGCTATGACTTGCTGGGCAATTGAATGCTCACACTTACTTTAAATAAAAAACATTTTCAGCAAACAATGTTAGAAGAACTTAAGGATCCCGTAAAGGTCAAGTTGATCGGTATCTAGAATAAGTGCTCTTCATTAGATGAATGAGCGTGAAGATCAAGCGAAGACTTATAATGTAGAATGATAAAATTAAACTATAGACTAATTTAATGAATTGTTATGTATCCTTGGTGGCGGATGAAAGTCACTCTTGTAAGATGAAAAGAATAATATAATTATTATTATTTGTAATGAACGAGGTTATAAGGTATTTGAACCTGGGAATTGAGAATGTATGTTGTTATATTTAATCATATAATGATGTATATTTGGAAAGAAGTGGGATCGTGACGTACGGAATCCGGGTATGAATATAGACCGGATTTTGGTGCATTACAAATTCGGCATGAAGAGACTTCCTATAAGTTGGGTTTATCTGAAGCTGACCTACTCTAGGGTTACTCTAACGGGTTTTTCGGCATGAAGGTTCCTAGATCTTTGCAATCTACTCGATGGGAAAGGATCCGATCTTTCAATTAGATCGGATTTGTGTGGTGCCTTTCATGAGCTACACGGAGGAACGCCCCTTGAGTCTAGTAATTAACAACCGACAGGTTCGCCTCCTGTGAAGGAATCACACAACATACATTCGTATACATTCATCATACCTCACCGTATGCATAAGATGACATTGTGGGAGACACTAATATAAAGTAATGAAAAATATAAGGTATGCATTGTGATAACCCAAATTTTCAAAAAAATATTAAAATAGGAATTAAACAAATAAAATTCTTATTAGATGATATGTTAAGTGTGATTGTATTTCATAAGTGAGTATGAACTATTCAATTTGTGATTTTGCTGTATAATAAATTAGTATTATATATTTATTATATGTAAGCAATTGTAGGAGCAATTTATTAAGGAAATTAAGATGGGAAAGTTTAAAATAAGTAAGTTCAAATAATTTATAATATTAAATTATTTTTAATGTGGTAAATTGGTGGCATTAAATATACTTATGGTATAACCACCTTTTTATTGAAGAAATCATGTATTACATTATTGGATGTAATGTATGTATGTTTTTTAATGTGTAAGTATATTATTATATTTATTATAGTTAAATTCTTAAGATACAATTTATAGACCTAAAAGAAAAAATAATTAGTTTAAGTATACAAGAATTATTGTATACTTTAACTAAATGATATTAAAACAAATTCTAGAGTTGAATTATTTTAATAAAGAAAAATATTATTTCAATTATAATATCTTATTTTTTGAATAAATTTCCATTTATAAAGTAAATATATTAAGTTATACTTACTCTATGTAAATAAATTGACATAAACAAATTATAATGTGAGAGATTAAATTTTATATTTATTTTCAAGTGTGATACTGAGTTCATGTGCATTAAATGGGATATTTGCAAGGTAATAAATATTAAATATATATATATATATATATATATATATATATATATATATATATATATATTACCCAAGAATATTGGAATAAATTCTTATATGAATTATTTTAAGAAAGAAAGGATAATATATTTATATAATATATAAGAAAGTCAATAAATTCTTAATTGAATTTACGTTAATGAGGTTAGGATATTATATTTATTATAATATATTGGGTATGTAAATAATTGTATTTGCATGAGAAATTATGTGTAGCATATTTCTATTGTAAATATGTAATTTAAGTATGTTATTGTAACAATTCGTAATTTTAAATTGTAATTTTTAAATATTTATTGAATTATATAAATATTTAATGCATGTGTTTATTGTTGAATAAATATTTGTTTAATTTGATTTGGTTAATTATTTGTTAAATAAATAATTAATGAGTTAAGGAAATTAATTATCATGAGATAATATTCTAATTTAATTTAATTAAAATTTAATTAAATAAAGTATGACCATAAACTATATTGTAAAGGAGTTATTAAAATAAGTTAAAATTGATTAATTCAGTTTTGCCAAACAAGGCTTAATCCATATTAAGTCTTTAATTTAAATATGTTTTACCAAACAAGGCATACGGATTTAATTGATTAAATTTTAAAGTAGTTAGCCAAACAAGCCTTATGGCTTTTGATTTTTAAAAATAAGATAACTGATATCAGTTATACATATATTTATATTATATATTTAATACCTATATTATTTCCTACACGTTATATTTGTTAGTACGTAAGTTAGAGTTAGATAGGAAGAACTCAGAAGGAAAAGAAGAAGAGAAGAAAAGTTGCAGTAAAAGAAAATTGAGAGAGAGTTGGGAGAAGGCTAGAGAATTTGAGAGAGAAATTGGGGAAAAGAAAGCTTTCAAAGAATAGTCATCATCTTCTAAAACTAAGGTATCATCTTACTCTTTTATTTTTTTTTAAAAAGTTATAATTTTATTCTCTTCCAAAATACTCTACAAAATCTTTGTAGAGGTTGAGTTATTTGTTATATATAGTTTTATATAATAAATTGGTGGTTAAAAAGTTGTTTGCATAAGTTTATAGATGAATTAATTCATGTTATGTAATTATTTGTGAATAAAATCATATTATAGTGAATTGGTAAGAATATATGTGATTATGGTTTCGTTTAAAGTAAAATTGAGGTTTAATTAGTTGTTTAATATATATATTGACTATTGATTTTGAAAGAGGATGAAGAAACTAAAATATAGTTTGTTGAATTAACTGTTTTGGTTGAAAAACAAAATCACAGTGATGATTTTCACTGAAACTTTCAAAAAGTGAAGTTTTAGCAAAAATAATGAAAATTAAAGGTTGTAATCTTAATGTTTATGTTGTTTAGGTGGTTAGAAACGTGTTAGAAAACATTAGATTATGTTTCGGTAAACATATTACACCTTGGGTAGGTTGGTATGGTTGTTAGAAAGGAGTTTGT
Source organism: Panax ginseng (assembly GCA_020205605.1). NCBI lineage: Eukaryota > Viridiplantae > Streptophyta > Magnoliopsida > Apiales > Araliaceae > Panax > Panax ginseng. The sequence goes on from CM035144.1 coordinate 43,625,281, forward strand.
AGGCCTAATTTGGCTTTCTATAGTGTTCTAGATCAAAAATCGCAAAAACGCAGAAGAGACCCCTGCCCCGGCGGGTCCCCCTGTAATAATCCGATATTTTCTATATAAATAAATTAGAAATTTTACGTATAAATTTTTTTTTATTTATTAAAATAAATATGGGGAATATGTATAAGTCAAAGTGTATATGTATATTTGTGATAAACAAAAATTTATTTATTACATGAATAATTTTAAATAATTTTATTTTAGAATTATTGATCAAGATAAATTATATTCTTGTAATAACTAATTTTATAAAGGAAATATTTTTATTAATTATTTTTCATGAAAATAGGATTATTATATTATTTAAATAATATATGAAATGATTATAGAATAATGATAATAATTATTTTATTATATGAATTTTAGTTCATATTATTAAGTTAATTATTATTACCTTAATTAATAAGGTTAAATATGAAAGATAAATCAGTTATGGAATCCAAACCCTAATTTTGGATTTTTATCAAGGCATGAGAATAATAATATAATATTAATTTTATTTTGATTTTTCAGTGCTTTAAATATGTACTGTATGTACGTATTAATAATGGTTGGTCAATTATGGTATATCGGTAGAAAACCTAGTAGTACTGTGATTTGATCTTAAACCGGAATAAAGATGGGTAAAAAATTGTGTTAATGTATTTATAATAAGTGCTAGAATTAGAATCCAAGTTAGTAAACCCTAATTTTTAAATTAGGAACCCTAACTTCGAAATTATAAACCCTAATTGTTAAATGTAAACCCTAACCGCTAGTTTGGCACGTTTAACGATAATTAATAAGTTATTAAACCTAATGTGTAAGTTTAATTAATTAGAAAAAACCCTAATTATTGTTAGCAACCAAAATCATGAAATTAGAAACCCTAATTTCTATATTTAGTAACCCTAATTAGTAATTATAAAACCTAATTACTAATTGTAAACCCTAATTGCTAAATTAGTAAGGTTAATTATAATTAGTGAACTTTCAAACCAAAATATTCAAGTTATGTAATTAGAAAACTAATTATAATTAGTAACCTCTAAATTATATTTTTAGGAAACTAATATTTATTTTTATTTAAACACTAAATAAAATCCTAGAAATTCAAATTTTTGTAGAACCTTAGGGTTAAACCCTAAGGGTTTGTCGAGATTACAATTTGGCCATTAAAATTACAAGTATAATGACCATTTTGCCCTTATTGTATAATTGAAGCTAGCATGTAGGTTTTGACCTTAGGTGAGTTGTTCACCAAATCAAACCACTCCATGTGACTGAAATTAATGTATACCAGCCTCTAGATCAGCCATACAATGCATCTAACACTTGTATATATAGATTGGGAAAGAGAAAATGTCATTTGGTAGCTTATTTTTGCACAACACATATCCTTGAGCTTCTCTCTCTAAAACCCACGAAAGTTATAAGTAAATCAGTCCCAAAACCAGCCCCACTAACACCCATAACAAACTCAGAAGCCTTGAATCAAAATTGTTCTTAGAAGGTATAAACCCTAACTTGAAAATCTGATCTTGATCAATGTGTTAGATGTTGTGTTTATATGTTAAAACATGTTATATATAGTGTATAATGATGATCTGGGTTGATAGATGTTAGATTCATAACATCTATAGACTCAGATCTAGTGTTTTAAGAAAATCTGGAAAAATATTTTTTTGTTGTGTGACAATGAATGTCAGACCTTGTAGATGTAAGTCTATTATGGGTTTTTATTGTTTAAAGATTTAATATTGTAGTATGCTATGAGCTCTTTAAGATGGAACTTGAATCAAGTTCATATCATAAACAGATTGCAAGATAATCGAGGTCAAAAGTCGCTGACGCCCACGACCGGGCGCTTTAGGGTTTACCTAAAACTACCTGTAAACCGTCCCCGACAAGACTTTTGACGCCTCTGATCTTGTAAACTGTTGTTGATTTGTGTTTGTTGTTGTATTAAAGTTATAGTATGGTAGTTATACTACATATTAATGTTCTTAGATTGCTTTTATCACAAACATACTTGATTTGGGGGATGGCCAAACCAAGCAGAAAGTTCACGGATGAGCTTTCTGGGTAACCCAGAAAGTTCATGAGCGTGGCTTCTAACATGGTTTGACCTGACAAGATCTTGCTATTCTGTTGTTATTTTGCTGATGTTTTGTAATAGATCTATAGTACTACATGTGGTCTAGAACCTGGAACCCTTAGATCACTTAAACATTACATGAAAAGCAAGTTGTGGAAGCCCAAAGTAGGCCTCACATTTAATCGTTTCTTCATTTCGGGTAACCCGTAAATGAAGAAACGTTCCACAACCACTTTAGAGGCTCAGATCTCTTTCGTTACATGTTGTATGATCAAGATTGTTGTTGAATAATGTAGTATTGCACTAGTACTACAAGATTTGATGATTAGCTTTCCTAGAAACATCACGAGGCAAGAAATAAGAATGGTCAAACCTAGTAGCTCGGTAACTGCTCACGATTTTCTAGGTTTGGCCAAGATAATGAAGAACACCTATAGCGACGGTTCTGTCGCTATAAGCAATCTTTAGCGACAGTTTATTTTAAAAATTAATTATTTTTATTAAATAAATAGAAAAACTAGTTTTTAATTATTAAAATACAAAATATATTATTAAAACTTATTTTAAAGTCAAAAATTAGTTTTTAATAATTTTTAATATATTTCATAAATATTTAATATTTTTGAAATATTATAGGTATTTAATTTATTTAATTATTATATTAAATAAATTATTTAAAATGATTTTAATATTTGAAATATCATTTAAAATTATATTATGGTATAAGAAAATATTTTAAGTTATTTTTAATGACTTTTAATATTTTGTGATAAATTTCATTAATAAATTAATATTAATGATAATTTAGTTATTTAATAAAGGAATTAAATAAATAAATTAAAAATGATTTTATTATATTAAAAATCATTTTAAATAATAATAAGGTATTTAAAAATATTTTAAGTTATAAAATATAACTTTTAATATTTAAAGGTAAATTTTATTAATTAATTATTATTCATGATATTAAAGTTATTTAATAAATATATTAAATAATTTAGTTTAAAAATGATTTAAATATTATAAAAATCATTTTAAATGAAAATAAAATATTTAAAGATATTTTAAGTTATAAAATATAACTTTTAATATTTAAAGGATAATTTCATTAATAATTTAATATTAATGATATTTATTTAGCATTAATGATATTAAATTTATTTAATAATTATATTAAATGAATGGTTTAAAAATGGTTTTATTAATTTAAAAATCATTTAAAGAGGATATAAATGAATTAAAAATATTTTAAGTTACACTTTAATGACTTTTAACATTTTGACAAATAGTACATTAATATTTTAATATTAATGGTAATTATTTAAAATAATTTTAAATGTTTTAAAAATATTTAAGGGTAATATTACTACTTTAAAAATATTTTGAGTTATTATAAATTACTTTAATATTTTGGCAATGGTTTCATTAATAGTTTAATATTAATTAAATATTAATGATAATAGAATTGTTTAATATTTAAATCATTTAATAATGATTCCGATGTTTGAAAATTCATGATAAATTATAATAAATATTTTAAAATTATTATAAGTAATTTAAAAATAATATGACTGATACTTACAAATATTAAACTTCGAGATAGAGTCTTAGACTCGATAATTACCCGATAAAGCTGTCGGTACACCGACATATTTCAGAAATTGATTTGAACTTAGATATTTTGACTATATTAATATTTGTTTGTGATTCAATGACTGTTGAATATGTGTGACAATGTGATTAGGTAATGTGCTGACTGCAATAAGCAGTATTATGCGTTACAATATGTTATTTTAATCAGTAAAATGATCTTATTACTGATAGGTTGTTATACAAAAGATAGAACTAAGTTGCGAATTGTAAGCAGCGTACCAGGCAAGTATCCTACAGGTTTGCTGTCGCAAGCAACCAAAAATAAAACCTTACTGCCAAAAATAATAATGTAGCAGTGCAAGTAAGAGTCGATCCCACGGAGAATGATTAGTCTTATTTTATGCTTTGTTTACCAAAGGGGGGGGGTTTATAATTTGATTTCACTAATTAACAAGAACAAAATTTAAAGTGATAAGAATTACCAATGAATTAAAGATTTACTTTTCCTGGTTCGGATCACCTTTTACAACAATAGAATAATTAAGTAAAGCAATATTTATCCTTCAATAAAATTAATAGCCCTAGATAGCAACAAGCTCTACTATCCGAAACTCCCCTTAGATTATCACTTAATGAAATAAGCTCTTCACAAGATTCTAACTATTACATAACCTAGAACAAGCTCTCTAGATTTAATATAATAGCAGCATTAAGAACTAGGGAATTAGAATAATCCAAGCAACAATCACACAAGCTCGGATTATTTACTTGTCTTCCGATAATCATAGCAATACTCAAACTCTTTACCACAATCATGTATCATTAATTGCTACTTATGATTAGGAACAATATCAATTACACATAATATTGTCCCTTAATCTAGCAGATGAGATTAATCAAATTGACTTAACCGATCACATTAAACCAATCAGAATAAATATCATTCAACAGTTAAAATAGATTATCAAGAATGAACTTCATGTAAGAGGGAATAAATAATTTATACTTAATCAAACCATTACCTGTAAACAAGGTTCAACATCCCTTCGAATCTAATAAAGGAACTAGCCAAACATAATAAGTCCAATGAATACTTTCATGAATTATAAAAGGGTGAGGACAACAACCTCACTATGGAGGTGATCCTCTTTCCTACTAAATTATGAAAGGGGTGAGGACAACAACCTCACTATGGAGCCGATCCTCTTTCCATACTAAATACACTAGAATTTGGAGAAGATGGAGAATGGTGTGTGAATTAATGTGTCAATTCCCCCTAGCTTCACTTGGTATTTATAGGCACTCAAGTATACAAGATAGTCAAGATCCAACAACTAATCTTGGTCATGTGCATCAGCCATCTAAGGCAAATAACATCCCAAAAACGTTCCCATGTGATGTGCTAAAAGTCCAAAATTGACAACTAAACTGATCAGCACCTTGTAAGCCAAATTTGAATCAGCAGACCACCGATTGTGGACTTGGGGAAAGAACAAAGGTTGTAGCCCTGGAGTTTCTAATGAATTTGAACTTTTGAATTACCTAGTTTGGAGTTGGGAAGCTCAAGTTATGGCCCAAATACTCCCACTGGTCCAAACAGGAATCCAGTCCATGCGGGATTCGGATCAGCTATCTAAAAAGCAATGTTTGGAGGCCCAAATGAACTCGGATTTTTGCTCACCATACCATTCGGGAAAGCTTGAGAAGTCCACTAATAACTTCAAGAAGACCACATTCTCATTTGGAAACTCTAACATAATTCAAATCGCAAGCGAAGGCCCAGAGGTCAATCTGTCCAAAAGCCAAACAATCTTAAATTTTTAGCTTCGACGTCCGTCGGTAAAATGGTCATAACTTTCTCACCCGCGCTCTGATTTAGGCGTTTCAAGATGATCCGAAAAGCTAAGAAATAGATCTACAACTTTCTTTCTTTTAGCTTTGAGAGATATTGGTTGGACGAAGGACAAAATTGAGCCTCAAGTGGACGGACTGACTTCAAAACAATTCAAAAGGGCGGAAATAACTCATTTTTCATTTAATAGCTCCATTTGCAACCTAAATCAAAATATAAGAACAGTGAGTACATTTAGGTGCCAAATAAGTATAAAAGACTAGACATTAAGAGATAAAAACATAACATATTTTATACTTATCAAATTCCCCACACTTATCTTTTGCACGTCCCTCGCAAAAACAAAATAAACTATAACAAAAATTTAACTAATCAAACTAACAAACTTGACAACCTTGAGCCACAAATTAAAATGAACTTCATCATTGACCTCAAAGATTCAAAATAGTAACTATTGAAAAACTTCAAAACACTGCTAATCTAAAATTCAAGTTTACTTATCAATCTTACTCTACTCTTAACCCTTCGTGTGTGTGTGAATCCACATGTACCAACTCAATCAGAACTCAAAAAAATTTATGAAATCAAAGCTTTGAAGGAGAAAGAAAAACAATAAACATCTATTTTCACACTACTCTCAATTAACATAAGCAAATAACACTAGAGGATCAAGAGGCTTTTTCTTCCTTCGGTAAGTGCATTTTACGCTCCGTCTTACCAGCGAGTGCGTTTTACGCTCCATCTCGCATGCCACGTGTTTATGAATGAGTGTGTTTTACGCTCCATCTCAACTCACCACATGAATCATTATTTTTTATTTCCTTTTTTTTATTGTTAAATCAAACATCTAACCTTTGCCTAAATCATTTCCCCTTTCTTAAATAAAACCTCATGTTTACTTCAAGTTATGATCAAACAAATGAAAGAGTTCAAGAATTTCTCCCCTCGACATTTAATCGAAATAAATAAATAAATCCTTTCCAAGTTAAAACTAGGTCGACCAAATGGACAAGTGCTCAAAATAGAAGGGTCTCAAATAAAGTAAAAATCAACAAAGAAAACCAAATTCAAACTACACAACGTCTATCAATTTTCCAAAATGTTATCAACGAGAATCAAGATTTTATCATTGGTCAAAAATCAAAATCCAAATTAACTCATTGGTCAAGTGACTTATTTTAAAAACTACCCCATTTTCGTAGGAAACACGATTGCACTTAGCATGTACAACAAGCCTTTAAACCCCAAGGTTACCCCAAGTGGACGAGTTTTGTCTCGTGAGGGTTTGCAGAGAGAATATGCCCATAAAATTCAAAATTCAAACTAACAAAATCAAATTTTTTTTTAACACCCTAAATTTTAAAACACCCTAAATCCATCCCCCACACTTAAAACTTATATTGTCCCTAATGTAAAGTAAAATGCAAAGAAAAGAAAAACAACATAATCAAAATATAAATGCGAAAATAAAAAGAAATGAACTCCCCTTGGGTTGCCTCCAAGCAGCGCCTTTGTTTATTGTCATTGGCTTGACATTAAACGTCACAATCTTCATAAACTGGATCCACCAAATCCAGCAGCTCAATATTTTCCATTTGATATCCTTCATAGAAGGGTTTGAGCATGTGACCATTCACTTTAAAAATCTTCCTTGTGCTTTGACTTTGAATTTCCACTGCACCATGATTAAAAATGTCAGTAATAATAAAAGGCCCGACCCAATGGGAGTGCAACTTACCTGGAAATAATTTTAGCCTTGAATGATAAAGGAGAACTTTCTGTCCAACAACAAAGTTCTTCCTAGTAATCTTCTTGTCATGAAAGGCTTTTGTTTTCTCTTTGTAAATTTTAGAGCTCTCGTATGCATCATTCCTCAATTCCTCTAGCTCTTGCAACTGCAACTTCCTATGGACTCCAGCTGAATCTAAGCTCATATTACATTGTCTAACTGCCCAAATAGCCTTGTGTTCTAACTCCACTGGTAGATGACATGGTTTCCCAAACACTAACCTATAAGGTGACATACCTATTGGAGTTTTGTAAGCTGTTCTATAGGCCCAAAGTGTATCTTCTAACCTCAGACTCCAATCTTTTCTACTCGGCTTGACTACTTTTTCCAAAATGGACTTGACCTCCCGGTTGGATACCTCAACCTGCCCATTGCTCTGTGGATGGTAGGATGTAGAAACTTTATACATCACATTGTATTTCTTGAATAGTGTTGCTAGCATCCTATTGCAGAAGTGGGTTCCCTTATCAATGATTATGGCCCTTGGCATTCCAAACCTGACAAATATGTTAGTCTTGACAAAATCTGCAATAACTTTAGAGTCATCAGTCCCGGTGGCTTTAGCTTCCACCCATTTAGAAACATAATCAACAGCCAAAAGAATGTAAACATTACCATAAGAAGCAGGAAATGGTCCCATAAAATCAATACCCCAAACATCAAAAATTTTAACAATTAAAATAGGTGTTTATGGCATTTGATTCCTACTCGATATATTTCCTGTCTTTTGACAATTTTCACATGAGTTACAGAACTGATAAGAGTCCTTAAAAATAGTCGGCCAAAAGAAACCACATTTTAAAACCTTATGAACTGTTCTTTTAGGTCCAAAATGGCCTCCACAAGCATAAGAGTGACAAAAAGTTAGAATAGATAAGAACTCACTTTTAGGCACACACCTTCTAACTATCTGGTTAGTACAAAATTTCCATAAGTATGGATCATCCCATATATAATATTTGGCATCACTCTTAAGCTTTTCTTTTTGGAATTTAGAGAACTCACTAGGAACATAGGCACTCACTAAGTAATTCACGATATTAGCATACCAAGGTATAGCCTCATCAATGGAAAATAAATGCTTATCTAGAAAAGAATCATGCAATGGTAGCGCCTCTTCATCCTTAATCAGCCTGCTCAAGTGATCCGCCACCAAGTTGTCCGCTCCCTTCTTATCCTTGATCTCCAAGTCAAATTCTTGTAGCAATAGAATCCATCTAATGATTCTTGGTTTGGATTCCTTCTTGGTTAGCAAATACCTGAGAGCAGCATGGTCAGAATAAATTACAACTTTAGTACCAAGCAGATACGATCTAAACTTATCTAAAGCAAATACAATAGATAAGAGTTCTTTTTTAGTCGTAATGTAATTAATCTGAGCAGCATTTAGAGTCCTAGAAGCATAATAAATGGAATGGACAACTTTCTCAACCCTTTGGCCTAAGACAGCTCCTACTGCATAGTTACTTGCGTCACACATGATCTCAAATGACAACTTCCAATTTGATGGTTGTATTACCGGTGCCGAGGTCAATAGCTTCTTCAATTTGTCAAATGCCTCCTTGCACTTGTCATCAAATTGGAATTCCACATCCTTTTGCAGCAACTTACACAATGGCAAAGCTATTTTTGAGAAGTCCTTGATAAATCTACGATAGAAACCTGCATGACCAAGGAAAAAACAAATCTCCAGCACACTTACGGGGTAAGGCGGAGCAGTAACAATTTCTATCTTAGCTTTATCCACTTCTAATCCTTTAGCTGAAACTACATGGCCAAGTACTATACGTTGCTCCACCATAAAGTGACACTTTTCCCAATTAAGAACAAGATTAGTTTCTAAGCATCTATCTAGCACACGAGTCAGATTATCGAGGCATACATCTAAAGAATCACCATGTATTGTGAAGTCATCCATAAATACTTCAATGTAGTTTTCAGGAAAATCAGAAAAGATGTTTACCATACATCGTTGAAAGGTACCTGGTGCATTACACAGTCCAAAGGACATTCTACGATATGCAAATGTACCAAAAGGACATGTGAATGTGGTCTTTTCTTGGTCTTCGGGTGCAATCACAATTTGGTTATAACCTGAAAAACCATCTAGAAAACAGTAATAAGCATGGCCAGCTAATCTTTCTAACATTTGATCAATAAAAGGGAGAGGAAAGTGATCTTTTCTAGTTACAACATTTAACTTCCTGTAATCAATACAAACTCTTCATCTTGTCTACATACGTGTTGGAACTAACTCATTATCATCGTTTCTGATGACTGTGATTCCAGATTTCTTTGGTACTACCAGATCGGACTTACCCATTGATTTGTCTCGATAGGGTAGATTATACCTGCATCAAGTAATTTCAGCACCTCCTTCTTCACTACCTCCATCATGGGTGGATTAAGTCTTCTTTGTGCGTCTCTAGTGGACTTGGCTCCATCTTCCAAAAGGATTCTATGCATGCACGTAGCAGGACTAATACCTTTGATATCTGCTATAGTCTAACCAAAGACTATTATGTGGTCCCTTAGGACTCTGAGCAGTTTTTCCTCTTGTACTTTGGTTAGATTGTTAGCAATAATCACTGGTAGTGTCTCATTCTTCCCTAAGAATGCATACTTCAAGTGTATAGGTAAAGGTTTCAGTTCTAAGGTTGGGGCCTGCACAACAGATGGTACTAACTTTTGATGAGAACTAGGCAATTGAATAGAATAAACTGCATATTTATCTGAGGTTTTAGGTAAAGAATGTAATGCTGTAAGACCCCAACTTTTTAATAAAGATGATTTTTCTATAAATATCATTTTTAAATATTATGGAATGAATTTGATATAATGTTATAGTTGTGGGTAATATTTATAAATTTTGTAAAGTACGCAAGTTGTTATATAATATTCGATTGGTCGGGGAATATTCGTTTTAACAGGGAATATTCGTGACGACAAAGACAATCATTAGTGGACCCCATTAACGGAATTATTGTCGGATTGAGAAAACGACAAAAATATTTTTATGAAAATAACTACAGAAGTTTTACAAATTAAAAATGCTTGAGTTACTCTTAGTAGTAAAAATACAATGAATACGCGTGGTTGCATAAGTAAGCACACTTGGTATTGATTATTGATGCTTACGTGAGAAGTCACCAGCTTTTGTTCAATTATTTCTATAGTAATTGTTGTATAGTATCTCACGTTATTTGATTCAATTATTATCGATATTATATATATTATTAAATCAATAATTGAGACGACGGTTATTAATATTATTATTTGCAATATTAACGATGTCTAGAAGTTACGCCAGGAGAGGTTTGGTCACCTAATTAATTGCGGGAGAAATCCTTATTGAAAGCACCCTCTTTCTTGGGAATGACCGGTCGATTAATATTGTGAATTATAATAATGATGATAAATATTGTTAAATATATTGAGGTGTCTTTTTATGAAGTCACGGAAGTTTATTTATATATATATATATATATATATATATATATATATAAAAAATCTTGTTTTATTAGTATTATTAATGTAATAAAATGTAAAAGCTTTTTATATAAAATAGAATACTTTTATAAAGTTATTCGTTTTATTAGACTATAAATAGAATATATAATATTCTATTATACATAGTATTTTGCATAGTAAAATCTTTTTATATAAAATAGAATACTTTTATAAAGTGATTTGTTTTATTAGACAATAATTAGAATATATTATATTTTATTATGCATAGTGTTGCATAGTGCCTGTATAGTGTTTTGCATAGTAAAATCTTTTTATATAAAATAGAATACTTTTATAAAGTTATTTGTTTTATTAGATTTTAAATAATATATATATATATAGAATATATTATATTTTATTGCATAGTGCAACATAGAATCCTTTCTATTTTTCTATAAATAGGATGCTTAGTTAGAATTGAAAACCACACCAGAAGTTCAGAGAATTCTTCTATAATCTTGAGCGTATTTCTTTAGAGTTTTAAGAAGCTTTGAGCATAGTGAAAGTTTTCTTCAAGAATATCCTCGCCCTACTAGTTGGAATACTCTTCTTTTACGGTAAGGGGTATTATTTCTTTCTTATTCATGAAAAGAACTTCTATTATTCCATTCTTTATTATTCTGTTGGAATAACCTGTATACGCGGGCTACCCTATACTTGGTGAAATTCTTCTGTTATTCCATTCTTTATCATTATATTGGAATAACATGTATATGCGAAGTACCGCATACATGGTGAAATTCTTCTATTATTCCATTTTTTATTATTCTATTGGAACATCATGTCTGTGCGTTATGCATGACCTGGTTCCATTATTTATAATTCTGTTGGAACATCTTGTCTGTGCATTTACGCATGACCTGGTTCCGTTATTTATTATTCTGTTGGAACATCCTGTCTGTGCGTTTATGCATAACCTGGTTCCGTTATTTATTATTCTGTTGGAACATCTTGTCTGTGCGTTTACGCATGACCTGGTTCTGTTGTTTATTATTATGTTGGAATAACCTGTCTGTGCGGTCGATCGCATGCCTGGTGATTTCTTTTGTTATTCCATTCTTTATTATACTCAGTTGGTTAAAGTTTTGACTTCTATACTCCATGAAATTAGTGGAATATCCTTGATATTTGCGCTTCATCCAGTATCTTTTCATGAAAATATTCTTCTGAGCATTCTTGAGTTTTACTCTACAAAGAAGTATCATGTTGACAATTTGGAAGTTATTAGTTCCTGGATAAATTAATTCTTGAACTTGTTTTATTGAATTCTTATATCATTGTCATCATCCTCCTGTTTATATTATGTTGAAAGTCATCTGTGGCTTGTAGTGCATAGATGGACTTGGTATGATTATGACCAGGGATTATTCGGTGTAATCATGACTGTAATGTTACAAATGATGTGGAAAAAGTCCTCATTGGCTTGTAGTGCATTGATGGACAGTTGTTGGTATGATCATGACCATTGATGAATACATGAATATCCTTGGCCGTAGTGCATGGATAATTTATGGTTGTGATACTAATGAATATCCTTGGCAGAGTAGTCTTGTGGATGATGTGGATTATTTATTAAGATGAGTCTCAAATGATAAAAGTGATAAAAAAACCTTTTAAATCATAAAAGATAGTAGATTTTATTCTCTACTTGAATCTTTTAATGGATTGCTTGTTCCGCTGCAGTTAAACTTGATGTTTGTTATATTTTATCGCTTTAACATTGTTGAAGGCTAATGATAATTTATTCTGCATTATCTTAGTCATAATATTTCTTCTTGGGCTAGTTGAGCTCACCTTTTCTTTCACCGTTCTCTTGAGAAATGAGAACGTGGCGGACTAGTCGGGGAACCGGAGTGACGTACCCGTATGATAGTATTAGTAGTCCTCACTATTCTATTAAATAGTGTGAAAATAAATGTAATGAGGACTCTTATGAGTGTGGATATTGTCTAGATGACAATATTCTTATTAAAACTCTTAGTTTACGTTTTGTCGTATTTTACACGACAGATGTATTATTAAGTTGTATTTGAATTTTGTACCATGTATTTGGCGACTCAAGATGAGTGATGTATACTTATTTTGGGGGCATCATAAATGCGGCTACAGTCACCTTCAAGTCCTAATTCTGCTTAATCTCTTCCTCTTTATCTAATTCCAGATTGTTGGTGGTGGCGACCTCTAAACTTTCCCTTTGCCTGTGCTCAAAAGACTTCTGAACTAAAGAGTCAAGTACATCAATAGAAAAAACAGGGTGAATATCACTAGGGTACCTTGTAATAACCCGAGATTTCCTAAATAAAATAAATAAGAAAATTTGCGTATAATTTTTTTTTATTTAATGACGAGAATAAGTGTCTAGTAATGTGAACGATAAATGCGAATATATTTATTACTTGAAAAATTAGAAATAATTTTGGAATAATCAATTACCACAAATTATATTTTATGGTAATTAATTTCTGTAAGCAGAAATGTTTTTATTAATTATTTTCCATGATAACATGATTGGAAATAATATATGAAGTGATAATTAGAATTTATATAATATATATTTTATTATATGAATTGTTCGTAATATTTAAATAAAGTATTTTAACTCGATATGCGAAAGAGAAGTCGATATATGAGATCCAAACCTCGAATTGGAATTGTGATCAAGAGATGAGAATAATAATATTATATTATTGTTATAATGATTTTACAAAGACAATAATTATGTAATCGTGTATGTGTATATGTGACAGATAATATCGAAAGAATGACTAATTGAATTAGGTCACAAAGATATTACCGTCTTTGTGAAACCCTAATTATTAAACTCGCTTATGAGAAATGACCGAGTAATGGCATCGTATATGAAGTTTACTTTGTGTATATGAAGTTATCGTATATATAATGTCTCGTAATTAGAAGAAAACCCTAATTACTATTTTTTATGCTGATAATTAGGACAAACCTAATTATTACAACCCTAATCGGTTGAAGTTAGAGATCGTAATGACTGTGTTAGAACATACACAGATAATTAGAGAACCCTAATGGTCAATTAGAAACCCTAATTGATGACGTTAAGAAACCCTAATTAGAAAATTCTAATTTTCTATGTAAAACCCTAATTTAAAATTATTGGGTTTAATTACGATGTTATTGTATAAATGTTTTAATTTACCAAAGGATAGAAAGTAATTGGTAAATGATAAGAATTACCATCTAGTGATTAAATACTACATTTAATTGCTATATACAAAAATGTCCATGAAATTATATGTGAAATTACCAAAATACCCTTTTTAGTGTGTTATTAGTTATATTATGGAATTTTAAAATCTAAAGTGATAAACCCTAATGGTTATGGCAAATGTCTAAAATGCCCTTCATGGTAGACATGAGAAGTCTAAACTACCCTTGTACATTATTAAAGGAAGAAACCAATCATTAGTGTGAAAATGACTAAATTGCCCTTTTGCTTATTTATTAGTGTATTATTAGTGTATTATTGAGGAATCTAGCAACAAATCATGGCCAACATACTTGCCCCACTATATTTATCAGCTAGCATCCAATTATACTAGCATTATTGAGCATCCAAGGCAATCTAAATGGTCTATAAATAGAAATTAAGGAAATTCAAGCTTAATGCACACTAAAATTATAGCAACTCTCTAGACACACTCTCCCAACCTCTTACCAACGAAATTATCTTGCCCATAATCTCCTAATCAAAGCCCAACCATCACAAACAACAAATCGAAGCATCAAAGCCAAAAAATCAAAAATCAAGCTTGAAAAGGTAGAAATCCTAAATTCTAGAAATCCTTCGATTCGATGTTAATTGATGCAATTGATTGTTTAAAGTAGTGTAATAGAGAGTCTATTAATGTTCTGGTTGTAAAATCATGAACCCATAACATCAAAGTGCAACGAATTTGAAGATTTGAGCAAGTTGGAAAAACCGAATTTCGTTATTTTTCACCAAATGTCGAGGCTATAACTCTTTGGTCGATCATGAGTTTTGTTGTTTAAAAGTTGTTATAGGTAGCCTAATATGTGGTCTTTAAACTCCAAAAGGAATCAGGTCTATATCTATTGTAGATCGGGATTTATAAGCGGTCAAAGTGGGTTGACCAAGCATTGACCTACTGCTTTTCAAACCCGTAAAATATTCTAAGTGTCCGTAAATGTTTTTTGGACAAATGTCGAATGCCTTATATCTCGGTCATCTTTAATGTGTTTTGTGTTCTAAAGGTTGATATGTGTAGCTTGTTATATGGTATTTAACCTCCAAAAAGAATCAGGTCCATATATATTATTACGGATTAAGAGTTATTTAAGGTCAAAGTGGGTTGACCAAGATTGACCGAAAAATTCAAGCGCCCGCATTTTCTAAGTGTTGATTTTTCTTACAAGGTTTGACCATACTTTAGATGCTTGATTTATTGTTGTTATGATGATGTTAAGTGTTGGAGTTGTAGTCCTACATGTTGTCTACACACTGGAATTGATAGATCACATAAAAGTTACACGATCATCAAGTTATAGAGGTCCAAAGTAGGCACCTCGAACTGTTCTTCGTGAAGAACAGCTTTGGTAGCTACTTTGATGGCTGATTTATCCCAGATCTGATGTTTGTTTAGAGGTTATGATTGTTGGATCTTGTATTCTTGTATTTCCTCTACAAGACCCAATTTATAGATTGTCCAAATTCGTTAAGATGAGAGAGTTATTCATGGTCAAAGTAGGCCACCTTCGCCTTTTATGAAGATCTCAGGTAGGCTCAAGAACACCTATATATATTACATCTCATCACTATAGGGGCCTTTAGCTGACGATTTTAATTATTTTAATTTCGATTTTCCTAAATTAATTTAAAAATTAGAAAAATTAGTTTTTAATTATTAAAATACCAAATAAATTATGAAAAATTATTTTAAAAGTCCTAAAAATAGTTTTTAATTATTTTGAGTATATTTCATAAATATTTAATATTTTGGAATATAAAAGGTATTTATTTATTTAATTATAATATTAAATAAATGACTTAAAAATAGTTTTAATTCATGAAAAATTATATTATGGTATAAGAAAATATTTTAAGTTATTTCCCATGACTTTTAATATTTTGTGATGAATTTCATTAATTAATTATATATTAATGATATTAAAGTTATTTAATGATTATATTAAATAATTTAGTTTAAAAATGATTTTAAAATTATAAAAATCATTTTAAATGAAATTAAGGTATTTAAAAATATTTTAAGTTATAAAATATAACTTTTAATATTTAAAGGATAATTTCATTAATAATTTAATATTAATGATATTAAGATAATATTAATGATATTTAGTTTATTTAATAATTATTATTAAATAAATAGTTTAAAAATGGTTTTATTTATTTAAAATCATTTAAAGAGGATATTAAGGATTTAAAAATATTTTAAGTTATAATTAATGACTTTTAATATTTGGATGAATAGTACATTAATATTTATATATTAATGGTGATTATTTAAAATGATTTTAATTGTTTTAAAAATCATTTAAGGTAATATAAATGTTTTAAAAATAGTTTGAGTTATTATAAATAACTTTTATATTTTGGCAATGGTTTCATTAATAGTTTAATATAAATTTAATATTAATGATAATAGAATTGTTTGATGTTTAAATCATTTAATTATGATTCCATGTCTAAAAATGCATGATAAATTATTATAAATGCTTTAAAATTATTTTAAGTCATTTAAAAATAAAATGATTGATGTTGAGATACGTAATAAGAGTCTTAGACTCAAGAATTACCCGATAAAGGCTTAAATGCGCCGATAAATGTCGAGACCTATAATAGAAAGAAAAGACTTACATAAGAGAGCATGGGTGAGATATTTGAAAATGTATAAAAGTATAGAACTAAAAGTATGATCACCGCGATTATGTGATGACGTGATTAGACTATGTCTTGTTGTAATAGAATAGATTACTATGTGTTATGATATATTGTTCTAATCGAACGAATGATCTGATTCTTGATAGGTTGTGATAAAGAGATAAAACCTAAGTTGAGATTTGTAATCAGCAAATCAGGCAAGTATCTTACCTTTGCATTTTCTTTATGCAATGGACATGAGTAAGAAGTTTCGAATTATTCTATTCCCGCATGCATTATATACGCTTTGATTATCAACATGTTAGCTCAGATATATATTCTGTTAAGTTGATTTCTAAATAGTTATACAAGTGTCCCCACTTGGATAATCATGGCA
Source organism: Panax ginseng (assembly GCA_020205605.1). Lineage (NCBI taxonomy): Eukaryota > Viridiplantae > Streptophyta > Magnoliopsida > Apiales > Araliaceae > Panax > Panax ginseng. The sequence goes on from CM035144.1 coordinate 43,642,419, forward strand.
TTTATTCACATGTTGATACACCATGTCAATTACCCGTATACATATATGTTGAATTACATATTATTGTTGAGCAAGATTAAAAACCTTCGGGTTTGGAACCAGGCATATATGAACATCCCGATAATGGGAAAATTTTTATGCACTTCGGCGGACAAAGGATGAGCGATGAATGTCGTTCTAGTTATGTAGTATTGATCAATACAGGGTATAACGGGGCTGATCACCCTCCGTGCCCGTAAGTTATGACGGTTTGTGGATGAATTTCTGCTAAACCTTTTCGAAAATGAAAAAGAATGTTCATAATATGTTTCTTAAACCCTATTCATGGGTAGAGCCTCATTTCAAGAATTTGAAAGAGAATTGTTATGTGAATCTTTTATCAAGATGATTACTTCACAACTTTTGATTCGTTGTAGAAGTGTTATGTAAAGGAATACTTATATTCTTTCACTTATATATATAATTGCTATTACTTCTTTGGGCACTCAAATGCTCATCCTTGCTTAAATCAAATGTTTTCAAGTTATGTATGAAGCAAACTGAAGGCTCGAGTACCGAACAAAGGAAAAGGAAAGTCGATCGAATAAGTGTGTATTATGAGTTAATGGTTATAGTTGTATGGATATCTATTCAAGTATTGTAAGGAATGTATTTGAAGGTCTCAGCACAGGAAGTAAACTTTGATGTATGTAAATTAAGTTTGAATGTAATATTACTATTGTATTATTCAGCTTATAGAAATGGTATCGTGAAGCACTGAGTTCGGGTTTCAAGTACCCGGATTTGGGGGCGTCACATACCTCATGGCCTCATATATGTTGAATTGTATCTTTTCACCATCAAACTCCATGGTTAAGGTTCCATTGTGCACATCAATCATAGTCCTTGTTGTTTTCAAGAATGGCCTCCCTAAAAGTATATGTGCAGGATTTGGGGATTTATCATCATCTATATCCACTATGTAAAAATCTGCAGGAAAGATTAGTTCATTCACTTGCACCAAGACATCTTCAATTACCCCTTGGGGGTAAGTGTTAGTACGATCAGCCAATTGAATAATAACACCAGTTTGTTTCAAAGGACCTAGATTTAAAGAAGCAAAAATAGATAATGGCATGAAATTAATTGAAGCTCCTAAATCTAGCATAGCTTTCTCAAATCTGGTATTACCTATTCTACATGGAATTGTAAACATGCTTGGATCTTTACATTTAGGGGGAGTTTTTCTTTGAAGGACTGCTGATACATTCTCACCAACAATGACTTTCATCATTTTTCAATTTTCTTTTATTAGTGCATAATTCTTTCAAAAATTTTGCATACCTAAGCACTTGCTTAATTGCATCTAGTAAAGGAATATTCACCTCTACCTTCCTGAAAGTTTCTAGAATTTCTTTTTCTTGCTCATCCTTCTTTGAAGTTTTGGGATTCCTGGGAGGAAAAGGTAAAGGATTTGTCTTTAACTGAACAGGAGTGTTAGGTTTTACCTTTGATATTTCTGCATCCTCCTTAGCCTTATCTTCCTCAAATTCACCAGTAGCTTTTGGTGCTTCCAATTGTTTTCCACTCCTCAGAGTTATGGCACATTCATTCTCTCTCGGATTGACAATAGTTTGAGAAAGCAGCTTCCCTGAACTTTGAGAGTCCAATCAACCAACTGTCGTAGCAAGTTGACTCATTTGATTTTCTAGATTATGGATGGAAGTCCTTGTCTCTTGCTGGAATTGTTGTGTTTGATTCATGAATGCCTTGAACATGTCCTCAAGAGATGTTCCAGAATTAACAGGAGCAACTTGTCTAGGTTGGTACTGTGGTTGAGCTGGTTGAAAACTTTGCTTCCCATTTGGGAAAACACCTTGCACTGGTGGCCTAGTACCTCCATAGCTCAAATTGGGACGATCCCTCCATCCGGAATTGTAAGTGTTAAAGTAGGGATCATATTTTCACTAGGAATGTCCTTGATAACTCCCCACTGCATTTGCATATTGCATAGTATCATCCTCTTGTAGTGTTGGGCATGCATCTGTATTGTGATTTGTTAACAAACAAATACCACAAGCCTTTGCTGTTGGTATGTTTCCTGTAGCCACTTGACGAACAAGAGAAGCTAGACTTGCAATTTGTTGTTCAATAGCAGAAACTTTTACCTCATTCACATTCTTAGGTGAGAAATCAAGTCGACTGCCAAATTGTTGAGAATTAGCTGCCATATTTGCAATGAGATTTCTTACAGCCTCGGGAGTCTTATCCACCAGAGCTCCTCCACTAGCAGCATCAATCACGCTCCTATCTGTAGATAAAAGACCTTCATAGTAGTATTGGATGAGGAGTTGATCACTAATTTGATACGGGGGCAACTTGCACATAGTTTCTTAAAATGTTCCCAATACTCGTGTAGGGTTTCTCCATTATTCTGCCTCACACCACAGATTTCTTTTCGAATGTTGGCTGCTCTTGAAGCGGGAAAATATTTTTCTAAGAATAATCTTTTCATCTCTTCCCATTTTGTGATACTTCTAGAGGGTAGATAGTAAAGCCAATCCTTAGCCAAATCTTTTAGAGAAAATGGAAAGGCTCTCAACTTGATTTGTTCTTCAGTTACTCCAGTAGGCTTCATACTTGTGCATACCACATGAAATTCCTTCATATATTTGTGAGGGTCTTCACCTGCCAAACCATGAAAAGTAGGTAAAAGATGTATTAGTCCAGATTTTAATTCAAAATGAGTATTATCATCTAGATTAGGGAAGGTTATGCATAAGGGTTGTTGATTCAAAGTAGGGGCCGCAAGCTCCTTCAAAGTTCGGGTTTCTGCCATGGTGTCCTTCTCTTCACAATTTTCCCGAGTTACCTTCCTTAATCTACAAATGGTTCTCTCTATTTCTGGATCACACTTTAAATCACCTTGATTAGTAGATCGAGTTTTGGACATAAACAATCAAATGAAATTCAAATTACCTGAGTACAACAAACAAAATAATAATAATAATAATAATAAAGATAAGAATAATGATAACAAAGAAAAATAAACTAAAATCAAGTCCCCGGCAACGGTGCCAAAATTTGGTGTGCTGTCGCGAGCAACCAAAAATAAAACCTTACTGCGAAAGATAATAATGTAGCAGTGCAAGTAAGAGTCGATCCCACAGAGAATGATTAGTCTTATTTTATGCTTTGTTTACTAAAGGGGGGGTTTATAATTTGATTTCACTAATTAACAAGAATAGAATTTAAAGTGATAAGAATTACCAATGAATTAAAGATTTCAGTTCTTCCGGTTCAGTATCACCTTTTTATAACAATAGAATAATTAAGTAAAGCAATATTTATCCTTCAATGAAACTAATAGCCCTAGATAGCAACAAGTTGTACTATCCAAAACTCCCCTTAGATTATCACTTAATGAAATAAGCTCTTCACAAGATTCTAACTATTAATAACCTAGAACACGCTCTCTAGATTTAATATAATAGCAGCATTAAGAACTAGGGAATTAGACTAATCCAAGCAACAATCACACAAGCTCGGATTATTTACTTGTCTTCCGATAATCATAGCAATACTCAAAAGCTTGACCACAATCATGTATCATTAATTGCTACTTATGATTAGGAACAATATCAATTACACGTAATATTGTCCCTTAATCTAGCAGATGAGATTAATCAAATTGACTTAACCGATCACATTAAACCAATCAGAATAAATATCATTCAACAGTTAAAATAGATTATCAAGAATGAACTTCATGTAAGAGGGAATAAATAGTTTATACTTAATCAAACCATTACCTGTAAACAAGGTTCAACATCCCCTTCGAACTGAATAAAGGAACTAGCCTAACATAATAAGTCCAATGAATACTTTCTTGAATTATAAAAGGGGTGAGGACAACAACCTCACTATGGAGGTGATCCTCTTTCCCTACTAAATTATGAAAGGGGTGAGGACAACAACCTCACTATGGAGCTGATCCTCTTTCCCTACTAAATACACTAGAATTTGGAGAAGATGGAGAATGGTGTGTGAATTAATGTGTCAATTCCCCCTAGCTTCACTTGGTATTTATAGGCACTCAAGTATACAAGATAGTCAAGATCCAACAACTAATCTTGGTCATGTGCATCAGCCATCTAAGGCAAATAACATCCCAAAAACGTTCCCATGTGATGTGCTAAAAGTCCAAAATTGACAACTAAACTGATCAGCACCTTGTAAGCCAAATTTGAATCGGCAGACCACCGATTTTGGACTTGGGCAAAGAACAACGGTTGTAGCCCTGGCTTTTCTAATGAATTTGGGATTTTGAATCACCTGATTTGGAGTTGGGAAGCTCAAGTTATGGCCGAAATACTCCCACTGGTCCGAACAGGAATCCAGTCCATGCGGGATTCGGATCAGCTATCTAAAAAGCAATGTTTGGAGGCCCAAATGAACTCGAATTTTTGCTCACCATACCATTCCGGAAAGCTTGAGAAGTCCACTAGAAACTTCAAGAAGACCACATTCTCATTTGGAAACTCTAACATAATTCAAATCACAAGCGAAGGCCCAGAGGTCAATCTGTCCAAAAGCCAAACAATCTGAAATTTTCAGTTTCGACGTCCATCGGTAAAATAGTCATAACTTTCTCACCCGCGCTCTGTTTTAGGCGTTTCAAGATGATCCGGAAAGCTAAGAAATAGATCTACAACTTTCTTTCTTTGAGCTTTGAGATATATTGGTTGGACGAAGGACAAAATTGAGCCTCAAGTGGACGGACTGATTTCAAAACAATCCAAAAGTGCGGAAATAACTCATTTTTCATTTAATAGCTCCATTTGCAACCTAAATCAAAATATAAGAACAGTGAGTACATTTAGGTGCCAAATAAGTATAAAAGACTAGACATTAAGAGATAAAAACATAACATATTTTATACTTATCACCTACCTTTTCATTTCCTTTATGCAATGGACAGAAGTAAGAAAGTTTTAGAATTATATTATTATAGTGCTAGATTATTAACCCTATTGTTATATATATTATAACTGATCATTGATTATCAACATGATATTATATTATATAATTTAGATATATATTCTGTTCTTTAATTTATATATATATATATATATATATATATATATACCTATTGATTGCCAAGATGTATCTGATGAAGTAAAAGTCGTCTAAGCTTATTTGATCACCAGACGCAGATTTAGAAATACCGTTGAATATGATAAAACCTTTTTGTATCCAATCAAATTGTTTTGGTTCAGATTCCCGACTAAGTATGAACATCTCAAACATGGGAAAACTTTTATGCGCCCAAGGCGGACAGAGTGAACGATCATATAGTTCTTGCATGTAGTATTAATCAATACAGGGCATAACGGGCTGATCACCCCTCGTGCCCGTAAGTTATGACGGTTTGCGGATGAAGTTCTACTAAACCTATTCGAAAATTAAAAATAATGTTCATAGTATGTCACCTTAACCCTATTTATAGTCAGTACGTAGTTTTAAAAATTTGATAGAGAGTTGTTATGTTATTATTATCGGTTCAGATTACTTCACAACTATTGATTTTTTATAGAAGGGTAGTACAAATAAAACATTTAATCTTTTCAGCTAACATTTATAATTATTATTACTCGCTGGGCACTCAAATGCTCTTCCTTGCTTAATTTAAATGTTTTCAGCTAAGTGTGAACAACCTGAAGGCTCTGCCAAGAACAAGGGAAAAGGAAAGGTTGCTGAATGAATGCAATGTTATCTTATGTAATAGTTTGATATTATTAAGACAATGATATATATTATCTATCATGTTATGTAAGGAATGTATTAAAGGTTACGTACTTGGGAGCTAGACTCTGATGATTATGTAAATTAAGTTTGATATCTATATTATTATTATTATTATTATTATTATTATTATTATTATTATTATTATTATTATTATTATTATTATTATTATTATTATTATTATTATTATTATTATTATTATTATTATGCCCATAGATATGATATCGTGAAGCACCGAGTTCGGGTTTCAAGTACCCGAATTTGGGGGCTTTACAAGTTGGTACAAGAGCTATAAGCATGAATTTGCGAAGAGCCCCAAGCCTCTCGCTGGTGACTTCCTTGTGTGGAATGCACCGAAGCCAGACTCTCCATAGGGGACGCTGAGCCAGTCGGTGGAAAGCTGATAGGTACCACTGTGAGGTGCTATGGTTGGAAGCATCATGAAAGTTACAGGTTGGTATCAGAGCTTTAGGGTTAGAAACCTTAGGTGGGGTAGACCTTAGGCTATAACCTTAGAAAAGAGGGAAACGTTGAAAATATAAATAACTCGTATAGAGTTTAAAAAGAGATGAATTGAATAAGTTCATCGTCAAACAAAATAAAAGATAACTTATATAAAACTACTATTGGCTGTGTATATACGATATGCTAATCAGGATAATTTATGTGTGTAGATGTCTGGTGGAAAAGGCTTGTTATATGTTTATAGCATGAAGAAGGATCAAATCCATACACCCGAGCTAATATCAAAGCCAAGAGCTGAAATAGAGGCTAACAATGAAAACAACTCTGATGAGGTGGTCATTTTGGAAAATGTAATACCAGATCCGAAAATAGTGGAGCTGACAGATAGTGATTCGGACACTAAAGTTGAAGTTGATCAAGCATCAATGGAGGTGCAGGATCTGAGGAACAAGGTTTCTTCTCTGGAAAAGTTGTGGGAAATAGAAAAGCTTTTGAATAGTCAGTTGCGAAAAGACTTACTAGAAACAATGGAAGAACAAGATATGCTTAAAATCCAAATTGATCAGATGGGAGCCACAAGCAACACATCGTGTGCAGCTCCGAGTAAGAAGGGGAAAAGAAAGATAGAAGACCATGACTTAGGAAAACCAGATAAGAAGAAAGGGAAAAGAATATGTTACCTTTGCGGCTATGAGGGACATACCACTCTGTATTTTCCTGACTATAAACCAGGTGCATGTTTTATCTGTGGGATAGAAGGTCATCAGGTGAAAGGTTGTCCAAGAAAAAGGTGTAGTAAATAGGTAAAAATAGGTTCTGTTATGTAGGTGTGTTTAATGTATTATATATGATAAGTATGTCTGTGTAATGTAATGTTCCCAACTTTTGTATGAGTCAAGACTGTAAATCCCGACTTTTGTAGTTACAAAGGGATAGCTGATGTTTAAAGCAGTATGTGATATGCTATGTAAAATATTCATTAAATGAATATGTATCTAGGTTTGAGTGATGAAACAAGTTTAATATATTAAACTTATGTGATAAGGTTTAGAATTTAAGTTAATAAAGTATAATTTATGGTTTTACTTAACCAGATAATGCCGCCAAGACGTCAAACTCGAAACCAAAGGGTAGAAGAATCTGTCAATAACATTGAGGGACAACAATAAGCAAACCTGATACAGCATTTTGCAAACATGGTAGCACAAGCTATGCAGCAAGGAATGCCAGCCGCAGGGAACCAGCCGGACAACCGCTTAGCGAACTTCAAAGATTTCAAGGCTGTAGGACCGCCAGAATTTAAAGGTACAACTGAACCTGTTGAAGCCCAAACTTGGGTTAAAGAGATTGAAAAAGCATTCGTGATAGCTAGGGTAGCTGAGGGGCAAAAGACAGCTTTTGCCACCTACATGATGAAGGGTGAGGCAAACTTTTGGTGGGAAGCGAATCAGGCGACGGCAGGAGAAGGTGTAGTTACATGGAATAGGTTTAAGACATTCTTATTTGAGAACTATTTCTCGTCCAGTATGCAGTCTAGGATGGAGGTGAAATTTTTAGAGTTGAAGCAGGAAAACATGACGGTGTCAGAATACGCCACAAAATTTAATGAGTTGGCTAGGTTCGCTCCGCATCAATTTGATACGGAGGCTAGAAAAGCTAGAAGGTTTGAGCTGGGATTAAAACCCTGGCTCTATAACAAGGTGGCGGTGTTGCAGATTCCTACATTTGCAAAGACTTTCATGGAAAAGAATTTTATGATTTAATATTATTATTAAATAGAGCCATGATGAATTATTTATTTTATAAATGCTTACGTGGCATGAGGGGAGTAACTCAATTGTATTAAAATTGAACTCTTAATGATTGCTAGATGTGGAGAATTATGATAGGTTCATGAAATGTCTTGTGTGAGACAAGGATGGACTTAGTGAAGGATGATTAAGTATTTGCATGTTTAAAGTCCAAATAATAAATTGGGAGTCTAGCCCAATAAGTTAATTGATGGACTTTTGAGTTAGCCCAATAAACTTGGGATATTTAGAATCCAATTCTAATCCAACAAAATAGTTAACCGAGAGTACAAGGTATCGGTTAAATTAAAATGTATGCAAGGGCAAGGGCCCGACCGACCAGCCCCTTGTCTATGTCTCGAGATCTACTCTCTCTTGTCCCCAAATTAGGGTCACCAAGCACAAAGAACAAGAGCTCAAACTCTCTTTACGCAAACTTTCAAGTCGCTAATCCTAGGCATGCATGGCTAGCTAAGTGGTCAGGTATGGAGTGGTTGAACAACCCTTAAGTAACCATTGTTCATTTCTATCGCACCATTAAATCCCAACATTGGGTAAAGCAAGTGTCTAGTCCATGTTTTCTTTAAATACAAGCCACCGTATACCCTTTTTTTAGTGATAAGAGTGTTGAGAAATCTGAGTAAAGAATTCTTAGTTGCTAGCATTACCAAATCAAGGTGTGAGATATCAAGGTTAAAGCTCGAGAAGGTATAATTTCTACTCCGCTCTTAACTCGAGTCTTGTTGATTCTCGCTTTTTCGATTAATAGGTCAAGTATGATGAATTAGCAGCATGATATAGGGTGTTTAGAAAGTTTACCTTCGCATGAATACGTTAAAAATTGTCTCGAATCAAGTTGTGGCTACTCGCAAAAAATGAGCATGTTCACCGCTTCGAATCCATGGGTGCAAACAAGACTGCATTTAGGAACCAACTCGATGGGTTCGGCCATGTTAGACCATGTATTAAGAAATTCCCTTAGGTTGTATGCATATAGTAAAGTCTTAATGAAATTAACCCGACGAAACTTAAACTTTGTCGAAATAAAGTAGTAAGTCCAAGTCTCTGAAGGAGTCGAGTTTTGTCTTCTTGACAAAGCGTGATGTCTTCTTGGACAAAGCGTGATGTCTTCTGACAAAGCGTGATGTCTTCGGACAAAGCGTGATGTCTTCTGACAAAGCGTGTCTGTCTTCTGTCTTCACAAAGCGTGATGTCTTCTTGGACAAAGCGCGATGTCTTCTTCTGACGAAGCATGTTGTTGTCTTCTTGACAAGTCATAATATCTTTCTGACATGGCGAGATGTCCCGGACCTGAGAGACAAAGATCATAACTTGATATAAGGATGGATTAATAAATACTCCTATACCGTTATAAACTATTAGTACACCTAATAAGTTCTAAGTAGAGAATTTTACTAACTTCGAAAATAAATCTAATGCTTGCAAACACACGCGTAGAGAAAAGGCTCTGGGGGATTAATAGACGTTATGGTCTACTTAAAGCAATGAACCTCTTAGAACTTCGAGGAAGAAAGATTATGAATAAACTAGCAAAGGGTCAATAGTATGAGCATGTTAGTGTACAAATATGAGTTTTGATGGGTACAAAGAGATAGAAAAAGAAAATGTGTTATGTGTACATGTTGTTGATATATATCAAGTGTGTTTGGCTAATGAATACCTATACTTACATGAATAGATGTATATAGTTCGTTGAGGTGATTTTCGCTATTAGTAGTAATCAACGCTAAAGGCAAGTTTCCTATCCCTAAAAAACTTGTTACTTATATTATGCAAGTTTCCTATCCCTAAAAAAATAAAAACTTGTTACTTATATTATGCAAGTTTCCTATCCCTAAAAACTTGTTACTTATATCATGCAAGTTTTCTATCCCTAACTTATTGTTATTGTTGGGCAAGTTCCCTAACCTCACTCAAATTTACATCGAGCAAGTATCCAACACTATTATTATCAGTGTTGCAAGTTCCTTAATTCACACACTTTATACGCTGAATTGTTGTCATATCAATCATATTTTATCAAGCAAATATCCGCTTTCTATTCAAAAATCACTTGTATACCTTTGACGTTGTTGTAAGCATTGACTTATCATTCCTAAATGCATGATGAAAAACTGCCTAAGCCCTTGATTCGCTAGACTATTATTATGAGTTAAAGAGCTATCCAAACCGATTGATTTGGTGCGACTATCGTAATCTATCGAGATGAACAACCCTCATAGAAGGGGAAATTATATATTGTCGGGAACCGACGCAAGCATATACGAGTATGATTAAATGTTATGCATAACGTAGGGTACTTTAGGTCGATCACCGTTGTACTCGCTTTGTATTGATTACAAAGAAATATCGTTAATTCTAGTAAGAGTTCTTAGTCCTTAGTGGTCGCCAAGACTCATTCGTGTTGAACCTCAAATGGATAAATCCTAGATTTTGTTGATATCCTTCACCATAACGACTTCCTATTGAATACTCTTGATATTCTTGATATCCTTAAACTATCAATTATTATTATACCCTTGAAAGATTCAAATGCTATAACCGCTTGTTCTTCTAGCTATATTACTTGTCGGGCAAACTTGTTGCTCATTCTTGCTTCCTAAAACATTACAAGCTTAAGGCAAGAGCAAGGCTGTACTTCAGAAAGGACAAGGAAAAGGGCAAGGCTATGTATAACTTAGTCCTTAAGACTAGAAGTATTATTATTATTGTTATGATTGTTATGATGTATTCAAGAATGATTAAGCTATGTTAAGCTAATCACGTAATTGTTGTAGTAATGGTTACTGCACTGGGGACGTGAATATTTATATTACATCAATGTAAATTATTCTATTATTTCCGCTTGTTAATGATTTTGTAAGATATTTGTAGTAGACGTGATGCACCAAAAATTCGAGATACGGGTGTCTCAATTTTGGGGCGCCACAAAGTTGGTATCAAAGCCATAGTTATAAACCTTAGAGCGAGAGCCCTTAGATTATAACTTAGAGAACTCAAGATAGAAAGGGATGAAACTCATATAGAGTTTTCATAGAGATGGACTTAGCGTAGTTTACGTAATATAACTTCATTCTATACAATGAACTTATGATTCTAATGGAGTTGTTGGTTGTTTTGTCTTGTGTCTGGTGATTGTAGGATGACCGATATGGGAGGACCTAGCCGAGTAGTAGTAGAAGAGGAGCCAGCGTGACATACACGCGGTATATGAGGCACCATTGATAGCAGAGCCTATATCAACTCAGAGTTCCTATCGATGATGATGACGAGGAAGAGGAGATAGAGCCAATACCAAGAGTCCTGATCCAGGAGGAGGAGAGGTGGATGAGCCCATGGGGACTCCGACGAGGCTACTTTTGAGGATAGGATGTCAGGGAGTATGAGGAGCAGATTTTAGAGTTAGGGTGCAGAGTTGAGGAGTTAGAGGCCGAGGCCAAAGACAGAGAGTCCGAATTCCAAAAGTCAAGGACGAAGACCACCAGAGAAAGTTAGTGATGCAGAGATGGAAGTAGAGATTGCTCACCGTAAGGAGGCAGAATCCAGATGGGGGCTTTGTTTCACAAGGCAAGGGGCTAGGAATGTAGAACCGGCAGGGAGTTGGAAGAGATGGAGCAGAGGGAGTCGAGCGAGGGGACAGGAGGAAGCTATCCGCACTCAAGCTAAGGATGGAAGTAATGGATAGGATCCATTTCAAGAAAAGTGGAAAGGGGCCAATGATAGGCTAACGATCTAGAAGATGAAGTGAGGTGCAAAAGGAGGAAGATGAATAGATGAGCTTGCATCATGCACGCCATGGAGGGACTGATTGATGGGGTAAATCACTACCCGACAGAGCAGGGATGTAATCTTAAGACACCATAAGTTTAGATGTGGTGGTGCACATTACTCGTAGGGAGTACCAGAGCTACCAGAGCGCGCTAATGATAGATTAAGTCTAGGCGCTAAAAGTTATTAGTCAGAGTTCGTTGTGTAGTGTATTATCTGTTGTTGTAATCTTTATGTAGAATGTGAGATGTTGTAAACCCCAAACTTTTGAGTTATGTTGTAGGGGTAGTATGTTAATGGTTGTCCCCATCTTTTGTGATATTAGGGGATAAGTTGTGTCATTTATAGAAGTATGCCGAGATAATCATGTAATGTAACAATTTGGCATATGAATATAAATGATCTTGTTCTCAAATGTATTCAAATCTTATTCCTTTTATGGAGAATTGTTTAAGTAATATAATTAGATAATAAAAATGGAAGTGTTATGATGTAGGAAAATGCCACCAGACGAGATTAACCGCAGACCTCTAAGAGTTTGCTTAATGATGAGAGAGGACAAGTAGATCCCATTCAGAGGCTTGTAGATTTGTTAGGGGAGGCTCTTAGGGAAGAAATGAACAAGTACCACCCATTCCCCAAGTAGCTCCTACCGCAAACTTCAAGGACTTTAAGAGTGTAGACCTCCTAATTCATAGTACTACCGATCCTATCGTAGCGCAAACGTGATCAAGGAAATGGAGAAAGCCTTTGCCATCGCTCGTGGTGGGTGAAGACCGTAAAACCGTGTTCGCTACATATATGATGAGGGGTGAAGCAAACCACCGGTGGGAAGCAAATCAACAGAGAGCGGAGAAGGGACTATAACCTCGAAAGGTTTAAGACTTTGTTCTTCGAGAATTACTTCCCAAGAGCATGAAGAATAGGATGGAGGTAAAGTTTCTAGAACTAAAACAAGGGGAGATGATAAGGGGCACAAAGATGCGCCAAGTTCAATGAACTCGCACGATTCGCAACACATCAAGTAGACATCAAGAAAGGAAATCTCGACGCTCAACTTGACTAAAACCTCGGTTGTTCAACAAGGTGTCTGGCCCTTCAAATCGACTCTTTCGCCACATTATCGGAGAAGGCGATAATTGCCGAGGGAGGTAGCGAGGCATCGAGCCAATACAACAAGGAGAAGAAGAACAAGAATGTCGGAGGAGAGACTCGTGGAGGAGTAGCAGAAGGTGGAAGTTATTTGGGAAAGAGGAAATGGGATAACCGCAACAACGACAACAACACCAACCAACCACCAAACATCAACCAATGTAAAATTATCAAGGAGGATTTAAGAAAAGAAGTGAAGCTTGCTCGAATGTGGGAAAACCATCAAGGGGGAATGC